>CM033470.1:250776446-251976446 GCA_019447015.1 Hymenochirus boettgeri | reverse complement strand
TTTCTACTACTGCTCCTAGTCTTTTAAATTCTTTGCTCATCCTCTGTAACACATACAGAAGTTTGGCAGTGTTCAATGAGACACCATGATAAGCCATTCAATGTAAATTGTGTTTATCAATTTAATGAATACTTTTACCACTCTGTGCTAATGACGTTCTACTTGGGCTGTCATTCATATATCTTGAAAGTCTATGGGAGTTATGTAGTAAGAGGTGCCCCTATATTTTCAATATTATTCTTTATTTTTATTATTATTGAAAATATTGGTTTTGAATATCAAATACACCTCCTAGATCACTATCATCTAAGTAACTCTAGATCAGTAACTCTTTCAAATAAACAATGCATTTGCACATTGCTAGCTCTTGACACAGGACCTGACATAATTGTGTTTAAAGCTATATGTAACAGTAACCACATACACAAAGAACTCCTACATAGGTTTCTGCTTATTTTCTATAAATGACAATGAGCCTGAATGGAATCTATATTCCTTAAAGGAGAACTAAAGTCCCAAGACAACATTGTCCCAATAGAGAGAGCACATTCACAAATGAACAACAAGCTGTGTCTCATGTCTCCCTTTGCTGTGGATGCTGGGGGATTTATGAAAATAACCTGTGTGTACTAAGGTTCAGCTCCCATAATTCACCTTATCTGGGAACACCCATCTAAGTGTCCGCCGGACACTTCACAGGAAACTGCAGTCTTGCTTCCTGGAAGCTGACAGCCAATCATGTTACAGCTCAGAGTTCCCTCCCTCTGACACAGAACACAGATACCAGTGCAGTTTTTGTGTAAACACATTAGAAATGCTCCTGTCCCTAACAATGATAAATTCCTATGCTTTACATACAAAAAAGAAAAGTAATCTTTGCAGTGTATGTCTTTGCTAGCATGGATGAAAGAAACAGAACATTTAACATTTCAGCAAAAAATAAAAGTAAGTTTGGGGAATCGAACCAGCAACCTTCTATTCTGTGTCTTTCTAAAAAGAAAGCTTTCTACCACTAGGCCACAAGGGCTAATAAGTAATGGAATAGTACATGTAGAGTCTTTATCTTTTGAATCGAACCTGTGTCCCAATAGTCTGATTTTTTTCCTATTTCCTAACCCAGCACTTTAGCAGAGCACGCCACAGGTGAACTCTCAATCTATAGAAGTAAATGTCAGTAAAATCAGTACACTGTTTTGTATTGCTACTGGAAGACTGTCAGCAATTCACACTGGTTGGTAAATAAATAACAGAGCTGCTATATATAAAGATTGTACATATGTAGAAACTTCATATTTTTCTAGAAACATGGAAACAAACAAACAAAAAAAGCACTAAACTCAGGCAGTAGACCATGTTATATTGTTTCATAAGTAAGCTAGGGGATTTGAACTTGTGACTTCTTGGTCTGATTGTTTCTAAACACACAGCATTTACATGGTGCGCCACCAGCAAATCAACGGTGATTCCAGGTACATTTAGAGGCTTTATCTTTCACTAGAAAGAGATGCTAGAAACTCTGCACAAAGAGACAGTGAATGCTGGGGTCAGGGGGCGTGGCTCTTTGAAGCCAACATGGGCTATGAGTTGTACTGGCAACAAGATGGAAGCCTCCTTTGTTACAGAATCTATTACTCATATCTACTAAATGCAAATAACTAGAGAAGAATCTTTCAACGTGTAGGTGTTCTGGGGAGAAAAACTTTCACATTAGGATCTGAAAAACTGAAGTTTAGTTCTCCTTTAACTATATTGTCTTGTCCCTCCCCCTGAAATTAGCAGCATTGTGAAGAAATCATCTGCCATTTTGCAGGTTTCTCTTCAAATTCATTTATATTTACATGTTAGTTCCAATTTAATATAAAATTGACAACACAAAACACATTTTTCCTTTTAATGTTGAGCTCAATGATATTGGCCCATCAGAAGCACTGAGATCCTTCCATGTGTCAGGAGAGCCAAGAGTCAAATTGTATATGGACGAAAACCAGATACATATGGTTTTGTTTTTTAAACTACAGTTCTACGCTTTGATAACAGTACACTGGTATCCCTTTATCTTAGTATGGCAGCAATTGAATGATCATGGGATCAGCATTAATATTGTCTATGATTTTGTTTTCACTGATTCATTCATTTGTCATCTCCATTTATAACACAAATTCAGCCCACAGCTTCCTGACACTTTTCTTAACATTCCGGAATACAATTTAAAGATTTATTCATTATCATCATCATCATCATGATCATCATCGACAAAGTATTTGACAATTTTACATACAATTTCTCTCCAAGGACATATCTCCAGTGTTTTTGTGCATTGATTGGATTTGTTTGCTTGAATATTTTTTTTTCCTTTTGTTTTATAAAGTGTTCACACATGTCCCTTTACCCTCTTAGAACAAAGTCATATTTATCTCCAACCCATTTAACTTTAAAAGAATGGAACATAAAATCTGTCTCTTTGTCACTTACAGTTACAATTGCCACTTGCTGCCTATTTATTATTACAAAAAACATTGGAAGAATTCATAGACATCTTCCTTTTAAAAAATGTGAAACTCAGAACAATTGCACGCAAATTCTTCAAGCTCTTCTTGCTCCATTATAAGTAAATAATCTGTATATAATCTGACATGCAATATAATATGCATAAAATCTATTTTCTGTGTGTGGGGGGGGCATCAGCATTGTTAGGGGGGAATAATTTTAAAGAGGAAGGAAGGTATTGTAAAGAGAAAGGTAGATATTGTAAAGAGGAAGGTAGGTATTGTAATGAGGAAGGTAGGTATTGTAATGAGGAAGGTAGGTATTGTAAAGAGGAAGGAAGGTATTGTAAAGAGAAAGGTAGATATTGTAAAGAGGAAGGTAGGTATTGTAATGAGGAAGGTAGGTATTGTAAAGAGGAAGGAAAGTATTGTAAAGAGGAAGGTAGGTATTGTAATGAGGAAAGTAGGTATTGTAGAGATGGCCGACCTTCCAAAATTTGGTCTGTTTTTGAACTTTCGAACTATATGGAAAGTTCGAAAACAGACCCATTAAAGTCAATGGGAGTTAAATAGTTTGAAAAGTTCTAATGAAATACAATTAAAATATCAATGTTAACTTAATGTAAATGGCTGTGGGACCTGGGAAATGGTCTGGGGAACATGTTTGAATATCCAGGACTTTAGAAAATCTATTTTACTCTCACACGCGCTACTTTTGAACTCTCGCGTTCGAACGTTCGATAATTATCCCATAAACGATATTTACTTGCGTATTGGTATAATAGACCCGCCGCTACTTTCCCACTTACTGTCCCACTGCTACTTTCGAGCTCTCGCGTTCAAACTTTTTGATAATTATCCCATGAATGACTCGCGGATTCGATACTCGCGTCTAGGTATAATAGACATTTTACTCGTGGATTCGATGCTCTCGTATTGGTATATAGACATTTTACTTGCGGATTCGATGCTCTTACCTAGGTATAATAGACATTTTACTTGCGGATTCGATGCTTGCGCCTAGGTATAATGGATATTTTACTCACAGATTCGATATTTACTCACAAATAGGTATAATAGACCTTTTACTCTTTTACTCGCGGATTCGATGCTCGCGTATAGGTATAATAGACATTTTACTCACATATTCGATTCCTCGAATAGTCGAACATTCAATAATTATCGGAAGTCCAGGAAATATTGAAAATCTGGGTCCAGGATAGTTTGAGAAGTCCGAGTCAGTTCGAACTTGAATAGTTCAGCTCAAACTCGGGTTTGAGTTTGAGTTCTAGTCCATCTCTAAGGTATTGCAAAGAGGAAGGTTGGTATTGTAATGAGGAAGGTAGGTATTGTAATGAGGAAGGTAGGTATTGTAAAGAGAAAGGTAGGTATTGTAAAGAGGAAGGTAGGTATTGTAATGAGGAAGGAAGGTATTGTAAAGAGGATTGGTAGGTATTATAAAGTGGAAGGTTGGCAGGTATACAGACAGATGGGGGTTTGATGATATGAAAATGTTCTTCTGGGAAATGAACAATCATAGCAACTACACAGCCCACAGACTTCCTAACAGCCAACACAATGCAGCTATGTCTAACCCACCTGGTCCTGTTTAATCAGAAAATAAAAGCAAGTACTTTGATGTTTATGGTTAATTTGAAATCAATCAGATGTATTGTTGGATTGTTTAAGGCAGTGTCACTATATGTCTAGTTACTAAAAAACATGCTTTGGGTCTTTGCTGAATGCCTTGTAGTTGTAAGTTGTTGTTATTTCATATCTATTAATAAAAAGAGAGTTGATTGTTAGCAGCCCATTTATAGTATTGAGTATGCAGATAGTCCCAACATTTTGACAAGGCATTCTTCGTCCAGATAATGGAACATATATCACCATGGCAAGCAAGGATGTGTTTACATTTTAGACGCCTGCAGGCACAGAGAACCTAGTGCCTTGTGTCTCACCCACTAACATGTCACACAACTACTGTAATGGTGTGCAGCCCCCTTCAAGATGTAGCCATGGAACAAGTTGGATAATGGCACAACCTCCCCATACAAATTAAAATTCTCCCATTCTCTCCTTAGATCAGATCTTACTGACAAGCGGCACTTATATCAAATATCTGTGTGAATACAAAATTACTAGGTGTTGGTGTGTGCACTATTTTAACTTGTGTGTGGAAGTCTGTCAGTTTGTGTGCATGCACTGTCTACACAACCAGCCAATATTCAGACAGACTGATTGCACAAAAAATAAGGTAAAAAGTCTCAGATACAGTGGAAATTTCACCCTTTATCTTGGTCTTATTGACCAGACTTTTGGTTGTAGTCAGTCTGGTGAGAATATTGTCCCATGGGTTGATAGCAAGCAGTGTCCATTTCTATATGAAACTAAATACAAAGAAATAGAAATTACTACTCCTTTCCTTATAATCAAATAGAACCCTGTGTGTTTGAGATGAGAACAAATTCAGAACAAACACTGATTTAGAGATTACAGAATATTTATATAACAGTAATATTGTTTAAATGTAATGAAATAATCGGTAAGACCCTGCATTTAGTCACCTCTGCACAGATGTATAATTAAATGTTTTATCTCTGCTATTTTGTCAAAAAAACTGTTTTGTCTTTTAATTCTGTCTTTCTTTTGCTCCAGTTTTTCTGGTCTTATCGGTGCCTTTCTGTTTGACTAACAATAAAGTGGTTAACAATCCTTCCCAGGCCTAACCCACAGAGAGTGGATGATTAATGGTCTATGTATGTACTAACAGAACAGAAAGGCAACACAATAAGCAAAAAAGACTATAGACTTTACAATAATAATACAGTGAATAAAGGTTATTCATATACATGCTGACTTCTCTGTGTAGCTAAACTCACAAAACACTGATTGTCAACCCCTTTTTATTCTTGGAAGACAAGCTGCATGGAAGGGAACAGAACGAAATAATTTGCATGGTAGTCTCCCTGCGTCTCAGCTGATCCGCATTAGATTCTTACAACATTGGCTGATATTGGTAGCAGGTATTGTACTTTAGCTGTATAGACAATGTTCAAACCATTTCAGTTAGAGATACAGTTAAAATAAAGAAACAGAGACAAACGATTCTCTCAGATAACATGTAATGTAAGGTATTGTAACTCCCAAATAGAGATGGATTAAGATCAACTAAGGTTTGCTAAATGTGTATTGTACTGACAGTAATATTCTGTAGCTCTGTACCTGGGCCACCTTAAAGGGGAACTGTGGTCCAAAAATTACTTGAGGTAAATTGATAGAAATTGCTCCCCTTGGAATTTTTGCAATTTATTTCCATTGTTTATTTTGCATAGTTTTGAAGATATTTACATTTTTGTGTGTGATATGGCAGCAGCATCGCCAGGTCCCCTGCACTTCCTGCTTCCTGCTCTGAAACTGTCAGTCAATCTGATCCCTGTGTCTCCTCCTCCCCTTTGCAGCCCCCCTGGTCCCTCCCACTCATGGACCCCATGGTCCCTCCAGTTGCAGGCCCCCCATGGGTGGGTGTCTAAGCCACGCCCACTCAGTGGTGTCTAAGCCCCACCCACTTGCTGGTGTCTAAGTCCCGCCCACTCGTTGTGTCTAAGCCCCGCCCACTTGCGGGTGCCGTGCGTTACTCAGACCCCCCTTACCTACTCAATCAGGACTTCACACAGCAGAGATGAGGAGGGACTTCCTGTCTCCCTCACACACTGAGGGAGTCTGGGGCTGTGCTCGCCAGCAGCACTGTGCAGGAGAAGCCTCTGGAATGTCAGATGTCAGCCTCCCACCCATTAACATTCTGGTCAGTCATTTCTGTATATCTTGGGCTGCGGAGCACGTAGATAGGTGGTTGATGGCTCATTTTAAAGGTAGGAAACTGGCCTTTCATTTAAACTTAACTTATTTGGAGACCACAATTTCCCTTTAAGTATCCTGGGCCCTATGCAGAAACCAAGGTTGACTTATGTGTGAAGCTTGTTTTGCCACCAACCAACCCCCTCAAAACATTTTTTTTTTCAGGGCTATGCAGGGATAAGATTTTCAATGCCCAAAAATTGAGTTATCAGAGGACACGTGGACATCCTTAAAGATTGCCAGTTGTAAATGGTTGGCATTGTCTGTTTGTCAAGTACCATTTACCACTGCCAATTTGCCAACAATTTTACCAATGTCTGAGTGAAAACTGTTTTGCTAGTTCCAGTTTGGAAACATTTTAACAGTATCTGTGACAAATAGGCAATACAGTTCATATGCACACTAACCCCTGATGGTGCAAAAGTCTTAATTTTCCTACTTCAAAGGGAATAATAATACATTCAGGTGATGAAGTGGGTGTTACCCTCGAAACGTTGTGTTACTCATTGATGTTTGGCTCACAATAAACCTTTCACGTTGGAGTGCAAGTATACATTGTGTTTCTCTTTAGTGCCTGTGACAACCATTTACCGTCAGTTTTCTAACCAATTTATCAGTGTCTGTGTGCCAAACATTTCAACAGTGGTCTGTGTGCAAAGCATTTAAAAAGCAATTAACAATCAGAAAAAGAGCAGTCTCAAACACACTGATGCCAGGAGTATAATGTAAAAAACCTACACAAGGCAGTAGGAGGACCGGGTGGATTGACCCCAGATCCTGGTCGTTATATGTGTAAAGTGAGTAGTTTCTCATGGTCTAATCAGTCAAAGCTAGAAGCACGTACTCACTGACATACTTGGGTGGCCCAGGTGCATCAACACCCCAGGCCCTTCGCTATGCCGGAATCGCCAGGACATGCACAATATAGGAAAGAAGCGGAGCTCCTAGGCAAAACACGCTCAGGTCCGATATACTAAAATAAACGTTTATTGAGGCAAATATATGTTACAGCAAGGACACATCAATGCCTGACACGTTTCAAGATACACACTTCACCAGAGGCATGGCGTGGGACAAACACTGCTACTGATTTATAGGAGAAGACACAGCCCCGTGATAACAGTTAAATGAAGTAAAGTGGATAAAGGTGCAGTGAAGCCGTAATCACAGGTACATATAAAACTCAATGCAAACAGAATGTCTGTAAATACAAACAATACAGAATAAAACAGGATACAAAGTATAAGTAAATAAAGCAAAACAAAAAAAAATAGATACAGGCACAATGCAGAAATATATATACATGTAAACCAAGTCAAAAGCAAAAAGAAAATAACAAAGAAACTACAAATCAAAAGGGAACTGAATAACAGCAACCAAATCCTAAATAGGAAAAAGGATAACCTAAGGTAAGAATGAGAACCTAGTAAAAGGCCGAAATAGAAGAAAACAAGTAAAAATACAAGTTAAGATACAGCACCTCAGACAGAGTCATAAATCTACGAAACATGACACATCCCAAGTGGAATTTAAACCACCTGGTCGTCGGGTGCCCATACGGAAAATCCATTTACCCAGAGCTATAGCGGCTCTGGGTAAATGAGCCCCAAGAACTTTTATTAAATAACCCTGTGTGGTTTTTTTTGTTTTTCTGAATTCAAAAAAATGAAAAACTGCATATGTCAAAAGAGATTTACTACTCACTGTATATACTGAGGTAAGATGCGCCAATTTATGCCTCTTTTTTAAAGGCATTACAGAGCAACAATAGTGTCCTAAACAAGCCCCCTCCATTTGATCCTCACCCTGGGTAGTTTTAAAGGGGAGAAGAAGAGGTTTGGGGATGATGTGAGTATAGTTGTCCTTTAAGTTTTGTGCTACATGCTGCATGATGTACCTGCAATATTTTTATAAACCCACGCTAACCCAGTGAGATTTACACGAATTTGGCCGGTTTGCATCCAAGTAAAACACATGGCTGCGGGTTTCCCTTTTCTTACAATCAAACAGCTGTAAGGGTGCACGTGCAGAATTCACAACTATTTATTTGACGCCATGAACTGTAAGCATAGAGAACATGTTCAGTTACATGTACATATAGTAGGTCAATGTTATTTACATTATTTATATCATTATGTGTGCTTGAATCTGACATTTGGGGGGGGGGGGAATGTACATCAAAAGTCCTGTTAATTAACATAAACATATTTATACACTTAAAACGACTCCACCTTTCTGAACCCAGTTGTCATAAGATGCGAGCACAAGTTGATGGCTTTTAAATGCTGAACAGATGTGTTTGTCACATCAAATTACAGGGCTCTAAGATTATATATGTAATAATGTATCACTCTAAGAATACTGATACTTTTTTGTATTTGTGGTGTTCATTTTGTGCCACAGAATTTAACTTCAATGGCATATAAAACATCATCTGTAGACTGAGCACCATGAAATCCACTGCTGTCCTATGACCACAGTTATTAGTCTGACTGCAACCTAGGAATTGTAATTGACTCACAAATGACAGCTAAATCATGTGTTATAACAGCTTAGAGGATGTTGTGGATCATTCTTCAGACTCTTTTCTTGATCTTTCCATTCTTGCAGGAAGCAGTAGTGTGATCAAAGAGCTTGTACATACATACATACATTCATTGTTTATTCAGGTTAGAGCCCAAAAGATGGCAGTGTGTCCTTATTTTCAGGTTGCGATGTATCACTCACAAGATGTGTGTCTCTTTCTTTATCTCATTAAGTAATGTGACACCAGAAGGTGGCATGATTTAGCCGTGTATGGAAAACACATCTTCCTTAATAAATGTTTTTATATGTATTTTTAATAGGGATCTTTGCGATGCCTAGGAGTATTTGAAATCTAAAACACGAGTGAAATGAAAAATGCATCCATTTTTATTTTTATTTCAAATTATGAAAATGGAATATGTTGGCCATAAAGCTCAGGAAGTTGTGCAAATGTAATCAATGGCATGGAGCGAAAGGAAAAATAGCTAATAAATTCAGCACCATGGAGAGAGACAACAATGCTATGGGTCTCTTATTGACTTGTTCATCACTGAAAAATACCAAATTAGCACGTTGTAATATAAAGAGGTGATTTATACTTGGTATAGAAGCACATTTATTGCATAGGACAGAGAGTTATATTCAGATATGCCGATATCTGAAACTGACAGAAATAAAGACAAAGAATACAATAGTATAAGATATGCAATCATTATCATTTAGTGTGGATCTGTTTATATATATATATATATATATATATATATATAAAGGAATAAAGCAATGAAAGGGAAGAACATTTTTGAATCATAAATCAAGCAGATCTAGCACTGGGCTTGTAATAAGAACAAACGATAATATGTCTCATCTGGTAATAAATAATGTGCTGTCCTTTTCCCAGTCTAATCATTAGGACTGTGTTTGTTGCTTAAATAAAAGATCACATTTGTGTTGATAACAAGAATATTTTGTTGTAATTAAATCCTACTTTAAACAAATAAACATTAAGTATTAATCTTAAATAAAAGATGATTTAAAGCCACACATTAAAATGGTCATGAACAATTGGGCAGGTGTCTTTGTATTCATTTATACTTGTTTGTAATTTAAAACAAAGCACCAAGCTCTAAACCAATAAAAATGGGTGTAAAGAAGTCACAATGGTGCATATTATGTATGCTTCCATGACTCCATGCTGTGATATAAATACTTTGGTGCGGTATTTATAAAGGAGTAATATCGCAAAATGCCACTGGTACTGCTAGTACAGGTATCCAGGGATGTTGCACCTATATTGCAGGTTGAAAATTCTGCTCAAGACATGGCGATCCTGTCTAATGCAAGTCAACCTCATGATGGTGAGCGCACCACCAATGACTTGCATCTATAGTGGGAAAATGAACTTTTTTTTCTTTCTTTCCATGTATAATTCCCCCCAACCCCCAGAGTGTTTTCACTTTGTTCAGTTTCTCTCTTTGTCTGTGACCTGAGACAACACAAGTTAGAAGAATACATGATTGCATTCCTCTACCCCTACTTGTACTGTCAATCAAATCCCTGTGACATAACCCTCTTCCCTGCTCAAGTCCCTCCCTCTTCCCTGCTCTGTTACAAACATATCTGATCTGAGCTTTAGCAGGGGAGCTTTGATGGCAGAGATAAGGCAGTTCTTGACTCCCCCTCTTCTTCATACCATACACTGATTGATGATGGGTCACAAAGAGAGAGATCTTTATTTTAGCAGAACACAGAGAGATCCGTGTTTCCAGGATAGCTTGCTTTCTTTTGGCCACTGTGCGTGGGTGTGTTTTTCAGGATGTTGAACTTTTAACTTCTACTACACATGATAAGCTTGTCGGTTAGCCGGAGTTGAGACATGGAGGAGGTAACAGAGGGGAGGGGGAAGGGGGGAGTGCTGACAGAGGGATCTGACACCATGGAAAAACAGAGTCACTGACAGAGGTAGGATAAAGGCAGCACAGAGTACATGAATTTAACTTTGCAATGGGTCAATGTGTTTTTTTCCCTATAGATGCCCTTTAACATATTTTTGTATGTATGTATGTATAGTTTATTTATAAAGCACCACTTGGGGACACAGTGCTGTACAGTTACAAAATACAGTAAAGTCATTCAAGGGGAATACATACATAGACAGTTCAGCACATAAATATATAAATTATATAAATATAAGTGCTAGAGCTTTGCAACAAGAGGAAAGGAGGTCCCTGCCCTGTAGAGCGTACAATCTAGTTAGGCGGGTAACATACTGCCACGAACGCCAGTTCGCTGGGCACGTGATCTGACCAATCAATCGGTACAAGCTGCCACCACATTAAGTTATGGCCTTAAAGATGCCCCAAAAACACTCTTGACTCATTGACTATGCTCACCCCTGTCCTGGCAGCTAAATGGTTAACACTACACCATTCACTCCAGCAACTAACTGGTTAATTAGCATCAGTCCTTTACAAGCAGTCACAGAGTTAATTAGCATTTACACTGCAAAACACTCCATTCAACCACATACAAACTTATCAGAGGCTAACTGAGTTCATTTAGAGCATCAAAACGTATTAAATTTTAGATTTAATATTCCAAAAGGTGGACAGTGCGTATAATACAAAAATAAAAGAAAATGGTGTTATAATAAAATGACATACAATAGGTGCAACAGTTATATAAAATAAAAAGGAATAAAATATTCACAGAACCTACTCACTAGAAGAAGTCCTGTATCCCGGGGCAGGAAGAAACACCGGGTCCATACACACAGTTTAAGCATGTCCCCTCAGTATGAACAAAGTTATAGGGGCTACAAGGATTTTTAAACCATTTCATGAACCACCCCCCTTCTCTGGCTATGCAGGAGTTGGGAGTGTCTAGGAATGTCCAGATTTACGACTAGCCAAAAGCATTCATTCCATATAAATATAGATATGTACATTGTATTGGGTTATTGACCACATATTCCTCTCCTGTATTAATTATCAATTCCTCCAATACCAAACATGACCTGTGTGTAATCCATATTTCCCAAGATATTAATAACTCGCCTTGGCAAGGGAATAAGGGCTCCATGTTGGGTATCATTTTAATGGGCCTACTATTGGTTTCTGTTGTACATATTTAAATACCGAAATACATTTATTTTACATGTATGGTTGTCCTTAAAATGACCTCTTAGGGTACCCACCAGACCCTTAGCTGAAGAGAATTCCAGATACACGGTTCGGCCCCACATTGTCTGGAAAATAAGATCTGGTTCCATGCTTCACTAATCATAATATAAACAATAGGACTGTTCCAGGTTGGAATGGTATTTTTATTGGTCCTTTGCAAGAATTAATACCAATAGTTAACCCATTCTTGCCAAGTCACTACACACTTTCCTGACACATACAGATACAATAGAATGCTGGAGTGAGAAATGCAGTGCAAATAAAACAATCATATACTGTGCTGGTTACCAGAAGTAAGGCTAGATTTAAACCTGCTAATTGAGGTTTCCTGATGTAGAGAGAGGGAAATAGAATTCCAGAGGATGGGAGCCTTGAGAGAGAAAGGTTTAAAGCGAGAGGAAGCAATACGAGTGGGGGGGTCTATACTCTGGCTGGTTCTGTTATGAGCGGAGGGTGTGGGCAGGAACATATGATGATGAAAAGAGGAAATTTAAGGAGGAGCAACAGAGCAAAGTGATTTAAAGGTTAGGAGAAGGATTTTGTATACAATGCACCGTTTTTGGCCCTTTGCGGACAATATTGCATCTCCCCTGGCAGTGGTGCAAAATACTAATACTATACAGTATTTGTAGATGATGCTGTATGGCCCCATTGCCAACTGGATCAAAAAATACCAAAATCACTCGTTATTTTACAGTTGCAAAGTTATTTTTCTACAATGAAGTTGTAAAATTATGTTTAATAAGGATACAAAGATTTTTGTTATGGCTCCTATAAATAAGGCGCTTTATCTTTCTTTTTAGCTATTGTTTCATAAGGTGTCAACACCTTTTTGCTCACACTGTATGAAGGTAATAATGTATACATATTCATGCCTGCACCTGTGACCCATTGGGCAGTATTTATCAAGGTGCAGTATCGCTGTTTTGCGATAACACACCTTTAACGGTCACATTCTTACATTTATGAACACGTTTGTACAATTATGAACGCAATCGTAAATGTATGATCACGATTGTAATTGGACAATCACCCATTACTGCATGGTAATGTATGAACGGGCTATTTTACAATTACAATCACGGACATAAATTTATGCCCACGATCGTATGCCTACGAGAAACCGCAGTGTTGGAAGTTGCCGATACTGCAGGTTATTAGTTATGGCCCATTCAGTGAGCTGGGCCTCCTTAACCGCTCTCTCCCTTTGGGAACCTGAAGTGATTGAGTCAGGTCACCACATGGCAGAAAAGCCCCAGTTGGTACAGTTAATAATCTGAAACATGCTCACGCTTAAACAAAATGGATATATATGCATACATAAATGGATTTTTTTTAAATATGAAATTATTACCCAAAAGTATCACTTAAGCACAAGTGCAAATAAAAGACCTTTATTATGTAGGGTCAATTTATTATAAACATTTAAAACCAAACACACTATCTACCAGTCTTAGGTCAATCAGAGTGATAGGTGACAAGCCATGGAGAATACAAAAATAGTAGTATAGGACCTCTTCTTGGGCCTTTCTTTTAACGTCCATTATGGCTGCCAATTGGGTTGTGTAAGTCAATCCTATTGTTCTTACCATTTTAAAAACTTATGTGCCCACAAATGTAGTTTATTTTTAGGTTTACGAAGATAATAAAGAGAAATGTTAATGTTTGATAGACAAAATACTATTATATTTACTATTATATTTCTAATGAATATCTTGTATTGCACTCTATAATACATTTTGAGTAATGGCCATAATTTGCAAGGCACTATTTGCTATTTTTCCATTTTATCATGTTTTTTAATGGTTTTTAACCTTCTTATTATTCAATTTTATTTTTCTACTACTATATTTCCCCCGTCCCCTAACCCTGATTATTTATTATCACCCTATTTCATTTTCAGTTTGACTTCTGCTCTTAGGTGTGGTTACCAGATGTATTCTATTCAACACCCAAATGACACTTTGCACCTAAATGCATAAAAGATTTTCACTTAAAAATTATTCAACCAATCATCAGAATGTTATTAACACTAGACACTTGAACTGTTGGTTCTTGTGTAAGAAATGTGTGTGGCACCACATCGTTATAGTGGATTTCAACAATCATCATTAAAGCTTAAATGTAGCTCTTAAGTGTCTCTGCCAGGGACGTACAATAGTTTTGACACAAACCTTTTTTCAGCTTGAAACTACTGTACATGTTATGATGTCAAATATCTTTGGTTGAAACTACCAATGAAAGGAGGCATGGCAAATGCTATTATTGTATTGTCTTATATGAAAATACTAAATGATAAAATACGGTGTTTATAAGGTGACATATAAATAAGCTCATTTGAATTTATTTTTTTAGATTTTTGTTCATTTGATTTTTGTTCATTTTTTAGATTTTTGTTCAGATTTTTGTTCATTTCATTTCAATAAATCATTTGATGGACTGCATGTTTGTTTGAACAGCATAGTGAGATTCCTAACTACAAGCAGAAGATCGTATTAAAGAAAAAGGGCATAACATTGTGTATACTTTATGAGTTTAATATTCTGTACTTTATAAAAGAATCTGCTTTCAAAAAAGAGCTTCTTGAAAAAAAACTTTATTGTACAACGTAATTACTTATTCACTCTGCAACAGCTATCATGTTGGTGTTTAAATCAGATACGATGCTGAGTAGAGCTAGACTTTCACCTTTGGGGTTTCTTGTAACCGATACATTATTTTTCAAAGATATTTGTGAAGCCACAGGAATAGTTACAACAGTTAACTAAAAAGAAGTATAACAGTGAACTAAAAAGAACTAAAGTAGTGTTAGTCACATATTGACAATAAACAACAGTTATTTAATTAGTGAAGCAATAAGAATTCTTATTAATCATTTTGTATTGGTAGTAGCAGTGGGTAAGGCAAATTATTTGAAATAATTAAAATCATTAATAATCAGTAGAGATGAGATCACGAACCCGGAATCCGAAAGATCTGTCCGAATCCGGATGGATCCTCCGTATTTCGGGACTTTGGAAGATATTTTCGATAATTTTCGAAAGTACGGGGCTATTTTTGATAATTTTTTCGAAAATAACCTCGAATGGTCAAAAATTATCAAAAATACGATCAGACACCATTTTCGAGTTTTCAGTTGTATTTTCGAAAATCGAATGTTCAAGGCTATTTTCGAAAATAGCCCCGAACATTCGAAAATCTTGGAAAATACAATCGGAAACTCGAAAATGGTCTCCGATGGTATTTTCAATAAAATAAGGCTATTTTCGGAAATGATCGAAAATAGCCCTGTACTTTCAAAAATTATCGAAAATTAGTTCGGGTTTCGGATTTTCGGATCTTCTGGATTTTCCCGAGATCTGGAAATCCGAAAACAGAACGAAACTAGTGAGTCTCAGCCATCTCTAATAATCAGTTGACAGAAATATATACATTATAAGTGATTGACACATATGAATATACACACATATCTGAATTTATACGCATATCTGAATATACACATATATCTGAATATACATACATATCTGAATGTACACACACATAACATACAACTAAAAGAAATGCAATTAATTTTCTGTGGGGAGTGGCAACTGATTTGATTTTATGACCTGGAAAAACAATTACATTGTTATTATTTGTTATTTAAAAAAAAAAAAAACTCTAATTAAACTTAAGGTTTTTACTTTTGTAGTCTGTACTAATGTAGGCACAAAAATTATCTTATGACATTAATCATCTTTTTGCATTAAAAAATACCCATGTCTAGTTCTGTTTGAGCATCTGTATAATTAAACAGTTTATAATGGGCCAGATCATGTGGAATCTGAAATATATACGTGGATATGTAGAGCTGTAGCTAATATATATAATATATATATATATATATTTATATATATATATATATATTCCATATAAGATGGGTGCACTCAAGGGAATTGAATCCTAACTGATTTATTTTGTGCTACAGGAGTATAGTGCAACAACGTTTCAGTCCTTCACTAAGGACCTTTATGAATTTTCATGCATACAATAGAGCTTTGGCCGTATTGCCCTTTATTATATACAAATTTAAGGATATGCTGCTCAAATTTTTTTTTTCAAAAATACTTTCAGGTGCGATGCAATGAAGGACAGGCAATTTTTACATTACACAAAATACTCCAGCACTCAACTACTTCCAGATAGAAAGAAGATATATAAGCTCTGTAAGCTCACATGGTTCCCTGGAAGAGGTCATACTAAATAAAGAGGTATGGTCTTGTTCCCCCCAGGGATTGTATATTTTTCTCACTAGGTTAGGTCTGATGCTTGTATACTGCCTTGGAGGGGCACATCAGCTTCCACATGTTTGTACAAACAATGTAACTAAAAGTATCCATTTTAACTTTAGTGCAGGGATTAACCATTATTGCTTGCATATGTTTAATTCTTATATCTAATTCATTTATGATTATATGTGTAGTTGAGTGCTGGAGTCTTTTTGTGTAATGTATAAATTGATGGTCCTCCATGGCACCACACCTGAAAGTATTTTTGAATAAATATATATCCAGAGCCTAGGTTTGTGCCTTGAAAGTTGCTGACATCTTGTTACTGGTTTGGTGAATTGTAAGCTCCACTTCTCAGAGATTTCCTCTGCCTCCTCCTGCTTGAGCCTCAAACGCTAATGCCTGTGGGTTCCGGGCACGCGTACAAGTGCAACATGACGTCAGTGGGTGCACGGACGTGTGCATGCATGAAGTCATCTTGCTGCGTGCACACATGGTGCAGCGAGATGAGTTCACGCATGCACACATCCGTGCACTCACTGACATCACGTTGCGTGTGATGTTTGAGGCTCAAGCAGGAGAAGCCAGAGGAAATCTCCAAAGGGCGGAGCTTAACATTCAGCAAACCAGTAACAAGATGTCAGCAACTTTCAAGGCACAAAGCTAGGCTCTGGAGGGGCATAGGTAAAAAAATAAATATGGCAACGGTATTTTTAAAGCTGCAGCTTCCAAATGAACATAACTTGATTTTACAGTACACTTATCCTTTAATAAATATAAATCTCTACAGATATTATTGCACACTTTTGTCTTTTCTTTTTTTTTTGCTTTGTTACCGCAATGTTCCAAAACCTTCCCAGCTGGACCATTTTGCTCCACCTGACCATTGCTCCCCTCAACGATACGTTCAAACTGATGTCAGATCCCATGCTAGTGTATGGCTAGCTTTACTGGAGCTCTTGAATCTCTGCACTACCTTCCTTTCTTTTCCTTCTTGGACATGTGGGTAAGATTATTTTGCCCAGTCTTATGTCATTCTTACCCTTTCATAAGGCAACTGAACCCAGTAAACAGTACTATTATATTTGTTTTTTCTTTTTGTTTTTATTTTTTTCTATATTTGAATAAATGAATAGTTCTAAAATAAATAATAAAATAAATATGGCAGATTCCCAAGTGTGGCTTAGAAGAGGGATAGGTAACCAGAAGCTTAAACTATAACTCCCAACATTCCCTACCAGCACTCTGCAACAGCAGATGGCATCTAGGGGATGCTCTCAGCTGCAGACACAGCAGGCTTAAGCAAGGAATTTACAGAAACCACAGAAAGGAATTTATATGGAAAGGGATATTTTCACATTCACCATTTATAGATGGCATGTAGAAAATATTTACTAAAATGTATTGGCTTTGCATGTTGATATGCCATTATACAGTAGCCTATGTAAATAGCAATTTAATGGAAACTTATTTGCACCAAGATATTTACATTTAAAAATAGGATCACGCCTCCAAAAAAGTTAAATCCCGATTTACCTATAAGTAAGGGCTTGTTCCAAAATGCTTTAGGTGTTTTCACCTACTGATTAATACTTGAAGTGTGAATGTGGTGTGGGCCGAGCCAGTGCTCCTATTAATTCAGGCAAAATGGACTGCCAGAGTATATGTTTTTGTATGTGCATAGACCTGATTTCTTCATAACGCTTCTTTTAACTTTAACCTAATGTACATTTTACCTTGGCTTTTAGTCCAGAGACTGAGTGCTAAATCAATATATCATTTGTCTTTCTATGTACTTACTAACCAAAGATATACACAAAAATCTTACTGAAACCTATGCAATTACCCCCACCCCCCTTAGCTCAGTGACCTTAGGCCTGCTCAGTATGATTCATCCTGATACATTTTATTTCCCTCTGCTAAAAGGAGGCAAGAGTAATATTTTAAAATATAATAAAATTAATAGGGTTATTTAATTAAAAAATAATATATATTTTAAATTAGATTTATCTTTCATTATAAATGTCATGTATAGGCAATTGATACATTGTTTTATTAGAAGTTTCTGGATTGTAAGAAAAAGATGTTTAGAATTAAGCTGGGAATCGCCTCTAACTATTTCCTTATTTTCTAACGCTAGACTTGTCTTCCCAGTAGTGGTCCCAGCATTGGTGCAAAGCTTTTCATACAAACCTTTTTAAATCTCCAAGAAAGGCAAAAGGTTTAAATTTTTCTGAACTTCAGAAGCATTACCGTTTCACCAAAATTTCTTCTGAACCTTTTGTAATGTTTTTTCAGCTGATGTTTTAAAACAAAAACTTCTCTATGTTTCAGCTGAGGGATATTCCTTTATCTTTCTTCTCAACTTTAACAGAAAATATTATTGTTTGTAGAAAATCCCAAAATCCCTTCCAGATATTTTCTCAGTGCCCTCCCTTGTTATTACCTTAAACTTGTGCTTCACCCCTTATTCTTTTTATGTTACTCTGCCAGCTGGTTTACTTTTGTTTTTAATGTTTGCCAGAGGAAAAGGCATTTATTAAAGTACGAGCGATTGTGGGGAATCCCGAGTATTTAACTTCTAATTGTTTGACCATCAATTATCCATTAATTCCATATCATTTCATCACTAAGTAATATGATTTTCTTGGTTCTTATTTATTTCAGAGAACTTGTTTGGCAAGGTTGGTTATATACAATATATATGGAAACATTAGTGACATCTCCATAGTGAATGTATTTTTATCTCTGCTTCAGTATTTAACATCATTTAGTGAAAATCTTTATTTCTAGAACTGTTGATGCTACCTAATGTTTATCCTATAATACATTTTATCAATAGAAACTGAGTCTGTGTTCCCAGAGAATCACTGTAAAACAGCACTGATGGCAAGTCTATTCCAAAATCCTAGAACCAAATACAGTAATACCCCCATACCCCTCCCCCTGCTTATTTTCAGAAATATGGGAAACCTGTAACAATGCTAAGATCTTTTTGACTTCTTTTTGTCCTAGATGATAACTATTTACAGGTAGAGGTGGGATGCATTGTTTAAACACTTGCCATTGTTTATGTTCTTTTTCACCCTTTCTCCTACTTGAATATTTGATGAATGTGTTGGTTTACCAGAGACTCTTGCAATGTTAAATTTAATTCCTTTACAGCAATTAATACCATTAAATGGAATCTAAATTTGAATCCTGAACCCGAATACAGGTAAAAGGAAAGAGCAAAATTGATTGATAAATTAACTGGTTAATTCTAATCAAAACTGTCTAGGATTTCATGCTATGTACTAGGTGAGAGATGACTTGCTTTTAATTAACCTTAATAGAATGCTGAAAATCATTGTGCCCCAGCATTTTGTATTCTGTGGAAAGTATATCTGATTGATTGTAATTTGTAATAGCTATATATCAATATAATATTAATTATGTTTTCCTGAAACAAACTCCTGTGAAATAGTGAATGGCATTTCTTGTATTATTTTATATTATTATTCATCAGCATCACCAATAGACCCTTCATCATTTGTGTTCTTCTGAATACTTTATCTTTGATATACAGTACAGTATACCTATATATCAACTCATATAAAGCAGGAAAAAGTACATGAAATATTAACTCACTGTCATTTGAAAGGTGTATTGATAGAAAAGGAATTTCTAACTCCAACTAATTTCCTAAAACTTATTCCTATGCCTGTTTTAACTAGAGATGGACTAGAACTCGAACTCCAACCCAAGTTCGAGCAGAACTTATCGAGTTCGAACAGACTCGGACTTCTCAAACTATCCCGGACCCGGATTTCTCGAACCTTTGAACTTTTGATAATTATCCCATAAACTATTTGAACATTCGATAATTATTGAATTCAAAAATCGAAGATCTTCAAATCATTTATGGTATAATTATTAAATGTTCGAATTGTTTATGGGATAATTATCGAAAATCGAACGCAGGAGCTCAAAAGCACTGCGTTTAAGAATTAAATAGATTTTTTTTTAAAGTTCTGGATATTCAAACATGTTCCCCAGACCATTTCCCAGGTCCCAGAGCCATTTACATTACATTATAGTTACCATTGCTATTTTAATTGTATATTTAATTGTTATTGTATATTTTCAAACTTTTGACTCCCATTGACTTTAATGGGTCCGTTTCGAACTTTCCATATAGTTCGAAAATGGACCGAACCTTCGGAACTTTATAACTTTATAATTTTAACTAAATTATAAAGTTTATGCAAAACTGACATTTCTTTGTCACTGGTGCAACTTTTTGGCTGGTATCCCAGCAGAAGGATCCAAAATGATACGATTGTTCCTAGTCTCGCCTTTTAGTTTCCCAAAAGCACATCCACAAAAAAAAAACTGCTGGAAAATTTATAGCTCCCATAATCCATCTTTTTTTTTTAATCCAGCTTTGTTTTTGTGGATATCTAAGTGTATTCTTTCTAGTGCACAGAAGATCTAAACAAGGAAGCTAAAGACTTGCCAGTTAAAAGCTAAAAGCCAATTATATTACTGCACTAAGAACTGCTGGTCACAGATAATATTACAGCTGATCCTGCATCTCAGACATAGAACAGAGATTTAACAGTGTTCAATTGTTTTTATTTTTAAACAATCTCTGTAATCCCACACAGTTCTTTCTATTAGAGTTTTAGAGTGCTAAACCCCCTCAACTAGGCACTTTTGCTAGGAACAAAAAAATGGCAGTCCAAAAAAATGGCAGAATGCATCGTTCCTGGTAGGCTGGGACTTCCATATCAGCATGGAGACATCTGTATAGAAAATATGTGCATAGAGACAGTGAAAAGTGGGGTCAGGGGGCATGGCCAATTCACGTGCTCACTAGGCATTTTGAAGACTACATGGGCAGTTGTACTGGCAAGAACATGGTAACCTTTTTATTTACAGAATCAACTTTTTATATAAATGAAATCTACTAGAGAACTATTTTACAATGTATAGATGTTCTGGGTAGAAAAGTTTCACATTAGGATTAAACAAAGTTTATTTCTTTAAGGCCAGTGATTGATTTTTGTCAAAAACTGAAATTCTCCATACGCTATGCTAAAGAAATTAAAGAGACTGTCCACCCCTCTTTCCAAAAACTGATATAATGTGGATAACCCCCCAAAACCTTAACTTCGTTTTAGTCAAAATTTACAAATCAGCTCCCACACAGAGTTATTATACTCACAAGCTCCTCGCTCCACCGCCGCTTCCAGGTTCTTCTCTCTGGAAGCTGCTCCTGTGGCTGCTCTGTTCTTTTTGTGTTCTTGAGCAGCCGCAGTGGAGACTGCTCCAGGAATGGCAGTCAGTGATTGGCCGTGACATCACAGTCACGGCCGACACTGACTGCCTTACCCGGAAGTGCAGAGCCGCGGCGGTGAAGCGAGGAGGAGCATGTAAGTAGAATATCTCTGTGTGGGAGCTGATTTGTAAATTTTGACTAAAACGAAGTTAAGGTTTTGGGGGGTTATCTACATTATATCAGTTTTTGGAAAGAGGGGTGGACAGTACCTTTAAGGAAAACTAACAAATATGTACGTTTTCCATAAGAATTCACCTCTTTACAAAAGTCCACAGAATAAGTCATACTAATGTATAAAAAAAATTCTCAAATGTAAATTTGATTACGGCCTATGTTATATCACGTACAGTGACATTCAGTCATATGTAGCACATAAAGGGATTTTCAAAGCTACACAATATTACACAGTTATCAGATTTCCTCCTTTGTTGCTTAGGAGCCTGGAAAAAATATCACTGATTTCTTTATGCATCAGTAATAACTGAATGGTTTATTGAAGTTGCAAGTGATGATTTATGTTTCTGTCTCACATATAAAAGCATGTAATATACCAGCCCTGTTATATGTAGAATGTGAAATGGATCAGTCACATTGTGTGATCAGTATTGATCACCTGAATATTGATCTATTTCTGCAAACACTGGATACATTCTTTCTTTTCAGAGAGCAAATGTACCTCCATAAATAGCATTTTTGCCATTTTCCGTTCTTAAGCAATCTGAGCTTTCAGATCGAAGAACTTTCTGTGTTTTTGATAACCCTCAAAAGTATGGTGATCTATTTGAGGGTTACTGAATATACAAGGTTACTTTTGGTAACTCTCGACTATAGTTTTACCTGGGGTAATCCCTGAAAGTATATATGCGGGGACGCTTTCAAGAGATACTGCATATTTGAGGCGACTTTGCCTCAAATACCAAAAAAAATCCAAAAGCGGAATGAAACTGGTTTTAAACATCTCTGCTAAGAAGATTCTTTTTATCTACTCCATTTAAAAATAAGAGTTATTTAACAATACAGGTATATGCTTGTGCAGGGTTACTTGCACAACAAGATAGGTCCTAAAATTCCAGTAAAAAAAGTGATCCAGCGTCCTTCCAATGGTTCTGTCTACTCAGACAGCACTATTGATTGGCCTGGTAAACCTATTAATGGTCTGTGTAGTAAAAGAGTGCAATGGCTAGACCTGTCAGTTATCACTATATATTATGCAATAGAAAAGAATTATTGGAATGCACTGGTATTCCAGAAGGCTAGATTATTGTTATTGTAAAATGATTTACTATCCAGTGGCTATTTAGCAATTTTAGAATTCACGCATTTATTTTGGCTTTAGTGATATTTTCAGTGTTTTTATTTTTTTCAGGAATAGGCTTATTACAACATTTACTAACTCGCCAAAATAAATAAAATGCTCCTTTAAGTAAACATTCCTTTTTATACCCTTTAAACGTCACTTTTTAAAACTTTATTTATACAATCATCGTGTTCATGATACTGCCATGATTTGAATGCTAATTCCTTTAACACTGTAGAAAAATTGTGGTCATACGGAAAGTTATTGTTAATCTAAAATGGTAATAATCTAGGAAAATATTTTAGCACCTAGTTTGTAACGATTTCATTGTTAACATATTAGCACTTTCCTAATGCAGGTGAACACCTTTGAATGCTAATTTTTGTAAAGAACAAGTTGAACAAGGGATGACATCACTAATGTTTGGATTAATATTTTACCATCCTTATAACCAAATAATTAAAGAAGCAATATCGGAAGATTCCAATATGGTACTTTCATCTTCACAATATATGTATTTTTAAACTTGGTATTTTCCAACTGCATACTGCAGGGGATTTGGGGCCCTATTTCATAGTATCAGTATTTTGTTATGTACCAGTACTAGCTGTATATTAAAACCGCATTGAAGTAGTCATATTGTAATATATTACCATTTCATTATAAATATAGCCCTTAGTTATTTAATCAATCAATTGTTTTTCCAGTCTGCTTTCCAGCCATTTGACCAGAGACATTTTTAAAAATTTTAACTAGTCTGTCTCAGTATGTCAGTTATTTCACCAGTCTCATTTTGTCAGTTATTGTACCATTCTGGTAAATGGTTAAATTGGTAAATGCTCAAGATTTTAAAATAAACATATGTAAAGTATGTAACCCAATGTCAATGTACAGTTCTCAGTGCAGATATGTTGTTAGCACTTATGTACAAGCACTTAATATATCTATTTATTTATCCATTTTATATATATGTATGTATCTCCAGATGATGGCCACAATATGGCCGAAAGGCATTGCATTTTTGAAACAATGTCCAGTTGTTCCATTCTTCCATTGATCCACACCACACACAGGATTTTGGCTTAAATGTTCTTTATTCAATAGCACATGAGAAAAGTACAATGTTTCGGGGTTGGCACACCCCTTCCTCAGGTACACAAACGGCTATCGCATGTCAACCCTACCGCAGAGTTTTATACCCTCCCATACAGGATATGACATCACATGCCCAGCCCATTTTCTCAAAGTACCAACCCATTTCCATTAACCCCATACTGTTAAATTTTTTAAATACTTTTTAGTAACCCTTTACTGTTACCCTTTATTATATATTTATCAACTTTATTTCTTGCATAATAACTGCAAATCAACTGCCATATACCTTGGGAAAATTGACATGGTTAAGACGCACTGCATATTCCCTATAAAAAATGGTACAAATTGTAATCCCTGTTAAGACCTTCCGGATACATACTTTTAAGGTGGTGTACCCACCATACCTCCCTCTTTTTCAATAGTAACCCCTGTCTCCACCCCAATCTAATGGGGGGACCACCTCAAGTACCCTGAATCTCAAGTCATTATCTGTGTGCCCTGCCTCTACATAATGTTTAGGGACAGTTAATTTCACTTCTTTCTTGCGGATACTCGACCGGTGCTGTGATATACATTTTTTCACCATCTAGGTGGTTTCCCCTACATACAATAGGCCACAAGGGCACCACAGCACATAGACCACAAACATCGAATCACAAGTGCAGAACTCCCTGCAAAAAAAATCTGTGCCTGTTTTGGGATGCTTAAAATAAGCATCCCAAATCTGCATTGTACACAATGTAAACACAAGTACATCATTAGCTTTCTTTTGCCCAGGAACGCACTTTCCTCTTTTTTATCCCTCCTAAAGGTAGACCTGACTAAGCTGTTGCCCAGTGTGAAGCCCCTGCGGTAGGAAATCAATGGGGGAACTCTGAATTCCTTAACTTCAGGGAAAGATTGGCTAAGCATATGCCAATTCTTCCTTATGACTTTATTTACCAGGTCACTGCCCACAGAGAAATCCATAACCAATGGTATTCTCTTACTGCTAGAGTTCTCTTTAGTTCTGTGTCCCACAGTCGAACCTGCTCTCAGTGAGGACCGGTCCAGGATCCTCGGGGGATACCCCCTTTCCAAAAACTTGGAGTACATCTGGTCATGCTGTTTTTTCCTAACCGCCGGGTCACTCACAATAAGATTCACCCTTTTAAACTGACTGATCGGAATAGACTTCTTAACATGTGGAGGATGAAAACTTCCATATGCTAGAATACGATTCCGATCAGTCAGTTTTGTATAGAGTTCTGTGTTAACACTCCCATTGTTTCTCACTCTCACATCTAAGAAACTGATCTCGGTTCTGCTGTATTACAATGAAAACCTGATGTTCAAATAAACTGAATTTACCTGTCCATGGAACTGGCGTAGAGATCTAACATCACCCCGCCATAGGAGGAAGACATCATCAATGTATCTCCACCAGGCCAAACAATGCCTGGTGAAGGATGGTAATCCATAAATGAAGTCTCCCTCCAGCCAAGCCATAAAGGCATTGGCATATAACAGAGCGACGTTGGATCCCATCGCCATACCTCTCATTTGAATATAATAGGTCTGATCAAACCTAAAATAGGACCTGTACAATATTAATCTCAAACATTCCATAAAGAAATCAATCTTTCGTTCAGTATACCCTCCATGTTCACATAATAACAGGTGGCAAGAAGTCATTCTGTCCCCATGTGGTACGGAGGTATAAAGAGACAAGACATCCATAGACAACCATAATGATGGAATCCCAATCCCCAATCTGAATACCATTCAATTTTTCCAAAAAAAAATGGGACGTGTCCCTCAAGTATGCTAGGGTACCCTGCACCAAGGGTGCAAGAATCCCACCCAGCATGGTGGCCATAGGGCTGAACACAGAACCTATGGGCCACCCAGGGGGTTGGATGGGATTCTTGTGTAACTTGGGCAGGGTATACAGCACAGGAGTGATTGGATAGGCTACCATCAGGCTTAACTTCAAAGCCATACTAGACAAGGTATCAATTTCCTTTTTTATGTCCCCTAGGGGATCTCTGTCAACTTTACAATACACCTTTGGATCACCTAGTTGGCTAACTATTTGCCCATGATAATATTCAGTGTCCAATATCACGATCGCTCCCCCTTTATTCAAGGGTTTGATCGTGATATCGGTTTTCTGTTTCAATTGCATTAATTCTTGTCTCTCAGCTGTACTCAAATTCTGTTCTAATGGCAAACATTCAATTTTCTGTATCACAGAACACATATCATGCTTAACTTAATTAACAAAACTTTCAATTCCAATGTATGTGGAGGGGGGCACAAAACGACTTTTGGAAGTCATTCCCACTTTACAAGGGGTTGATTTATCCATATCACTGCCCTCAGTAGTTACAGTCCCATTCGATCTCTGCAAAAAATGAGCCTTTAATCTTAAGCGCCGGAAGAAAGAATATAAGTCAATGTCCAGCTTGAAAGGATCCAATCTAGTGACAGTACAATATCCCAGTCCTTTTGATAAAACAGAGATTTCAGCGTTGGACAGACTAACCTGTGACAGATTTATCACTGCTATTTTCTCCTTGGATGTAGTGCCCGCTTCGGGAAAAGGAGCAAAGCAGCCATACTTCTACACACAAGCACCAGGTACTGAATTTTGTAAGGTGTGCGGTGACCCATCTGGATATATATATATATATATATATATATATATATATATAATTCCATCCATAAGGGAAGCACTCATAAGGGACTGGACCAATCACTAGAAAAAACCTTTATTGTAGTTCAACGCGTTTCCGCCCACAGGGCCGTCGTCAGGAACCAAAAGAACAATCACATACCATACACAATATATACCACATGATGATAAAAGCCCCACCCCCTTCACATATATATAAATAGTCACTATGACCGCACTCCACTCACCACTTAGCGATGCCCCGGTGCTACTTAGTACACATCCAGCAATAAATCCAAAGAAAGAGCACTCCAAGGGACTTTCAAAAACTCCACCAATTTTATTGTGCCTTAACGCGTTTCAGCCCTCAGGGCCATCATCAGAAGGTCTGAAACTACAATTCCCAATCACCCTAACTAGAACACCCAAAGCTCCTCCCCCCTAATGTTCAGCCAATCAGTAGACCTATAAACTGCAACCATATAATCACAGTGTGAACAAATAAATACTTAAATATATAAATATAAAGTGCATTATTCATGTGAAGATACCTGTTTAAAAACAGTCAATCATATAGTAATAATAACCATGTGCTATAACCATGTGCTATACACCATCCCCCTTAAACATCCAACATGTAAAATAACTATTAAAACCAATAAATACCTGTGGTTGCAGTCATACATATATATCACCTCTCTCCGGTCCCATTACATATCAAACTATAAACTGTCCAACTTGCCGTGACCCACAGCGCGGGTAGTCCATGGTCCCGCGATACTTCTGGGTACATCATGGTGGGGAGTGTCTATCTGCCGAACCTGGTCTCCCTGGGCTCACTTAGTTCTATATGGCCGATATCCACCACTATCGTTACCACCCTCCATCAGCTGTTATTCAGACTCCTCCCCGCCACACTTCCAGGCTTGCCAGAAGGCCCGCCCCATCCCCGCGCTCACTGCCAATGTACAGTGGTCATGCATTACTACAGCAGGGGGCGTATACAATTAAGTAAATATTAAAAAGACACCCAGTATAACTCAACAACTACAGCCCCAGGGCAGTATAAGGGACACAGAATATGCCGGTATATAACAAAGTGGTAAATGCAAATTATATAATACTGACCATCTCAGAAGCGATATCCATATAGGCTGCAACTCACACATCAAAATACATTTTCTTAAAATCACGAATAATTACCAATAAATAACATATATAATATATATAATAGCAGCGAAGTTTGCACTATCCACTATCCGCTAAATGCATTCATCTGCCCGGATGCTCACTATGTGATTTGTAGATAGCCGATGAATAATGGAAGCACTCCTGGGTTTTTATAATAAACTGAAGAGTTTTATTATTTCACACGCCCGCCATTAAACGTGTTTTGGACGCCATCTTGGTCGTCATCAGGATGTGACGGAAAAGCAACTAGTGACATATAAAAGCTTACAATCCCCACCCCCTTCGATAAAATACTCCCCTGTGCTTGACAACAACTACTATACAACTAGAGACCACAATGCTGTCCAAGCTGCACTATACAAGTGCTATATCAATGTGCTATACAGTGCTAAACATTATAAAAATACTAACAGGGAGATTCAATAAAAGTTCTTATCTTTTAAAATGGTGCTAATTTTGCCCCAGCTAATCAGATCTTATTTAACATTTGTAAGCTTACATCTGATTGGTTGGGGCAAAATTAGCACCATTTTAAATGATAAGAACTTTTATTGAATAACCCTGTAAGAGAAGTATAAAAAACAGAGACCCGTAATATATTAGTATAGAGTGACACAGTGCAATATATAGTAAATATAATAGATAATTAAAAAAAAAATTAAAAAGAACTTAAAAAACAATAATACCCCAGAGTACAACACCGGGGTAACTTAATAACACTCTGGTAAGGTGCTATTTAGAGTAACAAAATGGGCTGTATAGCGGACTCCCCGGTATAGTTAATAAATCGTATTAGGGTTTAATACACTGCGTGAATGATATTAAGATATTAATAAGCTGCACAAGGGATTTAACTCCCCAGTATAGAAAACAATTCATATTGGAATATTATTATACTGTGTCCGGGATATGTCCTAAAGTTATCTACATGCCGAAATAAGAATACCTTACTTAAGCTTACATACAGCCCTAACAGTGCTAAACAACTAGCATATGTGAAAAGTTTTTTGATACAGAACCAATTTGTTTTGATACATAACCAAAGAATACCCTAGCAATGGACCTCAAGTCACCAAAAATGTAATACATTATAACCCATGAATTTATAAATGAATTAATAGATATTGTTGCAATACGTAAAACATATTGTTGCAATAGATAAAAAGTCAAGTGTCAAGTGTCTATATCAATCCAGATTATATGGACAAGAGTTCTATTAACAAATAAGCTATTATGAAAAACAAGCCAAGGACCACTGTTCCTTAAGGCCCTTGGGTGTCAGTGTTTCCAGTCTCCTGATCCAGCGTGCCTACCGCTGAAACAATGCCATATTTCAATCCCTTCCCTCGATAACAGGTTGGTGATCAATAGCCATCCACCTTAGGGTGCCTATTGGGTGACCACTCTCTCTGAAATGTCGGGCTACTGATTGTTCCCCATGTCTATAGTCTCTATCGCTTGAAGACTTTGATGTACTATCAATGCTTTTCTAATGGCAATTTGATGATTGGCTAATCTCTCTCCCATGGTAGTAGTGTTATTTCTAAGAGTGTTATTTATTTACCATGGTGTTGTATTCTGAGGTATTATCGTTTTTTAAGCTATTTTTTAAAAAAAAATTCTATTATCTATTATATTTACTATTATATATTATATATTGCACTGTATCACTTTATACTAATATACTACGGGTCTCAGTTTTTTTTCACTTCTCTTAGTATTTTTATCATGTTTAGCACTGTATAGCAACTTTGATATAGCACTTTGATGTATAGTGCAGCTTGTTCAGCACTTGGGCAGCGCCGTGGTCTCTAGTTGTATAGTAGTTGTTGTCAAGCACGGGGGAGTGTTTTATAGAAGGGGGCGGGGATTGTAAGCTTTTATATGTCACTTGTTGCTTTTACATCACATCCTGATGACGGCCAAGATAGCGTCCGAAACGCGTTGAATGGCGTGCGTGTGAAATAATAAAACTCTTTAGTTTATTATGAATGCTTCCTTCATTATTCATCAGTGCGGTGGATTTATATTGCTTTGTTATACAAGGGACCTCTGGCTAAGGTCCCGCGGAACACCGGCACCCAACTGTATCTCTCTCTCTCTCTCTCTCTCTCTCTCTCTCTCTCTCTCTCTCTCTATATATATATATATATATATATATATATATATATTTGCAGAAAAAATACCCATGTTACCACTTTGCATAGAATTGGAACACATAGGAGGACACTTTAACCTGCCTCTGAGTTGGCCACCATGCATTCTCTGGAACCTATGTTGTTATGATTGACCCAGACAGTGTGACACTATGCATTGCCACGTACCTTTGCCATTATCACATTGATTACTGATTTGTTTATCATTATTGTCCTTCTTTTAAAGATTTGTTAGAAATGAGGTTAGAATATATTACACATTGTTCAAATGTTCACAAATACTGATAACTTACAGTAGTTGCCAATCTGTAAATAAAATAATTTTAAAACAGAAAAATAACAAAATGGGTCCATCTTTACATTAAATCAAAATCTTTAGTGAGTTTCCATAAACATCACATTGAGAATAATATAATTGTTTCTTCTATTATTTTCCAGATATTCCTTGATCAGTGATCTATTCTATTTACATTCATCTCAGCCTTTTAAACAGACTGATTGGGTAGAAAGAATGTATATGAAATAGAATTGTGTCTTTTTATAAATTCCTTTGTCTTTTATAGCAGATGTTTGGAATTCTACCCTGCTGGACATTACACTTATTAATCTAAACAGCTCTGTAATTTTAGGAAACCTGCTTGCCTTCTCCACAATGTATTCAGCCTGTCTAGTTTTAATTGCTTCCTATCTCACAAAACATAGCCTTACTTTATTTGAAACATATTACCCATTAAAAGAGCTTGGTTCTTTTTAGAACAACCACCAGCACTATTGTGTAGTAGTTTAAAACTAGGGATTATAAATGGAAACGTATCAAAACAAACCAATTTTAAAAGTAAAACTTGTATGCTTTGTTTGCTTTTATGTGTCCTACACTAATATAAATCAAAGCTTCAGTCACATCATGATAAACCAATGTATTTTTTATTTATTTATTTATTTATTTATTTATTTAGAGAGATTATATTTGTACAGTCCTTGTTTTTTTTTATAGCAGACAGACATAAAAGCTATTGCCAATGTTTTTTTGGATTACAAAGGGAATTTGGCTAAATTTCAGCAGGAATTTATGCCAAACAACCATTACCAAAGAAACCATAATAAATTCATTATGCATTACGTTAAAGGGATAGTTCACTCGAAAAGTGAATTATTCCTCAAATGTATTGATTGAAGACTGGGAGGTTAAGGAGCTATGCCTTACCTCTCGTTCTCCAATCAATCACCAGGAGCGACGGACTAATAAAGAAGAAACTTACCATACACGCGATCCACAGCATCAGCAGGGGAAATTCCTGACTGCTTCCTGTTGAGAGTAACTATAGCATGCATTATCATGCATGCGCACTATAGTTACTATGAACCAGGAAGTGGTTGGCACCTGCCACTTCTGCAGCGGAGGATCGTGTGTAAGGTAAGTTTCTTTTTTCTTCGTCCATCGCTCCTGGTGAATTGATTGAGGTAAAAGGCATAGTTCCTTAACCTCCTGGTTTTCAATCAATTCATTAAAGGAACAGTTCACTTTTCGAGTAAACTATTCACTTAAGCTATTACACTATTACACAGAAACTGTTGCTCTCTATTTTCTGCCGGATGGGGCACCCCTGCCTTACACTCAATCTCTATTAACAATATGGTAATTAACCCAGCTAAATATGCATGATGCCTTGGAGTAATCTTTGACTCCTCTCTTTCCTTCAATCATCACATTAACAATGTCACTGGGACGTGTCGTTTTCTCCGCAATATTGCCAAGATCTACCCTTTCCCCTCTCCCTCCACTACTAAAATGCTTGTGCATGCCCTTATAATCTCCTGTCTTGACTACTGTAACATTCTGCTACTTAGTCTCCCTGTCTGTCATCTCTCTCTTCTACAGTCTATCTTAAATTCTGCAGCTCCAATCATCTCACTCTCCTACAAAAGAGAACCCACAACCCCAATACTGCAGCCCATAGGGTGGCTTCCCATCAAACAAAGAATCCTATTCAAAGCCCTTCTATTAACCTATAAATCCCATCACTCTACTGCACCTCCCTACTTATCTTCTCTCTTGGTCCCTTTTGCTCCTGGACATGCCCTGTGCTCCTTAGCTGTATGTGCACTTTACCCCCCCCACACACTTTTATCTGTATGTTGTCCCTTCCACTTAGATTGTAAGCTCTTCAGGGCAGGGATCTATTTCCTAATTTGGCAATGCACACACAGTTATTTTATATGTATATATATTCTTAACCTTTGAAACTTTATTCATGTAAATTTAATTTACCTGTATAATGGCTTGCACTTGTATAAAATTATACATACATACACAACAACGCATAGTTCCAAAAATCTAAAATAGATAAGACAGAGAATGCTGCTTCACAAAACTTTTTTTTCAACTTGCAGAAAAGACCTGGATCCCCCTGATTATTTCCTTTCACCTGCTTGAATATTAATTTCCTAATAATAATAACCTTAATAAGTTGATACCAGATTGACTAGATGTCAGGAGTAATGGGCCCATGAGGAAAGTTGCCCAATGTGCTGGCAACCCCTCAAATTAAAGCCTATGGCTATGCATCAGGAGCCTGTCCACATATTAAGGCTCTGGGTGTCACTTAGAGATTGACCTGAACCTGGCCCCGAAGTGGATTATACAGATCTGCTGGATATCGAACCTTTTTTGAGCCGCGGGACTATTTTTGTATATTTTCGAAATTTCTAGAAATTTCAAATTAACAAAATCAAAAATGTTGAAAATTTCTAGAAACCTTAAAAATACTATGCGGAATGCCAAAACACGAAGCGCAAGTTTCCAGTACTGGACGGTGTTTTTTTAAAAAATATTTTGAGCATTGATCTATATTCACCAGACCATTTCCCAGGTCCCTGAGCCATTTAGAGTAAGTTACCATTGCTATTTGTACCTTAATTTTAGGCGGAATTGAATGAGCATGCTTGTGGATTTTTGAATATTTGGATTTTTCAAAAATCCTTGAATCTGCAAGCGAAACAGATTATAGTGAGTTCTGACATCTCTAGTGTCATTCCCCCTCATAGCACCACTGCTAGAGGTCCAAGATCAATCATTTTCGATTATCTCAATTAAATCACTAGAGGCAAAGGGGACCAAGTTTGTTGAACTTCAAAATTTTTATTACATTGAAATGTGACAAGCATCACATTTTATTTCTTGCTTGTGAAGGTTCTCATTCATCCAGGTCATGGTATATCTGTTGTATTCAATTAGATCAACTGGACTTGAAATGTAGTTCTTGAAGACGTTTCGCTAGTCATCCGACTGGCTTTCTCAATTCAGAATGACTTGTACAAGAATCTGTGGCAATTATGTACCCTGGAAAATCCCAATTAGCATATCACAGCCAGGTGTTAAGGGTGTGATTGGATAGTGGCTAAGAGGTGTTATAGGAACGCCCAGAGTAAGGTGTTAAAACAGCATTGTACATGGCAGACAGTTGGTGTCGAACCCCCCACCTCTATTTAGGCTTGGTTTCTTTATTTTCACATAAATGGCCTCCTTAACACCTCTCTTGAACCAGTCACGTTCCTTCGCCAGTCTACCCTGGTCTTCATACACAATGTGGCTTATGATTAAAAAAAATTCTTATACTTAGTTTAAGTACATTGCGTATGTATTTACCTTTGTTTATAATTTATCAATTCATTTTAGAAATTGGTGTTCATTCAAATTTAACTTGTGTACAAAGCTATATATTGAATTTTAGTTGTATAGCTACATACTTACATTTGAGTTGTAACAAGACAACAGCCCATCAAGTTCAACTCAAGAAAACCCTAACCCAAGTAAAAAAAATCCAGATTTCTTCATTCAAATGGTGCATGCCAAACTAGACCAGGATACAAACAAAAACACACCCACAAAAGATGCTGTCATTATATTTGGGTTTGTATTAATAAATGTTTTGACATGTTTTCAGAGATCCTAGTATAGGCAGGACAAAGAAAAAAGGAAAGTGGGAGGAGTATGTGTTTATGTTAAAAAAAATTGAAGCCATATTTAAAAGAAGAGATAACTGGAGATATGGATGTTAAAGCGAAGGCAATATGGGTGGTAATGTCATTGTTGGTGTCTGCTATAAGCCACCAAATGCTAGCAGGGAGGAAGTGAGTCAGCTTCATATGCAGTTGGCAAGGGATGCAAGTTTGGGGAATGTGATCATTATGGGGGACTTTAATTACCCTGACATTAATTGGTGTAGTGGAACTGCCAACACAAAAAAAGGCGATGAGTTCCTGAATTTACTGCAGGATAATTTTCTCTCACAGGTGGTTGAAGTTGCTACTAGAAAAGGAGCTCTGCTGGATCTGGTAATATCTAACATCGTGGAACGTATTATAGATATAAAGGTAACTGGAGGCTTGCAGGGGGATCTAGATAGATTGTCACATTGGGCTGCTAAGTGGCAGATGAGATTCAATGTTAAGGTGATGCATTTTGGACTTAAAAATCCTTGTGCTGCTTATACTATAAATGGCTCCATGTTAAGTGAATCCCTGTTGGAAACGGATCTTGGAGTTTTGGTGGATAACAAACTTTAAGGAAGCAGCCAGAGCCAGTATGGTATTGTCTTGTATAAAGAAAGGTATGGATTCAAGGGAGAAAAAAGTTATTCTCCCTCTTTACAAAGAATTGGTAAGGCCTCATTTGGAATATGCAGTGCAATTTTAGAATCCTGTGTACAAAAAGGACATCTTTAAAATGGACAGGGTTCAGAGAAGGTCAACTAAATTAATAAGGGGATTGGGGGAGCTTGAATATGAAGAAAGGCCGAAAAAGTTACAAATATGTATGCTGAAGAAAAGGTGATTGCGTGATTACTGTGTCTAAATACATTAATGGGCTATACAATAAACTATCTGGGTCATTGATCACCAATAGAGCATGTCAGAGGACACGTGCACAAAGGTTTATGCTTCAAGTTCGGAAAGTGTTTTTCACTGTGTGAACAGTGAAGCTATGGAACTGTCTTCCAGCGGACGTTGTTATGGCAGGTTCACTGGTCAGTTTAAAAAAAAATCTGCAAGTCAGGAAGGATTTTTTTCCCCTTTTTTGCCTTCCTCTGGATCAACAGTTAGGCAGGAAATGAGAATATTGCTATATGGACTTGATGGACGTATGTCTTTATTCAACCTCAAATACTATATTATACTAGTAAGAGGTCACTGGAGTGACACAAATTAGCATACCTGGTTTGAGTGACAGGTCTTTCCCTGTACATGCTGTTATTTAAAATAAAGATTTCTGAGAATCTACAGCTCGGATTTCAAATCTGAACTATGTGTTGGAGTAGTCGCCCATTACACTTTCTAAATGTATGATTTCTGAAAATTCGATTTTTGGAAGTATAGATACCATTTAATTTGTTCCAATACAAAAACCGTCAGCTGGTCACTGCTTTGTCCAGCCTCCATATAGTGTTGTGGAACAGTTAAGTGTAAACGTTTGCATTTAATGGATGATATGTGTTGGGAGATACATTTTTTTACCTTTTGGGTAATTTCCTCAACATAGAGAAGTCCACAAGGACATTGTAACACATGACTGCAATAATCTGTCTTGCATATATAAAAATTCATATAGCTAAACATACCTTTTTTGGGGGGGCCAAGGAAAAAGGTATGTTGTTTGACAGGAAAGTCAGCCTTGACTAGCTTGTCCCTTAATGGGCTTTTTATGAAAAGTTTTTTGAAAAAGTTTTTTGAAATGTTGCAGGATGTGCAAATGTTTTTTGATAATAGATAATACGTATTATCTATTACGTATTATATAAAACGTTTATTTTTTCCTCGTTTTGTCCTTTTTTTGTTGCAGATATTCTCTTTCCCTATGTAGGAATGATCCAGGATAGCCACGTTCTGCAAGGCGATCCTGCATCTTTTCTAGTCTCACCTGTTGTAATATAGGATCATTGACTAAATATATCAGTAGTCTAAATATGCGATATCCATGGTACTGATAGTACTTGTAAAAGATATATTGGGATCACACATATTGAGACTATTGATAAAGTCCTGAAGGAATCCAATGCCGCCCCCCCCCAAAAAATAAGGCAGACATGTTTGTGTATCGCAACGATGTCAGACCAAAGGCCTTAAACATGGGGTGTACATAGACATGTCTATCCTCAAAGGAACACAAAAAAACTGTAAGTAAGCAGTGTCAGGAAAGTAAGACTCTCAAGGATGTCTTTGAATGCTGGTTTATTCACATAACATGTTTCAGGTTCAATTGTCTCAATTGTTCGTAAAAAAAGTGTGACAGGACTGAGCTCCCTCCTCTCAGTGATATGTATAACCCCAGAGATAGAGATAAAAAGATAAAAAAGAAAAAAGAATATGGTATTACTGTCTATGCTAAGATCTGTGTAAAACCAAATATTAAAATATATTGAAAAAGAGACACTTACGTTTTATCTTTTGTGTGTCCTTTTATTATCATTGCAAAAAAAGTGCAAAAACCAGTGCAAAATGGTGCGAAAATATAAATATGGTGTGTCAGATGGCTATCACATCTATGAAATGGGCAGATGATTATCTGAAAGGGAAGTAGAAAAGAACACAATCAGTATCATAATTATAGGTAACATTTTAAAGACCAGGATTCATTTTCCCTCTTGGTACTAATGTTTCTAATAGTCTAATCCAGAAACATTCCCTTTGGAGTAGTATTTTGGTGACAACTCCTCCACATTGGGAACAGAACGATTACAGTTACCAGGAAGAAGCAGAAGTATAGGAGCTATTGTCTATTCCTCAAAAGAACACATGTTGGCATATGCAGGAGTGGCATTGGATCCTATGGCGACCCCCCACCTTATTGTAAATAGAATTTACCAGCAAATTTGAAGCAGTTATCATGCATAATAAATCTCAGTCGTCCCATAAAGAAGACTACTGTCTCGTTTTTATACCGTGCCTTATCGACAAGACATTTCTTCACAGCTTCTTTATCCTCAGTGTGGGGTATAGAAGTGTAGAGGCTTGTGACATTTAAGGTCACTAGTATGACATTGTCAGAATTAGTAATGGCTCTATTTCATTAAAAAATCACCAGTGTCCTTAATATAGGATTTGGTACAGGAAAAAAATTGTATTAAGCACCCAATCAGGGTAGCCATGGGGCAGAAGATGGAATTGGTGCCAGACACTATAAGGCACCCTGGAGGATGGATCAGGTCTTCATGTATTTATGGTAGAGCATAGAACAGGGGAGTGGAAGGTTATTCCACAAACAAATATTTTTCAGTATAAGCATCAATGATAAAATTATCTGTGGCAGTGGAAATAAATGATTTAAGTCTACCAATTCTGTTCATAATAGGATCCCTATCAAGTAACAGATAAACATGGTTATCATTTAACTGAGACATTATTTCAGCTAGATACAAGGAGGTGACCATCACAACAATAGACCCCCACTTGTTGGTTGAATTAATGTTCAAATTAGGGTTAGAGACAAGGGATTCCAGAGCTTGTCTCTCTGCTTTAGTCATATTGTGACTATATCCACAAAAAACAAATTTTCTTATTTTTGTGCCATTTTACTTTTACCATTTAACACACTTGCTACAAATGTTTCTTCTCCTTAATAGGTGGTTGGTGGAACAAACTGGTCAAGACTCGGTAACAGTTTATCCATAACTCCTTTGTTATCAGTTCCTGGTTTTAAGGAAAAATGTGCCTTGAGCCTTATACCTTATATTTTGAAAAAAAAACAATATAGTAAAGTCATGGTAAAGTCATTATAAGGTGTCAAAAGTGCATAGTTCAAGCCTTTAATTAGTAAATTTATTTCACAGTCACTAAGAGTGTTAGTAGATATATTAAAAATCCCTTTATCCTCACCCTGCATGTCACTTGCCTCCTCTCCTGTATCTGTGTTGTCCCATTCTGTAAGGGAATATTAAGGGATGACCAAAAGGCTGACTTACCTGTCAACATACCTCTTTCCTGGGGGCCCCCAGGAAAGGTATGTTCAGTGCATGTTGGTGTGTAAACATCAAAGGTTTACACATCCAATGACCAAAAAACTTATGACTTAAATCATACATACATCATACATGCGAGACAGATTATTGCAGTTATTTGTACAATGTCCTTGTGGACTTCTCTATGTTGGGGATACTACCCAAAAGGTAAAAAAAACGTATCTCCCAACACAGATTGTCCATTTAATGCAAACATTTACACTTACCTGTTCCACAACACTATATGGAGGCTTGACAGAGCAGTGACCAGCTGACCTTTTTTTGTATTGGAACAAATCTATAAGTTATCCTCCATAGGTAATAGGATTTTAAAATTGAAACAAAGGGAGGTATTTTGGATACATGAGCTCAATACCCTGTGGCCACATGGTCTTAACAGGGATCATGGCCTACATGTATTCATTTGAATCTTATTGTTATGTATATGTACCTTGCGAGGCTGTTTATATATTCTATACATGTTCTTGGTTGCATCACTATATGTTTTTGTATATATGTCTCTTTAAAAGATCATGTGACTTGGCCATGTGACTAGACAGGTTTTAAATGCTGTTGATTGAATTGTGTATCACATCATTTTGTTGAGGCTTGATAAGGGGAGTGGATAGTCCCACAATGTTGCCTGGTGTAACATGATGTAATTGTGTTATATTTAAATAAAATTTATAGAGTGCTGCACAATCTGGACTTTTTTTCTTATTACGGTATCAGCCATTTATCATTAGTGTGTGTAGTCCCCTCCTTCCACTGGCTGCCCATTACACACAGAATCCAGTTCAAGCTGCTAACCCTATCCTATAAAGCACTATCCAATACAGCCCCTCCATATCTCTCAGAGCTGATCCACAGATACCATCCCAGATGCAACCTTCGCTCTGTTAATGATATCCTCCTATCATGCACTCTTGCCACATCTTCTTATGCCCGCATTCAGTACTTTGTGCGTGCTACGCCTAAATACCTTAATACCTTTAAACATAACCTTTCAGGCAAGCATATAACCTGGCCTAGACATTACCCCTCTCACTAACCCAACCCAAACTGCCTTTCATACTCCTTTGCCTATCTATTTACAGCCTATTGATTCATGTCACTTTATGTCTCATGCACATTTCCTCTGGACTGTAATCTCCTTCTTTCCTGTTGTATCACTGTATTGCTGTAAGTAAAGGTGCCCATACATCTATAAGATTTTACTTACCCGACCGAGCTCTCACGCGATGTTCCTTCGATCCTGCCAGAACAGCTTCTCCCGTTCTTACATTCGACCGACATGCAATCGCAAAATGAATGGGATTTTGCGATCGAATGTCGGTCGAATGTAAGACCGGGAGAAGCGTTTCCGGCACCATCGATGAACATCGCGTGAGCGCTCGGTCGGGTAAGTAAAATCATATAGATGTATGGGCACCTTTACTCATCACTCTGTGTACTTATATCATGTTTTACCTGCGTATGTAGTATGTATTACTTTGTATAATATGTATTACCCTGTATGTAATGTTTGACTATGTAATTGTAAAGCACCACAGAAGATGTTGGCGCTATATAAATCCATAATAATCATTTCTGAGCACTCTGGAGGCCGACGAATATTCACCCTTGGCCTCACGAAAGTTTCCCTCTGCCCTGCTTGCAGAGAGTAGAAATTGATCTGAATACGAACCTGGTTTCGAAGCAGATTTCACAGCTTTTTTACTTTTTCAGATTTTTCTGAACCGTGGAACTATTTTAAAAATAAATGTGCGGAATGCCAAAACAGGAAGCAGGATGAAGTTTTCGGTACTGATATGTGTTCCCCAGACCATTTCCCAGGTCCCTGGGCCATTTAGGGTAAGTTACTATTGATATTTACACCTTTATTATAGGTGGAATTTTAAAAAATCTGGGAATCCTCGAGTGGAACAGATTTACACAGTAAAGGGCACATTATTCCTAATATCTTTTATTAGAAAATAGAACAAGATAAGAGTGGATTCCTGAAAGTTACTTACACTCTATTGGAAACTGCAAGTCTTAACTGTGCCATGCCATTTCAAAAAAGAAGGACATCAGTTGTCCTCTCTCAGATGCATGGTGTTTGACCATATACCAGTGGGAGATGTATCGACCATAAGCATTCCCTGGCTGCACAGAATGCTGGAAAATTTATTTTTCATACATCCTGGAATAAAGCCCTTTTACTGACTTACAGACATTAAAAGCCCATGCTTAAGCAATTCCTACCCAAGAGTTTGAATATGTACATGTACATGTTTTTACTAAGACAGTCACATGTTTTACAAACTTTATAAGTCTTGCAACTTCCTACTAATACTTCCTACTTCCCTACTAACACTCAGAAAATGTTTTGATTCGCTAACACTGCTGTCAATCTAATGTTAACCACACCATTGGATTCAACACAATAAGGGAAGTAATAAATATGTTGCTTTGTAAGTTTCCATTGCCTCCCTGTAAAACTTCCTGGGGTGTGGCTTAAAACTCCATTTTGAAGATACCATTACAAAACAGGGGTGGGGAATATACAAGTACTTGTATTTACTTATAGATTTTGCCTTATTTACATTTCTATATGCTTAAACCCTTTCACTGCCAGGAGATTTTCATTTTTTTTTTGCGTTAACTGCCAGAAGAATTTTCAGGATTTTGCCCTTAATCGCTTTAGACTAATTTTACAGTAGGAAACCTTGCAGTAAATCAGGAATATTATACATTGTTTTTTTCAGCACAAAGTGTACTTTAACATGGTAACAGAATTTTGTAACTTTTCTGGAAATTTTACTGGAATTATGGGTAAAATATGTAAAAAAAATGAAATATTTGCAAATTTTCATGGATTTTTCCCATTTTACTTATAGTTATCTTAAGGTTACACAAAAAAATCTTACTGTTTCTAAAAGCTCTGATACTCCCGAGTACAACGATACCAGATATATGTAGGTACCCGACTTTTCCTGTACAGGAGACCCCCCCAAACTAAAACTGCACCTCCTAGAATATTACACCAAATTAAAATGTATAACCACTACTGACAGTTAACATAGAATATCTACCAAATTAACTAAAATATCCACACAAGTGAGATATTTTTAGAAACTACACACCCACAAGAGTGAGGTTAGTTTCGATCAAAATGCAGATACCCGGACGCAGCTCTTCGTCCAATTGTAAGTTATTTTCTCACATTTTCCTTTTTTTCCTCAACTGTAAAACCAGAGACAAAATCAAATGCGAATTTCAGCTAAAAACTGTGGAGGAAAGTTCAAACGCATCTCAAATATGAAAGCCTAACCCCTCCTGAATAAAACGGTATGCCACATTCATGGGTGTACCCAGATACACGGCTACCAACTAACCCAGAGCGTGACCAGTGCCAAATGTCAGTAGCAGCAAAAAAAAAAAATTAGCCAGTTTTGTATTTGAACAGTCTGCAGTTTTTCCACAAAATGCCCCCCCCCAACTCAGAAATATACTGAAAATCTACATACCTTCAGCTATGTAACGCTGTAGTTCGTTCTTTCATACCATCAATGGTGTGGGCGCAGTTCTTCGTAGAAGTTTGCACTTTTACCAGATTTTCCAAAAAAATGAACATCAAACAACATTCAAAAAGGTAGAAATCATGCCAAAACCCCATGGAATGTAAAAAAAAGTTACCAAATATCAATCTCCCAAATGTTCTGAATCAAACGGTATGCCATATGTGTGATTACACACGCGGACGTGGAAGCGAAAAGCCACAAAGTGAGACAATGCACAATGGCTCAGAAACGGCAAAATATTTAGCCAACTCCGAATTTGGACAGTCTGCAGTTTTTTCAACAAAACACCCCCGTAACTTAGAAATAACCCCCACAAACTATATATTCCTGAAATTTACACAACTTCAGCTATGTAACACTGTAGTTTGTTCATTCATACCATCAATGGTGTGGGCGCAGTTCTTCGTAGAAGTTTGCATTTGTCTGAAAAAATGAACAAAAAACAACTTCAAAAGGTAGAAATCATGTCAAAACCTCATGGAATGTAAAAAAAAGTTACTAAATATCAATCTCCCAAATGTCCTGAATCAAACAGTATGCCATATGTGTGGTTACACACGCGGATGTGGAAGCGAAAAGCCACAAAGTGAGACAATGCACGTTGGCTCAGAAACAGCGAAAATATTTAGCCAACTCCGAATTTGGACAGTCTACAGTTTTTTCCACAAAACACCCCCGTTACTTAGAAATAACCCCCACAAACTATATATTCCTGAAATTTACACACCTTCAGCTATGTAACACTGTAGCTTGTTCATTCATACCATCAATGGTGTGGGCGCAGTTCTTCGTAGAAGTTCGCATTTGTCTGAAAAAATGAACAAAAAACAACTTCAAAAGGTATAAATCATGCCAAAACCTCATGGAATGTAAAAAAAAGTTACTAAATATCAATCTCCCAAATGGCCTGAATCAAACGGTATGCCATATGTGTGGTTACACATGAGGACGTGGAAGCGAAAAGCCACAAAGTGAGACAATGCACGATGGCTCAGAAACAGCGAAAATATTTAGCCAACTCCGAATTTGGACAGTCTGCAGTTTTTTCCACAAAAACCCCCGTAACTTAGAAATAACCCCCACAAACTACATATTCCTGAAATCTACACACCTTCAGCTATGTAACACTGTAGTTTGTTTATTCATACCATCAATGGTGTGGGCGCAGTTCTTCGTAGAAGTTCGCATTTGTCTGAAAAAATTAACAAAAAACTACTTCAAAAGGTAGAAATCATGCCAAATGATGCCTCATGGAATGTAAAAAAAAGTTACTAAATATCAATCTCCCAAATGTCCTGAATCAAACGATATGCCATATGTGTGGTTACACACGTGGACGTGGAAGCCAAAAGCCACAAAGTGAAACAATGCACAATGGCTCAGAAACAGCAAAAATATTCAGCCAAATCTGAATTTGAACAGTGCAATTTTTCCCCACAAAACAACCCCCACAAACCATATATTTCTCGAATCCACACACCTTTATCTACGAAATTCTGTAGTTTGTTCATTCGTACCATCAATGGTGTGGGCGCAGTTCTTCGTAGAAGTTCACAGTTTTAGCAGATTTTCTAAAAAATTTGAAAAAAAAATCACTCTCAAAGGTAGAAATCATGCCAAAATCCCAAGTAATGTAAAAAAAATTTACCAAATATCAATCTCCCAAATGTCCTGAATCAAACTTTTCAGATTTGTCAGACTAAACACCCCTCTATATTAGAAATACCCCCCCATACTATATATTCTTGGAATCTACACACCTTCAGCTACACAATGGTGTGATTCCTTTATGCATACCATCAATGGTGTTGGCACAGTTTCATGTAAAATTTTGCTTTTTTACCAGATTTTCAGGAAAAATTTATAAAAATACAATTCAAAGTTAAAAATCATGGCAAATTTCCATGTCATGTAAAAAAAAACTTGTCAATTATCAATCTTCCAAATGCCCTGAACGGTATGCCATATGCGTGGATGTACACAGGGACATGGCCACCAACTAGCTCAAATGGGACACATGCACAAGTGTAATTACAAGAAAAAAATCAAAGTGCTCTGTAATTTCAAACAGCCCCAAATCTTGGAAATGCCCCCCACAAATAAAACTCCCAACTAAATATCAATCTCCCACATGTTCTAAATCAAACGGTATGCCCTATGTGTGGATGCACACAGAGACGTGGCCACCAACTAGCTCAAATTGGACGCATGCACAAATGCAATTACAAGAAAAAATCAAAGTGCTCTGTAATTTGAACAACCTACCCCTTATCTAAGGAAACAGTCCCGAAACATGGAAATTCCCCCCACAAACTATATCTTTTTGGAATCTACACACCTTCAGCTACGTTACGATGCCATGCTTTCATACATACATGAAGAATTCCAGACCCAGTGATCCAAAGAACTCTGTGTTTTTAGGAGGTTTTGTGAAAAATAAAATAAGATGATTCAATCCTACCTAAACCAACTTGACAAGCAAAAAACCCCACTAAATGTCAAACTCCCACATATCCTGCATCAAACGGTATGTGATATGTGTGGGTGCACACAGAGACGTGGCCACCAACTAGCTCAAATGGGACACATGCACAAGTGTAATTACAAGAAAAAAAATCAAAGTTGTCTAATTTCAAACAGCCCCGAAACTTGGAAATGCCCCCCACAAATAAACCCCCCCACTAAATATCACTCTCCCACATGTTCTGAATCAAACAGTATGCCATATGCGTGGATGTACACAGAGACGTGGCCACCAACTAGCTCAAATGGGACGCATGCACAAATGCAATTACAAGAAAGAATCAAAGTGCTCTGTAATTTGAACAGCCTACACTTTTTCTAAGGAAACAGTCTCGAAACATGGAAATTCCCCCCACAAACTATATATTTTTGGAATCTACACACCTTCAGCTACGTTACGATGCCATGCTTTCATGCATACATGAAGAATTCCAGACCCACTGATCCAAAGAAGTCCGTGTTTTTAGGAGGTTTTGTGAAAAATAAAATAAGATGATTCAAGGGTTGAAATCCTACCTAAACCCTTTTGACAAGCAAAAAACCCCACTAAATGTCAATCTCCCACATATCCTGCATCAAACGTTATGCCATATGTGTGGGTGCACACAGAGACGTGGCCACCAACTAGCTCAAATGGGACACATGCACAAGTGTAATTACAAGAAAAAAATCAAAGTTGTCTGTAATTTCAAACAGCCCCAAAACTTGGAAATTCCCCCCACAAATAACCCCCCCCACTAAATATCACTCTCCCACATGTTCTGAATCAAACAGTATGCCATATGCGTGGATGTACACAGAGACGTGGCCACCAACTAGCTCAAATCGGACGCATGCACAAGTGTAATTACAAGAAAAAAATCAAAGTGCTCTGTAATTTCAAACAGCCCCAAAACTTGGAAATGCCCCCACAAATAAAACCCCCACTAAATATCAATCTCCCACATGTTCTGAATCAAACGTTATGCCATATGTGTGGATGCACACAGAGACGTGGCCACCAACTAGCTCAAATGGACGCATGCACAAATGCAATTACAGAAAGAATCAAAGTGCTCTGTAATTTGAACAGCCTACACTTTTCTAAGGAAACAGTCCGAAACATGGAAATTCCCCCCACAAACTATATTTTTGGAATCTACACACCTTCAGCTAGTTACGATGCATGCTTTCATACATACATGAAGAATTCCAGACCCACTGATCCAAAGAAAATCCGTGTTTTTAGGAGAGGTTTTTGTAAAAAATTAAATAAATAAGATGATTCAAGGGTTGAAATCCTACCTAAACCCTCTTGGCAAGTAAAAACCCCCACTAAATGGCAATCTCCCACATGTCCTGAATCAAACGGTATGCCATAAGGGTGGGTGCAAACAGAGATGGGGCCACCAACTAGCTCAAATGGGATCCATGCGCAATTGCAATTACAAGAAAAAATTAAAAAAATGCCACAACCCACCCCTATCCCCACTCCCCCTTTTAGTGGTATTTAAGTGAAAACCAGTTAGTACGGAGAGTCACACAAGTTTTTGCACACTTTACTGATCCTAAAAATTCAATACGGTCTTTTTTTGGTACCTCTGCAAAATTTTCTACTAAAATAGGCTTAGTTTCCCTTGAAATCCAACAAATAAATGATCCGCGTTTACTTTACCGATATCACAGGGGACATTGGGAAGCTTGCAGAAGACAAAGTTTTTTGCTAATTTATAGTTTTAGGGTAAAAAAAAAAAAAAGTGTGTGTATCACTTTAAGATTTTTTTTGTGTGCATTTCCCCTTTTTTTTTTGGATCATTCCCAAAGATGATCATCAAATCATCTTAGGGAATGATACCGAACTTGGAATACGGGCCCGTTTTCCAATTCGAAATCCGATCGGAAAAATCACTTCCCGGAAATCATTTTCCAGGAAGTGATTTTTCATTCATTGGCAAAGATCAATAATTTGGTGATCAAAAGTGATCACCAAATTTTGATCTCTGTCCCCATTTTTTTTCTAAGTCTTCGCTAAGTAGCAAAGACTTAGAAAAAATCCTATTTGTGAATGGAACTTTTAGTTCCATTCACAAAATGTATAGTACAGCTGTCAGCATGAAAGCTTGTGCTATACCAGGTACTGCAGCATGATCTATATGGAGATCACACTGCAGTACTTCCACTAGACCACCAGGGGCAGCATGGTACAGTTCTTAGGGAAGACCCCGGTGAAGGAGGAAGTTCTGTGAGTCACTGGGGTCTTCCTTTCCGTCTCAGAAGGGAGCTCCACGTGCGACCGAACTCCTGCTATACGGTCACGGCAGAAACTGTGAGTTTTCTCCCGATCCCCCCCTCAGATTTGGACACAACCGAGGGGGGATCGAGGGGGGTAGGGGGGCAGTCGAATGCTGCCCCCCTGATCGCGGCTAGAGGGGGGCAAAATTTTTTGGGGAGGGGGGGAAGCCACAGATCGTATATTCACGATCTGTGGCAGTTTGTGCATTCACTGCACAGATCGTGAATATACGATCTGTGGCAGTGAAAGGGTTAATGCCATTACTACATATTTGTTAATATTGATATAACTATTTATTAAGTGCTTAAACAACACATAAACACTGTCCCTATGTATATTACTTTTACCCACACCCACCACATAGTACCTCCGAAAACCCCAATGTATTCCCAATGAAATTATCAATTTATTTATATAATATAAGGGATATGTATATATATTGTATGCAGTACGCATCACAGGAAGCTACAGACTTGCTCCCTGGAAGCTGACAGACAATCCTGTTACAGCTCAGAGATCATACCTCCCTCTTACACAGATTTCAGTTCAGTTTTTGTGTAATGCTGCTGTTCCTAACAATAATAAATCCCTTTCCTTTTCATACAAAAAGAAAAGTAACTTTATTTCTTACCTAGCATGGATGTAAAAATATTATATTAACATTTTAGTAAAAAATAAACATTTAGAAACTATATCTTTTACTAGAAACAGAAGCTACATAGAGACTTGTGAAGGTTCTCATTCATCCAGGTCATTATATATCTATTGTGTTAGATTCCAGTTAGATCAACTGGAATTAAAGTTTAGTTCTTGAAGACATTATGCTAGTCATCCAACTGGCTTTCTTAAAGATGCATAAAGAGGTTGGCATATGAGGAGGCAAATTTCACCCACATCGCAGTCTTCCTCTTTTAAGCAGAAACATGATTTGATCACTGCCATAGATTCCAGTCATATTAAACCAAAAGTGTACTGCATCAAGACCCTTTTCGTGTTCGATGGGGAAAGATAGCGAAAATACATACAGGGTAACCCATTGTTTCCACTCTATCCACTTTAATTTTTAATGGCATCTGTGGAAACTTGAATGCAGTTTTGAAGACTTAAAACTATGGGCAACAATAATTTGTCCACATATTTGGCTAGTCTTTCATTGGGAGACCCCAGTCTTGAGACAACAGGTCTCTCTAGTGCCTGTTTTATGTACTTGTCGACTTTGGGTAGCTAATAAAATATTGTAATTATTCTTACAAAAATTTTTTTTTTAAAACTCCCATCAACTGTCAATATCTGATTAGGGAAATCAAAATTTCCATGAACTTACTTATTTTAACACTTTGTTTACTATATTATTAATTTCTTTTATTAACATCTAAAAGAATAATTCCAGACTGTATCCTTTATCAGATTGAAACTGGACTAATCCTTCAAATCTGTATGCACAATGTTATTATCATTTCAAGTTCTTTTAGTTGTAACCATGTCACTATGTTTTACAGAATAAAAAAAAGTTTTATCAGTCTCTACAATGCAATGCCCTTTTATTACATACATTTGGGTGAGTGCAGAACTCAAGTAATATAATCCAGGAATACAAAGGAGAACACGCTGTGACCTGTGGCTTACCAGTGGTCGAGATAACATCCGGTGGGAGGACTCCTTCAGAGGAAAATCCGGAACTTGTTCCCAGCATTTAAAGTCAAACAGGAGAGTAGAAGGTCCTACTACCACACGGGGAATATAAATCACAAAGCTGCATTCAGTAGAGAGTTTAAAATGGTGCTAATTTTGCCCCAACCAATCAGATGTAAGCTTTTAAATGTTAAATAAGATCTGATTGGTTGGGGCAAAATGTGCACCATTTTAAATGATAAAAACTTTTATTGAATAACCCTGCAAGTCTTTATTAGTGCATTTAAAACCAGGCTAGACAGGCAAGCAGACCTGACGCATTTTGTTTCAAAAATACTCGGATGAAGTGTCATTTTTGACATGAAACGCATCAGGTCTGCTTGCCTGTCTAGCCTGGTTTTAAATGCACTAATAAAGACTTTCAGGGTGCAAGCTGGATGCTGCTTTGTGATTTATATTCCCCCGTGTGGTAGTAGGACCTTTTACTCTCCTTTTTGAATATAATCCAGGCAATCCCAGGGGCTAGCATCAAATAAATAATTTTTTTAATTCTCTTCACGGCAGCAAAGCAGCAGTAGATTTATTATATTGTAGGCAGATCATTTAAATATATGAATTTCATTGTTCATTCATTTTTTTAACCAATGTGTTAGGCCCTTTGAATTTTCTTATATTTAACTTGAATGAAAAGTGCTGAAAGTACTTGTCTTTATCAAAAGACACCAGGGGAAAATGTTCCTTTTATACCTTCATAAATAGAAGGATACAGCAACATACCATTTTTCAGGAATTATGGGCAATGTAATCATTCTATTTTTTTCTAAAAATGTCCCTTTGCGACTTGAATACCCACTCCCTGCCAATTCTCTGCAAGAAAATAAATGAAACTTTGATGCAGAAGCATTAGAAGCTGACTTTTAAACCTAAATCCCATAAATCCTATCACTCTGCCCTTAGTGTCTCTTCATCTTCACTTTTCTCATGACATCGTAGGGCACCTTTTTATTGTAACTACGCTTACATCACAGCATACACATTTCTCAGATGGTTAATGTCCCATCAAATATCTAATTTTCAAATTATCTCTCTATCTGCCGCAGTGTCGAATTGTGTTTTGGAATTTCACTTTATTAATCCCTTTTGAATTCACATTGCATGTCCTAAAAAGAGAATCACATCCAGTTAAAAAAACAATGTAGAATGTGCAATAACGTATAGACTTCTGATAGTGTTTTAGTTATGCCTTCACGACAGAAATGGTGCTTTCTCTGACTTTGGAAAACGTATTTGAGTTTTGTTTCTCTTTAAAGCAGCCAATGAAGAGACAAGAGATTCTGTATTCAGTATACTGCATTTCTAAACCAATTACAGAGACGAAACTGTAGAAAACAGAATTGGTTTGTTTATCTTTCATGTTCCATCTTTTTCTTTGAGGAACAAGTCTGAAATTGCTTTGTCCACTGTAAACACACACAAAAAAAGAGAAACCTATGTGTTTTTAAACCTTTCCTTTTCTGTTCTTTCATCCCCCCTCTTTCTTTTCCATTTTTTAATGCCAAATGAACTTATGAAACCATCAAAGTGAAAAACAGGATAGAGATATAACTCTGTGTTCAAAGACCCGGCAGAAGATCTAAAGCAATACATTTACATTGATAACTGCAAATGGGTGCTCTACGGAATAAAATATTGCTACTGTGGATTTTCATAGAATATAATGGTGTAATAACTTACATTGTGCGCCATTTCTACTTATGTTTCTGGAGCTTTCATGCTCAAGACCAGGTCTTTGAAGTATATATTGTAAGTAAGGTTATATAAGACTACTAAGGTGAGGTGGGGAATAGGCTATTTACAGCATATCATCTTAATTCAGAAAGTCATTATTCCCTGGAGCTTGTATTAGAGTAAAAAAGAGCAACAGAAGGGTTCACTACTGCTGACAGAATAATTCCTGCACAGAACAAAATAAATTCACTTGACAGTAAAAGAACAAAGGCTTTTGCAGTGCAGTATATCCTGGAACTCTAAGAGAATGACAGCCCTTATACTTTTAAATCTTTTGCTATAAACTATAAGCTATAAGTCCTATAACATATATTTTGGTGTTCTAATATAGCTATTACCTTTAATGTAGATGTACAGAAACACTGTTAGCATTTTGTAGTATGAGAGCCTATCTGTGCAAATATTACAAAATAAATATCAACCTTCTCTATCTAGACAGGCTGCTTCATATGTAATAAGATTTCTGTCGTGTTTGAGTGAAGAAATATGTCAGAACCTTACAAACCCAACTGTTACTGAATTTAATTTACTTGAAATGCCAGGCAAGCATACGTTACTGAGCATTATGGGACTGGCACAACTGCAATTATATGATTTCTCATGTATAAACAGTTTAATTAGCAATGCCAGTTTGAAGTAATTGGGTATATTTATTAAACAAATACATGGTAATACCATTGTTTTTAGATTAATAAAGAGCTGGATTTTCCTTTTCTATAAATCATTCTTTTTTTCTGACAGATCCCCTCTATGTTTTTATTTATGATGTTGGTGTTGTCCAGGTTCACTACATGCAATCACATATTTCCATCAATCAGACACTGCCTGAGTGAAGTACGACTAGTTCATCTTCCACCCTGAAGTCCTAAATACAAGTGAACCTTGAAAAAAAATAATTTTAATGCATCTTGGTTTATACAGTAAATGTAGTAAGAAAGGAATAAAAAAAAGTGTGCCAGGATGTTTCAGAGGAAAAGCAGAAGTGTAATCCTATGAAACAGATTATACAATACTACTGGTAAAAAAAAAAGTAAAGAAATCCCTAAACAGGGCATGTTTTCCAAATTGAATTTCCTATACAAGTAATTTTGCCATCAACTTAAAATTTACTTATAACATTTTAATGGGATGATAGTACATTTCTTGGCAGATTTTCTGCAAATAAATTTGTCTACATAGTTGCCAGAAAATAAGCAGAAAAAAAGGTGCCCAGATTAATATATTTAAAGTAAAGCAAAAGCCTAAAAGCGTTAACATAACATAAAATACGTCAGTGATCCGGCTTCTTGAATAGTTGCCTTATTTTTCTTTAAGTTTACATTTTTCCTCTCACATCCCCTATGGAATGTGAAAAACTAACACATGACAGCACATCTGCATTTTGTGCCAGATTTGCCTTGGCAGCTGAGTCATGTGCATGGGCATTTCTAGACTCTTGGGTACCTGACGTTGAAAAATTTAGGCCACGCTCTTTCTCCAGCCCAGTTAAGCCATGTCCATTATGTATGTAATGGAGATTGACAGACAAAGCAAAAGATAGACACAGACAGGCAGCGATAAAGGGGTAGACAGAAAGAGAGAGAAAGAGAGAGAGACAGAAATTGACAGAGATAAGAGATGAACAAATTAGAGCTAAGAGATATGAAAGTATAAATAAATGACGCTCATTCTGATACTGGTACAGCACACAGGGAAGTCCATGATACAGCTAGAGTAAACTGGCAATTTTATGATACTGGTACAGCAAACTTGCAAATCAAAAACACTGGAAATGCAAACTGGAAATTTCACTGTATTGGTACAGTGAACTGGTAATGTCAATGATACTGGGATAGTAAACTGGAAAATCAATGGCAAAAGCACAAAGCAGGTAAAAGCAATAACAGTCATAAAATGATGCAGACTTTCTTCAGCTTCAAAATTAGATTCAGGCCACCATGCAAAGAACCTGGGCACGTGCCCTGAATCTTTTAACGTAACATTGCCCCTGATGGCTGGCCTTATTTGCCCTTATCTGTTCCTATGTATTTTCTGATGTTTTCCACACAGCCAGTCCTATAAGTGTAGATTCACCAATAAAATTCATCCAATTTTTATTTAAGCTTTAATATGAAACTTCCACAAACATAATTAGAATAGTTAATTTTATTCTTAAGTCCTAAAGACAAAAAATGTGGGATGGATCTTGTAATTTTCTGAAGCTAAGTACACATGGGCAAATATTTCAGCCTAATTTAAAATATTAGCTACAGGTATATAAATTGTTTTAAAGTGATTTATTTGCAAAATCATTTTCAGATAATTGTATTCAATAGGCTGCATGTCTGGTGATCACAGAATATCATCAGCATCACTTTAATTTCAGCCAACAGACTAACAATCTATTTATTTATTAAATTTCTGTCAATGTAACCCTCGAATTAGCCGTAACCCCTGAATGTAGCTTGCGGAAACCCGACAATTGTCTGATCGTAGGGTAAAGAAGGGTTTAAACAAGTTGGTGATATAGGCATGCTCCCCAGACCATTTCCAAGGTGCCACAGCCATTTATAGTAAGTTACCATTGATAGTTTATCATCCGGACTTTTCAAACTATTTGCTCTTCATTGACTTTAATGGGTTCGTTTCCGAACTTCTGAACTTTTACTTAAGTTTGGAAACTAACCGAAGTTCAATAAGTTCGGCCATCTTTATTACCAATATATTTCAATGGAATCAGTGAACATGTGATTTAATTCATAGTCCATTAGTCTTTGTAAATTGGCTCCAATTGGCTTCCATATTTAAAGCTTTTCCTAAATTTAATCCTGGACATAAATCAATGTGTGTCATTTTTGTTGTTTATAGATGGATGGATTTTGTGTAGATTTGGCAAGATGACTCACTTCTTCAAATTAGATGTATTATTTATTTATTTATTTTTAACTTTTCCTGTGGGTAATCATGTTAAATTTGTATGTGCATATTTTTCTAAATAAATATTTTGATCCTTATTTCCTTAAGCAGCTTGCTTAGCTCTTTCTAATTTAAATGTGCAGAATAAAAATATTCATTTGTGTTTTCCCTAGACCCTCAGCAGTACATGTATTAAAAATATGTAGTGCACTGTTATAATGCATAAGTATACTACATATCTGTATTTGGAACAGAGTAATGCAATATAATATTAAATGAGCTCCTGAATGACAAGTTTAAATGTGCAAATAAGTGATTGTTCTACCTCTTTATTGATTTAAATGATGTATTGATTAAATATTTGCTGGCACATAGTCATGGCAATAAAATGTTTGCTTAAGTGTAGGATACAATACACCTAGTAGCTTAGACAGGCCTTTAATGTTAAGAATTGATAGACTGTCTTACATATTGACTATTTAAGGTTATGATCCCAGGCTCATCTTTACTTGGCAAAACATATAGCCACTTAACCTTATTTGTTCTGTGATGATAGCAGCAGATAGAATTGCTAATGAACCTTCTTACATAGTAACCGTAAGGAAGAATACAAATCATGTTTGAAATAATCATAAGGAATGTTTTCCAAACATGATGAATGATCTAGTATAGGTTAAATGACTAAAGCTGGGTACACACATTAGCGATAAAGGGACAATCTGTCGGTTTCAGATTTAAAATCTACCTTGCTAACAACATCTGTTTCCTTGTACAGTAGTAGGGAATCGGCCATGATTGTAAGGGTGTGGTACAGTCCTTAAACGACAAGTCCACTCAAAAAAAACCTTTGTTTCAAACTGTAGATTACCCCCCCCTAAACTTTTTTTGAAAGACAGTGTACAGTGGTTGGCAAAAGTATTCGGCCCCCTTGAAGTTTTCCACATTTTGTCACATTACTACCACAAACATGAATCAATTTTATTGGAATTCCACATGAAAGACCAATACAAAGTGGTGTACACGTGAGAAGTGGAACGAAAATCATACATGATTCCAAACATTTTTAACAAATCAATAACTGCAACGTGGGATGTGCATAATTATTCAGCCCCCTTTGGTCTGAGTGCAGTCAGTTGCCCATAGACATTGCCTGATGAGAAGAGAATCTTGGGAGCAACAACACCATGAAGTCCAAAGAACACACCAGACAGGTCAGGGATAATTTAAATTTAAAATTTAAAGCAGGCTTAGGCTACAAAAAGATTTCCACGGAGCACTGTTCAAGCGATCATTCAGAAATGGAAGTATGGCACAACTGTAAACCTACCAAGACAAGGCCATTCACCTAAACTCACAGGCCTATGCGTGGAGAAAAACTAACACTGCACATCACTCAGAACAGACCATCCCTACTGTCCAATATGGTGGTGGCAGCATCATGCTGTGGGGGTGCTTCTCTTCAGCAGGGACAGGGAAGCTGGTCAGAGTTGATGGGATGATGGATGGAGCCAAATACTGGGCAATCTTGGAAGAAAACCTCTTGGAGTCAGCAAAAGACTTGAGACTGGGGCGGAGGTTCACCTTCCAGCAGGACAATGACCCAAAACATAAAGCCAGGGCAACAATGGAATGGTTTAAAACAAAACATAGCCATGTGTTAGAATGGCCCAGTCAAAGTCCAATCGAGAATCTGTGGCAAGATCTGAAAACTACTGTTCACAAACGCTGTCCATCTAATCTGACTGAGCTGGAGCTGTTTTGCAAAGAAGAATGGGCAAAGATTTCAGTCTCTAGATGTGCAAAGCTGGTAGAGACATACCCTAAAAGACTGGCAGCTGTAATTGCAGCAAAAGTTGGTTCTACAAAGTATTGACTGAATACTTACTGAATAATTACGCACACCCCACTTTGCAGTTATTGATTTGTTAAAAATGTTTGGAATCATGTATGATTTTTGTTCTCACCTGTACACCACTTTGTATTGGTCTTTCACGTGGAATTCCAATAAAATTGATTCATGTTTGTGGCAGTAATGCGACAAAATGTGGAAAAATGTGAAAAAAGGGAGCCGAATACTTTTGCCAACCACTGTATATCGCGAACGTTGGGTTTGGGAGGGTAATCTACAGTTTGCAACAAAGTTTTTTTCAGTGGACTTGCCCTTTAACAATGTTCCATTTATTTAATGTAGGGAGACCATTTGGGACTTTGTGTAGCCATACCTTTAACAGATGACAGACTGAATCTTACAGATCTGTTAAAGATTGGCATTATATGTACCCAGCTTAAAACAGAATGAGGCTTTGAATATGATTCAGTTTGAACAGGTTTTCAAATAACAGAATTATTATTGAATATTTACACTACGGACTGTGTTTCTTATTTTGCCATAGATGACATATGCACTTCTAATACTTGTATAAATATTAGTATATATATAAAATAGCACAATCAGGTATCCTGCATCTGTCCGTATTAGTGCTGAATCCCAGTTTCGAAAAAAACCTGTTTTCGATTCGGATCTGCCGTGAATCTGATGGTTTTTTTTTTTAATTTTAGAACTTTTCATTGAAAAATCTAAAACTATAATTCGTGCTAGTTTTGTTCATTTCTAGTTTAAATATAACGTGTCCTTTGCGCTTATGGTGTGTTTAGGAGATTTTGGTGATTGTTGGTCTGCTGCTTTTGCTTGTCCCTAGGGACAAGCAAAAGTCAGTAGGGTAGCACCCTCAATGCCATTTGATAGATCCTACATCCTAGAAGGTTATATAACTATAGCAAAATAGGAGAAGGAATTGAAGAGGATTCCCCTACACTTTAGCCCATACCTTGCAATATGCACATTGCACTTTACCCTATATACTTTATGTAATGTTTTCACTGAAAGTATTTTTTCTGTCTATGGAAGAATAAAGCTGTGTTTTGATTTGCATCCTTGGAACACGTAAGTCTTTTTATTACATTTGTTATATGGTTTGTATCTACTTATTATATTGATAAGATAGTAATACTATCTACTTTGTTTTATTTATTTATTTTTTGGGTGAGAGGAGGACAGCGCAGCTACCTGCTTTTACCTTTCAAGCTTTTGTTCATTTCTAGTCGGCATTAGAGATGTTTGAAACTGATGAGTTTCATTCCGTTTTCGAATTTACCGGTAAATTCGAAGATTCGAAAACGGATCCATAGAAGTCTATGGGAGAATTTTTTTTTAAAGTTTCTATCGATTTTAAGTATGAAATAGTAATAGTAGGTTACTGTAACTAACACAGGGACCTGGGGAATGGTCTGGGGAACCCGTAAATATAACCAAAACTCATTTAAAAACTATCTTTCCTCTCGATCAGGCTGTATTCGAGCTTCCGCATTCTATTTTCGAGGGTTACCAAAATCGAACACTACTTTCGAGGGTAACCGATATAACAGATTCGAGGGTTATCGAAATCGTTTCTTGCTTTCGAGGGTTACCGATATCGATCTTTCCTTATGAGGGTTACCAAAATCGATCGCTACTTTCAAGGGTTAGCGACATTGCAAATTCGAGGGCTGTTAGAATTGACCTGTACTTTCGAAGGTTACCGAAATCAATCTATACTTTCGAGGGTTGCCGAAATCAATCGCTGCATTCGCGGGTTAGCGATACTACACATTCGAGGGTTATCGAAATTGGGCCCTTCTTTTTCGATGGTTACCGACATCGGCTTGTATTTTCGAGGGTTACCGAAATTGGCAATTCTACTTTCGGAAACTACTTCCGGTTTTCGGTAGCTTGTTCCTGTTCTGTCCCACATCTGGATTACAGCCTCTGGATGCCTAGCATGGAGTGGCAGCGCTTCATGGTGGCCTACCTGGCCAGAAGTAATTATGACGGGATGCCGGATGACACCCCACATTCGGCGCAAGTTGCACATTATGCAACTTTTGCAGCGGAAGCTGCAAACAAAATATAATGTGAGCCAGACCACCTTCCAGCTACAGCGCAGGTGGTCTGACTTGAAGGGGCAGAGGGCCAGTTATGTTGCAGACATTGCAAACAGAACACAAGGCAAGTATTACTGTTTTAACCATTTATTTCTGCTTTGATTGTTATATAAAATGTTTATATAAAATATTATCTCATTTATTTGTACTTTTTTTGTTAACCACAAAAATAATTGTCAGAGAAACTTTGAAACTTTTGTTTTTTTACAAGTTTATATTTGTGTAAAGCACTTCTTATTACCGATAACCGCACTGCAAACCACCGCTAACATTTGCAGGACCTTATTAATGTTAGTGTTTTGTTTTTTGTTTTTCAAACACTTTTTATTGTTTTTCAAAGTATATCAAAATTACAATAGCATCTGATTAGCATTCAGAATTACTATGGTGTATTTATATAATTATAAACATATAAACTGGTATTTTTATTAACAATATCATAATAATAGTATAATAAAGAAAGTGTTATTTTTTAAGAGAATAAGACAATTATTGTTAATTATATTTCTATCATAGGGTAGAACCATCCATCAAGTTATTGTAGTACATATCACCAAGCCTGTTTCCCCAATTCCATGGTGGTTGTTTTTTTGTCAATTCAATTAGTAGGAGCTTTTGTTTGGAATATGGTATTCTATTACTTTTAGTTTACAGCTGATTACATTGTTCTGGGATCTGAATACCAGCACTCTCATTTTCTGTAGAATTGGGCAAATCATCCTTGTAAACATGCAAACGTTTTTTCGTATTGCATATTATTGGTTAGGCAGGTATATAGTTCCTTTAATGTAGGAATTATTTTGGATTTCTAGTATTTTATACTTTCCAGGGTTACCTAAATCGAAAAGTATTTTATACTTTTGAGGGTTAACGAAATCGCTGCTTTCGCATTCCCAATTATGATGCTCTTTTGGGTTTCTGGGAAGTTTTCTAAACTAATGCTTAGTAACGCTAGTGTAGTGCTGGATTTATAGTTATTTAGGTTTTGAATCACAAGCAACAAGTGTTTTCTCGGATGACCCGATTAAAGAGTTCTTTAACGTGAGTGATGAACCTGATTACAAATATTTATATGAATGTTTAGAAAAAAACATGTACACAGAAGCTAAAGTATGGTGGGACATAAGTATGTTAGAACACTATATAAAAGCAAAACGAATACCTAGAGGTCTTAGGATCAAGAAGTTCCCCACTTTCACAAACATCAATAAAGAATTTATGAATAATTGGAACTTGATTCTAACGAATTGCTCATTTAAATTAATGGAACTTATCATACAACATCAATCCCAGGTATACAAGAATACTCAGATCGACATACAAGACATTACAGAACTTATAAAACATGACAATAAGGAGAGTTACAGCACAAATATGTCGGATATACAGACAAAGATTAACAGATTGGAACATGACCTAAAAAGAGTTAAACATGGAAAATTTGTAAGAGATAAAACTGATTACGAGCTTAACAATGTATATAATTGGCAACTAAATCAAAAGATGCATACACCTAATGTGAGGAAATCAAGTCCCTTTAGGACACCAAATAGAAACAAACATTACTCATGTTCATCACCCTTCTATAATAAAGGTTTGAACACCTCAAACCCCACATTCAGAGACCATACACCTAAACGAGTAAGATTCCATGAGGAAGAAAAACTTAGCCATGAAGATGACAATTTGTTCAGTTTTTTATCAAGGAACAGATCCCAATACTCACGGACGAAGAAGGACATCGCATCCCCACGTTGGGGAACAAAGGGGATTTTACAAACTCGCGAAAGGGGAAGACAAAGGTAACGGTCAGAAGAGGTGGACGAAGGAGAGGAGGAAAGATCAGAACAAAGATCGAGATCTTACAGATGCAGAAACCAATAGGAAACTGTACCAATGAAAATAATTGTGAAAAAATCTCAAATGTGATTAACCTGTCGAAACATACTCTCTCCCCTCAGGAATTAAAAGTATTGGAACTTGGTTTAAATTATATTCCACGAAATGAAATTAAAATCTTTGACGTCCTTGCAGATATTAACAGATTCATAAGAAAAATAACACTAATAAGACATTTTAACTCTCTAGCTCCACCTGTAGATGAACCCGGGAATTTTACGGGTAATGAGGACGCGGAGACCTGTGGACTGAAAATTATGTGCCCAGATCCAGACATGGCCTTCAATGAAACAGATAAGAGCAACATTTTGACTTTGTTAGAGTTATTTAATCAGGATAACTTACATATTACTAAGAAAGTTACCCATACAGATTTAAAGAACAAATCATCTTTTTATCCAATACAAAGTAAAAATGTATATATTGATATGTTTCAAAAAACGCTATATAGAGAGGTTAAAAATCTCCAGAATATGCATGTTAAAAGGGATGTGAAACCTTATGAGAAAGCCATGCATTTGGCTATGGAACGACTATCAAACAATAAAGATATAATCATCCGCCCCGCAGACAAAGAGGGGTCGGTTGTGGTCTTGGATACCACATATTATCGTTTTGAGGCAAACCGACAATTGTCTGATAGTGATTCCTATTTTTGTTTAAATTGTGATCCAACCAAGGAATACACTTTAAAATTATTTGACATTGTGAACAAAGGATGGGCTATGGGGATACTGAGCACAAATGAATATGAATATTTGAAAGTGTCTAATCCTATAATACCCATTTTCCATATGTTTCCGAAAATACATAAGTCTTTACAAAATGTCCAATGTAGACCCATAGTATCTGGCATAGGCTCTTTAAATGAGCATGCTGCGGAATATATTGACAAACTACTTATACCTATGGTTTTGTCTTTGTCTTCTTACATCAAGGACTCCACTGACATTATCAACAAAATGAGTGATGTCCAGTGGAAACATGACTATATATGGGTAACTATGGATGTAAGTGCTTTATATACATCCATCCAACATGATTTAGGTTTAGAGGCAGTTACTTACTGGCTCAAAAAACATGATATGTATCCTAACCAACAAAATGAATTTATTATAGAGATGTTAACACATCTTTTGAACACCAATTACTTTCTATTTGAAGATACCTTCTATACCCAGAGGAGGGGGGCTGCGATGGGTGCCAAGTACGCACCATCGTATGCCAACCTCCTCATGGAATATTGGGAAGAGAACTTCATATATTCCCCCAACAATATATTCCACCAACAGATAATTAAATACTATCGTTTTATCGATGATCTGATAATTGTTTGGCAGGGGAATGATATTTCAGTTATGGAATTTGTTAAATACTGTAACAACAACTCCTGGGGTTTAAAATTTACATATAATATGAACACACACTCTATTGACTACTTGGATATCAAGTTTCATGTGGCAAATAATAAAATCTATACGAATCTGTATCGTAAGCCAATTACCAGGAATACTTTACTCAAAGTAACCTGCAATCATCCTAAAACAACTATAAAAGCGATTCCATATGGTCAGTTCACCCGCCTTAGGCGTATCTGTTCCTCATGGCAATATTTTCAAGAAAATGCCATGGATTTATGGGACAGATTACTTGAAAGGGGATATAAAACAGAGATAATAAAGCAAGCCTATGATAAGGCAGTTCTACAAAATCGAGTCGATCTTTTGAAATATAAATCAAATTGTAAGATCTATCCCAAAAATAAACCTAATGAAAAACAAATGTATATTACTTTTACATATACTAAAGGCATTGAAGCCATATGTCGGCTAATAAAAAAACATTGGCATCTATTAGCTATGGACCCTATCCTGAAAGACCATCTAGGAACTTTCCCCAAATTCTCCTTTAGAAAAGGGAAAACAATAGTGGCTAAAGTTGCACCGAGAGCTTTTAACACAAAAGGAAATAGAAATACAAATAAAAAAACATGGTTAAATTGCAAGGGAAGTTATCCTTGCAATAGGTCTAGATGCAGTGTGTGCAAATACATGGTTCCGACAAAAACTTTTTCTAGTTATAGCACTAACAACACGTATACTATAAAGACCCTAGCCAACTGTCGCACTTTAGGGGTAGTCTATTTAGCTACATGTGTTTACGGTTTACAGTACGTGGGCAAAACCATCAGACCGGCACATAAACGCCTATCAGAACACATATATGCTTTAAATAGAAAGGATGAGTCCTCAGCGATCTCCAAACATGCCCTCACCATACATGATGGGAATTTTAACTTCAAGTTTACCATCATAGATAAAGTAACATCTAAACCTAGAGGGGGGGATAAAAATAAGGATTTATTAAGACTGGAAGCCTTCTGGATCTTCAAATTAAGCACAGTATATCCAGAAGGCCCAAATAGGGAATGGGAATTGAATTGCTTTTTAGATATATGAGGTACATCTCTTGATATGTTCATGTTTTATAAACTTTGCTAACATCTGCTTACCAATATTTGTTCTATTTTCATCTATTTTCATATATTATCATGTGGATTTTTATTCATAGTAGCCAGAGATAGTATATATTACTGTTTCAGGATAGTATTAGACAAATTCTTTACATTTACGAACCTCAATTTTACTATACTCCATTTTAAAGGGCATGTCCACCCCCAAAACTAAAATTTAACCCCTTACTGTCCACATCAAGTAGTTTAAAACAATCCTTACCTTACATTCCTGCTCAAAATAGTTCCCCTGCTGTGCCCCTCCAAAGTCCAGGAAACTGCTGTGTAGGAGCAGTGTGTGACTCATGCTGTGCCTGAGACTTCCTCAACCTCATCAAGGTTGAGGCATGCTCAGTGCAGCCCTCCCTGCCTCTCAGCCAATCACGGACGCGGCTGCCGGTCCCGCCCCCTGCTTTCAATTCCATGCAAGCAGAGGGCCTGAACACTGCAGCAGGGGAGAGAGGGCAGGTAAGTAAGAATCCGGGGACTTTCTAAGAATTATATTAATGTGGTTGGGGCTGGGGGAGCATGCCCTACCACATATCAAAAGTTACATTTTGGGGTGGACATGCCCTTTAAGTAGAGTTTTCACTATATTGGCGATGATGTGAAATTTCGATCTGCATATTCTAGTCAAGTAACATAAGCATCGTACAGTAATATGTATAATAGTTACTTTATAAATTATATAATTATATATGTATTCCACATATGGATCCTCTATATGCTGCATAAATATTGTTTGTTTACCCATATTCCACTCAGTACGTGATATCTGCTTATCCACTTGTATATGGAACCAAATACTATGTTTTTATACCATTTTGTATTTATATGTCACGTTTTTGTATGCGGTCTCTCTCTTTCCCTTGAAAGAGGTGTACCAAGTTATACCTACTTAAACATGTTCTCGATAGCAGCCACCTGGCCTCTGATGAAGTGGGACACTCCCACGAAACGCTTCAGGCAAGGTGGAAGCAACTGAGTGAATATGTCTCCGTGTTTTTAGACCAATGTTTGAAATAAAAGACTGATTTTAACACTCTCCTGTTCGTGAGTATTGCACTGTTCCGTTCTTCCTTTAGCTACATTGTTTCAGTCCCCGGACCTGGGGGGTTACCCTTTTGGAACATTGTTGCACCGGACAGGTGGGTCTTACTGAGTGCCACAGTAAACATTCCATGTCTCCATATGTATTGCTAGGTTTTGAATAGGTTGTTTATAAAGTATTCTATTTTATACCACATTTTTTTAACTTTAGGGCAGTTCCACCAGATATGAAGAAAGGATCCTTGATGTTTGCAGTTCCTCCAGCATAACGGTGAGAATGAGGGAAACCAATTGGAATGGAGAGTTGTTTTGGATATCTGTAAAATCTGTATGTGATTATTTTGTTGATTTCCCAATGGGATATATATTTGGTAAGTTTAAATGTTTGTTTATTGGCTTCCATCCATTGTTCTGGAGATATATCAATTTGTAGTTCTGTTGACAAAGCCCTATAGCTATTAGCGTCTTCATAGATATTTTTATTATTGAGTTGTAGGTATATTTTGGATATTGTTTTTGGATATTATTGGATATTGAGTCCAGTGTGGTGATAAGATCTATGAGGGTATGATGTAAAATTGTTTGGTTGAATATCCGTTTGTAACTTAGAAAACTTCTTATATGTAAATATTTTAGAAATTCTTTATTATTGATTGAGTAATTATGTTTCAGTGTGTTGAAACTTAGAAATTGTCCATTTTCATATAGATTGCCAATGAAATCAATGCCATGATCAGTCCATGTTTTGATGTTTAAATTTGGTATAGATAGTTGTAGTGATGATAATGGTAGTAGGTACAGGATACTTATAGTAGTAAATTATGTGATTTTATTAAAGATTTTCAGATTTGCATTGAAGTTGTTGTTGAGATTAGTTATTAGTATTTTTCCTCCTAGAGCTATATGACCCAGAATAGCGTTCAGTTGGGTATTTTTGAAGGAGTGATTTTCAATTTGTATCCAATGTTTTTCTGGAATTGTTGATGACCACTAGAATCTTAGTTGATCCAACATCGAGGAAACATAATAATCCTTCATTTTGGGTAGAGCTATACCTCCTACTTGTTTGGATTTAGTCAAAAATGTTGTTTTTATTCTGGATTTTCTGTCGTTCAAGATGAATGATGATAACAAATTTTCTATTTTGGTGAAAAAGGAATGAGGCATGGGGATAGGTAAGGTTCTGAATTTATAAAGCAACTGTGATAGTAAAAACATCTTTATTATATTCACCTTAATTAACCATGATAAATATTTTGTATTCCAGAAGGTCAGAAGTTAACTTGAACAACAATGTTTCATAATTTATTTGATATAGTTTGTCTAAATCTGCAGTCAGTTTTATACCTAGCTATTCTATATTGTCTTGTGTCCATTTAAAATCATATCTTGCCTTCAGGAAAATTTAAAGTGTTATAGAGGTTTTTATTTGTAAGATATGTGATTTGGAGTTATTTACTTTATAGTGTGAGAGATTGCTAAATAAGTTGAGTATGTTTTGTAGGTGGATACTGGTTTTGTGATAGCTAGTATTATGTCATCTGCATAAAGGCTATTTTGAATTTTTTATTAGTACATATATGTTCTGCTTGGGGTTCTATCATTAAATTGAATATAAGATGTGATAGGGGACAACCATGTCATGTACCATTTGTGATTTGAAGGGTTTTGGATATCATGCCAGAGATATATGTTGTTGCAGTTCGGTTTGAGTATAATGTCATTATTGCATCCATGATCCATCCAATTATTTTGAATTCGTTTAGTACTTCTTCCATGAAATTTCAGTTTATTCGGTCAAACGCTTTTTCAGCATCTAAGGTTATTAGTAACGTTGTTGTGTTTTTAGCTTTTGACCAGTTAATGATATTTATGAATCATCTAGTATTGTTGTATGGTTGTCTGTCATTTATGAATCCAACTTGGTCTATGGAAATTAGTTGAGGTAGGTATGTCTGTAGTCATGCATATTTTTGCAAATATTTTTATATCAACATTTAGCAATGATATGGGTCACTAATCAGTTATATAAGCTGGGAATTTGTTTGGCTTTAAAATTTGGATAATCATTGCTTGCAGCATTTCTTTGGGGAAGCTTTTTTTCTGTTACTGCATTATTGAATACTGTATGTAAATGTCGGATTAAGATATCATGAAATGATTTGTAGTACTCTGTAGTGTATCCATAATGTCCTGGGGATTTATTAGAGGGTAGAATGGGTTTTAGAATTTCTGATTTTTGTATTGGTTTATTAATGGATTTGAGTTATGTTTATTTCATTTTTGTTTGGTTTATGTATTTTATTATCATTTCTGAAGTTGTATAATGTTTCGTAGTACTGGGCAAAGGAGTTGGCGTTTTTTTTGGGATCTGTTGTTTTTTTCTTTTTTGCCGTTTATAATATATGATATTTTGAATTTGGTTTGTTTATTTTTAAATTTGTTAGCTAGGGCTTTGCTGGCTTTTGGTCCCTGTGCATAATATGTAGCTTTTGTTTTACTTAGTAGTTTATCAAAATGTTATAGGTTTAATTGTTGGAGTTGTATAAGTTTGTCTTCATGATCTTTTATTTTATTTATTAGGTTTATTCTCTGTTCAGTCGTTTTTTTGGAGGGCTGCAATTTTAATTAGCATACCTCTAATATATGCTTTGTGAGCATTCCATTCCATCATAAAAGTTGAGGTTTGGTTATTATTGTTGAGCTCAAAGTATTCGAGTAGATATTCTTTGATTTGTTCTTTAGTGTTGTTATCTGAGATGAGATATAGGTTTAATCTCCAAGTGATATGTGGTGGTGTTATGTTGTTATGTGGTGTTATGTTGTGTTGTTTGATTTGTAATATTACTGGTGCGTGGTCTCATATGGTTATATTTTTAATAGTTATAGTTATAATAACAGTAAAAACAGTTATAAAATATCAGATTGTGTGCTCCGGATTGTCTCTTCTTCATGAGGCATTGTATACCTGTTTTGCCCTATTTTTTGTTTATGTTCCCATTTTAGTTGAATATATATGTCTTTATTTTTAGTACATTAATTTTTTACTTATTTTTGGTTATTAGTATTAATAAATTGGATAGGCTATATATATTATGGATTAGGTTATTTTAATTTTCTTTTTCTTTCTTGCTTTACCTCTGTTTGTTTTAGTTGATTGGTTTGAGTTATACCCGTGTCTTGTTGTTAGGCAAGACTCATGTATTTGGAACTTTTGATGTTTTTTTTTTTTGAAGACACACACATATATATATATAATAGACAGATTCAAGTAGCACTCACGTAACCCATCAGATCTTTGCCCGGGTGCTGCATCCAACATCGAATACAGAGAACAAACTTCGGAAGCACTCCAGGGACTTGTAACCAAAACTCCAAACTTTTATTTTAAACACATCAACGCGTTTCAACAGCCAGTCGCGGCCGTCATCAGGATACAACTGTGAATTTGACACTCCCCCTTATACCAACCCACAATCTGCCACACCCCCATCTCTTTATACCACATGATCGGCCTCACCTCCAATTGCTATAATAAAGTTTGTTGGCAACCTTATTCCTGTGTGCAGAGGTTTTTGGGAACTATACAGATCAAGCAAGCATCAGAGCAGCACAGAGTGAAGCCTGCATTGCCCCTAGTGGTGGATAGACATAAGTGAGTGGTTGAATTTTAACTTTAATATATGGAAGTGTCATTTTAAACTGTTTTTTTTACAGCGATCTTGATCTTAACCTATTTATTTTTTATTTTTTACTTCTTGTTTTAACCCTTCCCCTACCCATACCCCCCACCGCAAGCAAGATACTTTTAAAGATTCTTCGAAAATACGGACCCGAAAATTTGGCTTGCTCCGTCAAAAATTTGACAAATCTGCAAAATTTTGAATTTACGAGGATTTCTCGTATTGTCCCGTATTTTTGAAAATACGAGAAATCCTTCGTAATTTCAAAAATTTTCGAAAACGCGGCTCGGAAAAGTTCGGAAGACGGAAAACCAGAAAATCCGCGATATCCACCGTTCGCGAACGAGGTAAATCCACCGAACTGGGTCATCACTACTCCCCATATATTATAAAGAATTTTAGGGGAAATCCACATTTGTAGGGAATACCTCTGTCTCTTAAGATTCTTGTTATATCCACAAATTGTTTTCTTTGAATAATTGTTATAGGTGATAGATCTGCCAGGAATTGTAGATCTTGGAATTTTGGTGGTAATTGTTTTATGCTTCTGGATTTTTGTAGTAATTTTTCTTTAGTGTGATAAAATTGAAGTCTGAGGATCACGTCTCTAGGTGCCAGCATAGGGGCTGCTTTTGATTTTGGTAATCTGTGTATTCTGTCTATAGTTGTATCTAATTCAGTTAGTTCTGGCAGGAGGGATTGGAATAATGAAATTACATATTCTCTCAGTTGTGAGTTTTTAATTTCTTCTTATTTTGAGATTGTTCCTTCTGCTTCTATTTTCTAGGTCTGTTAGCTTTTGCTGCAGATTAGTGACTGTATCATCTAGAGAATTATGTGAGTCTACTAGGGTGTTAAATACAGATGTAAATTCTTGCATCTTTTTTTCTGTGTGAGAGGTTCTCCCAGATAATCTATGTCTCTTCTTATTTCTTTAAAGAGCATAGTTATGTCAGTGAGCATAGCTTTGCTTTGTGTACTAAGTATATCTTTTAGTACAGTTATGGTTACTTGGTCTTTAGAATCTGGAAATCTGCTAAGACAGTCCGGTGTAGCTAGGACAATGTCAGTTTGATTATCTTCTGTATCATAGTCACACTGTATAAGGTCTTGGTTGTCACTATTGGCACTACTGATAGGCCTATTTGTTAGTCCTTGTTGTAGCTTTGTATGTGTTATTTGATGAGGTATATTTGTTTGGTTCATATTACCTCTTACCCTGTCTCCGTATTTTGTTATTTTTAGGTGATATGGGGTGTTTGGGCCTTCCTCTGAGGTCCGCCACGTGTGCGGCCTAGATGTCGTGCCGTGCGGCAGAATGATCACCTCTGCCATTATTGGAACCTGAATCTCTGGCTCCGGGTCTGGGTCTTTGTCTGGTAAGTTATATTTAGAGTTTGGCGTGATTATGATTGCCTTATCTTTCAGGCTTGTCCGGTTAGGCTGAGATCTCTGTGCGCCGCCATCTTGATTTACGGGGCTTCCCTCAGGCCCGTAGTAGTCCGTGACTTTAGATGTTTTGGGTGGTTTCCCTTAATGAATGTCAGATGGTCCACATTCTCAGTAGAGAGATGAGTCCTCCTCTCCATAACAACACCCCCTGCTGCACTGAAGGTCCTCTGCGAAAGGACACTGGATGCACGAGCAGGACCTCAATGGCATGCTGTGCCAACTCAGGCCAAATGTCAAGCCTCGCCAGCCAATAGTCCAGTGGATCCTCAGTCTCTGATGAGTCTACACCAGCCCTGGATCCGATGTAGTCAGTGACCTGGGGACTGAGGTATTGCCTGTTGGAGCTGCCCGTAGATGGTCCTGGCAACTGCAGCTGGAAGAATAGTCTGAAGTTGGCCACGAGACCACCTCCAGTACTGCTCCTCCTGTCATTCACAGGGGGACGTGAGCCCTGTGCATCCCCAACATCAGGTGCTGTCGGCCTGGGAAGGCAAAACAGAGGTGACGCAACTGCAACGCCTCATAGTTCTGCATTCTCCCTTCCCTCTGAGATGCAGGGATGAACTAAGGCATTTTACCCTTGTAGTGGGGATCTACAAGGGTGGCCACCCAGTACTGCTCCTTCTCCTTGATAGCCTTAATCCGGGGGTCCTTGCGCAGGCATTGCAACATAAAGTAGCACATCTGTCGCAAATTGCCTGCCTCAGAGGACCCCATGTCCTCTGTGTCACTGAGGACTACTGTGTCGGATTAAACCTCTCCCCAACCACAGATGATACGTATTTTCATGCATTTTCAAAATTACGAGGATTTTACGTATTTTCGAAAATGCGGGAAATTACATATTTCGAAAATTTTCAAAATTACGAGGATTTCTCGTATTTTCGAGGATTTTTTCATTTTAATTGGTTTTAATGGGTCCGCTTGCGGATTTTAAAATTTTCTAATTTTTTCGATAATTTGCGGATCCTCGAGCGGACCGGATTTTGCGAAGTTCGGACATCTCTACAGATGGTCACCTGCTGTTGTGGAGCACTGGCACCAGATGCTAATGGTGCCCTGTCTCCACGCGCAGTACTAGGTGTGCTGCTGCTGCCTCTGTCCCTGACCCCAGTCCTGGCTCTGGTTACAGGCACGTGCTCACGCTCTGAGCTCTCTCCCTCAGACACACTATCCTGCTCCTCCTCTCCCACTTGTGGCACCCATGAACTATCAGTGACATCATCGTCCATGAGCACCTCATTACTGGAGGCTGTGTCACTAACATGAGCAGCAGCAGCTGGAACCTCACCCCCTATATTAGTTCCCTGGCTGCTGTCTCTGGACTGCTGCATGATAAGCTCAGCCTCCTGGAAGGAAGGACTGTGCATCAGTGCAAAGCTCCTCTTTGACCACACTAGCACCACACTAAAAGGGAGATTCAATATGGCCCTTTTCCATCTAAAACCCACGTTAACCCTAAAAAAATTTGGGTTCACGTGGGTTTTGGACGGATTTTCGAGCACAGCACCATTTCCGAATGTTTTTGGAAATAGCGCTGTGCTAACGATCCAAAACCCGTAGTGTTAAGTTTGCGCTACTTTGTAGCGTGAAACTTAATGCTACGGCTTGTGGAGCATTAAAGTCCCACTCCTTACCTTAGCCTGATCCCGCGATGCAATAACTGACGTAATCTCGTTTACGTCAGTTATTGTATCGCGGGATCGAGCTAAGGTAAGTAACGGGAGACGCGATATTGAATCTCCCCGATAGTGTGGGAAAACATCTCCTGTGACTCCTCCTCTGGATCCCCAAAGGTTTGGAACATGTGGTCAATAAACTCCTGATAGACAGGATCAGGGTCCATGCCCACAGTAGGAGCCACAGGGGAGGAAAGGGCAGGCACATTATCAGTGGTCGCAGCTCAGCTGTCTTGTGCCTGTGAGTCGGTGGAAGGGGAAGGCTGGGTAATCCAGTTGACTACCTGCCTTCCTTGATTAGGATCGATAGCCCTAGCCCGGCTACCCCAGAACATATCGGGCACTTCTTCCTCTGCCTCTGCCTCGTTCTCTTGCCCTGCCTGGCATTTTGCTCTCTCTCTCTCTCTCTCTATATATATATATATATATATATATATATATTTGGTTTCACAATAGTCCTTAAAAGGACTTTTGGGTCTCACTCACAGTAGTCCTTAAAAGGACTTTTGGGTTTATAAATGTGTGAACACAGGGGGATTAACAGCAAGTGTTAACCCACCACACTGAAATCCACACAATCAAAGCTCAAGTTTGCTCAAAAAGCAAAAAAAATCTCTCCAAACTCCAACACTATCAGGTCTCCTACTAAACTCTCCAACACACTCACAAAATGGTGTCTGAAATGTTGCCTTTTATACCCAGGGGGTTGGCACTACTGTGGTTGGTGAACTTAGGTCATGTGACAGAGTCATTTCCATAAATTCAATGATTATTGCAGTTTCGATTTTCATTTTCGATAATCATCTACTTTCGATAATAATCTACTTTCGATTTCAATAATTATCTACTTTCGATTTTTGATTTTCGAAAATTGTCTAGTTTGGATTTTCGATAATTATCTACTTTCGATATCGATAGTCATCTACTTTCGATAATCATCTACTTTTGATTTCAATAATTATCTACTTTCGATTTCGATAATTATCGCATTTATGATAAAAATCGAAAACTATGAAAATTCAGGTTCTTAAATTCTGGGAGTTCCGAAAGTTTCGTCGGGACTTCGAAAATCCCGGATTCAATTGGAAACTGGGTTCTATTAGAACCCACAGTACATCTCTAGTCGGCATGTGAAAGAGTATGTGGAACTAGTATATGTACATTATTTTTTTTAGGAACATATTCAGCACTAGCAACAGACTCTGGGTCCTTTTATTACTTCCTAAATTTACCACAAGCTGAATTGGAATTTCGAGAAACAAAAGGTCAGAATGGTAAAATGCAATTTTATAATTCCATAAAGTCTGGCGAGTGTTTTTTTCTTCTGTAATACGGGTGACCACCTTTTCCTGTCTTGTCTCTCTGCATCTTTCTCTTGTTTTTAACTAGAGTTTGCTCCTTTGAACTGTACACCTTAAGTGTAGAAAGCAAAGGAAAACTTTGAACCATTTCACAAATCCTAACAATAAACTCTTTTAAACTATTTTACTGTCTGCGTGAGTCTTTCTAAAATATAAGAGCATAAAGTAATGTGATTTGTGAAATTAAATATATTTGAAGTGGCAAATGGACACCTACATTAAAACAAATAATTAGAAAGCCTGAAGCATAAATGACAGCAAGCAAAACAGTAGAAGAAGCTAGATGCAAGCAGCATTTGTGTGTGGGTCTTCCCTGTGGTGCTGTTAAATGAACTGCAAACTGTCTATTGAATCATGCACACCTTGTTTTAACCTCTTCCAACAGCTGCTTGCAGTGAAGAGGCAAAGGACCACTTTTATTTCAAACTGACATAGGTAAAACGGTTGCATTTCTTTTGAGTTATAAATGTTTTCCTTTAAAACAATGAGTACATGTTTATAATTTAAAAGGACCTATTGTAAATGGAATAAGCATGCTTAAATGGAATAGACATGCAGTAATATGTATTAAAAGATGCCTGTTCATTAATTTATTTTAAAATCATCACTCAAATAAAAATCTAATGAATAACAATGACATTTGACACTTTACCTTAGAACTTATGTGAAGCCTAAAGCTAGATACACACAGATGATAACTTGTCATTTAAAAGGATTGTGACACAATTGTTAAAAATACTATTTATTTTACAAACACTGTGCAGACAGGCTGCTTGGCAGTTGCCAAATAGCCTATTCTGTGCTATAGGGAGGGATAGAGACAGTGAGATCTCCTTAATTGTGGCACTGGAAAACAATGGGCAACAATCCCCATACTCGTTTAGTTATACCACAAGATGGATCTCTATAAACAATGTCAGGGGATGCGGTCCAGACAGTTGCACTCCATAAATTATAACTAAACTACATCTACATTGGGACATTCCCCTACGTTATTTAGTCCATTGGCACATTTGAACATTTTTGTTGGACACCAATGATCATGAACACTGGCAATGGTGCAGAGAGTACTGAAATTCCAAAAATCTTATTTAAATGCATTTGATTTATCGTTATTAATTTTTGATTCTTTAACTGCAGTTTTCAATTACTTTTGATTTTAGGAATTCCACCAGATCACAACGCTGATGAATACACGATAACTCCTATACTTCCGATTCCTCCTGCACTGGTTCTGTCCCCAACGTTCAATCACGAAAAAACAAAACTGTAAATGGGCAGTGTCAGGAAAGTAAGACTCTCAAAGGATGTCTTTCGATGCTGGTTTATTAACATGACATGTTACGGGTTCAAGACCCTTTCTCAAAACAAAACCCGTAACATGTCATGTGAATAAACCAGCATCGAAAGACATCCTTTGAGAGTCTTACTTTCCTGACACTGCTCATTTACAGTTTTGTTTTCGTAATATCACCAGATCCTTGGATTGCCAAAACTGCCAATTCCAAATGAAAACTAGGATTCATCGCTACTACTGAGATGCTGACAAAAGCAAATTTTCTGCATGAAAAGAACCAAGACTTGATTACACGCCCTGTTTTTGGTAGATTTTTGGTATCTTGCCCTGCCAATAAAGTGTGGTCTGTAATGCATTAGGCAGTTTATGAAAGAAGACGTGTCAGGCAAATTCAGGGATGAGTATTATGCATAGTGTCGATGGCCAGACATATCTTAAAATCAACCATGACAGTATCTCTTAAGTAGTTTTAAGAAGAAAATAGTTATCCTTTTAATTTTTGCTTAGTAATCATTAAGATGTACTCATTTAAAGGGGGGGAAGGGGTTAAAAACCATTAAGTTTCAGTAAATGTACATTATTTAAAATTGGTTCTATAATCTCTTAAAAGAGCTTTTTTAAAAAAAATCTCTGAACATTGACCATTTTTAGCTTTAACCCTAAAGCTCACCATACACAGATCTACAGGCTGCACATTCGTACAATCAATAATTCCAGATTGGAAATCGATCAAGAGCGGTGACAGATGTAACACATTACAACATTAATCTTGAGCAGATTCCAGATTGGGAATCTGCTGAAAGGGGATTGGGAATCCATTTTTAAGTGGTATAGATAATGGTATATATGATATAATTTAAATCATTTTATTAAAATATTTGATTACAAATAGCATTTGTTTGATTGGTTGACCCACAAACCAAGAAAGGAGGCTGGACCTGTGCCATGGACTGAAGGAAAATATTGTTGTCTGTCAGTAGCTGTACTTTTTTTTACTTTAGTTCTCCTTTAATACAAATCGCTGTAAATCAGAGTACCAGTTTTGTTAAAATGTATCGTTTAATGGCCTATTATAATTTGTACAAAGGTTTTCAAAGAGAAAGGAAATAATAATGTTTCTGGTTTGTTAAATTAGAGTTTGTAGTTTATTAAAGTTAATTTCAGTTTTCACAAGCATTAAAATCTGAAGTAAATGAGGCATTTATTATATAACCTTGTGGATTTTCTCTATTACTCAGCATTCATTTGAACAAACAATATGAATGAGCAAATTGACCTTTAACTAATAAGGATCTTTATTTGGTTCCTACTTGCAATTTACCAGGCAATGCTTTGATTAAGGGTATTAAATGGTGAGCAAATGTTTGATTATCATCATTTCCTGTGAATATTATCTTACTTGTTTCTTTGAGGATTTAACTTTTATAAGCGCACTTGGCTTGTAGAAGTTGTCAGCCATGTACCCCTGCTGGCTTTATGACATCCGACATTCACCTTACCTTAACTTACTCATGTAGAAAAGAGATGAAGTGAGCTGATTTAAATATCAAAAGGCACAACCTTTTCATAGGTAGCACTACCTTTCTCTTAAGGGAGGAATCAAATGTCTTAACTTTATGATACTGGCACCCACACATAAAGTATCTTATAGTGCTCAAGATACGGAATACACAATTTAATGCAAATCTAAATGTATATACATTAGAGTTCATTTTTCATTTTCAAAGTAAACATCTATGTGCTAAATAACTATAACCATAATATTATACATATTAACTAACACTTTCTTTGCAAAAGTGTTGCTGCTTCACAATTACATGGATATATTTAAATGCTTGTAGTACTGACATTTCCCTGAAGTTTTATCAAAAGTTAAAAATGTAGCCTTTTGACCTGCACGAGACATACAAAGAATTGTTTAATAGTTTACTTTTACAATTAAATACAATTCTTTAAAGGACAACTCCACCCTCATAAGAACATCTTTTAGAAAGAATGGCCTTTTTAAAATATGTTGATATATCATAGTTTGTCCTATGAATTCATTACTGTATGCCTGCTATGCTTCTAGATGGGTAATTTAGAAACCTGTACTGAGTCTGGGCATACTAAGTAGAGGCAGAAAGGGGATTAACATTCAGTCATTGGCTGTGATGTCAACTGTCAAATCCATAACTGACAGTTGTTAACTGGAAGAACCAGGAAGCAGAAACAGGGGAAACAGGACATTGTGCAGGATTTCAGGTTAGACTTATATATTTCACATTTCAAACTATTACCGTTTAAAGTTTTGGGGGGTGATTTACCTGTATGTAAGTTTTCATTTTTGGGCTGGACTTGCCCTTTAATCAATAGTTTGGCTTTCCACAACACCTGAAAGTGCATGTCCACCTTTAAAAAAAAACAAAACTTGTCACTTAGAAGGGTTTAAACCATTTATACACTTGAGAAATAAATAAGTCCACACCCATGTGGCTTAATTATAATGTAAAGAGGGGAATGGAAAGGAAGAGAATAGAACTTAAAATCTAAAGTTAGAAAGAACGGAGCAGGTCTTTAGGAACTATAAAAACTAACAAGGATTGTAAGAAAGCAATTAACTAGCTAAAATAAACAATGAAGTTAGGAAACATGCCTTGGATTGGAAATAATCAGATATAATTCAAATATTCTAAAAAGATAGTTGTTGGCTGCCTTGTGATTACACACCTGTGAATTTAACTTAATTTAAACAGGTCTGGGAAAGAAACTGGAAAGTTTGATACGGGACTGACCTTGGTACTTATAAGTAGCAATCAGCATGGATTTAAAAAGTGGTACATGGATTTAAAAATGTGGTACACTTGGATTTTGCTTAGGATTTTGTCCTGAGCACATTTGTAAATGGATAGAAAATTGGTTGATGGATAGGATGCAGAGAAAAGTTGTTATTGGTCCTTCATCAATGTGGACTAAAGTTTTAAGTTGAGTGCCACATGGTTCTGTGTTGGGGCCACTTCTATTTAAAGGTCAATTATAATGAGATTTTTTTTAAATGCATTCTAATATATCCTATAAGTCATCCCAACCCCCAGGGTACCTTTAGTTTCTTTAAATTCTTCATAGTCCCCGAGATATAAGCTTTTGAATATTCTGTGAAGCTGCTACACCTAATCTGCCACTCAAAGGCACACACCCACACAATCCAAAGATCCCAAACAGTAATGTTTATCACACACTCCCTCACCTACACTATATACACCATGTGCCACACATAGTCAAAGGCTGTAGTGCTAAACACAATCAATAAACCATTAACCCAGCAATATGAGCGTAACACACTATAAAACAGCCCCTCCCCCCAAAATAAATCTCATATACATACAAAACCAGTGACTCAAATGGACATCACCAAGTAAACACTAATACAGACTATATACCAAACAAGACATACAGTGCATAACTGTGATAGGAAGAGTGCCCTCATCCCTTTCCACAAACTTACCTTTGCAACCAACCTTCTTTTTTTAAACATGCCAAGGACACAGCATTTGGAGCAAAAGGGGTCACAGCTTTATTTAACAAATACAATAGTAACATATATTATACATATAACATATTGTATATTCTTTAATAACAAAACATATATTCTTTATAACAAAATAACTTGTGTAGGGTTTCCCGGAAGCCACCGTTGCCTTAACCTCTTCCTCACCAGCCGTAGGTACACTGGCTCAATTAGCTTGGACGCTGCTGTACCAAACTAGTGCGAGATGACTTCTGGCACTTTTAATCCTCCAGAGTTGCCACCCTGTGGGCTAACTCTACCACCCAGCTCTCCAGTCAGCTTCTGAAGGACCCACCCACTGCAGGAAGGCCTGATTCCTTAGGCCTGAGAGCTCCCCTAAATAGCCAAGGCGGCCTTAATGGTGTCTTTAATATCGTAGTTAAATTGGTCATAACCTACCTCATTGAAATGAACCCTGTACCAAACCAAACTTTTCTGTCCATCTCAAAGTCCCTATGGGTAACCACTTAACCACCTGTCCTGCTAATAAATTTTCCCACTGATTGGTTGATCTTTATGCTTGCACGTTCTAGTGCTTTATGTGATCTGCATCCATGCGAGTGCAGCCTGGTGGTAATCTCGAGCCAAATTATGTGTGCTGAAGGGAATGCCGAGCCGACCCTGAGCAAATCGCACTTGATGTCTTTCATCAAAATGCAACTGGATACTAACCCTAAGTCATTACCCCCTAGGTGCACAAGGAGGATGTTCGGGGCCCCATGAAACTGTACGCTCTCTAGAAAGACTGGCAAAAATTGCTTCAATCTCCTACCGCTTTGGAAATGTAAAGTGAACAAATAAAATGCAATAAAAAAGTTAGTAAGTGCAAACAAACAATATAGAGGCCCAGCCCTATAAGTTACCAGGTACATATACATCTGTAAATATACGCTCCTGCAAATAATGTATCATCACAGTGGACAGTGGACAGAAATAATGCATATATTTATATTAAAGTCACAGTATCCATGGTATGTACAAATATATAGCATATACCCCTACATGACCATATCAAAATCCCACTATCGTTAGTAAAAGTAGATCTGCCCGACAGAAATATCTCCCCTACAGCATAAGAGGGAAGAAAACAGATATATGTCAATAGTATGCAGAATCTTACATAAAGAGTACATATAACATAGATAAAGTGCAAGTGCATGGGAATCATATAATAAAAGAGGTATACTTAGCACACTGCACACTGCCATGTCGGAGTGTAGCTGGTGGGTCAGTTGGAGAGGCACAGCTGAACACGTTTCGCCCGTCTACATCGTGGGCTTCCCCACTTACTCTGAGTAGGGCAACTAAATTAATACAGGGACTGGGGGAGCTTGAATATGAATACAGACTGGATACATTACAATTATGTACACTAAAGAAAAGGCTAAGGGCCTTTTCTCTAGTGTGCATAATTATATATGATAGCTGTTTAGAAATACTTGCATTTCTAACCAAGATATTTAATGCTAAGTATCTCCCCCTAGCTCTTCCTTTCTGCCAGAGGTTGCTGCCCCCCCTCAAAGAGCTTTTATACACTTGAGCATGAAAATGTGCAGAGGAGGCAGTAGGGGAAACAGCAGTCAATAATTAGTAAAGTCACAGTCTTTATTAACTGCCTGGAAGGAGGAGCTGGCTTCCTCAGCTAGAATGGGGGTAAATTAAATATCTGGTTAGCATGGGCAAAATAAGTACTGAATTAAAATACCATTTTTTGTTTATCCATCCCTTAATTATTTAGATACCCAATCTGAAAAATGATACATGTCAGTTGTCAATCAAGTACATTAAACTCTTCTGCTATGTTCAATTTACCAGTAATAGTGACAGTTTATATGTGTGACATATTTCTCATAGTGATTACTTAGCATTAGAGATGGGCTTGAACTAGAACCCGAGTTCCAGCCAAACTTTTATAGTTCAATAGAACTTGGACTTAGAACTTCCCAATCTACAATTTTTCATGTTTTCTTTAGACATAACCCTGGAATGTATCATTTTAGCAAAAACCCTCGAATGTATCATTTGGTATCCCTCAAATGTATTGTCCAGTAACCCTCAAATTTGTCGATAACCCTCGAATGTAGCAAAATCTCAATGCGGAAAACCGACAATTGGTGTTGTGACGCACAATGCGTACGAACGAATGTTTCGGCCTAATAATCGGCCCGTGTGTAGGCCCTTTATCGGCCGAAACGGACGGTCGTTTGGAGATCCGCCAAGTCGGTCAGACAACGATCCCCGACCGAAGGTCTGTTTTTACACACAGGCCGGTTATCGGCCAAAACTTTCGTTCGTACACATCGTGTGTACGAACCTTAAGTGATACTTACGTATATTAATTTGTAGATTAAGATAAGGCATAAGGATTTTTCATAAATATAAATAACTGTGTCTGCTTAATTTAAGATGGTGACAAAAAAAATAGCCTAGTAATAGTTTGCCAATTAGAAATAATTCACCATTGGTTAGAAAAAAATATGCCCTTGAATCACATTTCAATATTCTTATACATTCATAGGGTGAAAGAAAAGGTCAATGAAAAGAAACATCCCATTTTGAAAACAATTAGTTTAATGCTGGAATTCAGGATGCATGTAGGCTTAGGTGCTGACAGTTACAATACAATCTGTTTATTATCAATAGGCCTCTCTTATGGAAGAGACTCTCTCTAACTAAGCATGGTGCAATTGTATCTTTCAATCATATGTGATATCACCTGTTTTTCTAGTATACACAGCAACTCTAACGCTAGGTACACACAGAATCAGATCAATATTTCAACCTGATTGACCAGTTGCTGTTTTTGGCCAGTGGTACAGACTATAATATCATCGGTCAACAGAGGACCACACAATTGGCAGTATGTACAATTTGGACTGACATTGGTTCTATTGATATTTCAACCCAATCTAAATATTGTGTTGTGTTTACCAACCAACTACTGTTTATTAGGTGTTGCAAGGATTCACCTCCAAGGAAAAAAAAAATGCAAAGCAACCAATCAGAATTTTCCATTCATTAGTCTTCAGTTGTCTTTTTGAAAGCTAAATGGTTGTTCTGGAATTTAATTACAACATTGTAGGAGTGCCAGACTCGGTATGTATCTAGAGACTACAGCAAAACCTAATTAAAACAGTATAGCCATGAAAATACTTACATCTCTTCCCTTACTGTGTTTTTAAGCAGGGAATAATTGAATTTCTGGATACAAAAGGAATTGTTAGCAGGAGAGAAAGGTGTGTGAAAAACAATAACAACAATAACATTATACAATTGAATATGTTTTGTTCAGTACAGTAGAATGACCTTTTTGTGTTCCCATCGCAGAGAACTAGCAGAGCTACAGTAGTAGGACAGGGACATTCAATCTGCTGGTCTGTTCATATCACGTGGGCATGCTATGCCGTATTGCTAGTTAACTAAATAAACACACTGACAACAGCATTGGGTGGAAAAAAAGGCCACAGCTATTTTATTTAAACATATTATAACAAACAAGAAAAACATTTTGTTTAAGCAACTGGCCATACCTGAAGCAAAAACCATACTTCAGGCTGCCTATAACATATTTCTGTTGCGCCGCCAATTTAACACCTGGCCGCGAGCCATATTATTGCCTTTACCATATTTCTGTGGCCCCGCCAATTTAACACGTGGCTGCGAGCCATATTTAAGTAAATTTCTCCATTCCCTTCCAGCTGCGACAATAATATATATATATATATATATTTTTTTTTTTACATATAGTATGTTATATATACAAAATATATATATATATATATATATTTTTTTTTAAAATTTTATAACTTTTTGGGGGGGGGGGGGGGGGGAGCCGCCTTTGAAGACTCTGCTGCTGTTCAGAAAGCTGAGGTAACTGAATTTGGCACACTCCTATCTTTCATAGCCCCACCTCTCCCATCATGCCTTGCCATCCTATTTAGCCAATAGAACACCTGTGTCTTTTCACCTTTGCCCGGAAACCATTATCCACCAATCATATTCTATACTCCCTGTCCAAGGATACAAACATGGTCGTCCCAACAACCAAGCCCATGAGGGATCCCAGTGTTAACCCCTGCTCTCCCACCATTCTCACTATCTCTGTAATGTGCTGCGCATGCCTTTGGCATATGCTAAAATCTACATAGATCTACAAAGAATACAGCTAAATTAAAGGAAGGATTAGTTACCTTCTTAGGCTGGATACACACTAAGTAACCCGTCCCTGATATTCCCTTTAGACAGCAAACCTGATCCATAGTATGCCTATATGGACTCTTGGTGGCCATTTTTTTGGGAATTTGGAGGGGCATAGCAGGGCAGAAATCTGGAGCTGGGATGTAAGGTAAGGATTTTACACTACACAGTAGGGCCAGTAGTGGGTTAAATTATAGTTTTGGGGGTGGACATGCCCTTTAAATGTATACTATAAAATAACAGTAATAAATATATGTAAAACACAATGCATAATGAAGTATGACATTTCGTTTTATAGGACGGTTATCCATTCTGTGGTCCTCCACGAGTTTGCAAACGAAAACATTGTAGGAATGCCAGACTCAGTATGTATCTAGAAACTACAGCAAAACCTAACTAGAAAGGGAAAGTTTAAGTATAAACTTTGAATTTGGCTTGAAGGGCTGCATTTTGGAAAGGAATATGTGTGTTTGCTGCAGATTTTAAAACTCAATAATGGAAATGATGAGTTTGTAGTGAACGCTTGTTTGGGACAAAAAAAACTTTTGTGTGTACCCAGCCCAAAGTGGTGCTAATTTTGATCCAATCAATCAGAAAGCTAACATCTGATTGGTTAGGGCAAAAGGTAAGGATTTTATTACATAACAGAGTATTTTAAATGTATACTATAAAATAACAGTAATAAATATATGTAAAACACAATGTATAATGAAGTATGACATTTCATTTTATAGCAGGGATATCCATTCTGTGGTCCTCCACGAGTTTGCAAACTACAACTTCAATTTGCTGTTGGTGAATTGTGAACGTTTTCATTGTCAAACATCTGCAGGGCCACAGGAAAGACATTTCTCTCTTATAGTCACAAAAACATGCCCCTAACACCACACAGACACAGGTACATACACCCTCACAGGCCAACCTAGCTTTCGGTCCATAACATTTGGTCAAGGGAGATGGCATAGATGTCTATGGAGATGTCAGAAATGAATAATAATCAAGCAATATGCTATTCAAGGCTTTGTGAGCATGGTCATTGGTTTTGTGGTCATTGAGATACTTTCCTCACGTATTTACATAACTTATGCATGTTTATGTCATTGAATTAATTTATATTTTTACTTTTAATAAAGTTAAATTTTAGTTGATTTTAAATAAAAGACCATGTTCCAACCTTTAAAAGTAGCAATCTGCACCTCTCTACATGCTGCACAGCCCAAGATATGAAGAAATCACTGATTAGAAAGTTACGGGATGGGTGGTTTTGAATCTGCGGTCACAAATGCTAGTGCCTCCTGTTAATGGTGAGTGCCTCAAAAAAAGCTTGGTAAACACTAAGAAAATGTTACCTGCGTGAAAATACACCGCTTGTGTGAAACTAGGAAGGAGTCAAACTGGCCTAGGGGAGAAAAAAGTCTAAATCTGGCCCTGTCTGTTCTCACCTATGAGAGGTAGAAAAGCAAACATGCTAGTATTTTACTTATCATTTCAGAAGCCAATAACAATGAAAAAACATGCAACCAATGGCATAAGCTCTTCTGGGACCTTGATAATAGATTCCCTTGGGCACACTGATTGCTCTATCAGCTGCCTATTCATAGTCATCCTCTAACTAATCTATCTGCAACCCCTCCTCTTCAGTATAAGCCAATAATTAGTGCAACAACAGTTCACCCATGTAATCTTAGCCTAAAAATATGACCACATAAATTCAAATGGCATTTTATTAAAAAGCCAGGGCAAAGCAGTTCTAAACTGATTTCTGTGGATTAATCATTTAAATTCTTCTTTCTCTTTATTAAAATGTTTTTGTAACAACTAATATTTATTCAAATCATTTTGTAGCCCTACAAATGCTGTACCGTTCGAACAGGCTTTTGTGCTAATTTCTATGCTGACATTTACAAATGTAAGGCTACTGGTTATAATGCTAATATTTAACCGATATTTTGAGTTTTCCCAAACTAAACCTTATTAGAAAACAAAACTCATAATTTCTTTTATAAGTCAATATAAAATCTAATCTGTATGTGCATTACACAAATGGTATGAATTATGTACCGCTTCATAGTATTATCTTTTTCTCCTCTAAGGCATATAAGGCAGTTTATATATTGGATATTTGTTGGTGGTTATACCTTTGGGTTTTTCAAAGGTTTCTACTTTTCCAAGACCTTTAACAGCCAATTTGAAATTCAGAAACTTAAAACAGGTTGCACGTAGCATAAAACAAATGACTGCAATATTTATTAAATGTCATTGATATAAAATGCATTTCCCTAGCTATACTAGAAAATGACTTTACATATTATTATGTTTTCTATATATGTTTAAACATCTGAATATAGATGGCACATGCTGAACATGTTTATGAGCGCATTGTATGTATAAGGTTTATTATAGGATTACAAGCTGTACCAATGGTATATTCAATATCTCCCAGGCCCAGGTGACCATGCCCATATGTAGGTAACAGCAAGTATTTGGGCAGTTCGGGAGAAGTCTTGGCAGTTCAGGGGCGGAGTTTTGTATTTGGAAACTCCGGTAGGTGTCTGTGCTGTACGCCTGGGGAAGATTGGATATTTTGTGTTTATTGTTTTACAATTAATACTGCTTTTGTTAGTATAGACCTAGGGGCATATTTATAAAGATACATTAGGGGTGTTATTCAATAAAAGTTCTTATCGTTTAAAATGGTGCTAATTTTGCCCCAACCAATCAGATGTTAGCTTTCAAATGTTACATAAGTTCTGATTGGTTGGGGCAAAATTAGCACCATTTTAAACGATAAGAACTTTTATTGAATCTCCCTGTATATTCGCCATTTCTTTAACAGCAAAAAAAATTTATTTTCGCCATATTTATGAACCGGATTGTATTGCCGCAAAGATTTTTACCACAGCAATATGCATTGTTAATGTAGTTGTATTTATTGCACAGTATCACAGCGAAAAAGAGGAAAAGCACCAGAATGTCTACCAGTGGCGTAACTACCACCCCCGCCACCCCCAGACAGTAGTAGGGCCCACCACAAGCCCAAGATCTCTTCCACAATCAGCAGTTTTTAAACAGCTGATCGCTTGTATGAATGAAACATACATGCTATCATCTGTTTAAAAATGGCTGACCAAGGAAGAGATCTTGGAGGGAGGAGTGGGTCAGGGGCCTGGCCCCTAGCGATATTGAAGGCCAGGCCCCTGACCCTCTCCTCCCTCCAAGATCTCTTCCTTGATCAGCCATTTTTAAACAGGGCAGGTATGCCCTTGATCTCTACCAATACCAATAATACCATTATGCCCCTGATCTTTAAAAATGAAAGACAGAATCTGTAAGTTTCTGTCTTTCTTTTTTTTTTTTTAAAGATCTTTACAGTGTGTATCCAGCTTAACATAAAGTCCTGCATCAGGTTGGGTACCCCTCATTGGTTTTGAATGGGTTGCAGGTTGTTACATACAGTAATAATGCAAAACCTAATTATTTTTGTTTGGGGGGGGGGGGATGGTGCTGTTAAGAAAACATCACTAGTCCGACTAGTGTAAAACCAACATTAACCGGATATTACATAGAGTAGCGTGGGTTTTACATTTATCTGGGCTATACTGCTAAACTAAATGATAATTCATTAAGACAAAGCCTTTTCTATATGACCTGTTGCATATTAAGGATGCACAATTGGTTTGTTGTACTGTGGGTTTTGTAGAAATGTGCTTTGCAGCTGAATTTTAAATATCCAAATTGTAATTCTATGCTAAAACATTAAATCATTTCTGGTTTCAACTTTTGATGATTTTCAACTGTAGTTTTGACTAGTTTCATTTACAGTACAGTCTTCTATTTTTAACAATCCATATCAATTTATTAATTTAATCCATTGAAAAGTTAAAATCTATAATACACGTTTGATTTATACTCAACATTTTTTAAAAATTTAAATCTATAGAAACCAAAAGCGACACTATATTAAAGCAGAACTAAATGCAAATAGCAGTTTTACTAGACTACTAATAATGCAATTTATTGCAAACTGACTATATCCTATTATAAGTAAAATCTAGCAATTTAACTTTATTCTTCAAACACAGCTGCGAAATAGCTAAATTTTGTCTTGACTGTGTTATAAATTCTGAGACCAATTTAACTGCAGGCTCACCACTTACTCTTTACTACAACAGCCAGGTTGCAATAGAAAAAGGAGATTTATTTAATACATATCTTTAACTACACCTTCTTGAGGCTGAAGGGCTGCAAAATAATCAGAAAGTAACATCTAGCCAGAGTGGCCAGGAACTCATTTATGTGAGACTGTTGCTTCTCAATTTTCACAACAGGTCTAAGGAAGATCAGTGCTATATCTTAATGATAAAACTAAACCACCGTGTGGAGGTTACAAGTAACTATTAATTATATGTGTGGTTCCTGACAATGCTTTTTTTGGGGGGGTGGGGGTGGGCAGGATTGTAGTTCAAAGAACCAGGAATTCCAACATAACATGACACATAGTAAATCCTCATTTTGCCGTGATTGTCGCTGATTTTTTTTCTTTTCTTTTAAAAAGGTGAAGATCCTGAAATATGTATGGGTAGTGGAAAGTGGCACTGCGTAGCTTTAACAATAACCAACTTTTTTTAAATTTACCAACTTTTTTTAAATTTACCATTTGCATAACAAAAAAAATGCATACTGCTACCACATGAGAAAAGTTGCCATTTTTTATTTGACGCATTTCACACATAAAAATTCCCAAGCTGCACTGGAAAGCAACAGTTAATGTAGCTATGTGGTGCACACAAAAGCTTAAAATTTAAAGGGGAACTGTGGTCTCCAAACAAGTTAAGTTTAAATGAAAGACCAGTTAACTACCTTTAAAACAAGCCATCAACCACCTCTCTACGTGCTCCACAGCCCAAGATATAAAGAAATGACTGACCAGAAAGTTAATGGGTGGGAGGCTGACATGTGACATTCCTAAGGCTTCTCCTGCACAGTGCCGCCGGCAAGCACAGTCTCAGACTCCCTCAGTGTGTGAGGGAGACAGGAAGTCCCTCCTCCTCTCTGCTGTGTGAAGTCCTGACAGAGAAGGTAAGGGAATCTACAGCCCTTCTCTTTCACTGTGTGAAAACAGCCTTTGCAGGAAGAGTTCTCACTCTGTTCTCGCTCTGTTCTCTCTCTGTTCTCTCTCTGTTCTCGCTCTGTTCTCTCTCTCGCCCTGCTCTCGCTCTCCACTCGCTCTGCTCTCGCTCTGCTCTCGCTCTGCTCTCGCTCTGCTCTCGCTCTGCTCTCGCTCTGTTCTCACTCTGTTCTCTCTCTGTTCTCGCTCTGTTCTCACTCTGTTCTCACTCTGTTCTCACTCTGTTCTCACTCTGTTCTCGCTCTGTTCTCACTCTGCCTGAAAAAGCTGTTTCCACAGAGTTTTCGGGGGGGGGGTGTGTCAGAGTGGCCCACAGCACCTGTGAGAAGGGGGGGCGCTTAGGCACCTGCGAGAGGGTGGGGCCACAGCACCCATGAGTGGGCTGGGCCATGGCACAAGCGAGTGGGCAGGGCCACAGTACCCGTGAGTGGGCATGGCCACATGGGGCTGTAAGGGAATGAGCCATGGGGGCCTTCAACTGGAGGGACCATGGGGTCCATGAGTGGGAGGGAGCAGGGGGGCTGCAAAGGGGAGGAGACACAGGGCAGATTGACTGACAGGTTTCAGAGTAGGAAGCAGGAAGTGCAGGGGACCTGGTGATGCTGCTGCCATATCACACACAAAAATGTAAATATCTTCAAAACTAAAAAAAATAAACAATGGAAATTAATTGCAAAAACTCTCAGGGGAGCAATTCCTATCAATTTACCTAAAGTCATTTTTGGACCACAGTTCCTCATTAAGTTGTGATCTAAAATTCTTTGCCCATCTATATTTTATTATAAAGTCATGGTGTCAAGTGAATGTCAGATGTTTATTGTAATTATTGCTATTCACTGATAATTGTTCAATTATATAAATTGGCTTTGGAGTAGCAGCAATGCTTTTCAGGCTTCATTTTATTTCCAGTGGTGGCTCGCAAATTGGGTCCTACTGTGTTGGGTTAGAGTTCTTGATGAGCATTGTTTTCACTTTAAAATCCTATTATTGTTCTTGAATGGAGATGTACAAGGACACACCAAGAAATAGATAAATAAAATCATAGTTCCCTTTTCATTTTCATAGCCATTTCTAAGTCCCTTTTAAAATGATGTTCAATGTAGAAACAGGGTGACTTTGTTTAAGCTATAGCTGTCTTGTTAGGTGAATTATTCCTGATCATCCCTTTCATTACTATGAAATTCTCTTTGTAAAAACCTCAGAAGTATGTTTCAAACCTTGTATTATCCATTATGCATTTTAACATGTCCAGGGTGATTTTACGTCTCTATCGGTAATTCTAATTTTAATACCGTTTTAATAATAATGTCACTTCCTATGGAGGGGGAGGTTTTATGTAAAGCTCAGGAAAACCCATTGAATGTAATAACTATTTATTCCAAAAACGACACACTGCATCTTGGTATAATTTGCATTAAATGATTAGATCTGACTCAATTCACCTTTACCTACTTTCATCACTTAGCTTGGATTTTAGACTGAATTTAAAAAGACTAATTTGCCCAGAGTAATTTAAATGAAATGATATTCTCTTTTTTTCCCTTCTAACTCAAAAGGCATAGAGAAGAGAACAAGTGACAGATGGGAAGATGAACACACCTATGTGTGAAATAGAACTGAGGAACAAAAGAGGGTAATGAAGAAAGCAATTCTCAGACATTACAATGAATAATGATTGACTCATTAAGAAAATGTGGTAAATTGATGTTGGCAATACAGATGCAATAGCACACTTCTGATCATTTTACAATCAGTAAATTGTCGCTTTTAAAAGTGCTAACAAGCTCACATGTGCATTCATGAATAGTTTATCATTGTTTATCTAGTAAAGGCAAAGGAATGTAAGAAAAGAGGTGTTTGTTCATATTAATCCGTTAGTTATTACATATCTTAATGCTTTTGTCTTCTAATGAGAGTTTTGGTTGTGCAGAATCAGTCTTGACTAAAGGTGGCCATACACATTAGCAATATGGGCCGACGGTACTTACCTAATGTTGGTGGTCTGTAGGGGCCATAATTGACCGACCTTATGCCAACGAACACCTGTGGTTGCCATTACAGTTGGTCAGGAAAATGGAAAATCTCTGTCTGTTAGTATTGGCTCCCTTTACTTTAAAGTAAAGAGAAACGATACCATCAGCCTGTGTATGGCCGCATGGCATAGCTCCTTTACCTCCTTGGCTTTAATCAATACATTAATGGAAAAGTTCACTTTGGGAGTGAACTATTCCTTTAAAATTGCCATATGACTGTTCAAATTTAGGAATAGAAATCATAAAAAAGATGAATAAATGGTGCAAACATTTACCAGTGATATTAATTTACAGTAACCAATCAGATTTCATAACTACAATATATCAGTAAAAAGCTTATACCTGGTTGGCTGCTGCACATTAATACACAGGCCTCATACTTTATAAATAATATACATAGGGTACTTATTATTATGGGAAATATTCCCTATAACATTATAAATTCCAGCCTGATTATTGCAATTACTAACAACTCCCTTACGCCACATGAAAAAAAAACTCCAGGGCAATCTGGAACTTAAATGTCTTTATTCAAGCTCAACTGTTTGATGCTACATGACCTTGTGATATGATCCAGAATAGCCTGAAGGTTGAGTTTCTTTTTTTTTTTTTTACAATGTAGGATTTATTTGTTTTGTGTTTGCAGAGCAGGTCCTGCTACAGTATTTCTAGATAATTCTTATCTGTACTTTTCTTATCTTATTCTTCATTATTACATTATGAGGAACGAAACAAATATTGTGCACAATGAGTAGCGTATGCTAAAATTCATTTACACAAATGCACTCACACACACATATTGTGGATAAGTAATGACTCTTCAAACATAAATAAACTACAACACCTACAAAACTACAAAAAACTACAAAAAACCTGTAGATAATCTATGTAACCGTGATTGTAAATTAAAAAAAGGCCATGTAAAAATCCATAAATCATTGGCACCTGGAGTATGGTTTCTTCAACACTACCCCACTAGAAATGATAGAAATATATATTCTGCCAATGTATTGTTTTTCTAGGTTTAAAAAATCTTAGACAATATTTTTCCTTTAATTATATAATAGGAAAAAATGTTTCTAAACACATTTTATGTTAATGCCCAAACAATATTCCGGTGCCAAATATAGAAAAATAATTGCCATTCTAGGCTAATTTATAAACTGTTGCCTGAGGAAGACACATCAGGGACTTCTGGTGTGCTTATTCTCATGCTAACCATAAAAGGTATTATTTTTTTCAGCTGACAGCAATTTTCTATACACGTTTTCAATGTGAAAAAAATTAGGAACTCATCACCGAGGTGGGAAATGTCATGTCTTGAGAGCAATTTTAAAATAGCAAACAAACACCCTCTTTATACAGCCGTCCATTCTGCACCTCCCGATGGTCAGCAAAAAATAAAAAGTGTCAGGAATACAAAGCTGACAGCTGTACATTGAGCAAACTACCCTGACACATTTATTGGAAAATGTGAAAATACACATTGTAGATGAGATAACCTTCCCTTTAGGTATAGTACACAGCTGAGTTGATATATGAACTATTACATTTGATCCCCAAGGATTAAGGGAAGCGCAATAATAAAGTCTATACCATACAGAATTAATTTCTGTTTCTGGAGAACTTTCTTTAAAGTGTCTTATAATACATAAGATTATTAAAGGAAACACCAATGTCCAGACAGCCTTAAACCCAATTTCTAATTCTAACACCTCTGTGATTCTCCAATACTGCACAATGTCTAGCCCACAGATGGGCTTGTCAGAATTCTTCATTTAATAAATATATTTTGAAAAGGCTGAAAAGTAAATGCTAAAGGTAAGAAGTACAAAACAGTGATTTGGGGGACAATACTTTAAAATGATAATTTGTACATAATAAGAGAAATTTTAACAAACAGAACGAGAACCATAATATGGAATAAAATAAAAATGTATTTGGATGTTTCAGAGAGGAAAAAAGGAAATATGTTAGGAGGACTGCGAAGACTAGAAAATGTGAAGATTATGCAACTGAATAACAATGAGATTTAAATGAACTCAAAGCTGCAAAGTGACTCTTCTCCAAGTATATTCATAAGAAAATAATAGAAACAAGGTCATTCATTTTTTCTTCTTTCCTAAGAGAATAACCACTCAAGAAAAGTAAGGCAAGACGAATCAGAAAAGAAAGTGTAAAATAAAATACCAGGGTATCACAATGAAACGTGTTTCTGGTGTCTACAGAAATATTTATTGATATGGACACATTGAATCCCCACCAGTTTAAAAATAAGTATATATATATATATTATTGTGGATTTATATAATGCCAACATCTTCTGTAGCTCTTTACAGTCACATGTATTCATTCACATGAGGCCCTGCCTCGAAGAGCTTACAATCTAAGAACATTTATTTGACACATACAGTATGTCTATCAGTATGTCTTTATGATTGTGGGGGAAACCAGAGTGATCAGAGGAAACCCACACAAGCATGGGGAGAACAAACAAACTCCTTGCAGATGTGTCCAAGGGTAGAATTGAACCCAGGACTTCAGCACTGCAAGGCATCAGTGCTAACCACTAAGCCACCATGCTGTACTTTTATTGGCTAGGTGCTTCCAAATCTGGCTACAACAAACTTTAAAAAAATTGTTCACTTTTCTGGACTTGTAACCAATCTTGGCATAGATTGTTTGTTTGGAGTGTTTCTACCCAAAACACCTATACGTTGAAATAAATAGATTCTGTGACTAAAAAGGCTTCCATGTTGTTGCCAGTACATCTCACAGCCCATTTATTCTTCAAAGAGCCATGCCCCCTAATCCCAGTATTCAGTCTCTATGCACAGAGTATTTTCTATACAGATACTGTATCTCCACACTGATACACTGCTTGTTACTGTGCAGTTTATTTACCAGTCAGTGTGAGCTGCATACAGACTTATTGGGGCAATATAAAATAGCTGATTTTACTAAACAAATATATAAATTTGGTTCTTAGCAAAAAATAATGCTTCAAAATATACCTTGCATGTGCTGTGGTTGCTCATCTGAAAAAGCACTTGTTTTAGAAGCACACAGACCACAAGATCACAAGCCACAAGGTCACAGATTCTGTCTGTCATTTTCCATAGATTGGTATGGTGTCCACCCAGCTCAATATACCCTTCCTCTTCCTGCTACAGTTCCTTTTTGTATCATTGTGAATGTGTTTGGAGACTTTAGTACCCTGGAAAGGTGTCAAGAAGGCCATTTATGTGAAATTGAAGAAACCAAGCCTAAATAGAGGTGGGGGGGTTCGACGTCAACTGTCTGCCATGTAAAATGCTGTTTTGACACCTTACCCTGGGCGTTCCTATAACACCTCTTAGCCACTATGCAATTACACCTTGCATTCATAATGTCCTTTTAACACCTGGCTGTGATATGCTAATTGAGACTTTCCAGAGTACATAATTGCCAACAGATTCTTGTACAAGTCATTCTTAATTGAGAAAGCCAGTCGAATGACTAGCAAAATGTCTTAAAGAACTAAACTTCAAGTCCAGTGGATTTTACTGAATACAACAGATATGATAAATAAACTAATATTTTGGCAAACAAATTTAGTGGTTTATTGAAGACCATGGGATTGCCCAAAGTTAAATGACATCCATATTGCTGCAACCAACATTTTTTAAAAACATTTTTTGTCAAAATTGTGTGAAAATTCTGGCCATCTGTCAAAAATTCTTGTCAATATGTTGACCAAAACAACTGAAATATTACACCGGGCAGTTAAATCCGTCAAAATATTTACCCTTTTGTATCTTGCCTAATGAGATTAGGAATGGCTGAAACTGATAAGTTTCATTCCGTTTTTGGATTTATTGATCTCAGGAAAACCCTGAAGATCCAAAAACGGAACGTACTTTTGGAACTTCGGAGTGCATTTTCGATGATTATCAAACGTTCGAGGCTATTTTCAGTAATCCTCAAAAATAGCCTCGAACTTTTTATGATCCTCAAAAATACAATCGGAAATTACTTTTGAGTTTCCGATTGTATTTTTGAAGATTATCGAACGTTCTAGGCTATTTTCGGTAATCCTCTAAAATACCCTCGAACATTTGATGATCATCGGAAATGCTCTCTGAAGTCCCGAAATCCGATCGATCTGCCCTGTTTTGGACGGAACATTCAGATTTTGAAACCGAGGGGTTCTGTGTCAGATCCGGGTCCTCATCTCTGTTTTAGATGTGCAGATGTGAATAAGGTTTACCATAATTAAAGTATTTTGATTGAAACTCATCTAACATGATTTTAATAAAGATATTAGGAAAAGAACTAGTGGCTGATACTGCTGATATGCTTTCCATGTAATTTTTTTTTTAATCATGTAGTGTGCATGTGCTACATATGATATCAATAGAGAAGCAGATGATAACGTTACCTTATAAATCTATTCTTAAAAGGTCTCATGCTTAGATGTTTGTAATTAGCAAATTGTTGTGTAGCTAAAATACAGATCAGTTGCATTTACTGGTCTTGTTTTAAAAGATAAAAGAGGAAGACATACACAAAAACATTGCTTAGGTTTTGGTTTATAATATAAATCTGTTGTCTTTTGTCACAGATAAAAAAATGTGTGGGATCATTTGCTTTATAGACAACTTATCTGATACCTGACGGTTATAAAAAGATAGTTATATTATTCCTGTTTATTAATAACATAATTAAAAAAGTGTACTGTAGAACTGCATTAAGAGTTTGGACACTAAAGTGTTGTTTACACAATCCCCTCAAAAACAGGAAACTTGCATGAGAAGTCTGTAGGCGAACAACCACAATCTAGAAACCAGACAGAAATCAAACATTGCAATCAATCAGGACAAAAGCACTCAGAAACAAAGTAATAGCTAAACGGAACACAGAATGGATTAGGAAACTGGATTATAAAAGCTCCTGATTAGGCCAACACCTGGGCTAAGGTGGAAAATAGATAAAGCATAGGAACAAGGTTATATAGTGAATAATGCACCCCCAACTGTAAATTATAAGGATATTAGAAGTCACAGAGGAGTTCCTTGACCATATAAAAGTACGAGGCTGCAGGCCGAGTACCTTTTATACAGGGCACGGAACTCCAAGGTGACCTCTAATATCCTTTTAATTTACAGTTCGGGGTGCATTTTATATTATAACCTTCCCCTTTGTGGCTTCTGGTTTCCTTCTCCCCCTGGAACTGTAGGATTATAAGGCTATAATCTTACAGTTCCTCCCATAGAAATCAACTACAGGGGTAGGTTATAATAAAAATAATAACCAGTTCCTAAAGCTGCCTATTGCTCTACCATGCAATATGCAGACCTGAGTTCAAAACCAGCCTGTGCCTAATTCTGAGTCTAAGCTTCATTGGGAATACCTTACTGTTTGCAGCAGAAGGGCTAAATATAAAAAATGCTTGAACAGAAGATTTACAGAATTATCCTTGATCTCTATGTATTAGTACTGTTTAATTATTCTAAAAATGTACCCAGCCCCCACCTAATATCTCCTCAGAGTAACCCCTATTTCTTAGCTTCATATACACCTCTTTGGTTTGTATCTCCTTCCTTTTACTATCCGTAGCTATCCTGTCTACCCTAGTGACAGGGGGTTACCCTGAGGAGATATTGGGTGAGGCCCTTGACAGGGTATACTCCAGAGATAGAGATACAACATGGAGAACAGCTAAGCGTATACCATTTATAACTGACTATGGCATTGGCACTGATTGTGTGGGCATCGTCATACGTAAACATTGGCATTTGCTAGGATAAGCATTTCCAATGGTGACGGAATTTTCTCAACCTCCCTTGGTATCATATTGTAGGGGTTGGACAATTGGCAACCAAGTTGTTAGATCTATGTTTAAAAGTCAATCCAATAGGCCCCATCACTTTTTAAGTACTAAGAAAATGGGTATGTTCCCTTGTGCCCATTGTACCCAGTTCAAATATGTTCATAGGGGTGATACTCAGCACTGGTGTGTCACACAAACTGAGGGGGACGTATATATGCAATAGTAAATTCGTTGTGTACATTTTATGGTGTCCCTGTGGTCATCTACTGTATATGTAGGAGAGACCACACAGTCCATCAAGTCTAGGATCTTGCAACACAGATCAAGCAGTAGACTCCGTGATGATAAATTGCCTGTACCAAAACATTATGTGGAAGCAGGACACAATGAAAATTATCTTAAATTTATGGTTCTAGAGTCAGTTAGACCATCTGAGAGAGGGGGAGACAGTGTTCTTAAATTACGACAAAGGGAGGTATGGTGGATGCATAAATTGAATTCTCTGTATCCAAATGGATTAAATAGAGATTTCGATCTCTATTTGTTCATTTGATACATTTTCAGGTCTGTTTTTTTCTTTATACTGGATGTTGTTACATTTGGGATGTACATGTTTCAGGGTGGCCTTTGTGTAACTGAATGAAGGAGGAGGGACTGGTGTATGTCACTTCCTGTAACAGGCTTTATATTCTGATATGTGAACAAAGTATGGGCATTATCTGTTATCTGGACTGTTATCTGGATTATAAAAGCTCCTGATTAGGCCAACACCTGGGCTAAGGTGGAAAATAAATAAAGCATAGGAACAAGGTTATATAGTGATATATATATATATTACACAAAAGTCTCCAGCACTCAACTAAAGAGTTAAACATAGGAACAGGAACCAAACATCAGGGAGCGGACCGCTCCGAAATCAGGAATCAATCACAACGGGTGCATATCAACTTCAGTTTATTCAGACCACACACATAATCATCAAAGGCTGTGCCCAATACATCAGAGGTGCAACCAAGCAGTGGTCTTATGCGTTTCACGGGTTAAAAAGAGTTACACATGTATGCAAGCAATGAAGGCAAATCACCTGCACATAAGTTCAAAGGGATACCTTTGGTTACATTGTTTGTACAAACATGCTTAGCTGATGCGCCACATCACGGCAGTATCCCAGTGTCAGTCCTAACCTAGTGAAAAAAATATATGTTACCTGGGGCTACCAGGCCATGCCTGCTTCTAACTTTGTCTAGCATGACCATTTCCAAGGACTCAAATGAGCTTACAGAGCTTCTATACCTTTTTAAACCTTCTTTCTGGACTGCCTTAAAGGGGTGGAGAATACATTTACACAGGGAGCAAAGCATATAATAGGGCTTGGCCGAACTGCCCTTATTTAAATACAAATCCAAGGATATGCAGCTCAAACCTCAATTCAAAAATACTTTCTGGTGCGGTGCAATTTATAAATGTAAAAAATGTATAAATTGCCGTTCCTCTATTGCAACGCACCAGAAAGTGTTTTTGAATTAAGGTTTCAGCTGCATATCCTTGAAAAAAAAAAAAAAAAAAAGAGAATAGCTATATATAGATATAATATATATATATAAAACAGTATATTACTCAGGCACATACTAAATTTTTGCTCAGAAATCACTTTTATTGTCAAATAACCTTGTGACAACGTTTCGGAAACACGTGTCTGCTTTCTCAAGTCAAACAGTTATATGCACATTAGTCTTACACATCATATATACTGGCAGACATGAAGTACCTTTCCAACTTCCTGTTGGAGCTTCAATGGTGGGAACAAGTATATATCAAACATCAACTGGAAGCCCTTTGGAAATAAAGTTTGCAATACATGTACCCCCTTTGTCTCCCATTGCTTATGTCTCAATGTCCTATCGCCACCCCTTGTAGGTCTGGCTACTAGCACTAGGACCATATATCTCATCTAGAAGTCAAAATGTTTCACTACTGGATGTTTCACCTCCCTTTGTCTTATAGTAGACCTATGCTGGGGAATCCTTGTTTTGACTGCTTGTGAGGTCTCACCCACATATAATAATTTAAATGGACTCCATAACACGTGTATTACTGATTGTGTGTTACACCTGTAGTGGTCCTTAATCTTGTACCTCTTTTGGGTGGTGGGGCGAACAAACATGTCACGTTTGTGTACAAATTGACACTGTGCACACCTTAAACAGTGCCTTATTACAGAATAGCTATGTGCCTAATTATGTACCTTTACGTACAGGCTAGTTTGTTCACACATGTTTGGGGGTATTTTGGGTATATAAGGTTGTTACTAAACACTTACTTTCTGCCATTGACAAAGTCTGCTTTGTCAGACAAAACGCATCTAGTCTGTTTTTAATTGCTCCTGCTCCACTGACACGCCTGTAGTTACATGCTGGTATTGTATTGCTTCTTAACTCCATACTATTTGCCTCAATTAACTTATTATGTATGGCTTGTTTTGCATCTACCATTCATTATGCACTGAGAAACCCCCTTTTTTAAACTATATTGTATATGACTATGTTACCATTGCTGTGGGTGTGTGTTATAACTTATAGTTAGTGATACCTTTAGCGATATACCGGTAGATCAATACTTTTAAGATAAGCAAGTTATATTTTACAGGGCTATGTATGAGTAGGAAGTGTTTTTAACTTTTGTACTTTATATATGTAATTTTGCTCCCGCAACTTTGTAATAAAGGAGTTTTATTTGCATAAGACATTTTGGTGGTGTGCCTGTTTTATATCCACTACTTTTTCTCTTTTGTGTACATCTGTTTTCATTGGTCCCAGGAAAGTTTGGGTAGCCTGTTTAGGTGATTGGAAAAAAGACTGTCTCTTGATGTATTTAGACCCTGAAGGCCAAGACATACAACATTGCAGTGTTGCAACAATTCAATGTTTTTGTTATATGTATTGCGGGCTAAGCAGGTCTATTAAAAATGAACATCTCTATATACACAACAGTGCCACCTTTGGATTGTACTGGAAGTGTTTGTGTATAAACACACAATAATAATAATATTATTAATAATATTTTGTCACAAAATAGCTATATCGCTCCTTTATAAATATGTCCCACACTAACAAATGCCTATACAATACCATTGTGGTATTTTACTACCTCATGGTATTGTAAGAACAAATGCTCAAAAAATTAGGAAAGTTTGCTTGTAAATGTACGATCAGGGCTGTAAATGTACGCCTGCAATCATACTTTTATGATAACCTGCGGCATTGCAAACTTTCTAAATATGTGTGAAAAGTTCCCCTAAATATGGACCATATTTAAAAACTTGCAATTACAAACTTGCGATACCGCAGAATATCGTTAATGTGCGTTCGTTCGTAGAATGCAGGGTGGGAGTAAAATACAGCAATGGTAAGAGCGCTCGTTAATCTACCATCGCGGTTGTAGATCTAGGTTCAAGATGGTTAATTTATAATCACAATTGTTGATTTATGACAGCTATTGTAGATTTACGACCGTGATTGTAAATTTACAATCATGGCAATGCTCATTAAAGGGTGGCATTGCAAAAGAGCGATGCTGCACCTTTAATAATATGGCACTATTAATCATACAAAACATTTATGCTCAAGTACTTAAAGTGCTTTAGACATCACTTCCAGTCTAGCAAACAGGAGCTGGACTTTCTCTCCTAAAAGAAGTCTTCCTTTTTCTATTAAGAGGGGAACTTGCAGTATGTGTCTGAAAATGTTTTTAATTGGCTAAGACTGTTTTACAAACAGCACATAATTGGGTGTAATACAGGAACTTTGTTTCCATTTTAAACACATGGAGAGGTTTTAGCAGTGACAGAGGTGTGGCTTAACCTTGCATTTTGACTATTCCATATTAAAATAGGTGTTTCAGCTGTAAGTACAATAATAAACTATATATTTTGTCATCTACCTAATATAAGTGTTCAAAGGGGTTAATCCTGCACACTCCTCAGCATGTAAATGGGTCACTTATGCTGGGTGCTATGACAAACCATGGTCCAAGAAAAAATAGGCACATCTATAAATCACTACCATGCACGCCAGTCTTGCAGATACTGTGTGTTTTGATTGTTTCACTCACAGAAACATCAAAGAATGTTACGTTTCGGTACTATGATTTATATGCATATATTCATGGTAATTTTAATGATAATAGTGAGAAATGCCACACACACGTATACACCTTTTCTATATATAATATTATATACCCCCACATCATTGGTAGCTCCTAAAATATCAATGCAATCTTTGTAAAAATATAAATATTCATATTTAATAGGAGGGACAATTACTGGTGTTTTTTTTGTATACTGGACATTTTTTTTAATCGCTTGAATCTACACCTATCTCTATATAGAATCTTATTTGGCACACATGTCCAGCTGGGGGGAAAGTTGTAAAACTCCCTTATGTGGATTGAATTGCATTGTGTCTATTTACATTTGACACCATTATTAAATGGTTTTTTTGAATGTACAGTTCACCAGAATATGACTATAGGGTGACTGCTCTCCATTGTAATCTATATTTTTCTTTCAGTACAAACTCAGTTCTATAGAAAGACAAGTCAATGAAAAAATTTAAATTAACACCCACCCCAAAGAATACACAGCCAGAACAAGCAAAAAGCTCAGATAATACACATAAATCTAAAGTAAACATTCCTATTTATTTTTAGATTGTTCACGAGGTCTAGGTTCCTGAATTCGATCTAAATGCATGATCTGCAAGACTTCAAATGTCTTCTAATCATTGTTGTCTGGACAATCTGAGTGAAAGATATTAATAGCCAAATACAGTGGTGAAAATAACAAGGTATAGAACAGCTTCCATGGCATATCTCAGTTTGGTGTTCCATTGTAATCTCTTTGAATTACATTTTCTAGACTGTTTCTTGGCTGTATTTTTGTCTTCATGTGTCAGTTTGATGAATGAGAACCTTATTTCCACTGAAATTTTATGTTACTGTATTTTCAAACTTGATTATGATTTCTTGTTATATTGAGGACTTTTTAAAAAAAATCACATCACTATTTGTTAAAGCAAAATAAATAAGCATGTGAATCAGGCAGATATCGATAGATAGAAAGATAGATAAATAGATAGGTAGAAAGATAGATAGATAGGTAGATAGATAGACGATTGATAGATAGATAGATAGATAGATAAATAGATAGGTAGATAGGTAGATAGATAGCAGTACACAAAGTATATCGGAGCAGTCTGGTCTGGTGAATAAGACCGAAACATTGCTGCTTGTTGTGCATCGAGATTGGAAGCACCCAGGCAAGGCTGGAAGAAGTGAAGAAGGTAGAGTGCACACTATTTGCATAAATATCCTCCCAATCCCATAACCCCAAACAGCTCTTCAAAGTATACAACTCCCTGCTCTGTTCGCCACCTCCTCCGCCTACCCCCTATTTATCGGCTGATGAAATAGCCTCATATTTCACAGAGAAAATCGAAAACATCTGAAGTGGTTTTCCTGTGCACCCTAGCTCCTCCCTACAGCTTCCAACCACTACCATTTCACTGCTCAACCTCCGTTCTTGCTCACCCCCTCCATCTCCCTCTCTACCCCTTCCACTGCACTATCTAGCCTCCCTTCATTGGTTAATCCCTTTACTTGCCCCTTAACGAGCTTCACCACTGTAACAAAATAGTGAATTTCATCTCTCCTATCCAGGACACGTCTCACCACCTGCACCCTCGACCCCATTCCCTCTCATCTCATTCCCCCGCTCTCCTCTTCCTTCATACCAGCCCTAACCTCTCTCTTTAACTTGTCTCTATCCACTGGTATTTTTCCCTCTACATTTAAACATGCTGTTGTATACCTAAAAAACCCTCCCTTGACCCATCTGCTCTTTCCAGCTACCGGCCTGTCTCCCTTCTCTCTTTTGCTTCCAAACTACTGGAAAGACATGTCTATGCTGACCTGGTTAGTCATCTGTCTGCCAACTCTCTCTTTGACCACCTCCAGCCAGGCTTCCGCCCTAACCACTCCACAGAAACTGCCCTCACTAAAGTGACCAGTGATCTACTTAGTGCTAAATCTAAGGGTCACTACTCTGCTCATTCTTCTTGACCTGTCCTCTGCTTTTGATACTGTTGATCACCTTCTACTTCTTCAGATCCTGGCCTCCTTAGGTATCGAGGACACTGCAATTTCTTGGCTATCCTCCTATCTCTCTGGTAGGACCTTTACTGTTTTTCCCTCTGAAATTAGCTCCACATCTCGCCCCCTCCCTGTGGGGGTCCCGCACGGCTCTCTACATGGTCCTCTTTTCCATCTTCACCTATGGCCTTGGACAACTTATTAGTTCATTTGGGTTCCAGTATCACCTGTATGCGGACGATACCCAAATTTACATCTCTGACCCAGATCTCCCTACACTGACATCCCAGGTCCCCGACTGCCTTAGTGCCATCTCTGCCTTCATGACCTCTCGCTTCCTCAAACTAAACATGGACAAGACTGAACTTGTCTTTTTCACACCCTCACAATCTTTTCCCCTCCCTAGTCTTACTATTAATATTAACAACACACCCATATCCCCATCTCCCCATGTCCACCGCCTGGTAATAACGCTAGATTCTGATCTTTCCATCAAACCTCATGTCAATTTGCTTGCGAACCCCTCATCTTCCACATTCAACCCTTCCTCTCGAACGAAGCTGCAAAAATCCTAGTCCATGCCCTAATCATATCCCTGCTACACTACTGTAACACACTAGTCTAGTGTGGTTTACCAAACAACTGCCTGGCACCACTTTAATACATTCTCTACTCTGCTGCCCGGCTCATTAATTTCTTTTCTCGCTTCTCTAATGCCTCTCCTCTCTGTCAGTCCCTCCACTGGTTGCCCATCACGCAAAGGATACAGTTCAAACTGCTTACCTTATCCTATAAAGCACTATCCAACACAGCCCCTCCATATATCTCAGAGCTGATCCAGCGATACTGTCCCAGGCGCAACCTTCCTCCATCTGTCCATCACTGACCGTCCCTTAACACCTTTAAACTTAACCTTAAAACTGACCTTTTTAGGCTAGCATATAACCTGGCCTAAACATTACCCCTCTTACTACCCAATATGATCCAACCCGCCTTTCACACTCCACTGCCAATCTATTTACAGCCTACTGATTCCCGTCACCTTATGTCTCACCCCCATATCCTCTAGTCTGTAAGCTCTTTGTGCAGGGTCCTCTTTTCTATTGTATTACGGTATTGCTGTAAGAAACTCCTCACTATGTTTTCTTATATTATGTATTACCTGTGTATGTAATATGTATGACTTTGTATAACATGTATTACCCTGTATGTAATGTATGACTATTTTATTGTAAAGGGCCATGGAATATGTTGGCGCTATATAAATTAATAATAATAGATAGATAGATAGCAAGAGATAAAGACAGACAGAGATAGATAGATTTATAGAGAGAGATAGATGAGAGATAGATAGCGAGAGAGAGATCGAGATAGATAGGTAGATAGGTAGATAGAGACAGATATATGAATAGATATAGATACTGTAAATATAGATATATGTTCTAGAAGAAAGACAAATATGGAAAGAACATTTTGCAACTAAAATTGCAAACTGTATACTGATAATGGATAATCTCAATTCTGAAAATTTCATGCAGTTGTAACTAAAAAATAAACCCTGCATGATTTTCATATAGATTTACTATGGTATTTTACATGATAATAAAAAAGTATTTCTGAATTTTTAAAATTAATTGGAAAAATTGATTTTAAAAAACTATACTATTTATTCAGCAGGTCAGTAAGAATGAAAAAGTAATGGTATGAATTGGCCTAGAGAATATGTCTATAATTGTATATTTGTAATAAATGTGTAAGTTGTATAATATACAGGTGGATGGTAATAATCTTGTGACCTACTGTAGGTGTTCTCCCGTGGGAAGCAACTACCTGAGCACAGCTGATGGGTTGAAGCATCTGCCTCCAGATTCACTGCTGCTTGTGAAAGACACCCTGGGCCCTTCTGGCTTGTCCGGGTCCCACAAGATTCTGAGTGAGGTTGAATTTTCCAAACCTAAGGAACATAATATTAAAAGTAATTTTTTTGGGTGGAGATGCCCATTAAAAACGTTGCACATGGGAGACCATTATCTGACACATTTCAGGACCACCCCCTTGGTCATAGTGAGATCACGTGGATATGCACGCCTCACTTTCCCTTTTCTCTCTCCAATTCCCGAGCTGACATGCAGAGGCCTCTTCTATATCTGCATAAAATGTTGAGTACATGGTTGTGTTTTCTTCAAAATTCTGTGTATTATGTGGATGTACAGTACACATTGACATAAAGGCACAGCAAAATACTTTTAAAAGATGGAGTCTACTTTTAAACACTTCTATAGATTCCAATTGGAACTGTTGGGGCTGTATGAAGCACATTATGGTTTAAACTATTTTTGAGGTTCTGCATTGAATATTCAATAACGTTTGACTAATCAGATTCGCGGACTCATGTATTCGTTATTTATCCCATATTCGGAATTGAGGGTTCAGGTAATCGGAATCGAGGGCTCACAAATTCGTTATTTATCTGAAATTGGCCCTGTAGGTTTCTTGTTTTTCAAAATTGGCTTTGTATGTCCATTATTTCAAAATCGGACCTATATTTTACGTTTTATTTAATCTATTAAATTTTTGTTTCATAAAGAAATTCAGGGTTATTCAATAAAAGTTCTTATCGATTAAAATGGTGCTAATTTTGCCCCAACCAATCAGATGTAAGCTTTCAAATGTTAAATAAAATCTGATTGGTTGGGGCAAAATTAGCACCATTTTAAACGATAAGAACTTTTATTGAATCTCCCTGATTGTCTTTTTAATTTTCTGCACATATAATTAATTAGGCCTAATAATCTGCCATCCCAGGCTTTTCCCTAAACCTTACTGGCTTCACCACCACAGTTTGTATTGTATACAAACTGGGGTACCATTTTGTTGAATCACCAGATAGTACCAGAGTAGGTCCACTGCAGTTTGCCAAGCAAGGCAGACTGGCGACGGTTGATATACTCCACACCACATTGGCAACTCTCCCTCACATTGCATCATACAAGGAAAGTTGGCAATTTGGTAATGTTTTACAGCAGCAGCAACATTGAGTAAGAGTAGGCCCACTGCAGTTTGCCACCATTGTTGCCGAGAAAGGCAGGCTTGGCCCTAGTAGAATGATGCCACACCCTATTAGCAACTGTCCCACAGAGTATTCATTGTGCAAGGGAAAGTGGGTGATTGGGTACCATTTATTTGCAGTTTGACACCATTGTAATGGATCCAGGCAGGCTTGGCCCTAGTAAAGTGGCGGCGAACCTATGGCATACGTGCCAGAGGTGGCCCTCTTTGTGGGAACTCATGCAGAGCAGAGTTTGTTACCAGAAAGCCAGGGAGAAAGTGTAGCGTCTGTCTGTGCTATAATATTCAGCTATACTTGAGTCCCTGTTTTGGATCTCAAACTCCTGTCAAATAATGTAGGGGTTAATGGTCACTGTTTTAGATCTCAAACTCCTGTGTGGTAATGTAGAGATTCATAGGTAATCTATAATTGAGCCTATCAACTGTATTGGTCTGTTTCTATTTGAGTAGTTTTAGCAAAAACTCTGTATTCAGGTTACATGATCATGTTTGCACTATGCAATAAAAAGGGGGGTTCTGGGTTGCAGTCTGGGCACTAGGCCTCTAATAGGTTCACCATCACTGCCCTAGTAGAATGACCCCACAACAATCTAACAACTGTCCCACAGAGTATTCATCATACAAAGGAAAATGGCATCACAGTGTAAAGGACCCACTGCAGTTTGCCACCATTATTGCCAAGACAGATAGGCTTGGCCTTAGAACTATAACTCCACACCCTACTAGCTACTGGTACTTTATCGCACAAGGGAAGTGGGAGCGATGGTACCCTATTTATTCGCAGCATCATGGAGTACAGGAGCAGATCCATTGCAGTTTGCTACCACTGTTGTATATCCAGGCAGGCCTGACCCTAATAAAATGACCCAACAATCTACTAGCAACTGTCCCTCAGAGTATTCATTGTGAAAGGAACAGTGGGTACCATTTCTTTTCAGCATCACAGAGAAAAGGAGCTGGAACATTGCAGTTTGTTACCAATTTTTCCAAGCCAGTTAGGCTTGGCCCTAGTAGAATTACCCCCCCACACACACACTACTAGCAACTGTCCCTCATTGTATTCAATGTACAAGGGAAAGTAGGTGATGTAGTGCCATTTCTTTAAAAAAGAATAAGATGAGGGTCACACTCCAAAAAAATCAATTTAATAATGAACCACACACATCAAATCACAACATTTCGGGGCAACTTGCCCCTTCCTCAGGTGACGTGCAAATAACCCACATATGGTGCTTTATACCCATCAGACTCCTCCTCTTGGGGGTGTCCAATTAGATCTGTGTTACTAATATATATTTGCACGAATTAGTAACACAGATCTAATTGGACACCCCCAGGAGGAGGAGTCCGAAGGGTATAAAGCACCATATGTGGGTTCATTATTAAATTGATTTTTTGGAGTGCGACCCTCATCTTATTCTTTGTTGAAGTATCCTTTTGGCCCTTGAAGGGTGAGGCCTCAGAGGACGTCAGCACCCATAAGGGGATTGAGTGCGCTTGGGACTTTATGCTGTATTGCCATGTCTTTAAAGCACCACAGAGTACAGTAGCAGGCCCATTTCAGTTTATTACCATTGCTGATGAGCTAAGTTATATCTCTTGTATTTAGTTAGATCAACTGAACAAGAAGTTTAATTCTTGAAGATATCTGTTGTATTCAATTCGATCAACTGGACTTGAAGTTTAGTTCTTGAAGATGTTTCGCTAGTCATCCGGCTGGCTTTCTTAATTCAGAATGATTTGTAGAAGATTCTGTGGCAATTATGTACCCTGGAAAATCCAATTAGCATATCACAGCCAGGTGTTAAGGATGTGATTGCATTGTGGCTAAGAGGTGTTATGGGAAAGCCCAGGGTAAGGTGTCAAAACAGCATTGTACATGGCAGACAGTTGGTGTCGACCCCCCACCTCAATTTAGGCTTGGTTTCTTTATTTTCACATAAATGGCCTCCTTGACACTTCTCTTGAACCAGTCACATTCCTTTGCCAATATGTTAACATTACAATCTTCAAAGGTATGTACTTTATCCTTAAGATGCAGGTACATGACTGAGTCCTGACCCGAGGAATTGGCTCTTTTGTAACACTTGGCTATGATATGCTAATTGGGATTTTCTAGGGTACATAATTGCCACAGATTCTTGTTCAATTCATTCTGAATTGAGAAAGCCAGTCGGATGACTAGTGAAACGTCTTCAAGAACTAAACTTCAAGTCCAGTTGATCTAATTGAATACAACAGATATACCATGACCTGTATGAATGAGAAACTTCACAAGCATAATTCTTGAAGATGTTTTGCTAGTCATTCTCAATTCAGAATTACTTGTAGTCTTTTGACAATAAATACACTGGCATTTCCAAATCAGCATATAACAGCAAGGTGTTAGTTACCTAATTAGCTGTAGTTTGCTGAAAATAAACAATACTAAAAAATGTGTACTATTAATAAAATAGAGAAAATTCGCCATTTGGGTTTTAGTTATATCTTTGGCTGAAAAAAACACCAAATGTGTATTTTTAAATAACAAAGATAGGTGTTCAGTGTATATTAACCAATTTGATACTTTGATAATTTGATAATTTTGAAAAACCACCAGGAAGTGTTAGCTATTTACCATCATATGTGCTGAGCTTTTTCAGCATTATTAGTGCTACTTTTTGCTACATAATTTTTGCCTTTTTAATAACTGTTTAAAAAATCATGGTAAAGGCTGGTGGGGAAAAAAAAGCAAAAATAATGCCCCTTTATAAATATGTCCCTCAGACCCCCATTTGACTTTATTGGTAAATAAAGAAAACCGGAACTTTAAAAAAAAAATCTTTAAAAAGCGAAAAATTAACCTTAAAAAAGCGAAATCTCAGATTGTATTACAGTAAATGCTGGAAAATAGTCTAACACAGTGGCGTCTCCAGCTCCAGATTTTTCTGGGGGCACAACATGGCCACAAAAGCTAGCAAATGCGGAACATTAAAAAAAACACCAATAAGCTATATCAGTATAATATAAGGTGTACGAAACAGCTATTACACGTCTTACAGTTAAATTGTGTGGGTTTTTAACTAAAAATTTAAGTTTAAAAAATTAAACTACAAGAATAGGTGAAGAGCATTGCCTGTCTTTCTACCTCTGTTTGTCTTTCTATCTACCTGTCTTTCCAGTCTATCTATCTTATTATTTGTCAGATAGATAGGCAGATACATAGGCAGATAGATAGACAGATAGATAGATAGATAGATAGATAGATAGATAGATAGATAGATAGATAGATAGATAGATATGGTATATAGTTAGATATGGTATGTAGATAGATAGGTAGACAGATAGAGAGATAGATACATATGGTATATAGATAGACAAATAGATATGAAGATAGATTATCTATCGATAGATAGATAGATAGATAGATAGATATGGAGATAGATAGATAGATAGATAGATAGATAGATAGATAGATAGATAATATTATAGATAGACAGATAGATGATAGATAGACAGATAGATAGATAATCTATCTATCTGTCTGTGTCTGTCTATCTATCATCACAAAGTATTACAACTGCATTTTACAGCAGCCATTGTATCTAATTATAATACTGTATGTCCTCAAAGTTAAAATTTAAGATGTTCAATACCCAAAGCTTCAAAACTGAGAACATGTGCATAGAGTAGACAGCTACACTACAGTGTAATCATATTATACATGGTTCTGTATGAACAGTTGCTTTTAAAACCAAATGCCAAATTAAACACTAATAAAATAGAATGCCTTATATATAATGACCATTTTGGAAACTGGCATTGTATATCAGGACAATCATTGCTGCTAACATAAAAAATGGAGTGTAAACATTGCATGTACAGTTGCTACCTTCACTTATCTACAAAAAAGATAAGTCTGACCTGCCTGCATCTGCTTAATCACAAGATATAAATAAAGGGGGGGGCACAGCATCTGTCACTTGGGTACATGCCCTATTGTGCCCCAGTGTAGCGCCGGCACTGGTCTAACACCCCCCTGAGTACTTAGTATTGAGTAACTAGTATTGAGAAACACTTTACAATGTACTGACACCTCCATGGACCCATTGGCAGGCTAAATAAATGGCCACTTATGCGTTTTCGCCCCCTCAGACTGGCAAATTGGAATGGCTGAACTTAACGCAAAAATACACTTTTCGCCATTTTATAAATATGCTTGAGCGGTTACCGCAGCGATGTATGGCGAAAAGCGAAATGTAGCGGTAATGACCTTTGGCCACTGGTTACCACTGCTTTATAAATAGCGAAAAGTCCGAATTAGGCGAAAAGACTGCGTTAAAGAAGGTGAAAAGTTTAACAAACCTTTTTAAATGTGCCCCTTGGTCTGCAATTATGAAACCCACAGTTCTGCTCCAAAACCAGGTTCTACTGGTAATAAACAGCATGCTATTAAATATGTCCCAATAAAATGTGTTTTTCCAGACTATGGCTAACCTTTCTTACAACATTGTTTAGTGTTAGCCTGCATCCCTCCTTTAAGAACATAATAAAAAGGTGTTTATGGGAAAGTGTTTCTTTAGGAATATTTCACCCCTAGTACAGAAAACAGCATTTGGAAGATGTCGAAAAATAAAATGTGTTTGCATCTAATTATGTTCTACTGCTTTTTTTATTTACATATTTTTTTGATAGGCATCAACATCTGACATTGATTGATAGTCCCTGCACTCTGATGCAGATGTTCCCTGGAACTAGTTGTTAGATATATAACTGCATGTAAACTAATTATAAAACTAAATTAGGCCAAACACAAATTATTGAGTGGTTTACATTAATGTCATATATGACATGATACTGCAAACTCCATTTCAGATCCCTAGATTAGTTTCTTAGGGACCTTCCTTATGTCACTAATCGAAGCCTATATAGGATATCAAGATTTGTTTTCTGAAGCAAACTTGCAATTAGTAGACAGAAGGGTCTAATAGATCAGAATATAAAGGGCACCAGAGATAGGAAATAAAAATTTAAAAAGATTTAGAATAACAAGTAGAGCTATATATTTAATTGTTATCTCGACTCGTGTTAACAAATTTTTGTCATACAGTTTAATGGAAGAACGGGAGGTAAATGAGCTGTGTGGGACAGACTCTGTCTTCTATGTGCATGCGCGATCCATGTACATAAAAGACAGAGCCTGTCGGGACCTGTCAGAATACGCACCGAGCAGCGAGGAGGTAAGTTCCTTACCTTCTCTTCAATGCAATCTGCTTTGTGATTTGCTGGCTGCATAGTTTGGTTGCGTATCTTGCGTATTAGGTTGTGTCTTGGGCAATCACTTGAATCACCACCAGATGGCGGCACACAAGTGAATGAAAAGAGGTAAAAAAAAAAGTAGGGGTGGCTTGTAAAAGTTGTGAATTAGCCTATCTTTTTCTGGGTCCTGAATCGTATGTATACCATCTAGTGGTGCATCAAGTCATTGCCCAATACACAAACTGACCCGTTTGTCTGATCCAGGCGAATGGGCGAAAGGCAACGGTAAAAACACTGCAGATTTTTTGGCCAGACCAACCGATATATGAAAATATTGGTCGGTTTGGGCAAAAAATCATCTTGTGTGTACCCATCTTAAAGGCGATCTGAGCTGCACAGCCAGTGAGTGCTGAACTTCAGAAAAGACACTCAGGACAGAGGTAAGCTCACATGGCTGTAATTTATTTACCTACTTTATACAGAAATCCCACTCTATAAATTTATTGGGTGGCCCTTAAAGGTGGTCAGGAACCACACATGAGGCCTTTGAGATGAAATGGTTTGGGATGAGGTCTGACCTAGAGTCCTGGGTAATACACAATGATTGGAAGAAACCGGGCAACGCTGGGTACTCTGCTATTATATTATACATCTCTCTGGAATTTCTTGATATGAGTGTGCCTTATATCCTCTTTTTCTATATAGAGTGATACAGAGGTGCACCTCTAGCTACTTGGGAGCTATATTTTTAGATTGTATTACTTTGGCCCAGTGCCCTACCGATACTGTTAAGTTTAGAGAACTTGATCAGGGCTCCAACTATTTTTAAGTTGAAAACCTTGGAAGATTCTTTTTGCAAGAAACATTTCAGGAGATTCAATAGCACTAATAACAACATCCTTCATTTCCGCGATCCCGCAATGTAATACTGGATGTAAACAGGATTACATCCAGTATTGCATTGCAGGATCCCGGAAAGGTAAGACACTGGTGTAAGCGCTCTTTTAGAGACCCAATACAACCCCATGTTAAGTTTTGTGCTGCGAGGTAGCGCAAAACTTAACTAATGGGGAATTGTAGTAAAAAAAAGATTTGGAAATGGTGCAGTGCCTTTAATAAGGGTAGAGCCCCTTAACACGATATGACATCAGGTTAGCATGGGTTTTACCCTTACTTTAGGGATATTGAATCTCCCTGATTGTTTTCAAACACAAAAACCAATTATATGCATTATGTGCATTATTTGATTAAGTCCCTTTGGGAAAGTTATGTAGCGAACCAGTGAAATGTTCTGAAACAGTTATTAGTCCAGAATAAAATGTTAAAAGGCAGCTAGGTGCACTAGAAAGTTTTTCCTTTAGAAACAGGTTACTGGAGGCTTAAACAGGGATGTCAAGCAATAAAATGGACATCGGATATATTTTTGTGTTATCTGTTGGCGCAGGAATTTTCTTTAATAACTGATCATATCCTTTAATTTGGCTCAACAGAAAGGAGGATAAAAATACTAGATATAAGAAATTGTACCTTGCAAGGCATCCATTAACATTCACTGCGCATCACTGACTAGAAAACTAGCACTATATCGCTCACTCTCAAGAGATGATAATACAAAAGAAAGCTGGAATAAGCCTCAGATTCTCTTTTCTGATTGATACCTGCATTTAAGTCAGGTCAGTACTAAAGTTTTTTTCACAGTTTAATGTATTGCGTTGATAGTACGAGATACAGAAATGGACAATGGGTGGAGTTAAGAAATGAATAATCAGGGATATATTTAGATGAGGGCACAACATTGTTTAATATTACAAATTCAAAAGGTTTATTTGTGAAAGTATAAAACTGCATTGTAAATAGATTCATAACAACCAAAAACTCTATTGTGGCATAATTGTGGAAGAAATACAAGGGTTAGAGAATATTAAGAGATGAGAAATAGTTTCTCACACCACTTGATCCCTTTTTTGCCATATTGTACTTAGTTTCAACAAATGATGTTGGAGGTAGTGATTAGTTTCCTTGAAAAGGTATTGTCTATAAAATTGGTTCTTATGCAATAAAAGGTGAGAATGTTTGCCTTAGTAATCAATCTGCTTCAATCAGATGTTTCAGTTATATAAGTATCCATAATGGTAAACTGGCATTTAGGATATTCAGGATAATCTGGTTTTGTTTAAGGTATGCCATGTATCACCCCACCCACCACCACCAATCTGCTAGAATAAAGAAGAATTTAAATTGCATTTGTAGAACGTTCATTAAAATGCTTGTGTATAGCCTCCACAGTGCATACCCACAATTCTGGACTATGTTTTTTTTTTTTTTACCATTCCTTCAGTGATTAGCATGCAATGCTTCTACAGATTAAAAAACTAACATTCGATAGTATAACATATTTACATATACAGGATCACACACATTTCCATAAATCCTACTGGCTATGCATCTGGAGTGCTAGCAGTTTCAAAGCACTGTGTGCCTTCTCTAGATAATTTCATACTTCAAACAAAAATACTTGGCAAATATTGGTTTTCTTAATCAAGGAATCTGCAGTGACATTTTCCAGTAAAATTTGTATGAAGGCAAATATGCAAAAACGAATGTATTATAAACCATGAGAATAGCTATTTATCAAAGTCTAATTACTAAACTATTGGGATTAGAGGAGAGCAAAAGGGCGACCTAACATTCGAAAATATATTGGACTTAATAGGATTTCTTATTGATGGCCATTGTGCTAATTTATTTTGTGTATGTTTGAAAGCTTGGATGTTGCTTTACTCTTCATTCAATACTACTTAGTAATGAGAGATGTCATAGATGGCAGAAATTAACCAATTATCATTTTCCACAGTACACAATAGACAATGCCATAGTCAATAGCCATTTAGTGGAGTAACCAACATTCCAAACAAACTGTTTTTTCTCTACAAAAGAAATATCACAGACACATATTAGTATTTTGTCAGAGCATTAACTCTGAAACAATTACTCTAGTTACTAAAGGGACATCTTAAATGTACTTAGAAATTTTCTGTCTTAAAACAAAAGCTCAACCAAATGCTCATAATAGACTAGTTGTTTGTGAATCTAAAACTGTCAGGAGGAAGATATAATACACCAATAAAAGAGCAAAGTATCTTCTAGATAGAACAGCACAGTAGAAGAGCTAAAGAAAAAATCTATTCAGCAGAAAATTTTGAATGGGAAGGAATGTGGAAGATTAGCCTCTTTTTTATTGTGGAGATAATACATTAAAGATGTGTATGAAGGTTTGTGTTTTTATTTGAGTAGCTTTAAAACATGCAACTCTTCAAACAATTGTTTTGTTTATTTGCAGGGATCAGTTTATATCTTTCATTTACTGCGTTACGCCATCTTTATTGGCATTCTGTTTTTCTTACACTAGCTCTCATCTGTCACTTTTGAAAAATGTGAATCCCATTATCCTCATCACCTTTTTCATCCTGTTTCTATTTATAATGTTCATTTTTTAAATGTTCCCTGTTTTTTGGCGTGATTTTTTGTATGTGACAGGAATCGATTTACTTCAATCTGATGGAACAGGCTTTATTGATGTGCTTGGCACGCACAGCGTTATGATTTGTATGCTTTATTTAAATTGAAAGTAATGCAAAGTCTGGTATATGTTATAGCAATAAGTGTGCCATGTAAAATGTCTGTTGGTAAATGGGTAATTGGCAAATTCTGGTAGCAAAAGATTTTATAAATCTCTAAAAATTTAGCACATGGATACTAAAGTGACAAAATGATTTCCTAAAACTGGACATTAAAACAGAGCAGAAGAAAATGTTTTTTTTTAGCTAGGGGCGCTTGTATGTAACTGTTTCTGTAAATGGTGATTGTTATGGAAGTCATCAACAAATTGTGGTACCAAAGGAAGTGCAGGTTGAGTGCCAGCATAAGGAGTGCAGAACAATGGTGACATTCAGTATCTTTAATTTTTTGGCAATGGGTATGTTATCTTTATGATAAAAAAATTATTGCTATTCTATAACTAGCATAATGATGTTATACACATGTCTAACAGCACTATTATGCAGTCCCAGCCAAATTATTGAGATGCAAGTTATACATTGAGACTTGAGGTGTTAAAGACTAATTCTGGTTTCACCAATTTTTATGACAGAGCTGCTGGGGCAATCAGTAATCTGCAGTTTACAGTCACTGTCTTTCTAGATAGCTTGGAGGTTGTAGTTCATGTAATCAGGATGTCTCCTATTTCATAGGGATGTAAAGTGCTCAAAGTGAGAGTCTCACCAACACACATGCAACTTACTGGATGGTAAATTAGACACCAACACACATGCAACTTACTCGATGGTAAATTAGACACCAACACACATGCAACTTACTGGATGGTAAATTAGTCTTGTCTCTGGAAAAATGTGCCACCATGTCACCCTCAGACTGTGTTAACCTTTTTATGCCTAATCTGTTTGTATAACATTATTTCTATATTGCCATTTTTAGACCTATCACTGCACAATATTAGAATACATAAAACTCATACAATAGGTGAAATACTATATAAGTAATAAGCACATAGATGAGTAAACAGATTTAATAAAAAATACTTTAATTTAAGACACAAGGAAAGAGGTCCCTGCCCAGGAGATTTTATAATCTACAGTAAGTGATTGGATAACATACTGATAAAAAGCGACATGTAGAATGCGATGTGTTGAAATTCATTTAACAAATGGATTTAAATAATCATGTACTGTGCTGATTCTCTTTAAAAGGTAGAAAATCAAATGTAATTTCAACTTACTGATAGAAGGTTAATGATGCGAGAGAAGGATACCATTTCAGAGATGGGGAGCAACATTATAGAAAGTTTAGAGGCAGGTGGAAGCAGTGTTGGAGGGGTTTGTACAGGAGATGATAACATCATGCAATACAAGAATTGTGGAAGCACTCCAATTAGGCTAATTTACAACTACATTTAGCGGAAGTGCTACTGATCTGGTCAAACATTTATACAAACATAGAAAAGATAATCAATGCGCATTTCTAGGCCCCATACAATATCATATTATATCATATGATATGGCATACTTTATAAACAAAGGGGTTTTAGTATACATTACTGTGATCACATGAATGAAAAGCCTTCCAACTACGTCAAGGTAACCCCAGTCTGGAAGGTCCTAACTTCTAACCTTTTTTACTTCAATTACCATTAGCAAACTTTTGCATTTCTCATAGTTGTGCACTGGATCCATATAACAGGCAGGACATGATAACAGGAAACATATGTAGGGAGGTGCATCAGAGGGAAGTTATTTAAAGGTTATAAAGAAAGATTTTGTGTGAGAGACATTGCTTAATTCTATAAAAATAAAGAAGATATAAGTTCTTTCCTAGGAGACAGTGAAACAATGCAAGCAGCACAATATGGATTGAAAGAGAAAGTGTCAGGAAGGCCAGTAAATATAAGTTGCAATATGCAGACAGGTCACAGGACTGACTAGATTAATAACCCACGTGGGTGATGGTGGAATAAATATTAAATATCTCAAACAGGAGAGAAAGATACACTGCACTCAATCATTAAGCAACATAATGTAAATACACACCCTTTATTTAATACATATACCTAGGGTAAGGACTGTGATAAACAAGGATTAAAAGCATTTAAAAAAACATATATATACACACACAAACCTCCATACAGGATAAAATATTGTAAGTACAACCCTCTTTGACCCCACTATCCTGTGCAATAAAGCTAGGCTAACAGCACACTTATCTGTCCGAGGTCTGTCTTAAGGCAAGTGTCACCAAGGGGGGTATAGTGCCATAAACGAGTCAGGACGTCCCAGAAGGAGGACAAAAGGCCATCCGAGCAAACTCTCTATTTAGAAAGCCTTGTGTAGGGGCGAAACGTGTCTGAGGTTTGCACTTTAAATGGACAGCAGAATTTCCATACAGTAGTCCCATACAGTAATAGCCATTCTGGATTGGGCTATTACTGTATTTCCATACAGTAGTCCCATACAGTAATAGCCATTCTGGATTGGGCTATTACTGTATGGGACTACTGCATGGAAATTCTGCTGTCCGTTTAAAGGGCAATTGAAGCCTCAAAATAATACAGAATCAGAAGGCAGTAATGGTCTTAATTTCTACCCTCGACTTATACTCAAGTCAACCAGGTTTTACTCATATTTTAGGTAAAAATAGGTACCTCGACTTCTACTCGGATCGACTTATATTCGAGTATATACGGTAACTATTAAGGAAGAAGCTATCAGGGTAATTCAATAAAAGTTCTTATCGTTTAAAATGGTGCAAATTTTGCCCCAACCAATTACATGTTAGCTTTCAAATGTTAAATAAGTTCTGATTGGTAGGGGCAAAATTAGCAGCATTTTAAACGATAAGAAATGTTGTTGACTCATTTTGTCATTTTTTATGACCTTTTATTATAATTACCTTTTATATAAAATATTTGGGTTATCATCCAAATCACAAATTCTTCTTGAATCCCGGAGATGTGAGGACCCTCCAGAAGATTGGAGAAGAGCTGTGCTACCCTGATGTGTGTATGCTTAAGCCAGAGAACCTGCCTGGCTGTTTTTGAGGAAATAGGGGAGATAGCTGTACCTGCATCTTACAGTATGTTACCCTGGGACATTAGAACATTGGGGGATACTAATGCTATATTACATAGGCAATGTGGTTATAGCAGTCCAGATGTGTTATTTACACATTATTGTGCTACAAAAATGTAGAGTGACTGCACACCTTTTGGTATCTTTGGGATAAAGCTGGGGGGGCTTTTGTAAATGTGGACAGTGCCACTCTGTCCAAAATGATGCAATTTCTAAAGACTCAGCACTCCCAATCTCTGCAATATGATATTTATTAGTAACAAGCTGCCATAACATGCTATGTTTTGAGGTTTGCAAAAAAAGATAGATAGATAGATAGATAGATAGATAGATCATAGATAGATAGATAGATGATAGATAGATAGAGAGAGAGAGAGAGATAGACAGAGAGAGAGACAAAGAGAGCGACACAGAGAGAGAGAGACACAGAGAGATAGAATTCAGCATGTTGGATGGTTCATTATTCCAGGAAAAAAAGGGTAAATATATATCTTTTTCTTTTAAAAGAAAAACATCTTGAATTTTCCTGGACAAGACATGTTATTACATTGTTGAAAACAAAGATCCCTGCATAAAGATATGTGTAGAATAAACAGTACATATTGTTGAAATATTAGGCACATTGCTGTTTATGGAATAAATCCAAGTTTGTGTTGTATCTTTCTAAATATTGCTGCTCAGATGAAAAATATAAGATATTGTGGAGTTTATTGCCTTATGCAAGCAATATTGTATAGCTGTAGATATGCCAGAAGGTAATGTAAGGACATTCAGTATTTGTTAAGCAGTTCAAGACAGCAAAGGATTGAACAAGAAAATTGAATCTTGTAGTTGCAGTTTCTATGTTTCTTCATTTTCTTAGATTTTATAGATTGCAGCTAATGTGAGGAAGATAATTGTAGAAACCAACAGGGAGATTCAATAAAAGTTCCTATCGTTTAAAATGGTGCTAATTTTGCCCCAACCAATCAGATCTTATTTAACATTTGAAAGCTAACATCTGATTGGTTGGGGCAAAATTAGCACCATTTGTAATGATAAGAACTTTTATTGAATAATCCTGCAAGTTTTGAATGCAATGCTGGTTTGAGTGTACACACAGGGAGGCACAAAATGAACAATGTGGTACTTTGATAATTTTGTATCTATTCTTGGTATACAGTAGAAGAAAACATCCTGTGCTTTTGCTTTCTATGAAATAATTATCTTTTCACTGTTTTGTCAGTTTAATAAAAGTAACATCTTTTGATTCATTTCCATCTGTTGGGATAAACAATCTTCTGGTCTCTCAATGGTTATTACACTTTCTTAAGTCAGAAATTCAGTGTAAAATATAGCATTAAATCCTACAAGAGACCTTAGGGTTTAATTATTTTTTTTTTGTAAGCTTAAAACAATTTTTTTTTGCCAAACCTATACACAAAATGAAAACACCATATACAGTAAAACTTTAGTTGTGTTACCTTTAGGTGCCATTATTTTTCTGGGCAATATACTAATTATTCTCATACTTTAATTTAATACGCCTTGTAGCTTAAGGTTCGTACTGACCCGTGACGCACGATGTGTATGAACGTTAATTTCGGGCAAAAATCGGCCCGTGTGTAGGGCCTTTATCAGCCGAAACGGACGGTCGTTCGGTGATCCGCTAAGACGGTCGTTTGGCGATCCCCGACCATTTAGGGCGATAAAGGCCCTACACATGGGCCAATTATCGGGAGAAACGAACGTTCGTACACATCGTGCGTCTAAATGTACGAACATTTAGAAAGATAATTTTATGGCTCATTCATTTGCTTGAAATGACACCCCTGAAAGACAGATGTGGATTCTATTGTGCAGATGTTTAAAATGTTCTCGGCTAAGAACATAGATTAACTTTATTTGGAGTATTGATTTTAGATAGTGGAATGGTGACTTTAGAGTTTATAGAATGTAGTCTTTAATAATGAATTTCTATTCAATATGCCATTTTTGTAGACTGTAGCTGAAATACAAACATGGAAAATCTTTTTACTGCCAATATTCTTGCAAAAAGCTTTTGCTTCAGTACCAAGTAGATGATTAATTTATTGAGTAAAACTTGGCACTGAGAATTGTCTATTCGCTGGGATGGTTAATTTGTTAAAGGGCTGTTTATTAAGAGTAGTTCTTTAAAACTCATTGTCAAATTAGACATATTTTTTAACAACCTTGGAGTGGGATTTCATGATGCATGAAACAAAATGTTATAAGACAACAGCTCCCATCAATTATATTTGCTAGGATGTTTGTGCAGCATGTTACTTGACCTTTAAAAATGCAGATGACAAGCCATGAATATATAAATGCAAGGTTAGGTATGTTTATTAGAAACTATCCCATGTAACAAAGACCAATGCAAAGTAATTTGTTGATGGATAAGAAACTAGTTGTCACAATATAGGTATGGGGGAAGAGATGCTGGGAATGTGTGGTACTCAGGGGAATAACAGCCTGATATCTATATGCTGTATATATATCAATGTATGCTATACATATGTGTGCTTACTTCGTGTTCTGGTTGGTCCGGGTGCATATGCCCCGAACCCCATGCTTCTTTGAAGTCTGCACAGTGAACCTTGTATATACATTTGAGTAGCATGCCTGTATAGGTACAAACAAAAGCGGTGTAGCAAAAACAACTTACCGCTACTTAATTAGGGGCATCTCTAGGGATTTGGCCACCTGAGCCAAGCTATATACTGCCCCTATATACAATTAGTGGCCATGAAATGCACTACCGCAACCAGGGTTAGGTGTGCGTGGCTTCCAGGAATGGGCGTGGTTGAACATTTAGTTATTTTAAACTTCACATTACAGCGGTATTTATACAGTTCCTCATAAAGACATGTATCCACACCATAATTCCTGTAGAATAAAAGATTTTTTTCTCAAAAGATTTGTACCATAAGTCTGCCACCACATTAAAGTAGATTATTTCAGCGGGGCCCGAACTAACCAAGTTTCCCTCATGCCCAGCTCACACACATAGGTACTGTACATATAACATGCCCTAATGGCCAGATCATAAAGATAGGTACATATAACATGCCCTAATGCCCAGATCATACAGATAGGTACATATAACATGCCCCAATGCCCAGATAGGTACATATAATATGCCCAAGTGCCCAGATGAAACACACTGGTACATATATTACATGCCCTAATGCCAAGATCACGCAGATAGGTGCACATAACATGCCCTAATTACCAGATGACACATATAGGCACATATAACATACCCTAATGCCAAGATCACACAGATAGGTACATATAAGAAGCCCTAATGACCGGATAGCACAGACTACATTGAAACTAAGATGTGGTTTTATTTTTTTTTCTGCTCTGCCTGCCGATTTTCTAAAAAAAAAAAAAAAAAAATTAAAGTGAGCTCTGCCTGCCGCCTCTCTGATATTTAGCAGGGGCGCTCGCCCTGAGCATTTTACTCATATTGGCTCATTAGAGAGACACCTCTCTACTTAATAGTGGTCCGGGTGCTGTCCGCCCCAGACCCTTCGCTGGATCACTGCGATTGAAAGACAAAGCTGACTACCTTGAAGGAAGGACGCCACCTTGGTAGCCTTTCGGTTAAAAAACTTTTTTATTCAACAGTCCATACACGGTACTATAGTAAAACACATTATAGAGACAGGACGCCTAACGCGTTTCAGACTCTGCACGAGTCCTTAATCATAGGCAAAGGAAACTCGTGGCGTCATTTCCTTTATAGAAGGACAGACACCTGTAGCAGCTGCGAATAGTTACATAGAAATAACCCATTAAAGTGATCCAGCCAAGAAGGGGCTGGACTGCTCGCAAAGAAAATACCAGATGTAAGCAGGCACTGCTGATAGTATATGGCTCGCGAAGCCCACCATCTCTGTTAGGAGAATAATTGATTACAAAACACACACATTATCAGAATAAATAAAAACACAAATGAAGCTAATCCTAAAATCCTAAACAGTTACACAGTTTATACAAAAACTCTATGTTTTTTTTACACCATTGGGAAACATGTATAAACATGACCAGCAGGGGGATGCACCTAGAGCAGCAACACGGTGCAAACAGCCCGGCGATATTATATGTCGATAGCGGCTCTTGGAGCATCGCTATCTGTCACTTTATGCCAGCTATTAGCTAGTGTTTAAAGTGCCGCAATAGAATGCCGATTTGGGCATATAGCATTGTTTGAAGCGGCTGCACGGTTAAGTTTCACGTTAGCCACGCAGCCGCCGATATAACATCAGATGGCATGACTTAAATTCCAAAACAGGAGCGGTGCGCCCGATAGTGCATCGCCCTGTAGGTATTTTATATAATGGATTCCGTGGGATAAACATTGCAAATTGTAAGATTTGTCCAAATTTCAGTAAGGTTTTACCTCAATGGTTTTAACTTGAAATGACTGGTTTTGGCCGCAAAATTGGCAGACAGACAAAATTTGGACAGTAAACTGGCAAGAATTAGTCTCAAAATTTGTGGCGTCAATGCAAAATTTTAGTTTCAGGCATTGAAATTTGACATTTAGATCTGTTTTATGTATCCACCAGTGGAACCAAACCTGACTGGTTCTGCCATCTCTAATCTTCAGCTGCAAAACCTCTTCATTGTAATTATAATTGTGTGGTAAGAAACAAATAAAGCACTTTGTCTGATTATATGGAAGAATATTTCTGGCATTCCTCTAATAACTTTGCATTGAGTGGTTTGGAGAGTTCTAGGTAGTTGTAGTAAACAAAATGAGTCCTTTAAAGATCCTTAAAATACTAGGGGGGTTAATCAATAAAACTTCTTATCGTTTAAAATGGTGCTAATTTTGCCCCAACCAATCAGATGTTAGCTTTCAAATGTTACATAAGTTCTGATTGGTTGGGGCAAAATTAGCACCATTTAAAACAATGAGAACTTTTATTGAATCTCCCTGTAAGTCCTTACCTGAGTTTAGTTTCTAACGCTGGCATTTCTGCTTGTAAGTTGAAATAGCCACCTTACCTTGACCCACCTTCGGGCTTGAGTCTAGAACCTGGCCAATGGGTACATGCACTTTTAGTAGAGCACACCCTCCAGTTGGCCAAAACCTAGGCTGAAGTGAGGCGTCATGGTTAAGGAAGCCAGGTATAGTAACTTACACACAGAAGTTACTTGGGCTACAAAAAATGTACTATAGTACTCAAATTATGTAACCCCTGCTCAAATTAAAATCAGCCCAATGACAGTGAAGATACTTGGTTTTAAAGGTGTGTTATGAGGCTCTTCCTCCTCTACTCACTGGGTATCAAACATGCTCAATAGCCATGCCTTAGGGACTGATGATAAATCGCAAACTCATCTCTATTTTGCATATATACTTACTTATCAGAACTAATTAACACTGCACTTATATTAGATTAGAAATAGTAATGCATTTTTTGTGCAATTAAACTGCATGGATTTTTAAGAACATGCTTGTTAAATGCTGTTTAAACTGGATATTTCTAAAATATAGTTATGGTTGTTTGTTTTTATCTACTTGGTAAGCTGAACAAAGAAACCCTTTTCTGGGAAGCTTTTATTTCTGAGGCTCTTGCTTTCTGTGTCCCAGGGTAAAAACATACCCTCCAACAATATCCTTTAAAGGATAGGTTTACTCAGAAAGGGAACCTATTTGTTTTTGCAGGTAACGGCTCTAACTAAACTATACTGCGGGACAGGACGGGTCCTGTGAGTAAAATCAGCTGTGGTTTGTGCTTATGAGAAAGCTTTCTATCTTCCTGGTTCCTGTAACATTTTTGAAGAACGGGAGGTAAGACATAGCTATGTCAGATTAATATCACATATGCTTCAACATATTCAATATTGTACAGAAACATACCTTTCAACATTTCCTATTCAAAAGGTACATTTCTACAAGCAACATACAGTAGTGCTGAGCTGCAGGGGGAGGATAATGAAGTGAAAATGATCTTAGCACAGCTCTGTGCAATACATTTCTCATCAGTGTAAAGGAAATGTTGGAAGGTATTCAGAAATCTTCTTCTTTGTGTGATTCATTTCTGTAACCAGTTTATTAATTGCCTCATCCTTTTAAATGTAATGTTCTTTAATGTAATTTGGTCAGGAGGCCCATGTAATTACTTGTTTAATAAACATTTAGGGCAGGAATAAATATGTCCCATTTTTACATTGTCCTGGTTGATGGTTGAATTACACGCCCCAGCATCCCATCGCCATGCGTGTTAATGCCTTCTTGCACTGCAATTCCAGTAATGTTCTGTTACATATACATACTAATTAAATACTATCAGGGTTATTCAATAAAAGTTCTTCAGGGAGATTAAATAAAAGTTCTTATTGTTTAAAATGGTGCTAATTTTGCCCCAACAAATCAGATCTTATTTAACATTTGTAAACTTACATCTGATTGGTTGGGGCAAAATTAGCACCATTTTAAACGATTTACAGGGTTATTCAATAAAAGTTCTTATTGTTTAAAATGGTGCTAATTTTGCCCCAACCAATCAGATGTAAGCTTACAAATGTTAAATAAGATCTGATTGGTTGGGGCAAAATTAGCACCATTTTAAACGATTTACAGGGTTATTCAATAAAAGTTCTTTTATTGTTTAAAATGGTGCTAATTTTGCCCCAACCAATCAGATGTAAGCTTACAAATGTTAAATAAGATCTGATTGTTTGGGGCAAAATTAGCACCATTTTAAACAATAAGAACTTTTATTGAATCTCCTGTATGTTTATTTATGGAAAAATGTACAGTATGACATTTATATGAATATAAATTCTACCCCCGATATTTACTATAACTCCTATATTTTACTGGAACCTCAATTAAATGTGACATTTCCTATCCCAAATAGCATTTAGACCTTTGGGAAAATGTCTCTAAGGGGAATATTATTAAAAGGGCAAAACGTCGCGAAAAGTTTTCGCTTTCACTTACCACATTGTTTTCGCCAAAAAGCTGTTAACGCGATTTAAAAAGGGTGGCATTAACGAGTGGCAAAACTTTTCTGAGACCTATCGTAAAAACCCTTTTAGCCATACTTCGCTATACATCGCAATGGTAATTTGAGCGAAAAGGGAGCGAAAAGGCATAACGCGATTTATGAAAAGCGAAAAGTGTATTTTCGCCTTAAATGGAGTGGAAATTATCGCCAACTTGAAGGTAGCGAAAAGGCATCTTTTTGCCATGTTGGTATACATTTAATTCGCCTTTTTCTTAACATTTTTAGCTTGGACTTTAAATGAGGTCTGCTATTTGTCTTTTTTCTTGGGGCTTTTTAGCAGTCGCAATGTAGGCTCATTTTTGCATTTACGATGCGAGCAATTGTTAGCATTCAGGGTGTGTGCTTTATGCTCTGCTTTTTGGTAGTGTTAAAACAACTCATTCTGTCTGTTTGCCTTTCCAATGCGCATTACATTGTTAATAGGCGTGTTGTCAACTTTATTATTTTCTTTCTCTGTATTCTCCCAATTTTTGCAAAATTGAAATATAGTGCCAAGAATGTTGAACAGCTGGCTAGCGGTAACAATGATTGGATGTGTTTTCATTCTTTTTCTACAATTTCACATAATTAAAAAACAGGAACAATAAAGTTTGATTGATAACAAACACTATTTAAACAAGCAGCTTAAGCTGATCATTGTGGCTGAGAAAAATGAGAGGGGAGGAGCACTTGTTTGGCTATGTCTAATGGTTTTCGCAATGCAGTCATCGTAGATGCATTAAGTTTTCGCTGCAATACTTTCCGCTCTTTAATGCGCCTGTTTGCGTTTTTTCAGACGCAAAGTCTTTTTTTCCGCTTTTTTATAAATATTTTGAAAAGAAGTCACAAAAAGCGTTGTTTTTGCTGCAATGTTCACCGTTATAACTAGGTAAAAAATGTAGACTTTTATAAATATTTCCCTAAGGCCAAATCCACCTTTCTTCTGCTTTCATTAAAGCTTTCTTTCGTCTCTAACATCCTTTTTCACTTACCATTCCTTTTTAAGAGGCTTAGATGATCTCCACCATTGTATATTATAAATGTTTACCCATTGGGCTCCTGTCTTTATTATTGAATATATATCTATGATCTGGTCCTGGTTCTTGCTTTTAAAGGTCTGTAGTGCATCCAACATATTTGTATCTCACAAGTCCAAAAGGTTAGCAGATATGTACAAATGACGAATTGCAATTAATACAGTATATTGCACTTGATCTTGATCCGCATTTGGCTATGTATGTATGTTCCTTTTCATTCTGGACCATGCTGGGATTGGGCTTTCCTGGACATGTCCAGTATGTGTCTGTCAAGACACATCTCTTTAAGTCTTTTAATCATTTTAACTACATTACAAAAATGGGGACTATACAGTAAAATAGTTTGATCTCTTTCCCTCTTTTTTTCTCTATCTTTTCTGTTTTCATTTCGATTTTTATTCTTTACGTAACCTCTGTATTTAAACTTTGCCCATCTTTTCTGTTCTATGAAGGTCTGCCCTTTGTAATAAAGTAAAGGTGATCTTGCAATCGTCCACCCGTGGGTCCCACTCCTCCAGATAGTCCAACCCTTAATGGGCATATATCAATTGGAAACAGCAAAAAAGCGAGGGTCGCACTCCAAAGTAAATTAACTTGAATTTATTTTTAACCACAACATATATCACAACGTTTGGGGGGAAACATGCCCCTTCCTCAGGTCTGCCCTTTTGTACCCTCTCTTCTTTAACCTGTCCCATAAGATATTGAGGCTATGTTAAAATCTCCTTTGTACTACAATTCCTTCTAATGCTAACCCATTGTCCATGAGGGATACCCTTAATGCAGGGTTAGGATTGTATAAACCTTTCTAGGTGTTCCATAGCATCTCTTTCTTTTATTAAGATTATCCTGTTTATTCTCATTCACCTTTAATCTTTCTCTACTATTCCTGAAATCCTTAAAGATGTTCTCAGATGTGCTGGATAAAAGGATGCTTACATGCAGGGTGTATTGCCCAATATGAAACTTAAATGGGAACTGTTCTTACGTTCCCTCTAGACTTCTAGAAGGTACTAAGTCACTTAAGCACTTTAATCTCTATCTGAGCAAATCCTTTTTGTGTGACCCATTCACTATTACATTATCATTGTACTTTAAAATATTTCTTCAAAACTATTTTTATATTCTGTTTATATTTTGAGTCTGGGGGTATAGAAAGAATAAGTTTCTTGTAATTAGAACATATGGAGGTTCAACCTCAGTTTTTATATTAATCAATTTACATACTGTAAAGGTACTTCATAAACTGAGCCCAAGTGCTTCAGTGGTTTCTATTTATACCACTGATACTTTGTTACTTATTTGTGCTATTTTCTAGCAGTTATACCATTGTCTGAATGACCTTAGAACAATGTGCATGTGGATATATGGGCATATATGTTACATCTGATGTTGCTTTTATGCATTATAAATTCTAATATATTTAATAGGTTCTATGGACGTGGGAAGTGTTTTTAATTTTCATGTCATATACACTTGTGCGCACTTGACGCCTCATTGGTGATGATAAAGTCTGGTTCAGACAGAACCAAAATCAAAGATCCCTGTTTTCGGATTTTCAAGAATTACCATTTTTTTGGTTATAATTTTTTTGAAAATGATTAAATAAACAGGGCCGATTTAAAGACATATCGAATATGTGTACCCTCGATTCCAGAAAGGTGAACCCTGATTCTGAATACAGGAGAAAAGCGAATATGCGAGCCCTCACTTTGAGTATTGGAAAATTATTGAATAGGTGATGTGGATCTCAAAAAGCTACGTATTGGAAAGTTAGTTTAATTTTATACTAGTATAGTATAGTATAGTATAGTGATAGTATTTGTATAGTATTTAAGGTTGAATAAAGGCATACGTTCACCCAGTCCAACCTGCTCAGCAATACCTACATTTCCGCTACTGGAAAACTGGCAATTTCATTATATATTGGTAGCAATTTGGTCATTTTAAACTTACTGCTGTGTTCAGTTTAATCAGACACTTGCCCCACACCTTTTGCAGGAAGGCCTTCTTGTACCTTCTAAATAGACTTGCCCCTATCTATCTCATCTGTCCCCCCTCTCTCTCTGTACATCTATCTTTGTCTATCTATTTCGTCTTGTTTATCTATTTTACTCGTCTGTCTTTCTGCCTATTGTCTATCCGTTCTCTCTATCTATGTCATCTGCCTCTTGTCTATTCTTGTCTCTCTATCTATCTAACTGTCTGACCATCTAACTCTTTCTGTCTACCTATCTAACTCTGCCTGTGTATCATAACTACCACACACACAAATCTAATCTACTACACTAATCTATCTACCTTTTTATCATGTAACTTGTTATGTTATCATCTATATCTATCTATCATCTATCTTACATCACTATCTATCTACTGTCTATCTATTCTATCTAATATCTATCTATCTATCTATATCTATCTATCTATCTATCTATCACTATCTAAATCTATGTAAATCAAATCAAATCAAAACAAGCTTTATTGGCAGGATCAATTTACATTTTGACATTGCCAAAGCAAACAAAAAAACATAAATCATGTTAGTATAGGGGTTCACAAGTAGGGGGAAATGAGTATCAATGGATATTTAATATACGGAAGTACTATAAGGGGTATATTGGGTTTTAGTCTTTAAGTCGATTGGGGACGGATAAAGGATAATTGGGCAAGATGTCCTTGGACATTGAGTCATTATACTCCTCTCAGTCTGTGACATGCCATTAAAATAGTGTGCCCCATATTTATGTGGCTTCCTCCTCTCCCAGCAGGATATAGAGTTTTCTCTCTCCATCAAGCAGTTGAAGTACGGGATAAAGTCTGACAGCATCTTGAAATGGGGGTCCCATATTGCTTTGTATTTGGGGCAGTAAAGAAGGAAGTGGGTTCATCTTCTAAGGTTCTCTGGTCACAATGCTGGCACAGTCTGTTTCTCTCTTGGTTATATGTTTGTCTGTGCTGGCCAGATTCGATTTCTAGGCTGTGTGCACTCAATCTGTAGAGACTCAGGACTTGCTCTCTTAGGGTTGTGTGATATTCTCCAGGTAGGGGGCCAGTTTGTAGTTTCTGTCCAGTGCCTGGTATATAGATAGTTTCTGGGACCTTTTTTATTTCTTTCTTCCATTCATCCTTGTAATCCAATTGGCTCTTTCTATCTATCTAACTCTGTCTATCTATCTAACTAACTCTGTCTGTTGTCTGCCTGTCGTTCGCTGTCTATTCTATCTATCTATAATCTATCTATCTATCTATCTATTCATCTATCTATCTATCTATCTATCATCTATCTATCTGACTCTATCTATCTATCTATCTAACTCTGTCTATCTATCTAACTAACTCTGTCGTCTGTCTGTCTGTCCTGTCTATCTATCTATCTATTGTATTATCTATCTATCACTATTCTATCTATCTATCTGACTCTATCTATCTATCTAACTCTGTCTATCTATCTAACTCTATCTATATATCTATCTATCTACTATCTGACTCTATTTATCTTATATCTGACTCTATCTATCTTTCTAAATATTTAACTCTACACTGTCAGTCAGTGTAGAGGGGCTGACAGTGTAGAGGGAAGCGCAGGAGCTGCCTGTGTAGACAAGTCAGTGTAGTAGAAGGAAGCGCAGGGGCTACTTGTAATGTGCAGCGCCGGCGTGCACATGATGTCACCACACCGGTGTTGCACATGACGTCATCGCGCCAGCTTCGTGACGTGCCAGAATATAGCGCAGCGGGAAAACACTTCACTATATACAGTCAGTTAAAACATTCAGGGCATTTGCAAATATTCCCAGGCACATGCCCTGAATGTTTAATGTAGATATGCCACTGCCAGTAACTTGCATGTTCTATTGGCGAACAATTTCTCAGATAGTTTATTGTATGACCGTTAATGTATTTATACCAGTAATCATATCCCCATGCAAGCGCCTTTTCTTAGTGTACATAATTCTTATTCAAACTTATTCAACGTCTTCATATTCAAGCTCCCCCATTCACTTATTATTTAGTTGCCCTTCTCTGAACCCTTTCCCATTCCAAGACATCCTTTTGTACACAGGATTCCAAAATTGATCCCAAATGATCCCTTCCAATGCTTTGTAAAGAGGGAGAATAACATTTTCTTCCTTGAATCCATCCTCTCTTATACAAGACAATACCATGCTGGCTCTGTTGTGCCTGGCACTGTTGCTTCCTTTAAGTTTGTACCAACCAAAACTCCAAGATCCCTTTCCAACAGAGCCATTTATTGTTAAGTAGCACAAGGAATTTTAAGGCCAAATACATCACCTACATTTATCAACATTGAATCTCATGCCACTTAGCAGCCCAATGATGACAATCTATCTAGATCCTCCGCAACGACTGCACCATCCTCTGTTGCTTTTAATGGTCGACAAAGTTTTGTGTCGTCCACAAACTCAGATACCTTGCTGACAATACCCACTTCCAAATCATTAATAAATAGATCAAATAGAAGTGGTTATTTCTGTTCCTCAGACCATTTCCCAGGTCCCATGAGCCAATTACACCCAGTATTATACTCTACTTACTATTGCTATTTATTAGAGATGGCTGAACCACTGAAACGTTTTGCTTGCAGATTCACAGATTTTCGAAAAAATCAGAAAACTAAAAAATCCAAAAGTTCTGTCTAAATTTAAGGTATAAATAGCAAATGGTAACTTACTGTCAATGGTTCAGGGACCTGGGAATTCTAGAAATTTCTAAAATAATTGCGCGGTTCCATAAAAATTTGCTTCGGAACCGGGTTAAAATTCGTGTTCATCTCTACTCTTTCAGGGTTATTCAATAAAAGTTCTCATCGTTAAAAATGGTGCTAAATTTGCCCAACCCATCAGGTGTTGCTTTCAAATGTTAAAAATATCTGATTGGTTGAGGCAAAATTAGCACCATTTGTAACGATAAGAATTTTTATTGAATCTCCCTGCTTATACCTTAAAAATAATCTGAACGTACAGATTTTTTTAAAACTCCCATAAACTTCTGTGGGTCCATTTTTGAAATATTAAAATTTTTTTGATGGTTCTGTTCATCTCTTTACATTGCTATCCAATGAGTGTACCCTGCTTTATTCACTTTCTGTGTTTTGTTTTATAAAATCTGCTCTAAGTGGTAGGAACATCCCTCTTACAGAATATACTTTCCATATACATGTTAGTGCCAGGCATCCCTGTGTATTTCTTTCTATCTATTACTTATTATTCTGGCTTGAGATAAAATATTGTATTGTCAGTTGTAGAACCCTCTGGATGTAAGTCATTCAGTATAAAGCTAAAAGAGTCAAATGTTCTTTGCTTGGATTGTCTGGGTAACCTGCTTATGCATGCCTTTATATGTCTTACAGCTCTGTAGTAAATTGTGTGCAGGAAAACCAAGCTTGTAGGTTCTCTGGTATGTTCTTATCCCAATTAATTTTTCAGCAAATGGAGCCATGGGAGGCAGAATTTGAGCGGTTACTATCTTCTGGGAGAATATTTATAATAGTCTAAGGATCGCTTTTTAAAACCCCGAATAAGGGGGGGGGGAGTCCTCAACGGGGGAGAATGTTTTATCAGATTAAAAATTAAATAGCAATGCTCAGATATGCCATTGGGGAATAGACACCTCTGAGATGGTCCATGGTATTTGAAATTCCTCTTCAAACAACATATTGGATCTGTATGGTTTCATTTAAGAGGAAAAAAGCTTAATCAATCATTGAACTGTAACATGTCAGCGGCAAACCATTGAGAAATATTGATAAGAATACTGCAGGTGGTTAAAAAGTAAAATATGTATCTTAACAGCGCGAGATTAACGTTATTGAAAAGTTTACACATTTCATAGTTCAAAGCACCCCTGCATACCAATTTACTGATAAAAATAAGGTTCATGAAACAGACCAAAAATAGGAATGCAAATGAAAATAAAGGCAGACCATGTTTGAAAACTTTAAGAGGAGAAAAGAAACAACATGAATAACAATAAATGCAAAAGCCTGGCTTTGAAATACAGTGGGCGCCAATGCTAGCACAAAATCAATGGTAGCCTTATATTTCTAACATATTGCAATTATCAGTAATGGTTATATTGTGTAAGTCGGTACTACTGTAAATAAATGATTTAATATGGTTTGTAATCTAATCTATATATGCAATTCATATGGATTCCAAAAACACTAGTTTGGGCAGATAAATAAATCAACTGTAAGTATAAACAAACAATAGAGTTAGAGGGCAACATATAAATTAAATGTTTCACAGCCTGGAATAATTTATGTGCTTGACAGTTATTGAATCCATGAGATCTATTCCACATAGACAACTCTTGCAGTCATGGGATTTCATCTAAGGAAGAGTTATTGAAGTCTTGCATCAAAAAAGAAATTTAAAAATTTGAGGTTAAAGGTTACTCTCTGCCTCTCTCTGACAATGAATGAGTCTGTTTTGGAGGGACCTAGATCTAAGCCTTTATTTAGAGACAATATTCTGTTAAAGAAAGAATATCGTTTATGCCCCATCACAGTCTTTAAAGTGAGAAGAGAAGAGCAGGAGTCAGTTGTAAATCGGGTTATTTTACGTATACTGCAAGGAATGTAGCAAAATCCTTAAAGATACATTATCATAAAACATTTTGTATTTGGGAAATAATATATATTTAATTTAGCTTTTTCTGTTAATTTAAAGAAAGCACTCTTATATCTTAATGGCTTAGTACTGTAACATCAGAGCAGAAAGGGGCTGGTGGTTTGAAGCTCTTCTTTAATATAGGACACTGGTAGAGTTTTTATTAAGAGTAAATGAATATACATAATATAGACAGTTTTAGCAGTTGTTAGATTACAATACCAAGTGCTCTACAGTAGTAGACTAGAGATAAGCAAAACCAGCAAATTTCGTTCCACATCAGTCCAATGAATGTGCAAAAATCCGCAAAGTAACGAATCAAATCCAATTTAGGACATAGGGCAGAATTTTTGAATTTTCAACATCACTGTATTTTGAATTTTTTAACATCGCATTTCCAATTTTCGAAGTCACATTTAAAGATATTTCAAAAAGTTGGCTATATCTGCAAATTTAAAAACCCACATTCCAACTCAAAACCAGGTTTGTTACAAATTCAGGACTCATCACTCATTGCCACCCAAGTAGAGACTTGGGTGGCAATATATCTGGAAATAAACAGTATGCAGGTTGCATTGCCTTTCTATGGCATATTCTTGAAACCAGAAGCATAATTATATGTAATGGTTGTTTTGTGTAGATTGGAGACTAGTTTTACCTTTGAAATGCAGCAGCAATGTGGGGGAAACCATCTCTTAAGCAAGTTTCCATGAATCCAGATAAAAAGCGCAGTAAAGTCTATAGCCTGCCTTCTTTTGCCCTTGCCAGATCTGTCATGTAGCTACTAGGGGATCTCTTTTAAGCAAGGTTGAGCAGTCAGAAAACTAATTATTATTCACTGGGAATAAGGGTTGCAGAAACTGATGAAAAGCCAGAAGCGAGTAGAATTACAGATGATTTTTTTTCTAATGTGTTCTGATTGCAGAGTGAGAGTTGCAGTTATCTGCTAGATAAGAGATATAGAATCCATTCAGGCTTTATATTTTAGCTTAATTCTCCTCTAAGTATATATAGGTGTGTACATATACATCAGCAGATTTAATCAGATCTAAATTCAGATAAATATATTACAACATAAAGTTGGTGGATTTGAAAAACATGGAGTATATATTTAACATAAAACATAGAGTAGGATATTCTACATTTTAGACATGTAGAACAACACGTGTGTATGTAATGCATTTCAAAGAGCTCCTAAGTGGATTTTAATTTAATGCTGTCTGGAAGTTTGACTGCTGTTATTAGAATAGCTTAGCTGGTTGTTAACATAAACCACCAGTTTTCCTCCTACACAAAATCATTTTCATCACAAACATTTTTTTCTTCTCTTTAGTAGCAAATAAAAATATATTAATCACTCTGAGGCCCATTAGACAGTGCAGCCTTTTAATGAGAGGTCAAGAAGTAACATCAACAAGATTTTAAGAGGGAAGAAATCATGAGAATACAATAATAGATAAAAATACTCTCTGTAAATCTTCCATTACAGGCACTCGTGTGCTATGGAACACTCAGTTTACTGTTTATTTCTGTAAAAATAATAGCAGTGCAGATTGGCATTAGTAATGACCATTCTTAGTCTTAACATGTCTGAAAGCCATTTGTCGATCAGAAACCTCAAAAATATAAGTAACGGTGGGAAGAAATAGTATAGTTTTAATGAAAGGTTATTCCAAAAAATATTTGAATAATATACATGATACAAACAGATGGAATAGAACCATCATTATTATTAAAATAAACATTCTGTACCTCTATCAGAAAAAACAAAATGCTAGTGTCTTTTTGGGGTCAGAAAGGTCGTTTATTCTACAACTTATTATACAGATGTCAGCCCCTTACTCCAGAAATGTTTGCTCCCGTCTGGGTGACCAACAGCATAACATGGCAGGCAGTCCAACCTATAACCTGTGAGTGAAACGAAACTAGAGTGGAATGTGTATAAAGTCCCTGTTCTAAAGGCCTTGATCTTAAGGACATAGAAAAAGAAGGACATTGAAACAAGAAGGGCAATTAACAAGGTTTGTGTCACTGTGCTGGTGTGGTGTATTGAATGGACAGTTTTGTCTGTACCATGTGTACCTCCTGCCACATGTAAAGAATTGGAGCAGATGTTCCAGGGAACCTATGTCTGTGTCAGGTGTGAGTGGGTTGCCCGTTGGAAGCGAGGTGGTCTAAGGGGGCATCTTGCAGCAGTGCAGGGATAGCAGAACTGGGGGGTCAGCAGGCACTAGGGGCAGTATAGAGGTGAGTGGAAGTGGGAAGGGAAGGTTGAGTGGGGAGGTAGTTTGTTAGGGTTAGGGGAAGTGGGGGGGACAGAAGGGTAGGGTGGCTTCTTGCCCATCCAAACAGATTTGGCGCCTTAGGTAATGAAGTGGAGCAGGACACCTTGGAATTAGCCTATAAGGAGGGGGCTAGTCCCTTAATGCACCCAGGGGAATGCATCTTGATACAAGGGAGGAGGAATGAAGCATTAGGAATGCAAGGCAGGTGTCCAACCAATCAGATGTAAGCTTACAAATGTTAAATAAGATCTGATTGGTTGGGGCAAAATTAGCACCATTTTAAGAGGTACAGGGTTATTCAATAAAAGTTCTTTTATTGTTTAAAATGGTGCTAATTTTGCCCCAACCAATCAGATGTAAGCTTACAAATGTTAAATAAGATCTGATTGTTTGGGGCAAAATTAGCACCATTTTAAACAATAAGAACTTTTATTGAATCTCCCTGTATGTTTATTTATGGAAAATATGTACAGTATGACATTTATATGATTATAATATTCTACCCCCGATATTTACTATAACTCCTATATTTTTACTGGAACCTCAATTAAATGTGACATTTCCTATCCCAAATAGCATTTAGACCTTTGGGAAAATGTGTCTCTAAGGGGAATATTTATAAAAGGGCAAAACGTCGCGAAAAGTTTTCGCTTTCACTTACCACATTGTTTTTCGCCAAAAAGCTAGTTAACGCGATTTAAAAAGGTGGCATTAACGAGTGGCGAAAACTTTTCTGAGACCTATCGATAAAACCCTTTTAGCCATACTTCGCTATACATCGCAATGGTAATTTGAGCGAAAAGGGAGCGAAAAGGCATAACGCGATTTATGAAAAGCGAAAAGTGTATTTTCGCCTTAAATGGAGTGGAATATTATCGCCAACTTGAAGGTAGCGAAAAGGCATCTTTTTGCCATGTTTGGTATACATTTAATTCGCCTTTTTCTTAACATTTTTAGCTTGGACTTTAAATGAGGTCTGCTATTTTGTCTTTTTTCTTGGGGCTTTTTAGCAGTCGCAATGTAGGCTCATTTTTGCATTTACGATGCGAGGCCAATTGTTAGCATTCAGGGTGTGTGCTTTATGCTCTGCTTTTTGGTAGTGTTAAAACAACTCATTCTGTCTGTTTGCCTTTCCAATGCGCATTTACATTGTTAATAGGCGTGTTGTCAACTTTATTATTTTTCTTTCTCTGTATTCTCCCAATTTTTGCAAAATTGAAATATAGTGCCAAGAATGTTGAACAGCTGGCTAGCCGGTAACAATGATTGGATGTGGTTTTCACTTCTTTTTCTACAAATTTCACATAATTAAAAAACAGGAACAATAAAGTTTGATTGATAACAAACACTATTTAAACAAGCAGCTTAAGCTGATCATTGTGGCTAGAGAAAATGAGAGGGGAGGAGCTACTTTTGTTTGGCTATGTCTAATGGTTTTCGCAATGCAGTCATCTTGTAGATGCATTAAGTTTTCGCTGCAATACTTTCCGCTCTTTAATGCGCCTGTTTGCGTTTTTTCAGACGCAAAGTCTTTTTTTCCCGCTTTTTTATAAATATTTTGAAAAGAAGTCACAAAAAGCGTTGTTTTTGCTGCAATGTTCACCGTTATTAACTAGGTAAAAAATGTAGACTTTTATAAATATTTCCCTAAGAGCCAAATCCACCTTTCTTCTGCTTTCATTAAAGCTTTCTTTCTGTCTCTAACATCCTTTTTCACTATCTCCATTCCTTTATAAGAGGCTTAGATGCATCTCCACCATTGTATATTATAAAATGTTTACCCATTGGGCTCCTGTCTTTATTATTGAATATATATCTATGATCTGTTTCCTGGTTCTTGCTTTTAAAGGTCCTGTAGTGCATCCAACATATTGTATCTCACAAGTCCAAAAGGTTAGCAGATATGCTACAAATGACGAATTGCAATTAATACAGTATATTGCACTTGATCTTGATCCGCATTTGGCTATGTATGTATGTTCCTTTTCATTCTGGACCATGCTGGGATTGGGCTTTCCTGGACATTGTCCAGTATGTGTCTGTCAAGACACATCTCTTTAAGTCTTTTAATCATTTTAACTACATTACAAAAATGGGGACTATACAGTAAAATATGTTTGATCTCTTTCCATCTTTCTATTTTCTCTATCTTTTCTGTTTTCATTTCGATTTTTATTTCTTTACGTAACCTCTGTATTTAAACCTTTGCCCATCTTTTCTGTTCTATGAAGGTCTGCCCTTTTGTAATAAAGTAAAGGTGATCCTCTGCACTCGTCCACCCGTGGGTGCCCACTCCTCCAGATAGTCCAACCCTTAATGGACATATATCAATTGGAAACAGCAAAAAAGCGAGGGTCGCACTCCAAAGTAAATTAACTTGAATTTATTTTTAACCACACATATATCACAACGTTTCGGGGGGAAACATGCCCCCTTCCTCAGGTCTGCCCTTTTGTACCCTCTCTTCTTTAACCTGTCCCATAAGATATCTGAGGCTATGTTAAAATCTCCTTCTGTACTACAATTCCTTCTAATGCTAACCCATTGTCCATGAGGGATACCCTTAATGCAGGGTTAGGATTGTATAAACCTTTCTTAGTTGTTCCATAGCATCTCTTTCTTTTTTATTAAGATTATCCTGTTTATTCTCATTCACCTTTAAATCTTTCTCTACTAATTCCTGAAATCCTTAAAGATGTTCTCAGATGTGCTGGATAAAAGGATGCCTTACCATGCAGGGCTGTATTGCCCAATATGTAACCTTAAATGGGAACTGCTTCTTACGTTCCCTTTCTAGACTTCTAGAAGGTATTCTAAGTCACTTAAAGCACTTTAATCTCTATCTGAGCAAATCCTTTTTGTGTGACCCATTCACTATTTACATTATCATTGTACTTTAAAATATTTCTTCAAAACTATTTTATATTTCTGTTTCTACATTTTGAGTCTGGGGGTATAGAAAGAATAAGTTTTCTTGTAATTAGAACATATGGAGGTTCAACATCAGTTTTTTATATTAATCAATTTACATACTGTAAAGGTACTTCATAAACTGAGCCCAAGTGCTTCAGTGGTTTCTATTTATACCACTGATACTTTGTTACTTATTTGTGCTATTTTCTAGCAGTCTATACCATTGTCTGAATGACCATTTAGAACAATGTGCATGTGGATATATGGGCATATACTGTTACATCTGATGTTGCTTTTATGCATTATAAATTCTAATTATATTTAATAGGTTCTATGGACGTGGGAAGTGTTTTTAATTTTCATGTCATATACACTTGTGCGCACTTTGACTGCCTCATTGGTGATGATAAAGTCTGGTTCAGACAGAACCAAAATCAAAGATCCCTGATTTTTCGGATTTTCAAGAATTACCATTTTTTGGTTATAATTTTTTTGAAAATGATTAAATAAACAGGGCCGATTTAAAGACATATCGAATATGTGTACCCTCGATTCCAGAAAGGTGAACCCTTGATTCTGAATACAGGAGAAATAGCGAATATGCGAGCCCTCACTTTTGAGTATTGGAAAATTATTGAATAGGTGATGTGGAATCTCAAAAATAGCTCACGTATTTGGAAAGTTAGTTTAATTTTATACTAGTATAGTATAGTATAGTATAGTATAGTATTTGTATAGTATTTAAGGTTGAATAAAGGCATACGTTCACCCAGTCCAACCTGCTCAGCAATACCTACATTTCCTGCCTACTGGAAAACTGGCAATTTCATTATATATTGGTAGCAATTTGGTCATTTTAAACTTACTGCTGTGTTCAGTTTAATCAGACACTTGCCCACACCTTTGGCCAGGAAGGCCTTCTTGTACCTTCTAAATAGACTTCTGCCCCTATCTATCTCTATCTGTCCCCCCCTCTCTCTCTGTACATCTATCTTTGTCTATCTATCTGCCTCTTGTTTATCTATTTTACTCTGTCTGTCTTTCTGCCTATTGTCTATCCGTTTCTCTCTATCTATGTCTATCTGCCTCTTGTCTATCTCTCTGTCTCTCTATCTATCTAACTCTGTCTGACCATCTAACTCTTTCTGTCTACCTATCTAACTCTGCCTGTGTATCTATCTATGTATCTGTGTAGCCATCTATCTATCTATCTATTTATCTATCTATCTATCTATCTATCTATCTATCTATCTATCTATCTATGTATCTATCTATCTCTTTTTATCTATGTAACTTTGTCTGTCTATCTATCTATCTATCTATCTATCTATCTATCTATCTATCTATCTATCTATCTATCTATCTATCTATCTATCTATCTATCTATCTATCTATCATCTATCTAACTCTATGTAAATCAAATCAAATCAAAACAAGCTTTATTGGCAGGATCAATTTACATTTTGACATTGCCAAAGCAAACAAAAAAACAATAAATCATGTTAGTATAGGGGTTCACAGTAGGGGGAAATGAGTATCAATGGATATTTAATATACGGACAGTACTATAAGGGGTATATTGGGTTTTAGTCTTTAAGTTGATTGGGGACGGATAAAGGGATAATTGGGCAAGATGTCCTTGGACATTGAGTTCATTTATACTCCTCTCAGTCTGTGACATGCCATTAAATAGTGTGCCCCAATATTTACTGTGGCTTCCTCCTCTCCCAGCAGGATATAGAGTTTTCTCTCTCCATCTAAGCAGTTGAAGTACGGGATAAAGTCTGACAGCATCTTGAAATGGGGGTCCCATATTGCTTTGTATTTGGGGCAGTAAAGAAGGAAGTGGGTCTCATCTTCTAAGGTTCTCTGGTCACAATGCTGGCACAGTCTGTTCTCTCTTGGTTTATATGTTTGTCTGTGCTGGCCAGATTCGATTTCTAGGCTGTGTGCACTCAATCTGTAGAGACTCAGGACTTGTCTCTCTTTAGGGTTTGTGATATTCTCCAGGTAGGGGGCCAGTTTGTAGTTTCTGTCCAGTGCCTGGTATATAGATAGTTTCTGGGACCTTTTTTATTTCTTTCTTCCATTCATCCTTGTAATCCAATTGGCTCTTTATATCTATCTAACTCTGTCTATCTATCTAACTAACTCTGTCTGTCTGTCTGCCTGTCTGTCTCTGTCTATCTATCTATCTATCATCTATCTATCTATCTATCTATCTATCTATCTATCTATCTATCTGACTCTATCTATCTATCTATCTAACTCTGTCTATCTATCTAACTAACTCTGTCTGTCTGTCTGTCTGTCTCTGTCTATCTATCTATCTATCTATCTATCTATCTATCTATCTATCTAACTCTGTCTATCTATCTAACTCTATCTATATATCTATCTATCTATCTATCTGACTCTATTTATCTATCTATCTGACTCTATCTATCTTTCTAACTATTTAACTCTACATTGTCAGTCAGTGTAGAGGGGCTGACAGTGTAGAGGGAAGCGCAGGAGCTGCCTGTGTAGACAAGTCAGTGTAGATAGAAGGAAGCGCAGGGGCTACTTGTAATGTGCAGCGCCGGCGTGCACATGATGTCACCACACCGGTGTTGCACATGACGTCATCGCGCCAGCTTCGTGACGTGCCAGAAGTTATAGCGCAGCCGGAAAACACTTCTACTATATACAGTCAGTTAAAACATTCGGGGCACTTTGCAAAATATCCCAGGCACATGCCCTGAATGTTTTAATGTAGATATGCCACTGCCAGTAACTTGCATGTTCTATTGGCGAACAATTCCTCAGATAGTTTATTGTATGACCCGTTAATGTATTTATACACAGTAATCATATCCCCATGCAAGCGCCTTTTCTCTAGTGTACATAATTCTTATTCAAACTTATTCAATCTGTCTTCATATTCAAGCTCCCCCATTCACTTTATTATTTAGTTGCCCTTCTCTGAACCCTTTCCCATTCCAAGACATCCTTTTTGTACACAGGATTCCAAAATTGATCCCAAATGATCCCTTACCAATGCTTTGTAAAGAGGGAGAATAACATTTTCTTCCCTTGAATCCATACCTCTCTTTATACAAGACAATACCATGCTGGCTCTGTTGTTGCCTGGCACTGCTTGCTTCCTTTAAGTTTGTTACCAACCAAAACTCCAAGATCCCTTTCCAACAGAGCCATTTATTGTATAAGTAGCACAAGGAATTTTAAGGCCAAAATACATCACCTTACATTTATCAACATTGAATCTCATCTGCCACTTAGCAGCCCAATGTGACAATCTATCTAGATCCTCCTGCAACGACTGCACATCCTCTGTTGCTTTTAATGGTCGACAAAGTTTTGTGTCGTCCACAAACTCAGATACCTTGCTGACAATACCCACTTCCAAATCATTAATAAATAGATCAAATAGAAGTGGTTATTTCTGTTCCTCAGACCATTTCCCAGGTCCCATGAGCCAATTACACCCAGTATTATACTCTACTTACTATTGCTATTTATTAGAGATGGCTGAACTCACTGAAATCCGTTTTGCTTGCAGATTCACAGATTTTCGAAAAAATCAGAAAACTAAAAAATCCAAAAGTTCTGTCTAAATTTAAGGTATAAATAGCAAATGGTAACTTACTGTCAATGGTTCAGGGACCTGGGAATTTCTAGAAATTTCTAAAATAATTGCGCGGTTCCATAAAATTTGCTTCGGAACCGGGTTACAATTCGTGTTCATCTCTACTCTTTCAGGGTTATTCAATAAAAGTTCTCATCGTTAAAAATGGTGCTAAATTTGCCCCAACCCATCAGGTGTTAGCTTTCAAATGTTAAATAATATCTGATTGGTTGAGGCAAAATTAGCACCATTTGTAACGATAAGAATTTTTATTGAATCTCCCTGCTTATACCTTAAAAATAATCTGAACGTACAGATTTTTTTTAAAACTCCCATAAACTTCTGTGGGTCCATTTTTGAATATTAAAATTTTTTTGATGGTTCTGTTCATCTCTTTTCATTGCTATCCAATGAGTGTACCCTGCTTTATTCACTTTCTGTGTTTTCTTGTTTTATAAATTCTGCTCTAAAGTGGTAGGAACATCCCTCTTACAGAATATACTTTCCATATACATTGTTAGTGCCAGGCATCCCTGTGTATTTCTTTCTATCTATTACTTATTATTTCTGGCTTGAGATAAAATATTGTATTGTCAGTTGTAGAACCCTCTGGATGTAAGTTCATTCAGTATAAAGCTAAAAGAGTCAAATGTTCTTTGCTTGGATTGTCTGGGTAACCTGCTTATGCATGCCTTTATATGTCTTACAGCTCTGTAGTAAATTGGTGTGCAGGAAAACCAAAGCTTGTAGGTTCTCTGGTATGTTCTTATCCCAATTAATTTTTCAGCAAATGGAGCCATGGGAGGCAGAATTTGATGCGGTTACTATCTTCTGGGCAGAAATATTTATAATAGTCTAAGGATCGCTTTTTAAACCCCCGAATAAGGGGGGGGGGAGTCCTCAACGGGGGAGAATGTTTTATCAGCATTAAAAATTAAATAGCAATGCTCAGATATGCCATTGGGGAATAGACACCTCTGAGATGGTCCATGTATTTGAAATTCCTCTTCAAACAACATATTGGATCTGTATGGTTTCATTTAAGAGGAAAAAAGCTTAATCAATCATTGAACTGTAACATGTCAGCGGCAAACCATTGAGAAATATTTGATAAGAATACTGCAGGTGGTTAAAAAGTAAAATATGTATCTTTAACAGCGCGAGATTACCGTTATTGAAAAGTTTACACTATTTCATAGTTCAAAGCACCCCTGCATACCAATTTACTGATAAAACTAAGGTTCATGAAACAGACCAAAAATAGGAATGCAAATGAAAATAAAGGCAGACCCATGTTTGAACATTTAAGAGGAGAAAAGAAACACACTGAATAACAATAAAAATGCAAAAGCCTGGCTTTGAAATACAGTGGTGCCCAATGCTAGCACAAAATCAATGGTAGCCTTATATTTCTAACAAGATTTGCAATTATCAGTAATGGTTATATTGTGTAAGTCGGTACTACTGTAAATAAATGATTTAATATGGTTTGTAATCTATATCTATATATGCAATTCATATGGATTCCACAAACACTAGTTTAGGGCAGATAAATAAATCAACTGTAAGTTAAAATCAAACAATAAGAGTTAGAGGGCAAACATATAAATTAAATGTTTCACAGCCTGGAATAATTTATTGTGCTTTGACAGTTATTGAATTCCATGAGATCTATTCCACATAGACAACTCTTGCAAGTCATGGGATTTCATCTAAGGAAGAGTTATTGAAGTCTTGCATCAAAAAAGAAATTTAAAAATTTGAGGTTAAAGGTTACTCTCTGCCTCTCTCTGACAATGAATGAGTCTGTATTGGAGGGACCTAGATCTAAGCCTTTATTTAGAGACAATATTCTGTAAAAGAAAGAATATCGTTTATGCCCCATCACAGTCTTTAAAGTGAGAAGAGCATGGATGTCAGTTGTAAAATCGGGTTATTTATTACGTATACTGCAATGGAATGTAGCAAAATCCTTAAAGATACATTATCATAAAACATTTTTGTATTTGGGAAATAATATATATTTAATTTAGCTTTTTCTGTTAATTTAAAGAAAGCACTCTTATATGCTTAAATGTGCTTATGTACTGTAACATCAAGAGCAGAAAGGGGCTGGTGGTTTGAAGCTCTTCTTTAATATAGGACACTGGTAGAGTTTTTATTAAGAGTAAATGAATATACATAATATAGACAGTTTTAGCAGTTGTTAGATTACAATACCAAGTGCTCTACAGTAGTAGACTAGAGATAAGCAAAACCAGCAAATTTCGTTCCACCATCAGTTCCAATGAATGTGCAAAAATTCCGCAGTAACGAATCAAATCCAATTTAGGACATAGGGCAGAATTTTTGAATTTTCAACATCACTGTATTTTGAATTTTTTAACATCGCATTTCCAATTTTCGAAGTCACATTTAAAGATATTTCAAAAGTTTGGCTATATCTGCAAATTTAAAAACCCACAATTCCAACTCAAAACCAGGTTTGTTACAAATTCAGGACTCATCACTCATTGCCACCCAAGTAGAGACTTGGGTGGCAATATATCTGGAAATTAAACAGTATGCAGGTTGCATTGCCTTTCTATGGCATATTTCTGAAACCAGAAGCATAATTATATGTAATGGTTGTTTTGTGTAGATTGGAAGACTAGTTTTACCTTTGAAATCAGCAGCAATGTGGGGAAACCATCTCTTTAAGCAAGTTTTCCATGAATCCCAGATAAAAAGCTCAGTAAAGTCTATAGCCTGCCTTCTTTTGCTTCCTTGCCAGATCTGTCATGTAGCTACTAGGGGATCTCTCTTTAAGCAAGGTTGAGCAGTCAGAAAACTAATTATTATTCACTGGGAATAAGGGTTGCAGAACTGATGAAAAGCCAGAAGCGAGTAGAATTACAGATGATTTTTTTCTAATGTTGCTGATTGCAGAGGTGAGAGTTGCAGTTATCTGCTAGATAAGAGATATAGAATCCATTCAGGCTTTATATTTTAGCTTTAATTCTCCTCTAAGTATATATAGGTGTGTACATATACATCAGCAGATTTAATCAGATCTAAATTCAGATTAAATATATTACAACATAAAGTTGGTGGATTTGAAAACATGGAGTATATATTTTAACATAAACATAGAGTAGGATATTTCTACATTTTAGACATGGTAGAACAACACGTGTAATGTAATGCATTTCAAAGAGCTCCTTTAAGTGGATTTTTAATTTAATGCTGTCTGGAAGTTTGACTGCTGTTATTAGAATAGCTTAGCTGGTTTGTTTAACATAAACCACCAGTTTTCCTCCTACACAAAATCATTTTCATCACAAACATTTTTTTCTTCTCATTTAGTAGCAAATAAAAATATATTATATCACTCTGAGGCCCATTAGACAGTGCAGCCTTTTAATGAGAGGTCAAGAAGTAACATCAACAAGATTTGTTAAGAGGGAAGCAAATGAGAATACAATAATAGATAAAATACACTCTCTGTAAATCTTCCATTACAGGCACTCGTGTGCTATGGAACACTCAGTTTACTGTTTATTTCTGTAAAAATAATAGCAGTGCAGATTGGCATTAGTAATGACCATTCTTAGTCTTAACATGTCTGAAAGCCATTTGTCGATCAGAAACCTCAAAAATATAAGTAACGGTGGGAAGAACTAGTATAGTTTTAATGAACTGGTTATTCCAAAAAATATTTGAATAATATACATGGATACAAACAGATGGAATAGAACCATCATTATTATTAAAATAAACATTCTGTACCTCTATCAGAAAAAACAAAATGCTAGTGTCTTTTGGGGTCAGAAAGGTCGTTTTATTCTACAACTTATTATACAGATGTCAGCCACTTACTCCAGAAATGTTTTGCTCCCGTCTGGGTGCCAACAGCATAACATGGCAGGCAGTCCAACCTATAACCTGTGAGTGAAACGAACTAGAGTGGAATGTGTATAAAGTCCCTTGTTCTAAAGGACCTTGATCTTAAGGACATAGAAAAAGAAGGACATTGAAACAAGAAGGGCAATTAAACAAGGTTTGTGCGTCACTGTGCTGGTGTGGTGTATTGAATGGACAGTTTTGTCTGTACCATGTGTACATCCTGCCACATGTATAAGAATCTGGAGCAGATGTTCCAGGGAACCTATGTCTGTGTCAGGTGTGAGTGGGTTGCCCGTTTGGAAGCTGAGGTGGAGTCTAAGGGGGCATCTTGCAGCAGTGCAGGGATTAGCAGAACTGGGGGGTCAGCAGGCACTAGCTGGGGCCAGTATAGAGGTGAGTGGAAGTGGGACAGGGAAGGTTGAGTGGGGAGGTAGTTTTGTTAGGGCTACTAGGGGAAGTGGGGGACAGAAGGGTAGGGTGGCTTCTTGCCCATCCAAACAGATTTGCCGCCTTAGGTAATGAAGTGGAGCAGGACACCTTGGAATTAGCCTATAAGGAGGGGGCTAGTCCCTTAAGCACCCAGGGGAATGCCATCTCTGATACAAGGGAGGAGGAATGAAGCATTAGGAATGCAAGGCAGGTGGTAGTGGTAGGGGGCTCCATTATAAGGAAGGTAGATAGGGTAATCTGCCGCCAAGACCCTACATGCCAAACTGTGGGTTGCCTGCCTGGTGCTAGGGTTCGGCATGTGATGGATCGTGTAGACAGATTATTTGGTGGGGCCGGGTGTGACCCGGTGGTCTTGGTTCACATTGGTGCCAATGAAAAAGTTAGAGGAGGAGGTGAGATCCTTAAACATGATTTCCGAGAGCTAGGGGCCAAGTTAAAAGCAAGGTACTTCCGGTGTAGTGTTTTCAGAAATACTACCGCAGCCACGTGTTAAGCCAGGGAGACAGCAGGAGCTTAGGAACATTAATGCGTGGCTAAGAAAATGGTGTAAGGAAGAAGCGTTTCGGTTTATTGAGAACTGGGCAGACTTTGCTGTTGGCTACAGACTCATTAGTAGGGATGGGTTGCACCTCACTGATGGCGGTGCAGCTGTTTTAGGGGAGAAGATGGCTAGAGGGTTGGAGGAGATTTTAAACTAGGTTTGGGGGGGAGGGTATTAGCAGTCTCACTAGGATAGATAGCCCAGGAGGAAAGCAGGGTGTAGATAGACCAGTGGTGGGTGGAAAGGGGGGTGGGGCTAGCGTAGGAGATAGGGAGGCATGTTTATTAAAGTGTACGAATAAATTACAGGATCATAATCTAAAATGTATGTTTGCAAACGCGAGAAGCCTGGCTGACAAAATGGGTGAATTGGAAATTATGGCATTGAATGAAAAGTATGATTTAATAGGTATAGCAGAAACGTGGTTGAACAGTTCTCATGACTGGGCTGAACGATATGCCTTGTTTAGGCAGGACAGAGAAAAAAGGAAAGGGGGAGGAGTATGTGCTTATGTTAAAAAAGAATTGAAGCCAAATTTAAAAGAAGAGATAACTGGCAATATGGATGTTAAAGTGGAGGCAATATGGGTGGAATTAGGCAACAGGGCAGGGGGTAATGTCATTGTTGGTGTCTGCTATAAGCCGCCAAATGCTAGCAGAGAGGAGGTGAGTCAACTTCATATGCAGTTGGCAAGGGCTGCACGTTTGGGGAGGGTGCTCATTATCGGGGACCTTAATTACCCTGACATTGATTGGTGTAGTGGAACTGCCATCACAGAAAAAGGCGATGAGTTCCTGAATTTGTTGCAGGATAATTTTCTGTTGGATCTGATAATATCTAACATTGTAGAGCGCATTATAGATATAAAGGTAACTGGAGGCTTAGGGAATAGTGACCATGAAATAGTGGCGTTTGGACTTTGTTATCGAAAGGAAAAGTGCGCTGGGTTAACAAAGACATTTAATTTCAGGAAAGCAAATTTTCCCAGGTTAAAAGCAGCTCTTCAGAATGTCAACTGGGATAATGTATTATCAGTTAAATGTACTGAACAGAAGTGGACTGTGTTCAAGGGGATTTTAAGCCAGTTCACATCTAAATTTATACCCTTGGGAAATAAATATAAAAAAAATAAATCCGCGCCCATGTGGCTGAATTCTGATGTAAAGATGCAAATCGAAAGGAAGAAAAAGGCATTTAAAACCTTTAAGGCCGAGGAAACAGAAAGGGCCTTTAGGGATTATAAAAAATGTAACAAGGAGTGTAAGAAAGCAATCAAACTAGCTAAAATTAATAATGAAGTTAGGATAGCTGAACAAAGCATCACTAAGCCTAAATTTTTTTTTAAGTATATTAATAGTAAGAAGATGAGGACTGAGAATGTGGCACAATTAATTAATGGGGATAAATTAGTTACGGAGGATGGCGATAAAGTAAAGGTCTTGAATACTTCCCCCCCCCCTCTGTATACACTATAGAAGATCCAAGTACAGATATCAGTAGCAGTACAGTAGTAATAATGATATAAAAGATTTAAGTGTACTTTGGTTAACTGAGGATATGGTACAGAAAGAACTAATTAAGTTTAATATTAATAAATCTCCTGGACCGGATAAAATACATCCTCGGGTACTTAGGGAGCTAAGTTCAGTTTTATCTAGGCCATTGTTTCTTATTTTTGCAGATTCCCTCATGTCCAGTGGTGTGCCTCTGGATTGGAAAAAGGCTGATGTCATTCCAATATTCAAAAAGGGTAGTCGTTCACAGCCGGGTAATTACAGGCCTGTAAGTTTAACTTCAGTGGTGTGAAAAATCCTGGAAAGTTTAATAAGGGAACATGTTCTAGAGTATGTTTCAAAGATTGACATTACCAGAATGGATTTAGGAGGAATAGATCTTGTCAAACTAACTTGCTTGGCTTTTATGAGGAAGTAAGTAGAAATTTAGACTTTGGCATAGCAGTAGATGTAGTTTACTTGGATTTTGCAAAGGCTTTTGATACAGTCCCCCATAGGCGACTAATGTATAAGCTATGGTCTGTTGGTCTAGGGAGTCACATTTGTACATGGATGGAAAATTGGTTAATGAATAGGATGCAGAGAGTAGTTGTAAATGGGGCTTCATCATTATGGAATAAAGTGCTAAGTGGGGTGCCACAGGGTTTTGTGTTGGGGCCGCTTCTATTTAATTTATTAATTATTATTAATTATTATTATTAATGATTTGGAAGTGGGTATTGTCAGCAAGGTTTCTGTGTTTGTTGACGACACAAAACTTTGTCGACCATTAAAAATATATAATACATATACTGTAGATCTGGTTGATCCAGGGATACTTTCCGATTGCCGTTTGGAGTCAGGAAGGAATCCCCCCCCCCATTTTTTAGGCTTTTTCCCCCCTTTCCTCTGGATCAACTGTTATGAAGGGTAAAAAAAAAAAGTTGGACTTGATGGACGTATGTCTTTATTAAACCACAATTAATATGTTACTATAATATAATTGAATGCTCATAAAATAAACCCCGTAACCACACTGCTTTCTCTAATTCCCCATTTCTGAAATTCTTTGCCTCTCTTTCTCGGTCAACAAACTTCTCTCAATATCAGCACATTATGTGATTATTTAATTGACATTTAAGGTATGTATCTAAAGTATTTTCTACCCTATTCTATGTATCCGTATGCTACTAATCCACCAATATTTTAAGCATTCTGGTACAGGGACCTCTTTACTTGTGTTCTATGGTTTTAAATGGTAATTACATTCATGGTGCTTTCTGGCTGTAAGGCTGAGGCCACACTATGGCAGACAGCGTAAAAAGCATTATACCTACTGTCAGGAAAATGTGTAGAGTGACTTGGTAAGAATGGGTTAACTAGTAGTATTGGTTCTTGAAAAGGACCAATAAAAAATACCATTCCACCCTGGAACAGTCCTATTGTTTATATTACGATTAGTCAAGCATAAAACCAGGTCTCCTTTTCTAGACAATGTGGAGCCGAACCGTGCATCTGGAATTCTCTCCAGCTAGGGGTCTGGTGGGTACTAAGAGGTCATTTTAAGTGTAAGACAAGTCATACATGTAAAATAATTGTATTTCGGTATTGGAATGTGTAAGACAGAAACCAATGTTATATTTGTAAATATAATAATATGCCCATTAATAGGATACCCAACATGGAGACCCTATTCCCTTGCCAAGGTGAGATATTAATATCTGGGGAAATATGGATTACACACAGGTCATGTTTGGTATTGGAGGAATTGATAATTAATAAAGGAGAGGAATATGTGATCAATATCCCAATACAATGTACATATCTACATTTATATGGAGTCTGCCTAAATGAGGGGGAATGAATGCTTTTGGCTAGTCGTAAATCTGGACATTCCTGGACACTCCCACCTCATGTGGAGGGCGTAGTTCAACAAATAGTTTAAAAGTCCATGTAGTCCAAAATAAGGTTGTTCATACTTTGGGGACATGCTAAAACGTGTGTATGGACCCAATGTTTCTTCCTGCCCCAGGATACAGGACTTCTTCTAGTGAGTAGGGTCTAAATATTTTTATCCTTTTTATTTTATATAACTGTTGTACCTATTGTATGTCATTTTATTGTAACACCATTTTATTTTTGTATTATATGCACTGTCCACCTTTTGGAATATTAAATCTAAAATTTAATAAGTTTTGTCTTTGATGCTCTAAAAGAACTCAGTTAGCCTCTGATAAGTTTATATGTGTTTGAATGGAGTGTACAGTGTAAATGCTAATTAACTCTGTGACTGCTTGTGAAGGACTGATGCTAATTAACCAGTTAGTTGCTGGAGTGAATGGTGTAGTGTTAACCATTTAGCTGCCAGGACAGGGGTGTGCATAGTCAGTGAGAGTCAAGAGTGTGTTTTTGGGGCGTCTTTAAGGCCGTAACTTAAAGTGGTGGCAGCGAATACCGATTAATTAGTCAGATCATGTGCCCAGCGAACTGGCGTTCGTGACACCTACATATACTGTATATTTACAAATCCAAGACCTACACATCAGATTTAAAGTCTATTTAAGTTTTGTCATTTATTTACATATATATATCAATTGGGATGAAAAATACCCCAGTTTTTATTTTTTAAAAACAACAAAAATTACTTTTGACTAAAAGGCAGGTCATCAAATCCCAATTCATGTTTTTGTTGATAAACCACAATCCTGAAATACGGCAGGAAAGGGGAGCTTATGTTGAAAAAATGTCAAATCTCTGTGCAGACATTTCCTTTGAGAACTGTTTATTAACTGCACTATGAATATTCTACAATTGTTATCACCCCTGAGGATAATCTATTTGATTGTTAACTATTAGGTAACATCCTTATTTGCCTTGCTTGATAAAGCACTAACGGGAGCTCTGAAACATCACATTTATACTGTAATTGATTATATAAAGATTTTAGAGAACATTCTTATTGATTTGTTTTATATGACAGCAGTTTTGTGTCCCCTGCTGTAGACACGTGTACATAACTCATGCGTGTTTGCCTTGGTGTAGCTGGGAATTGATCTATATATTCACCACTAGCTCCTTTTTTTCTTGTTTGATCATTTTTGGATTATATTTAGTATTTGTCATTCTTTGAGAGCTGATATATAATTAGTTTTTAACACACAATAGATCTCTCAGACAAACTCACAAGATAACTAATAGCAAAAAGCCTTGTAAACTTATTCTTTTCTGCATATAATTCTTCTGCACACAGCGTCTTTAAATTAATTTAAACAAATCAAGCTTAAATCAGTGCAAAGAAAGTGTTCTGCATCTGACAAACAATTGTACAAATTAAAATCATTTTCTGTTAAAGAAAAAAATAACATTTCTACAATTGACTTGTGAGACAGGCAAGATTCTTACAAGTCAAGGACATGGTTTCATTGGGACTAGTGCATAGCAAATACATTTAAATGATATGACAATCATGTTAATAATATTCACTACCATGTCCTGCAGATACGTCTAAAGCAAATGCAAGGCAAATAAAATGAAATAAAGCAAAATGTTTTGTGGATTCAGGAATGTACAATTAAAATAAAAATAGAGCACGGGCCAAGTTCACATGGTTAGTATAGATAACATAAGTTTAAATACAGTTTTGTAAAACAACTATAAATAATACATTGCATATTTGTAACAATAATTTTCATTGAATCAGTCAGGCTGACTGAGACCTGCAAACATCCATGGAAAAACTTTTACAGATAATTACTTAAAGGACATATCTATTCCAAAATGATATTTGTATATAGATTATTAGGTTCATGTATATAACACACACACAACAGAGAATAACAGAGATATCCTACCCAATCCCCAGCATCGCTCTACTGTATATCCAATGGTGGCAGAGTATTCGCAGAGAAATCTCTTATGAGCAAAGAAAAAACTTAGGGGCATAGTTATTAATGAACGCTATCGCAGGTCATTGCAATGGCAAAGAGCGTTATTTTCAACATATTTCTAAAACCGCTCATTTTCACTGCGAAAAGTATGACTGCGGCGGGAGTATTTGCCTTATTCATTGCATTAAGTCTGGTATTGTGGCAAAAAGAGAAATTGCTCTCTAGCATCGGCCATTACCAGACCAGGTGTCATGATGTTCCCTTACCTGCCCGGGGTCCCTCAGTGGCCGGTCTTCCTATGGGGGCGCGCGCATATGCGTTGTCCTGTGGCCGTGTGCGGGTGTTCGTACGCATGCCAGTATGGCCAAACGTGGATGGGAAGGGAAACTCCAGCCCCCAAATAGTATTACCCCCCCAAAAAAACCTTGCATTGTAACCTTACCTTCCTCTGCCAATCCCTTGCCTTGTCCTCCTTCTCTTCCAGCTAAGGATTGTCAGTCATTGCCACAACGATGATGTCACGGCCATAACTATTTCACAACAGAAGCAGAAGGGGAGGGACTTCCAGCAAGGGATCATGGTTCTTGTAACTCAGTGTGGGAGCGTTAGAGGAAGGTAAGGTTACAACACAAATGGGGTTCTGGGGAGTGATATGTATTTGGGACTGTAGTTACCCTTTAATAGTTCTATAATTACACCCTAAAGAAGAAGAATTTTATTTTGGTTTTGAAATGTCAATGTTGTATAATGTTCTGTTTCTCCTGCTTTTCCATGTAAGCTTTGGTAAAGGGGGTACGTGTTATATAAACAGTCCATTTCCTACAATATACACAGGGTTATTCAATAAAAGTTGTTATTGTGGTGCTAATTTTGCCCCAACCAATCAGATATTTCAAATGTTATATAAGACCTGATTATTTGGGGCAAAATTAGCACCATTTTAAACGATATTTCTATTTCTATGTGAGTGTATGCTAATGGATTTTTAGATCTATATTCTTGATATTTTATGCCACTGTTTAAACTAAGATATTTCTTGATTAAAATTGTCATTCCCACAGAGCCAACAGAGTAGATAACCAGGTCTAGGATTTATCAAGATTTTTTTGTTGCAAGGTAAGTGGGTCTCCTAAGGGAAAGTGGATTTTCTTTCCATACAAACCAGTTAATTTATTCTCTTGTTTTGCTGTGAAATTAAAACTGTTTACATTCCAAGGGACTTTAAAAGTACGTATTTTGATTGTTAGTTTGCAGATATGCAGCTGTGTCTGCTGAGTGTTGTTTTGATTTCTTGGTGTAAATCTGATTTTAGGAATGTATAAGAAGTAAATTTTAGTTCCTTGATGTTAAAATGGCCGAAATTGACCGAAATTTGAAATAAGCAGTTCACATAAATGCAACTTTTCCTAGAAAAAATATTTGCAGTCTCTTTAAAGAGCATTTCCCCCTATTATGGTACATATGAATATGAATGCCTCGTAGTGCAATGTTTGTAACTGCACAATATTTCTCCAGATTTCTAACTAGATTTTGGGGCAAGGACCTCTTTCCTCATGCTGCAAGGTGCAAGCACTTATACAATTACTAATGTAAATTACTATCTATCTATGTATTTATTTATATTTTATTCCTTCTGTATTAACTTTTGTATTATAATACAATACAATACCATTGTACAGATCTGTGTCCCCAAGTGGTGCTATACAAAAACTATACATACATCAACAACACTGGAGGCTTAGGCTAAGTGAAGTAAGTATAAATGTAATTAGACCATAAAATTCCTAGAATATCCACACACAAAAACCCCAACAACAACAGAAATATAATGATATAAATATAATATACTATCAGGGTTATTCAATAAAAGTTCTTATCGTTTAAAATGGTGCTAATTTTGCCCCAACCAATCAGATTTTATTTAACATTTGAAAGCTAACATCTGATTAGTTGGGGCAAAATTAGCACCATTTTAAATGATAAGAACTTTTATTGAATCTCCCTGTATGTAGCAGGTCAAACCAAACTTCAGCTTCTTCCTCCCTGAAGAACTACCTGTGTGCAGCGGCTTCCAGTCCTCTTGCTTCAGTGCCTCGCAGGCGTTTAAAGGGAATGTACATGTTAATTATTATATGTTTTGTATGACACATGCTTATACATACATACTTATTGGGTCTTGCTGTTATGAGCAGTAACTTTTTAATAATTGCTATAACTGAAAATTGCAACATAAAATGTAGTAAAGGAAACTTCAAGTTAAAGGGACACTTAACTGAAAAAAATTATTTGTCTTTTTCTATATTTTTAGTGCTGTCAGGAACTTGATCCCATTTTGCTCTCAGTGCTCCATGTCACTAGATCTCCTCATGTCCTGTTCAGCTCACTTCTAGTTAGTATACATGTCTCCTCTCTATGTATCCACCCCTGCCCAAAACTGAGACACAGCTAGTGTGTGGAGCGTGTGCAGTGAAGATGATCTGTGCCTCCCCACAGCCAATAGCATTCACCCAGTGATTTTGCGTGAAAGTAAAAGTAAAACTGCTTTGCTATGAGAGGGAAAGCAGCACGGGAGCTGTAATAATTGTTTGAATAAAGTAAGATTTTCCTTTAGCTGTAGGAGTTTGAAGGTGTGTGTGTGTGTGTGTGGGGGGGGGTCTGGTGCCGTCAACTTTGTAATTGATTTCTTTAGGTACAGTGCAACATTGAGACTTAAGTAACACAGTAGCTAACTGTAGGATTGGGTTTATTTGCACAGAAAGAGCACAGACAGATAATGCTTATTCCCTTTCCTAATCTTAATGCGGAACCAATTATCCATGCAGTGACAGGGAAATAATCTTTACTTTTATGGAATGGAGAGTTTCTACATGTAGTGTGCCAGGGGGAGGGGCTGGGTGATTGGCAGTTCTTTACTGACTAGCTGTGCCCTGCCTTCTTTAAAAAGTTAAACTCCCAGAGCTAAAAATGGGATAGGAAGGTCAGAGAAGAAAAAAAAAACAAAAGCAGATTTAAGATCGGTGGTAATTAATCCTAATTACTGTGTGATTAGCTAAAAAATAATTTAGCACAGTTTAAATGTCCTTTAAATAGTTAGGGGTCACATCTGAATCATCAATGCATTTTTATTAATAAAAACAGCAGCACTTTCTCAATAGATGAAATCCAGTGTTCTCTTTCTTCTCTTCTTCCCTATGGTAATAGAGCCATTACAACCTGTATAAAGTCTTTTAATAAAACAAAACAATGTGTAAAAAATATGGTTATAGTTGATTGTTATTGTAAAACCTAGATAAACTTTCTATTTCGATATATTGTTTTGACTGCTTATTAACACAGAATAATGGCTGGTATTGTATCATACATGAAAGGCAGAACCTGCAGAAGGACATTTGTTACTAAATATTTCCGTGCCATGAAGTGTCTCGTAGCAACAAAATGAATGAAACCAAAACATTCTACTAATTAGGTGCTCTGAAATCCATTAAATAAGATTCGCAGACACAAAAATGGACGGATAAACCATGGAACGTTATACATTTTATTTCACTATTCCTTTAATTGCAATTAAATAAAAACTATTTTTGTATCTCTGTACATAAATTACGCCTATATCATTATGACATCAAAAGTCATTCTATTTTCATCAAACAGCATAGTTCTTTTTATTAGTCAGGAATGACTTTGAGCTCACAATGTGACCAGAAAATCTGATTGTTTAGAATGTGTTGTATTGGGCAGATGGAAAACATTATTCAATATTTGCTGAGATTCAGAACAGTAATAAGGTAAGCACCATCATTAAGAATTACATTTATGGCTATAAGTCCTTTGTTGAAATTAAGTTTCTTGAATGAGCAATATATGGATTACACATTCATACACTAATGATAAAACTCGGCTAATGATCTTTAAAATTGTTTCAGAAAATTACACGGCAATCTTAAGGCAAGTAACTCCAGGGCAGGAATCTAAATGAGGCTATCACAGCTACATGCTATTACCACGGAAATAACAAGATGATAAGGATTTTAATTCACGGATAAGAAACTAGTGCAAAAAGAACACTTTGGACTTTTTGGGAAGTGGAAAATACTGAATTAAAATTTTCATCTACAGCCTAAGGATGAGTCACTTCTAAATAATCATTGTACAATTGTATTAGAAAAGAGAATAGCTAAAGGAATAAAGGTCATTTACAACTAGGATTAAACCATTAGTTAATAGAGTAAAATATACAATGTGAAATAATAATTTAACATAGGGAGAGTCAAAGCAGGGTGGAAATGCATAATAAAGATTTTTCCTTACGAATCTGTAATAGAGATGTCCAAAACTCACTAGTTTCGTTCCGTTCTCGAATTCCTGGATCTCAGGAAAATCCCGAAGATCTGAAAGTCCGAAACCGGAACAAATTTTCGCTAATTTTCAAATGTATGGAGCTATTTTCGATAATTTCTGAAAATAGCCTCGAACGTTCAAACATTCTCAAAAATACGACCGGAGAATATTTTTGAGTTAACAATCGTATTTTCGAGAATGTTCAAACGTTCGATGCTATTTTCAAAAATGAGAAATAGCTCCGTACATCCGAAAATTAGCGAAAATGCGCTCTGAAGTCCCAAAATCCGGACGATCCGGATCATTCAGATTTCGGAACCGATGAGTTTCGTGTCGAATTCTGATTCGTGTCGGACCCAAATCCCATCTCTAGTCTGAAACTAAACTAAAGCAAGTTGACAATTTTAAATGTAGGATAAATAATGCAATGTCTCTTTAAGAAATTTGATGTAAGTGGCAACGAAGAATCCTAGTTGCATGAAAAATGTGACAGTAAATATAGATATAGTTTATTCTAAGGAGGAAATAAAAATCTAAAGGGTAATGAGTATAGCTTTATGCCTAACAAGAAGCAAGTAAAGCTGTAATAAACACACTAGCAAATGAGGCCATTCTGTTTATTGCATAATGGGAAGAATGTGGATGTAGACTATAAAACAGATGTTTAGCCTGTGGTCTTGAAAAAGCTGAACTGCCAGTGCCACACAGTCTTTCCTGCTAATAGTGATACAATGCTAAATATTATGTACGGTTGATTAAACACTATACATTCTCTTTTTGTATTTCAAAGTGCTGAAGATAAAGAAATACTTTTACACAGTTTCAGAATTTGCTCTATATTGTATACAAAGTGATTGTTAGCACTTTCAATTGCATTGATGGCTATGTTCAGCTGTTCATGCTCCTAAAACATAACACAAATTTTCCAACAATTAGCCCAAGCCCACAAGCAATTACATTCTAAAGAGAATTCCCCAACCTGGCTATCCGACAACAGAGGATTGCAAACAAATAAAATTACAATTCTGGAGCATTTCAATTCAGAAGCTGCAAGCAGATTTAAAAACATATTAATGGAAATTAGTGAAAACCAAACAAGAAATATATAATGTATATACTCAAGTATAAACCGACCAGAGTATAAACCGAGGTACCTATTTTTATCTAAAAAAACAAATAAAAGTGATTGACTCGAGTATAAACCAAGGACAGCATGCTTTGGTTGCTACAGTACAGTTCCCTACAGTAAAATTAATAACTTGCCCCCCAAAATAAAAAAGGTAATACAGTTACCATTACACAACCTATGGTAATAAAATGCATTTAACTTCTCACAGTACCAACGCCCCACCCACCCCTCTCCACCACCACCCTCCACAAACAGTAATAGCCCACCCCTTAAACCCTACATACACATTGGTTCACAGAATATACTGTACATACAAGAGGGCTGAGGTGTGTGTTCAGGGCTGAACTAAAGGCTGATATCTTCGGACCGTGATGGCTCCTCCATCCTCTATGCCTTGTGAAGATGCTCAGTCCGCTCCAGTCATTGGCTCCCCTGGTCTCTCCTGGTCTCCGGTCTCATTACCTCTGCATTATCTGCCGGTACATATCGCCGCATTTAAGGTAGGCTTCCTGGTTGGTACAAGATGGCAAATTGTCCAGGTTTCCCACGTATGACCCGAGTATAAACCAAGGTCAGATTTTTAAGGTACTTTTTAAACCTTAAAACCTCAGTTAATACTCGAGTATATATTGTATGTATATACTGTTTTTCTAATACTGTTTAATAGCTCATATTAGCCTTAGATTTTTGTTTTTCTAGGATGAATGCTGGTACAGAAGAGGATTTTCTTTTTTCATGCAAGGATTGTCTGCAAAATGCCTTCTGTCTGAAAGTTCTGCAGAATGTTCTCTAATAGATAAACTCTGGGCTAAGTTCAGGATTATTTTTCTAGAAACATCTGTTAATTGATGTTTAATATGTTACATGATATTCATTATTAGTAACTGTCAATTCAATTTAAATGTAGTACTGCAGTTTATCTGCTGTAAGTAAAATTATCTAGCCAAGGTAGGTAAAGTTACTGTGTTGTGTAATAAATGATATTTAATGTGGGGAAATTATATTTATTAATATGATATCTGATGTGTTCTGTAGAACAGTGAAAGGTTTGATTTTGTGGTTGCATGGTACATTATTCAAAATCACAATGTGTACTGGCAGATCCCATTGGTATCTGTCGGTACACAGACAGTGGTAACCACATGCATGGACCCAACCGCTCCCCATATGCAGTATGGGGATCGTTCAGCCATGCACCCACATATGCCAGTTAGTATGAGCTCCCTCTACTATATTAGACAGCCATAAATTTTCCTTTTGAAACAATGACAGCAACGGCCATAGTGGACTTTAGTTTGCATTGTTGTTAGTTGTTTTCAGCCCACACACCTTGCTGATACTCTGCAAATCCTGTCATATCTGAATGGATCTGGTATTGACAAGATGTATGGAACCCTTTAGACTTGACTTTCTAGTACACATTTATCCCCATGCAATAACTTGAAGGCAGCCTATAGAACTATAGGAACAAATTTTATAATAACAAATCTAGCACATTACTATAGCAATGACAAATGTACAGTATGGACTAATGGTTGGAGAGAAAGATATATAGTAGACAATGTACCCCTTAATGTAAATTATAAGAATATCAGAAGTCACGGGGGACTGTGGCCTTTATAAAAGCACTTTGCCCACAGCCTTGCACAGAACTCCAATCTGATATCTGTGTAATTTATAGGCGTAGGAAAAGTGGTGTACCGTGTTAGCCAGTCAAAATGTTTACAGGGTTTATACCATACCACGTTTGTTACTTTTTTTATTTCAAAAGGGTTACCGTGTAATTTATAATAAAACCCATGCACTTTCCATGTTTAGAGGGTATGTCCACCCCCAAAACTATAATTTAACCAACTACTGGCCCCACTCTGTAGTGCAATAAAATCCTTATGTACAATATGTATATTATGTTGTGTGTATTTATTTAATAAAGTAGTGTATATTCTTGGACGAGCAGTGTGCATACACGTTATTTATGGGGTATTATGGGATAGGTCCCCTTCCCCATAAGAACCATTATTTTAGGGATATTGGTAGTTGAGTGCCATGGAACTTTGTGTTCCATGTATATAGTGGAGTCTTTCTCTTTGTTTTTTCTATGTATTTAATTAGTAACTTCCTCCGCCTAGCACCCACCATAATTGGTGTATACTACTATCCCAAATAAGCAGTAGGAGGCCTATGAGTCACCAGCTATTTCATAACTGTAGTGCAATAAAATCCTTACCTTACATCCAAGCTCTAAATGGTTCTCCTGTAATGTCCCAAAAACTGGCCACCAGCAGCCTGGCAGAATCCATTTAGGACTCTGTCTCCTCTCTCCTCTGGGAGAATTTTGCCATGTGCACTGCAGCAACCCCCCCCCCTCCCTCTCCCTCCCATTTTCATCTCCCTCCCCCTAGCATAAAACCCCTTTTCTCTAGTGTAGGGCTCCGTCCCCCATCCCAACCTCTATAGTAATATTTGCAGAAACTCCCCAGATCGTTACTTAACTTGCCTCTCTCCTCCGGCATTCTGGATAGCCAGAAGCCGCGTCCATGATTGGCTGCCTCTCAGCCAATCATGGACACGGCTGCCGAACAGTACGTTGGAGGAGAGAGGCAAGGTAAGTAATGATCAGGGGGAGTTTCTGCAAATATTACTATAGCGGTTGGGGCTGGGGGAGGGAGCCCTAAACTACAGAAAAAAAATCAAAAATGGGGTGGACATGCCCTTTAATGCTCTTCATTATAATCCATTTTGGTTTCAGTTTTTATGTTCCTCAATACATAGGGAGATTTCATAATGCTTTCTTTTTGGTGGCATTTATTACCTGTGCACAATATTGTTAAAGAGTCATTTCATTCTATTCGTTCTATTTAAAAGGACTTCCTAGAATCCCAAGAATGCAATACTTACCTGGATCCCGGTGGTCCCCAAAAGGGGATCTTCTACTCTGCTGCCGGCCTCAGTTTTGAATATTGCCATTTCTTCTAACAGCTTTACAAGATATTTATGAGCTTGCACAGCCACAGAGGAGGCCGTTTGGAATTCTGTTGTAAGACATTGGCCATAACTGCTACCCGGAAAGAAGAACAGAAGTGTTGAAAGCAGAAGAAGAGACAAAGCAGAAGATGATCACACCAAGGGCCGTGAGGACACATGAAAGTATTGGAGTCTTGTGGTTGTGGGGGGCCCTTTGTAATAGAATTCATTTTTGTCTGGGGATGGATTGTCCTATTAAGGGAAAACATGAATCTTATAAATACAGTATATTATAACTATATTTTTTATATTTTTTCTTTATATATTTATTAAAAGGATATTATTTTGTGATTATGGGTTCCCTTAACGTTTTCTTTATTTTAGACAAATGTACATTTAAAATAGTCTCATAAAATTCTCATAACATCTGATTAAATCAATGATCTCATGTAATTTTCATTGTACATAAAATGAGAGAATATGGGGTTTAATGGAGTATTAGATGCATTGCCACTTACTAGTTTGTGCTGCCGATAAGACAGTGATATCTGAAATTGAATAACTTTTGAGCAAGTCATCCCAAAGAAATGTCAGACACTTCCATTTAATCAGTTGGAGAAACTCTGCAGTTGCTTTTTATTCTTCATGATTCATGAAAAGGTTATCCATCCTCTATGAAGAAGACACCTGTTGTGTGTTTTGTGTCTATAAATGGTTCACTTTTGGGTTGTTTCAGATCCAATTTTCGCAATACAATTTCCTGCACTTAGTCTCAGTTTCATTTCAAACTGAATAAGTACTACAGTAACTTAGAAATAGGATTAGTATCTTTACCTTTTGTGATTAGATAGAATCACAAGTATTAAGTATTATGTTATAATTGTATGTTTTTGTCCATATATTATTGATTAAATAAAATTTTATGTATTAATATTCTTACTTAACCCTTTGCTATTCATTTTTCTATTCACATAAATTACACTATCAAGGAGATTCAATAAAAGTTCTTATTGTTAAATATGGTGCTAATTTTGCCCCAACCAATCAAATCTCATTTAACATTTGAAAGCTAGCATCTGATTGGTTGGGGCAAAATTAGCACCATATTTAACGATAAGAACTTTTATTGAATAACCCTGTATATTTCTCAAAAACACGCACAAATATGTATTTACTTTAAAGGGTATCTCCACCCTCAATATACATTTTTAATATAATGTGGGCATACATTCCCACTCCCAAACGTTATATTAGATGTGTAAAAAATTAATCACAATGGTACTTACAGCCCCTCACCCCAGCGACATTCTGATCCGGCTCCCTGCTTACCGGAACTACAAGCAGGGGGCTGAGAAGTAGCCAATCATAACCGCAGCTGCCAGCTGCAATAGAGAATACTGGGGGAGCAAGGCATGGTAAGTAGAGTTGTGATTCATTTTTTACACATCTAATAAAGAGGTTGGGGGTGGGAAGGGATGGCCAACATTATATAAAAAAAAGATTTTACGCTAGGATAAGGGCAGCCAGAGAGGGATAAAGAGGGAGAGGGGAAAAGTGCTCCCCTGTGCATTCCACTATCCTCTCAGAGGACAAGCAGCAGGCAGGAACCTTTCATACAGGAAGACAGCTCCTACTCCTCCTTGCACAGACACTTCAGGGGAACAATAAGGAGCAGAGATGTAATGTAAGGATTTTTTTAAACTACACAGTGGGGCCAGCAGTGGGTTAAATCTTAGTTTAGTTTGCAACTATGGCCCTTCCAAAATGTGGCCCTATAAACTTGAGATTTTTTCTTTCTGGTTTTAAATTGCCCCATCCCCTGACAATGATCTTTAAATTAATAAAGACATGTAAATAAAGTTCTAGTAAAGTCATTGGCCTTCTCAAATATATCACATTAATTATGTGTGTTTATTTAAATATATAGGTTAATGTTTAAAAATATTCTTTTCAAAACTACAATGTTTTCATAATTAAAGAAATCCCACATTTAAATGAATAAAGTTATTTGATGATTTTCCTGTCACCCAAAACACTTTTTCCTTATTTATTGGGCCTAAGATCACTTAAATCATTATTAAAACTTGCTGCCATGGAAAGAGTAATAAATTGCAATGCTTGTAACAAATATGTCCTGTCTTGAATAAAAAGAATAGTCCAGTCTGCAGAAGCAGCAGTGAAATCTCTCCTGAGCGTAGCATTTAACTATGAATATTTGTCTATTTCAAGCTTAGTATTTGAGTGCCAGACTTTTGGACAGTCATTAACCATCATGGATGATTGATAGAACCCTGCTGAGAGATACAGAATGATAGCAAACCTCCTATAAATGATAATGATTCTCTAAGGTCAAGTGATAATAATTTGTTTGTGACAGCTTGAAGCTGTTAGCAGAAAAGTTCTGAACATGGAGGTCTGGTATATTTAGATATGGAAAGTTTTTACTTGTTTAACTTAAAAATATATACAATGCATTAGGTAAAAATTGATAATTAATTGTTGATGTAAATGGGGTAATGTACTGCAGAAACAGGAAAAAAAATAGCTTACAGTCAAAAAATACATAATTACCAATGTATTGTAGTTTTTAATAATCAAATCTAGAATTTAGTAGATCAGTCAAGAAAAGTCACTAAGAAGACCCACAACTTCATAAAAGGACAAGAATGCAGATCAATGAACTCTGAGTTGACTTTTAATATCCCTCACATTTTCACATAGGGGTTGCATTATCTTATATACTGAAACAATGGACTCTGCAGTACCCTGAATGGCCGTTAGGTGGTGCTGGAGAGAATGGGAATAAATCCTAATACTAACCGAAAGATAGAGATGGCCAAACTTTCGAAAGTTCGGTCCGTTTTCGAACTTTCGAACCATATGGAAAGTTCGGAAGTTCGAAAGTTCGAAAACGGACCCATTAAAGTCAATGGGAGTCAAATAGTTCGAAAAGTTCTAATGAAATACAATTAAAATATCAATGGTAACAATGTAATTGGCTGTGGGACCTGGGAAATGGTCTGGGGAACATGTTTGAATATCCAGGACATTCGAAAAATCAATTTTACTCTCACTCGCGCTTTTTTCAAGCTCGTTCGCGCCTAGATACCATGTACATTTTACTCGCGGATTCGATGCTCACGTATAGGCTTTAATGGACACTTTACTCGTAGATTCGATGTTCGCGCCTAGATACATGGACATTTTACTCACGGATTCGATGCTCGCGTATAGGTTTTAATGGACACTTTACTCGCAGATTCGATGCTCGTGTTCAGGCCTAGATACCATGGACATTTTACTTGCGGATTCGATGCTTGCGTATAGGTTTTAATGGACACTTTACTCGTGGATTCGATGCTCGCGTTCAGGCCTAGATACCATGGACATTTTACTCACGGATTCGATGCTCGCGTAGAGGTTTTAATGGACCCTTTACTTGCGGATTCGATGCTCGCGTATAGGTATAATAGGCATTTTACGCTTACATTCGAACGGTCGAACATTCGATATTAATCAAAAGTCCGAAAATATCGAAAATCCGGGTCCGGAATAGTTCGAGAAGTCCGAATTTGTTCGAATTCGAATAGTTCGGTTCGAACTCCGGTTCGAGTTCTAGTCCATCTCTACCAAAGGATTACACCAGAACGGCTGGGAGGGGGTTGGGGGGTGGGAAGTGAGGGTGGGGCCTGAAGAGGAGTGAGGGGCGGTTGTGTGGCTGCGGATTTGCGATTCTTTAAAGAATTGGGGGTCTGCTGGTTGCTTTTAATACACAAGTTTCAGTGGCACAGGTTATGTGGCTAAGCACCATCACATAGCATTTGTCATTTTTTCCAACTTTTTAAAAATAAAAAAATAGTATATGGTTTAAAGACACAATCAGGACTAATGATAAAAAAAGCAGTAGTTGGTTTAACAATAAAATCTATCATGGTTTAGAATTAGAATTTGTGTCTCCAGACTGTTTGTTACGGGTTCGTACTGTTTTATTCCACTATGAAGGATTTATTATGATGCTTAAAGGGCATTTCCACCCTAAATTAATATTTTTGCCATAATGTTCCTCTCCCCTGCCCACTCCAACCGCCGTGATAGATCTGTAATAAGAGTTTCCCAATTATACTTGCATCCCTTCGATTCTGCTGCTGTCTTCTCCTCCTCTCTACAAACCAGAAGCTGCAGAGAGGGCCTGGACCGGCAGCCGCGTCTGTGATTTTCTGCCAGTGAGCCAATCACAGACGTATGATTGGAACACGTTTATTATGAAACTAACACCACGGTTGGGGGTGGGCAGGGAAAATTATTGTACGCTAGGGGAAAGGGAGGTAAGGATTTTTTTAAACTCACAGTGGGGCCAGTAGTGGGTAAAATTATAGTTTTGGGGGTGGACATGCCCTTTAAAGGAAAATGCAAGTCTAATAATAAATAAGTTTAGGGGATTTTTATATGCCGTAATATTGTTAGTAATTTTGCTGTCAGATAAATACTCAGTTGATAATATTTCTGCTTATAATTAGTTGTTTTTCTAGATATGGGTATACATTATATGGGTATAGTATCTATCTCCTGATATACTTACCTATATTTCCTTTGCCCCTCTGGTCTATTTCCATATCCTCTCCATTAGCCATCGATTTACCATACATATAAATGGTTGTAGGTACTGTTCGTCCTTTTTCTTCCGAAATTCCATTGATATTGGTATCAGCTTCAAAATTGAATTTGGCATAACCTTATACATGAAAAAAGTTGACCATAACAGACAAAAAAAGGGAAGACTAATATGCAAGTTTAATAATAAATAAATTTAGGGGATTTTTATATGCCGTAATATAAGAACTTTTATTGAATCTCACTGATAGTTTGTACAAACTTGCGTCAGCTGATGCGCCACTTCAAGGCAGTATCCCAGCATCAGTCCTAACCTAATGGGTAAAGTACAATCCCTGGGGCAACAAGACCATACCTGCTTCTCTCTTTATTTAGTATGACCTATTCCAGGAAATTATGGAAGCCTATAGAGCCTATCCTTGTATTTGTATATGATAAAGGGCAATATGGCTAAGCTCTATTGTATGCTTTGCTCCCTGAGTAAATTTATTCACCGCCCCTTTAAGGCAGTCCAGATAAAAAGAAGGTTTAGAAGCTCTGTAAGCTCCCATGATTCCCTGGAATAGGTCATACTAAATAAAGAGAGAAGCAGGTATGGTCTTGTTTCCCCAGGGATTGTACTTTACTCATTAGGTTAGGACTGATGCTGGGATACTACCTTGTGGTGCATCAGCTGACACAATTTTGTACAAACTATGTAACTAATGTATCCATTTTAACTTTAGTGCAGGTAATTACCCTTCATTGCTTGCATGTATGTTTGATTATTATATCTTATTAATTTATGCTTATATGTATAGTTGAGTGCTGGATTCTTTTGTGTAATGTATATATTGCCGGTCCTCCTTTGCACCGCAAAGTAATTTAGAATAAAGGTTTGAGCTGCATATCCTTGTATTTATATAGATATATAATATGCTGCCAATTTTATATAAATAATTAAAAAGTAAAAGTAAACATTTATGTTTTAAATACTTAGAACATTACAAGCAGGCCCCATTGTTTTATTCTCCACAGATCCTGGAAAACCGATCTGAATGTCTTTGATCGGTACATCATATAAGGTTACATATTAAACTGAGGGACATTTGTCTTGACTTTACTATTTGTACTTGAGAATGACAACTGACTAAAGTATATAAATAGAACATGTTCTATTTGGACCAGTGTTGTCTGTGTGTTCCTCAGGGGTCTGTCCTGGGTACAGTGTGCTATTTATAAATGACCTTGAGTTTGGCATTAAAGATACAGTCTTTATGATTCCTGATGATTTTAAATTGTACAGAACTATAGGTTTAGTGCAAGATGCCTCCCCTATAACAGAGGACCAATGGTCGTTTATACTTCATTTCTTTGTAAAGGAGCAACTGGTTCCTAGACAATAATAAATACTAAAGTAACCTATATGTAAAAGGTATCAAGCACACTGTTGGGAATATGCAGTTAGGCTCTCTAGTAGAAGGTAACTGGGGTTACCTGTCATGAAGTAATTTGGCTGACTCCTCAATGTGTGAACAGGTCTGAGAGAAGTTATTTGTTGACTGGTCTAGGCTGCTGGTTGTACATGGAATTTGGGAATAAATAATCAGAGCAAGGAAACATGTTTATTCAGTGCTGCATCTCAGAGCTGTTTAAAATACTACCCTATCCCCTAGCTCTAGAGCAAGAAATCCAGGAGACATGCTAATAAGAGGAAGCAGCCCAGCAGATTGGATCCCAAGTAGTGTATCTCAGACAGTGGAGCCCCAGAAATCCTAAGAACTGTATCCCAGGGACAGTTCTTGTTTGCTAAGATAAGGTTTTGCTTGTGTTATAATTAGAGATGGACGAACTTTGGAAAGTTCAGCCCATTTTCGAACTTTCGAACTATATGGAATGTTCGAAAGTTCGAAAACCTACCTATTAAAGTCAACGGGAGTCAAATAGTTCGAAAAGTTTGAATGAAATACAATTATAATATCAATGGTAACTTAATATAAATAGCTGTGGAACCTGGGAAATGGTCTGGGGAACATGTTCAAATATCCAGGACTTTCGAAAACTCGATTTTACTCTCACATGCGCTTCTTTCGAACTCTCACGTTCAAACATTCGATAATTATCCCATGAATGACTCGCGGATTCGAGAATTTGATATTTACTCGCTTATAGCTTCAATAGACATTTTACTTGCGGATTCGATATTCGATATTTACTCGCGTATAGGTATAATAGACATTTTACTTACGGATTCGAGAATTCGATATTTACCCACGTATAGGTACAGCAGACATTTTACCCGCAGATTCGAAAATTCGATATTTACTCTCGTATTGGTATAATGGACATTTTACTCGCAGATTTGATAGTCAATATTTACTCGCGTATAGGTATAATAGACATTTTACTCGCAGATTCAAGAATTCGATATTTACTCGCGTATTGGTATAATAGACATTTTACTTGTGGATTAGAAAATATATATTTACTCATGTATTGGTTTTATTGACATTTTACTCACATATTTGCACGCCTTGAACGGTCGAACTTTCGATAATTATCGGAAGTCCGGAAAATATCGAAAATCGGGGTCTGGGATAGTTTGAGAAGACCGAGTCCGTTAGAACTCGGGTTCGAGTTCTAGTCTATCTCTAGTTATAATAAAGCTCCTCCTGCAAAAAAGCTTGTGTTGCCTGGGTTGCCTTATTTTCCAACATTTCACACAACATGTTCTATTTGGGCCAGTGTTGTCTGTGTGTTCCTCAGGGGTCTGTCCTGGTTGCAGTGTGCTATTTATAAATGACCTTGAGTTTGGCATTAAAGATACAATAAAAGTTCTTATCGTTTAAAATGGTGCTAATTTTGCCCCAACCAATCAGATATTATTTAACATTTGAAAGCTAACATCTGATTGGTTGGGGCAAAATTAGCACCATTTTCAACGATAAAAACTTTTATTGAATATCCCTGACAGTCTTTATGATTCCTGATGATTTTAAATTATAATATAAATATAAACAAAAAATAATAAAAAATATATAACAAAAATCAAAAAAATAAAAAATGTTATAAGTGCCTAAAATTTTTTTTTAACAGGCACCCTAACAGCAATTAGTTATATTCAAGTATATAGCACCACATATAAGTTTTAAGATTTACGTCAGTTCAGATCTCTCACCCTGATGATATATATATATATCTTTAGGGTGGTGCCTACACAGCGTGCTCTGTTTGTGTAATCCGGCACCGTATCATCATTTCACTGACTTAATTTTATGCACCTTTGTTAGGTGACTTGTGTATCACAAAGAACATGCTTTAATATAAACCCTTGGAAAGCCTTCAAATATATATTCACATACACATACAAAGATGTGCTACAGCATACAGATCAAACACATACAAACATATATTTACACATAAACTGGGATGGAGTCTTACGAGTCAGGCTGACTGTGAGGGATCCTAAACACAATAGCTTCATCTTATTGTACCAAGCAAAAAGCTATATAGATAAATATACATGTAGGCTATTTATATGGTTGTCAAACAGCCCATACATAAACGGAACCGTTAGGAATATGATCTAAAGCGACTAGGGTTCGGCACATACCAGAACGTTCCTAATATGCAATAGTCATGCCCAGCTCAATACGCTATCACATAACACATATTTATCAATTTTTTTATCCAACTTTGGCCCAAATCGTAAGAGACATGTAAAGCTACAATTATATTATACGATACCCGTCCCTATCTGGGTAACGACCCAGTTACGCCAGGGACGCAGATGTCCTAAGGGCCGAAAAACCTCCTAGTCATAACAAACGATTCCATGTGGTTCCCATCACTGTCTAGAACTCCGCTACCATCCCAGGTAAGAGAAACGCTGACGCGCGTTTCGTCACGATCCACGTGACTTCGTCAGGATGTAAGGAAGACAGAGTGCGCTCTACGATCTTTAAATAACCCAACGTGTCCGGCGTCACTGCCAAATTCAAATACAACTTTATTATACACACGGACAGTGTAGCCGACAGTGCTTTCTAAACAAAGAACCCACTACCCCTAAAATTCTGTAATACGAGATACCAAAAACTTTAAAAACATATATCTTAATATGTAGAATGTGGATAACCTAAGTAATCTCATTATACCAAAATATTAAATGATTATTTATTTACATTATAGTTTTTCTTAACACTAATTACCCCTCAAAATAGAAGTGGGACAGGTAAAGGCAGGTGTAAAGAATATAAGGATTATTTAAGATTTCAGCTAAATAGATCTAAAATAACAAAGTCTCAAACCAGGAAATTTGTTAGTAAATGATATAGATAAGTCACAGAAAGCAATTATGTTTATGTCTTCATTTAAACCATAAGGTGGTCCATACCAAGGTTAAAGATCCATCTTAGCTCTTTTTGGAGGAGGTTTTTTTCCACATCTCCCTCCTCTGATGCCCAACTCGATCTTGTCTATACCACTAAAAAGTATCATATAGGGATTACCCCCATGTTTTTCCAATACATGCTTTGCAACACGGCTTCTTTGTGGTTCCTTATTTTTTATTCTCTAAGATGTTCCTGAAATCGGGTATTCATCGTTCTCCTGGTTTTTCCAACGTATTTCTTATCACATTTACATTTTATCACATATATTACATTGATGATTGACATTATCAGACTTTTACTTTGTATTTCTTTCCCCATTTGTCTACAAAAAAGGTTTCTTGAGAATTGTATTGGCACTATTGCATCTACCACATTTCCTATTACCGATGGTCGCATTTATCCCCATCCATCTTCTATCCCCTTTCTTTGTTTTCGGAGAAATGCTATGACATAAAATATCCTTCAAATTAGGGGCCTTTCTGCAATCATCTGGGGATTTTTTCCCACTCTTAGCCCTCATCTTCAGATATGAATACCAATTTTACGTAGAATTTGAGTTAATAATCCCTTGTTCATTGTATTTCGTAATTAAGCAAATATTCTCAAAACTTTTTTGTTTAACAGTTTTCTCTTGTAGAAGGGATTGCCTTTCCACTTTCCTCACCTTTCCTAATGATTTCTTCATTAATGTTTTAGAATATCCTCTTTTTTCAAAGTCTTCACACATATCTTGTGCTTGCCGATCAAAAACTCTTTTTGGGAGCAGTTTCGTTTAACTCTCAAAAGTTGACCTGCTGGTATTGCTTTTATAGTGGTATATGGATGGTGACTAGTGGCATGTAGTACCGAGTTCACAGCTGTGGGTTTGATGAAAGTCTCGGTTTCTATTTTTCCATCGTTTATCATCTAGATAAATTCACTATCTTTAATGAACGAATTAAGAATGATATGTATAGGCTACAGAAGGAAATCAAAATGAGGAAAATTAGAAAATTTAATCGTGATAAGTCTGATTATGATAATGATAAAGTTTATGATTTCAGAGATCCGGCTTTTTTAGACAAAGAGGAGGGAACTCTGGAAGAGCCCTACATATCCAAAGTCCCTCCAAAAGGAAAAGAAGGGGAGGGATATTGAGAAATCGGAAGAGGAGCAGTAAGATTAAGGGACAGAGAACGTTGGGGATACAAGAAGAGAGGCAGAAACAAGAAGGACTTCAAAAAGTAAAGGATAGAGATTTACAGATTGGGAATCTCTCAGGTGAGACTCTGAGTGACGGTGAAACATCCATACTAAGGAAAGGTATGTCGTTCGTTCCGAATAATGAGTTGAATAAGTTTGAATTTATAAAAGATGTGTACCTTTTTGCGAGGAAGCTTACTCTGAGTAAAATGTTTAAAGACTGTCCCCAAAAGGAAATTTTGGATATTCATGACAAAAAAGCATTACAGGTGTTGGAAGATCTAAGAGATGAGGAACAAGAGATGAGAGAAAACCAAGATATAAAGCATATAGGATATACACAATCAAAATTCTTTCCCCCTTTGAAACAATATGCTAATATTAAAATGTTTATTGATCGGGTAGAATCTGAAGTGATTAAACTTAAGAAAAAGAATGATGTTATAGACAACTTAACGATGGACAAGAGAAAGGCGTTAAAAAATTTACAAACTAGGGAGAATTTAGAGATCAAGGTTGCAGATAAAGGAGGGAATGTAGTTGTGACTTCAAAGGAAAAATATAAAAGAGAAGCTTTGAGACAACTGAGAAATGACCAGCAATATCTCAAATTGGATAGGAACCCAACAAATGAAGCCCAAGATAAAATAAAACTTATAGTGGAAGACAGTTTGAGGTTGGGGTTAATTAACCAGAAAGAATATAATTTCAACATATGTGTGAAGACTTTGAAAAAAGAGGATATTCTAAAACATTAATGAAGAAATCATTAGGAAAGGTGAGGAAAGTGGAAAGGCAATCCCTTCTACAAGAGAAAACTGTTAAACAAAAAAGTTTTGAGAATATTTGCTTAATTACGAAATACAATGAACAATGGGATTATTTAACTCAAATTCTACGTAAATATTGGTATCTCATATCTGAAGATGAAGGTCTAAGAGTGGGAAAAAATCCCCAGATGATTGCAAGAAAGGCCCCTAATTTGAAGGATATTTTATGTCATAGCCATTTCTCCGAAAACAAAAGAAAGGGGATAGAAGAATGGATGGGGATAAATGCGACCATCGGTAATAGGAAATGTGGTAGATGCAATAGCTGCCAATACAATTCTCAAGAAACCTTTTTTGTAGACAAATGGGGAAAGAAATACAAAGTTAAAAGTCTGATTACATGTCAATCATCTAATGTAATATATGTGATAAAATGTAAATGTGATAAGAAATACGTTGGAAAAACCAGAAGAACGATGAATACCCGATTTCAGGAACATCTTAGAGCAATAAAAAATAAGGAACCACAAAGAAGCAGTGTTGCAAAGCATGTATTGGAAAAACATGGGGGTAATCCCTATATGATACTTTTTAGTGGTATAGAAAAGATCGAGTTGGGCATCAGAGGAGGAGATGTGGAAAAAACCCTCCTCCAAAAAGAGCTAAGATGGATCTTTAACCTTGGTACTGGACCACCTTATGGTTTAAATGAAGACATAAACTATAATTGCTTTCTGTGACTTATCTATATCATTTACTAACAAATTTCCTGGTTTGAGACTTTGTTATTTTTAGATCTATTTAGCTGAAATCTTAAATAATCCTTATATTCTATCCTCTTTTACACCTGCCTTTACCTTGTCCCACTTCTATTTTGAGGGGTAATTAGATGTTAAGAAAAACTATAATGTAAATAAATAATCATTTAATATTTTGGTATAATGAGCATACTTAGGTTATCCACATTCTACATATTAAGATATATGTTTTTAAAGTTTTAAAGTTTTTGGTATCTCGTATTACAGAATTTTAGGGGTAGTGGGTTCTTTGTTTAGAAAGCACTGTCGGCTACACTGTCCGTGTGTATAATAAAGTTGTATTTGAATTTGTCAGTGACGCCGGACACGGGTTATTTAAAGATCGTAGAGCGCACTCTGTCTTCCTTACATCCTGACGAAGTCACGTGGATCGTGACGAAACGCGCGTCAGCGTTTCTCTTACCTGGGATGGTAGCGGAGTTCTAGGCAGTGATGGGAACCACATGGAATCGTTTGTTATGACTAGGAGGTTTTTCGGCCCTTAGGACATCTGCGTCCCTGGCGTAACTGGGTCGTTACCCAGATAGGGACGGGTATCGTATAATATAATTGTAGCTTTACATGTCTCTTACGATTTGGGCCAAAGTTGGATAAAAAAATCGATATATATGTGTTATGTGATAGCCTATTGAGCTGGGCATGACTATTGCATATTAGGAACGTTCTGGTATGTGCCGAACTCTAGTCGCTTTAGATCATATTCCTAACGGTTCCGTTTATGTATGGGATGTTTGACAACCATATAAATAGCCTACATGTATATTTATCTATATAGCTTTTTGCTTGGTACAATAAGATGAAGCTATTATGTTAAGGATCCCTCACAGTCAGCCTGACTCGTAAGACTCCATCCCAGTTTATGTGTAGATATATGTTTGTATGTGTTTGATCTGTATGCTGTAGCACATCTTTGTATGTGTATGTGAATATATATTTGAAGGCTTTCCAAGGGTTTATATTAAAGCATGTTCTTTGTGATACACAAGTCACCTAACAAAGGTGCATAAAATTAAGTCAGTGAAATGATGATACGGTGCCAGATTACACAAACAGAGCACGCTGTGTAGGCACCACCCTAAAGATATATATATATATCATCAGGGTGAGAGATCTGAACTGACGTAAATCTTAAAACTTATATGTGGTGCTATATACTTGAATATAACTGATTTTAAATTGTACAGAACTATAGGTTTAGTGCAAGATGCCTCCCTATAACAGAGGACCAATGGTCGTTTATACTTAATTTCTTTGTAAAGGAGCAACTGGTTCCTAGACAATAATAAATGCTAAAGTAACCTATATGTAAAAGGTATCAAGCACACTGTTGGGAATATGCAGTTAGGCTCTCTACAAGAAGATGACTTTATGGAAAAATTAGTGGGATTACCCGACATGAAGTAATTTGGCTGACTCCTCAATGTGTGAACAGGTCTGAGAGAAGTTATTTGTTGACAAGTCAGGAGTTTAATGCTTCTGATGCTAGGATTTGTCCTGAGGTGCACCCCCTAAAATCTGCACCACATCAGTTAAGTATCAATATATATATATATATATTACCAGAATGAGATTTTGAAGTAGTTGTTGGATGGAGAGGTGTACGAAGAGGTATGATATGATCCCATGTGGGACATTAAACATAAGTTGGAAAAACTTGTAACTGATAGACTCATATCAGATGCATATCAGATGTAAAAAAGTACCTCACTGTGGATCACCCTATCACACCTACACTGTATACCCTGCCCAAGGTGCATAAGAACCCTGTCGAACCTCATGGTAGGCCCATTTTATCGGGGGTCGGTTCCATCTTTACCCCTATGGCCACCATGTTGGACAGGGGTCCAACTTGCACCATTGGTATGGGGTACAAGATCTTTTGTATTAGATACTACAGACTTTTTGAGAAAAATTCACAGTATCAAGGTTGATAATTGGGGTGATATTTTACTAGTTACACTAGACGTATCTTCCCTTTATACTTCCATCCCCCACATACAAGGGGTAGTAGCCACAGTCAGTGGCTGGAGGATGACTTTGTCAATGTGTCTCCGCCCTTTAGTCACTACTTATGAAAAACAGTAGGAGCAATAATAAGAAAATTAAATATAATTCTACCATGGCAAGGAATAAAATAGAATTCCAGTATGATTCCAGCCCAGGCTTTGTTACCACCTTTGATAAGGATAGTAGTAAAATCCGGGGCATTCTGAATAAACATTGGTCCATTTTAAGAATGGATCCTTTATTGAAAGAACTATTACCTTCTAGTCCTAGGATTGTATATAAGAAGGGCCGCACTATAGGTTCCATAGTGTCTCCAAGTTTATTTAGGGATGACACCGCGATAAACTACCCCTACTTGGCTTAACTATAAAGGATGCTATAAATGTGGATTAACACGATGTAAGTGTAAATACATTCACACATCTAGTACCCTTCACAGACAGCAAGGCCTAAAAAAATTTAAGATTAACAGACATTTAAACTGTAGATCATCCTATATTATATATCTTGTGACCTGCGTTTGCGGCAAACAATATGTTGGCAAAACGATCAGGCCAGCTTACAAAAGAATAGCCGAACACGTGAATGCAGCCCTAAAAGGACGCTGTGATACAGCAATATCCGCCCATGTTGTGGACTGTCATGATGGCAATTTAAAGATATCCTTTCAGATTATTGACCATACACCTCGAAATATTAGGAAGGGCGACAGAGAACGCAGTCTGCTTAAACAAGAAGCGTTCTGGATCTACTCGTTAGGTACCATTGCTCCCCATGGTCTCAATAGAGATTTTGAATTGAGTTGCTTTTGCAACTAAATATCTTGTATCCTTATACAGTATTTCTATTTGTTTTAACTAATATGTTTATTCATTGTTACTAATGTTATATCATGGTCACAATATAGCATGGCATTTAAGTATTGCCATTATCTCTGTGTATTTACACACCAGACTTTGATCTGGTTCGTTCTGTTCTGTATTATGTGGTTGCTACTTCCATGAATTAGAACATTCCTATACCTTACCATTGTTGGAATAGGAGGTTTAAATATGTGTTTTTAACATGTTTGACTTTTGGTTTTATGTATATCACTGTATATTAAGTGCTTAGATGTTCTTGGATCTCTGGAGCAGTACTTTAAGTTATTAAATACTATGCATCCTGATATTAAATATACATTAAATTATAATGAGTCTGAAAAAATTGTGAAAATTGTGAAAAAAGACAGGCTTACTAATGGCAGCCAAACAAAAAAGTATAGATAGGTGCAATACTGAAGAGAAAAAGGGAAAGCGTCCCAGTGATGGGATGGGGCGAGTGGTGCAAAAATATTGGCACTTACTTAAAAATGCCTGCCCTGATATAGAGGAGCTCCAGGAAGCCCCTTAATCTCGTACGGAAGAGGGCATACAATTGGGAGACAGATTGTTCGATTGTTCTCGTGTATGTGTTGTGGTGTCCTTGCCAGTTGTTATATGTAGGGGAGACTATGTAACTCCTCAAGGCAGGATATCACAACACAGATCTAGCATCCGTCTTAAAGACGAGAAATTCCCAGTGTCCAAACATAAGATGATGGGACACAATGAACCAGATTTGCAGTTCATGGTATTAAAATCAGTCACAATGCCACCAAGGGGAGGTAATCAAGGACTTAAATTGAGGGAGGGAGGGAGGTCTGGTGGGTGCATAAACTTAACACCTTAGCACCACATGGCCTTAACAGGGACTATGACCTGAATTTGTTCTTATAATAAGTGTGAATGATTCTGTTTTTTTCCTAGCTGGCTCATAAAAGTCAGAAGGTAACTTAACTTGGGGGATAATTACGGTTATTATTGAGTGATAGTGTTAGTAATAAGTGTATACAGATTCACTGAACTGAACGTATATGATCATATAATGGAAATAATACACAATAACAATGTTATGTGTTATATAAATTTCTCATTGTGTTGAAATGACCTCATTTCCTGTTAATATGGTTTAAATATGGGTGTGTCTACCCTATCTTCATTGCTATCTGTGAGGGCTTGAGAAAGGGGATTATTGTCCTTGAAACGTTGCTACTTGGTTGCTGCAAGTAGCATGTGAACACCATCAGTCGCCCGTTTACCTGGGTTAGATAAACAGGCAATTTGACGTGCTGGTATCATCACCAATTGTGTGGAAACATTTGCTGTGGCATTCTATAGCGGCGAATGGTCGGGACTGAAAATTCTTCCTAATGTTCTGTTTTACTGAGACATCCACATTTGCACTACATTACCATTAGTGTCTTTCAAAGTCACAGCCATGATACTGACAGTGGATCTGACAGAATTTGCTGAATATTGTCAGTATCGGGACCTATTAGGCAAGATGAAAATTTCCATTACTTGCTCCATTTACTTCAGTACTTCAGTAGAAGGAGACAATGACATCAGACCATGTATGGGCACATTAAATGATCACTCTTTACAAAGAATATATAGAACAATCATTCCTGTGTGTGTATAATATAGTGGATATTGCACCCCCAACTGTAAATTATAAGAATATTAGAAGTCCCTGAAGAGTTCCGTGACCATTCAAATGCATGAGGCTGCAGGCCGAGTACCTTTTATACAGGGCATGGAACTCCAAGGTGACTTCTAATATCCTTTAATTTACAGTTCGGGGTGCATCATTTATTATAACCTACCACTTTCTGGCTTCTGGTTTCCTTCTCTTCCTGGAACTGTAAGATTATAAGGCTATAATCTTACAGTTCCTCCCATAGAAGTCTAGAAATCCACTACAGGGGTTGGATATATATATATATAATATTATTACTGTACAGCGCTGCGTCCCCAAGTAGGGATGGCCGGTTCGCAGATCCGAACCCGGATCCGCCGCGGATTTATCCCGTTCGCGAACGGCAGATTTTTCCGGATTTTCCGCCTTCCGAACTTCCGAACCGCGGATTTCTCATATTTTCGAAAATTTTCGAAATTACGAGATTTCTCGTATTTTTGGCAATAAGGATTTTCGAAAATTTCTGAAATTACGAGGATGTCTCTTATTTTTGTACATATGTATTTTCAAAAATTTTCTAAATTACGTGAAATCTCGTAATTTTGAGAATATTTTTCATTTTGAGCGGACCGTATTTTGCGAAGTTTGGACATCTCTATATAAAGTGGAGCTTTATAAATAAACCATACATATATATATATAAACTGATAATGCGCCCCTTACAGTGTAATATAAGGATATAAAGTCACCGAGGAGTTCCCTGGCCATAGAAAAAGCACGAGAACAGGGAACTCTGAGGTGACTTTATAAACCTTATATTACACTGTAATGGGGCGTTTTATTTCTTATAATATATACATTTAAAAAAATGTAATTTGATGGCTAGTCTCTTTATTAAATCGCTAACCAGCTGTTATCCTTTCACTAAGTAATTAAACAAGGTATATTCCCTGTCAGCCCTGCAATAAAATTGGTAAATGAATAAATAGAAATGAATACATACCAGACAGAACAGGGAACTCCGAGGTGACTTTATAAACCTTATATTACACTGTAATGGGGCGTATTATTTCTTATAATATATAAGTTTCAAAAAATTTAATTTGATGGCTAGTCTCTTTATTAAATCCCTAACCAGCTGTTATCCTTTCACTAAGTAATTAAACAAGGTATATTTCCTGTCAGCCCTGCAATAAAATTGGTAAATAAATAAATAGAAATGAATACATACCAGACTTTAACTTTAACCGTCTTTTTTCTGGAATTTTCCTGCTCCCTTTACATCCACTTCCCTGCACTTTTCCTGTCAAACCCTGCAAGAAAAAAGATTGATGAAAAACTCAGAGCTTTACTGTGCAGAAAATCCTTCTCAGTCCTCCATGTGAAATGTATCTCTCACCCGGTAACCTTTTAAATCCTGTCAGCCATGATTCAACTTCAGCCTAGTTCAGTCCGTGCAAGTGACGTTAAACAGAGCGGCTGTTTCAGCATACTGACAACTTCAGCGGAAGTCAGTAGCGGAAGTCAGTATGCTGAAACAGCCGCTCTGTTTAACACTTGCTCGAACTGAACGAGGCTGAATTTGGGTCATGGCTGACAGGATTTAAAAGATTACCGGGTGACAGATACATTTCACATGGAGGACTGAGAAGCATTTTCTGCACAGTAAAGGTCTGTGTGTTTTATCTGTATTTTTTTGATTGCTGGGTTTGACAAGTGTGCGGAAGGTGGTAGGCAAATGAATGGGGAGCAACAGTGGTATATATTCTTATAAAAATCACTCAACTACGTAGTTGAGTGATTTTTATAAGGATATATTCCACTGTTGCTCCCTTTATAATCCAGGCCACTTATATATTATATATTATATATTATATATATATAGCAGCCATATGAGAAGCACTCAAAAAAATTAAAATTTGAACAAATGTTTTTATTGCAGTTCTACGCGTTCCCTATATATATATATATATATATATATATATAGGTTTTGTAGTGATCCTCTGCACAACCCTTGAAGCCAGCAATCACTGATGACTGCCGACCACAATATGGCCGAAACGCGTTGATGTTCACGGTAATAAACCACATTGCTTGTTTGAAAATTCCCACGTGTGCTCTGACTCTCCTGCTGATATATATATATATATATATATATATATAAAATAATGTTGACAATCCGCTATACAAACACCTCCAGGATTTCCTAATGTCCCTATTCCTGCTCACTAACTCCATCACAGTGTAGTAGGTACAGGCAGCTGCAGGGTTAACGTTGATACAGATCTCTATGCTGCTGTCAATCACAGAGCAGTGTAACAGTCTATGGAAACCAGTAATTGCTGAACAGCAGACTGCACTGCAGTGGCATAGCTACAGACTTATGGCCCTGATGCAAAATTTGGGCATGGGCCCCCCTACACTGCCGCAAACACAAATTGGCACCGCAAACCAAATAATCATTGGTAAAATGCTTTGTATATAACCAATGGTAAAATAGTTGGCATGCAGACACTGATAAACTGGTTGGGAAACTGGCACTGCACACAGCCAGGCACTGGTTAAATGCTTGGCACACAGACAATGGTAAAATGCTTTGTACACAGACCACTGGTAAAACAGTGGGCACACAGACTGGTAGTTTTGGAAAATTAGCACAAAATGGGGCCCCCTTCTTGGCCAAGGGCCCTGGTGCGGTCACATCCGCTGCACCCCTGGTAGCTATGCCCCTGCTGCACTGAGCAGACAGAAAGGGGGGATTCCAGGCACCAGTAATCCCCCTCTAAGCATGCCCCTGCTCTCTATAGCAATTACATCTCTGGTGTCTGCAATAAAGTTGTATTTGGGCATGTTCTGTCTGTTCATTTACAAGATCCCTTATATTAAACCTTAAATTGCTAAAAAAACATTTTTCAAATATGATAATTAATATGTGATTATTTATTCTACAGTAACATGGCATTTCAGTATTAATGGATGATTAAAAAATCAATGTCGCCAAAAACCAAAATCACCTACCAAAATCAGCACTACTAAATACTCTCTTACCTTGCTCTGTTACATGCTTGGCAATAAAGATAAGAACAGAAGGACAAAGGACAAAGTCTCCAGTCTCCAGGACAAAGGAGACACTTGATTCTCATTTTTTAATGTTTGGAGGGTGTGTTCTGTAAGTAAGCTTAGCCCAATGTCGGCTTGTAAAGACATGTATCAGTACGCATGAGCGGCTTGCTTCAAAGCCGGATTTCAGGCATGGGGGAGAGGACAGAGAAGGGAGAGGGAGTGGTCAGCCCTGTAGTGAAGCGTGCCTTTCTGTGAAAATGGAGCCACAGATAATGTAGGAGAAAAGTAATGTGTATTAATTAATTTGGCTTGAAAAAGCAAAATTACTGTTCTTTCTATTTCTTCTTCTTTTTCTTCTTCCGTTTTATTCTTCCGCTTTTTTGGACCGTATCTCCTCCCACAGTTTTTGAGCTAGAGACATGAAATTCGGTACAGACGTGTGGGGCATATAGGAGAAGTGTGCTATCTTCTAGCTAAGGAATCCGCGGATGCGTTACGGCGTTATCTGCGAATTTTCAGACATTATTTCCCATAGACTATAATGGTAACCATCCTCAAATGTGGATATTTGAAAACAGTTTTTTTCATGGTCATAAATACAAATGGTGATACCCCCAACCCCCCACACAGACCCAGGTACACCCACCTACTGAAAAGGGTAACTAAAGTCAAAAAAACTAATTTAGATTTATCCTCAATAAAAGATAGTTTTATGGTTATAAACACAAAAAAGACATACCCCTTCAACCAGACCCAGGTACACACACCTACTGACCTACTTATCCATTACAGTGGCAGCCATACTTCTAGGGTAACTAAAGTAAAAAAAACTAATTTAGATTTATCCTCAATAAAAAATAGTTTTATGGTTGTAAACACAAAAAAAACATACCCCTCAACCAGACCCAGGTACACACACCTACTGATCTACTTATCCATTACTGTGGAAGCCATACTTAAAGGGTAACTAAAGTAAAAAAAATAATTTTTTGACCAATCATCTAAAAAGTTGTTTTTTTTAACTCTCAACCCGACACGGGTACACACACCTACTGATCTACTTATCCATTACTATGGCAGCCATACGTAAAGGGTAACTAAAGTAAAAAAAACTCATTTTGACCAATCATCAAAAAAGTTAGTATTTTATCCCCCAACCTGATATGAATACACACACACCAACTGACCTACCTTTAATGCATGTGACATAGTAAAGTAAAAACAACAATGTCCTCTTCATTGACATTATTGAGTTTTAAAATCTGCAGCACAAACACACAAATTCCCTTCCAAAATGCAGTCTTTCAAGCGAAATTCAAAGTTTATACTTAAACTTTCCTTTCTAGTTTAATTTAGTGTTGCAGTGAAGGAATTTAATATTTTCACTATAGATGCCCTTTAAACATGTACTGGTCTTTTATTAAATATTGCAACTAATTATCAAAGACCGTGGTGAGAAAATTGAAGGGGACCAAAGTCAGCCATGGCAAATACCCGAGATGTTGTTTTACAGATCAACTTTATCATTAAAATTATGACACAGCCGGCAAGATCTTATATTTATAATTTAATTTACATATGCTCCTTAGCATATTACCCCTACTGTACACCCTTGCACATCATAACCATATTTGTTGTTAACCATCTTATCCATACATCTCAGCTTGAATGCCAACCTCTGTGTTACCATAGGGCATGTAACAGCTCCATAAATATCTCCAGCAAGGATGTACCTGCCACCGGGAGTTCATGTACTCCTACACTGAACTCTGACCGCCACCCATTTAAAATATGGCCTGATCAATGGCGTCTTGTAGGCCTAATAAGAAAATATCCAGGTCCATATCATTTAGATGTTTACCATCAGGCCTCAATAGTGACCTATTGTGTCTTATCACCACTCCACCCAAGGAGTGCACAAATCTGGAAACTCATGTATTAACTACCCCCCCCTTGCCCTTTCAATGACTGATGGGTCCTTAGCACCCTGCCATACCACTCGGGCAACAATCTCCAACCAAACCAATATCACCTCATTAAAGAAGTCACGTATCTGCAAAAGATCAGCTTTCATAAGTGTCAAGAGATCTGACAGACGTGCTTTACTGAAATTGTTCCCCACAGCATGGATCACCAACAACAATGGACCTCGATCCAATCTGCTGATTTCCACTGCTTCCAGAAGCACTTGCTACCAGGACATCCATCTGATTCCTCTCTATTCCAGTGATACTGTGTTACCAGTGATACCAGATTCCTGCAAACTGGCCGTATTTCTGCTGTACTTGCAACCCAGAATAGGTAAAAGTGACGCACCATCCCAATTGCCACTTGTTTTCTCCCTACAACAAAAATTCAATCAATAGCTAGCTCAGGAGAAATATAATCCGTTACACAGTTAGATCTCAATGCCCTAAAACTTTTCACTTCCTGATCAGAGAAACCCAGGGATAAGCTTCTGTGGCTGCACATATTCTGAAAGAATGCAAACCAAACTCTTTGGGATTAGAACCAATTTAAACCAATGATGAACGTAAAACTGACTCCAACTGATCGAAACCTTGTGAGAGGAGTCCCACTAGCATGAGCCAAAAAAGAGGATGGAGACACATGTCCAGAAGCATAGACTTTTATCGCTGATACAGTACAAAATTCCCCTTTCAGTAGTAATATTGTAAACCAAGCACCAGCGCCAAAGATATCCATTTGGGCCTCTTAATTTGGACCCTAACTCTATTTTCTGCTATAAATAAATCCTCTACTAAAAGTCTTAGCACTAGGTGACACCAGCTGACCCATCCGCATGGCTCCAAAAAGGCTAAGGTAAAACTAGCCATTAAGAATGACACCTCTTATGAAGATGAACATACTGAGGGAAGAATCCCTAAGAGCTTAACGAGAACTTTAAATGAAAAGGGGCGCCTACCTTCTTTAGGCGTATATACGTTCTTCCATACCCTCAAGTCCAATTGGACCAAGAAGTCTTTTGTTATGTTCTGCCAACTCAAGAGGCGATAGAAAAAGAAAACACCCAGCAAACATCTCTGTGCTACCAGACCAGAGCAAAGGGATTCTCTCATACTCGCAAGATATTCCAAAGTAGCTTGTTTTTAAGTACTATTTACCTTTGGCACATCTCTGTCCCTTTCCATAGCCATCCACTCCTTCCATGCCTTACTGTGATTATGCCAAGTCGAGGGAGCCACCAAAGCCTGAATCATGGCCATGAATTGTTGTCCACCATCTCCCTCAAGAAAGCTGGGCACGCCGTCCCTTCCTCCTCCGCCTCCTGGGCCAACCTGTGGAAGTCTTCCCTTGCTGGTTCTTTCTTTGTGTCATGAACTGGAGCAGGATCTGATGCTGGCTGTGGTATGCATGGGTGAGGACACCCTTCTACACCGTTTGGACCCATGATGGCCTACACTGGCTCGGTGAACTCCTATGTGCCTACGTCTCTTGCAGCTATAGTGGTCTGTCTGTCTGGATTCCAAGTCAGAAAAGGAGTATCTTTGTCTCCTATGTTACCTCCTTCCCTCTTTGCTGCACCCTCTATGGGACCTTTTGCTACAGTGATGCCTTTTTTCCTTCCTGACCTCTGAGCTTGCATGCCATGTTGAGGATGCTATCACTGATAGCATCTTGGCATCTAAATTATCTCTCCTGTCAGCCTCTACCTCACTCTGGGAAGAGCTTCTTTGTGTGGGTTATGCAAAAATCCCCCACGCATCCGACGCTCGCAATTCAATATCGTGTTTGCAGTAGCTAATAGCTGGCATTAAAATCCCCCAAATTCGCAAACGCGATATTTAATCGCAAAAGGAGCATTTACCCACAGTGATAGCGGCTCTGGGTAAATGAGCCTGCACATCTCTTATTATCCATTAATATCTCTCTCTTTCTTTGTCCATCTTACTACCGCCCCTCATCTCTCTCTTTGTACATCTGTAGCAGCATGCAGTATACATTACAGTATATTTCATACTCTTTATTTTTCAGTGCAATTGTCGTCACCCCTGGATAAGTATGTTTCTTTCTGCTTTTAAATTCAAAGTTTAAAAATTATTTCCTTTTTTTTGGTGTAATTAACTCAGCCTGTGTTGAGCGCAACAATAGATTTTTATACTAACTCATTGGTGCTGCCTCCATTATTGCCACCCCTGCTGTTCTACTGAGAAGTATGTTTTGTACCATGACATCCCAGACTTCTGTAAGCAAAGCAACATAATCTGCACTAATACTTCCGCCAAATTTACTGTAATTATAACCCATGTTTATAAAAAAAAAAGCCTTTGGGCATTGGCAGCACACAGAGCAGTGTCAGAATTTAGCTCTGGCCAGTAATTTTCTTCTTAAATAAAAAAACATAAGGTAAAATGGCAATCTTTGCCATTTTCATTGTGAAATCCTTTCCAAAATATATAGTGTAATTGTACAGCTAACTGTGATCCTCTTTGTATTGGGATTTGCTTAGTACTCTTGAAACTGTTCAGTTTAAGATTCTGTAAATACACTGGTTACCAGGCAAGAAAACAATTATTTGTATAGTTTAAAATAGTAACGTAAAGTTGTAAATGTAAAGTCTGATTTCTCTGGATCTTGATTCATTTTACACCAAAGACCTAAAGCTGGTACATGTGTTCTGACAGATTTATTGATCACAATATTGATTGGTAGTCTGTCTGTCAATGGCAGGGCCAAATTGTTTCAAAAACAATTAGTTGTTTTGGAAATCCCCATAGATAAATCATCCCTAGATCAATTGTGCTGATATATAAACTTTACCACTTTCTAAATTTTGATCAACAACCTACTAATTAATATAATGAATTGTAAATCTCTTGACAAAATGAATGGTAGTGTATGGAAATTGAACCTTACTAGCAGTGTTCCCTCTAAGGTGTGTGCTCTATCTTTTGGGAAATAAGTGCTGCGGTATGTAGTGCACACAATTTAATTTTGTATGCGCACAGAAAATATATAGTATAGTATAGTATAGTATTTGAGGTTGAATAAAGACATATGTCCACCCAGTCCAACCCATCTAGCAATATCCTCATTTCCTGCCTAACTGTTGATCCAGAGGAAGGCAAAAAAAACCACCAAATTTATGAAGGGGGAAAAATTCCTTCCTCACTCCAAATGGCAATCGGAAATTTCCCTGGATCAACTCTACTTTATGTATCAATACCAGTAACTTGCAACATTCCTTGTTTGCAGAAACTCATCCAGCTTTTTTTTAAAACTGACCAATGAACCTGCCATTACAACGTCCACTGGAAGACAGTTCCATAGCTTTACCGTTCTCACAGTGAAAAACCCTTTCCGAGCTTGAAGCCTAAACCTTTTTTCTTCAAGTCTTAAGGGATGTCCTCGTGTCCTTTGACATGTTCTATTGGTGAACAATGCCCCAGATAGTTTATTGTATGGCCCGTTAATGTATTTATACACAGTAATCATATCCCCACACAAGCGCCTTTTCTCCAGCGTACATAATTGTAACTTTTCCAGTCTCTCTTCATATTCAAGCTCCCCCAATCCCCTTATTAATTTAGTTGCCCTTCTCTGAACCCTTTCCATTTCAAAGATGTCCTTTTTGTACACAGGATTCCAAAATTGCACTGCATATTTCAAATGAGGCCTTACCAATGCTTTGTAAAGAGGGAGAATTACATTTTCCTCCCTTGAATCCATACCTCTCTTTATACAAGACAATACCATGCTGGCTCTGGCTGTTGCTGCCTGGCACTGCTTGCTACCTTTAAGTTTGTTATCCACCAAAACTCCAAGATCCCTTTCCAACAGGGATTCACTTAACACAGAGCCATTTATAGTATAAGTAGCACAAGGATTTTTAAGTCCAAATTGCATCACCTTACATTTATCAACATTAAATTTCATCTGCCACTTAGCAGCCCAATGTGATAATCTATCTAGATCCCCTTGCAACGATTGCACATCCTCTGAAGTTTTTAATGGTCGACAAAGTTTTGTGTCGTCAGCAAACATAGAAACCTTGCTGACAATACACTCTTCCAAATCATTAATAAATAGATTAAATAGAAGCGGCCCCAACACAGAACCCTGTGGCACCCCACTTAGCACTTTAGTCCATAATGATGAAGCCCAATTAACAACTACTCTCTGCATCCTATTCATTAACCAATTTTCTATCCATGTACAAATGTGACTCCCCAGACCAACAGACCTTAGCTTATTCATTAGTCGCCTATGGGGGACTGTATCAAAAGCCTTTGCAAAATCCAAGTAAACTACATCTACTGCTATGCCAGAGTCTAAATTTCTACTTACTTCCTCATAAAAGCCAAGCAAGTTAGTTTGACAAGATCTATTCCTCCTAAATCAATGCTGGTTACTACTAGGGATGGCCGGTTCGCGGATCCGAACCCGGATCCGCCGCGGATTTATCCCGTTCGTGAACGGCGGATTTTTCCGGATTTTCGCCTTCCGAACTTCCGATTCACGGATTTTTGATATTTTCGAAAATTTTCGAAATTACGAGTTTTCACGTAATTTCGAAAATTTTCGAAAATACAAGGATTTCTCTTATCTCCATAAATACGTATTTTCGAAAATTTTAAAAATTACGAAGATTACTCATATTTTCGAAAATACGTATTTTCAAAAATACTAGTTTTCTCGTATTTTAGAAAATTTTCAAAAATATGGTAAAACCCGTAATTTCGAAAATTTTCGAAAATACGAAAAAATCTCGTAATTTCGAGGGTATTTTTTAATTTAATGCGTCCGCTCGCGGATTTTCGTGGATGTTCGAATTTTCGGATTTTTTCAAAAATTTGCGGATCCTCGAGCGGACCGGATTTTGCGAAGTTCGGACATCTCTAGTTACTACTTATAATGTCAGTCCTTGAAACATACTCTAGAACATGTTCCCTTATTAAACTTTCCAGGATCTTCCCCACCACTGAAGTTAAACTTACAGGCCTGAAAATTACCCGGCTGTGAACGACTACCCTTTTTGAATATTGGAATAACGTCAGCCTTTTTCCAATCCAGAGGCAAACCACCGGACATGAGGGAATCAGCAAAAATAAGAAACAATGGCCTAGATAAAACTGAACTTAGCTCCTTAAGTACCCGAGGATGTATTTTATCCGGTCCAGGAGATTTATTAATATTAACCTTCTTTAGTTCTTTCTGTACCATATCCTCGGTTAACCAAAGTGCACTTGAATCTTTTATACCATTATTGCTACTATACTCTATGATATCTTGGATCTTCTATAGTGTATACAGAGGGAAAAAAAATATTCAAGACATTTGCTTTATCGCCATCCTCCGTAACTAACTTATCCCCATTAATTAATGGTGCCACATTCTCAGTCCTCATCTTCTTACTATTAATATACTTTAAAAAAATTTAGGCTTAGTGATGCTTTCTTCAGCTATCCTAACTTCATTATTAATTTTAGCTAGTTTGATTGCTTTCTTACACTCCTTGTTACAGTTTTTATAATCCCTAAAGGCCCTTTCCGTTCCCTCGGCCTTAAAGGTTTTAAATGCCTTTTTCTTCCTTTCCATTTGCCTCTTTACATCAGAATTCAGCCACATGGGCGCGGATTTATTTTTTTTACATTTATTTCCCAAGGGTATAAATTTAGATGTGAACTGGCTTAAAATCCCCTTGAACACAGTCCACTTCTGTTCAGTACATTTACCTGATAATACATTATCCCAGTTGACATTCTGAAGAGCTGCTTTAAACCTGGGAAAATTTGCTTTCCTGAAATTAAATGTCTTTGTTAACCCAGCGCACTTTTCCTTTCGATAACAAGTCCAAATGCCACTATTTCATGGTCACTATTCCCTAAGCCTCCAGTTACCTTTATATCTATAATGTGCTCCACAATGTTAGATATTACCAGATCCAACAGAGCTCCTTTTCTAGTAGGAACCTCAACCACCTGTGAGAGAAAATTATCCTGCAGCAAATTCAGGAACTCATCGCCTTTTTCTGTGATGGCAGTTCCACCACACCAATCAATGTCAGGGTAATTGAAGTCCCCCATAATGAGCACACTCCCCAAACTTGCAGCCCTTGCCAACTGCATATGAAGTTGACTCACCTCCTCTCTGCTAGCATTTGGCGGCTTATAGCAGACACCAACAATGACATTACCCCCTTTCCTGTTGCCTAATTCCACCCATATTGCCTCCACTTTATCATCCATATCACCAGTTATCTCTTCTTTTAAATTTGGCTTCAATTATGGATGATAAAGTGGAGGCAATATGGGTGGAATATCTCTTCTTTTAAATTTGGCTTCAATTCTTTTTTAATATAAACACATACTCCTCCCCCTTTCCTTTTTTTTCTGTCCTGCCTAAACAAGGCATATCCTTCTATATTTACAGCCCAGTCGTGAGAACTGTTCAACCTCGTTTCTGCTATACCTATTACATCATACTTTTCATTCTATGCCATCATTTCCAATTCACCCATTTTGTCAGCCAGGCTTCTCGCATTTGCAAACATACATTTTAGATTATGATCCTGTAATTTATTCGTACACTTTAATACACATGCCTCCCTATCCCCTATGCTAGCCCCACCCCCCCTTTCCGCCCACCACTGGCCTATCTACACCCTGCTTTCCTCCTGGACTATCTATCCCAGTGAGACTGCTAATACCCTCCCCCCCAAACCTGGTTTAAAATCTCCTCCAACCCTCTAGCCACCTTCTCCCCTAAACAGCTGCACCACCATCAGTGAGGTGCAACCCATCCCTACTAAAGAGCCTGTAGCTGACAGCAAAGTCTGCCCAGTTCTCAATAAACCCAAACCCTTCTTCCTTACACCACTCTCTTAGCCACGCATTAATGCTCCTAAGCTCCCGCTGTCTCCCTGGCTTAGCACGTGGCTGCGGTAGTATTTCTGAAAACACTACCCTGGAGGTCCTTGCTTTTATCTTGGCCCCTAGCTCTCGAAAATCATGTTTAAGGACCTCACCTCCACCTCTAACTTTGTCATTGGCACCAACGTGAACCAAGACCGCCAGGTCACAACCGGCCCCACCCAATAATCTGTCTACACGATCCACCACATGCCGAACCCTAGCACCAGGCAGGCAACACACAGGTATATATATCTGCGCACACATACAATTTCCAATTAGAAGGAACATTGCTGGTAGGCAAGCTCCCTGGCTCCCTTCTTCTGGGTGGAAAATGGCTATCAGTTTCCGAAATGGCATAAGGAAAATTACAAACAATTTCAAAGGGCTCAAAATGGCTCAAAGGGGTTAGGAGACATCCTGCCATGCAAGTAACCAGAACACATTTATTTATGTAAATGCTACTCACATTGACCAAGGATTACCACAATGAACATCTGAAAATGTTTTAGTTTCAGAAAAACAATGGCTAAATTTCATGACCCGCATTCTTTCCTACAGCCAAATGCCATTAAAAGTTTTGTTTGCTTCTGTTGTAATTTTTGAATGCTCAGGTTGAATATTTGAACAGCAGACACATTATAATATTATATAATGTATTACATATATTCTTTTAGTTATTTTTGCCTGATTGGCAGTTGCTGTGAAGTCTTTTTAGTTCTCTGAACAGAAAACAACCCCCCTAAAAACACCAATAAGCTATGAAATCCCACTTCAGTAAATTGTATTAAAGTAAATGTAAGCCTGTTAAGAACTGGATGTATCTGTGTGTATTTGCAGTGTCACACCACACATCCCGACCTCAGTCACATGCTCCCTTGCTTTATCTGTCCTGTAAAAGGATTGGCTAGAGATTATTAATGGGTGTGACCAGCTGTAACAAGTTTCTGCCATAGCTAAGGACTGAGCATGTGCAGAACATAATGGTCATTGACCAAATTGTGTGATACTAGAATGCTGTGAAGTAAAGCACAAACCATATGTTATTTAGGGAAATTTCCTAGCCCCCGTATCAAAATTAGAGGTATGACACAGATTACTGTTTTTTTATCAAGGTGTTCTGCCTTCTGGTTCAGTGTTGTTCTGGGGCTTTAGTTGTCCTTTAAGGGTGCACATACCCCTCTGGCATCATAGTTATCAAGATCTTGAAAGGTTATCACCCAGTAATCTGTTCTGTTGTCTCCTCCTATTCAGTGAATACCAGCACCATATGGCAATGCCCCCTGGGTGTTCCTTTTAAAGCCAGTAAACAATCATTTCATACTGGAAAAAAACAATAGAGACAAGCAAGGGATTAATTTAAACGTAAGGTAAATTACTTTTATATAAAAAAGAACAATTTCAACCAGAACATCTGGATTTAAAAATGTCTCCTTTAACTAACAAGGAATTGTTTATCACATTTAAGAATTTTAAAATATATATTTTCGTTGTTTTGCATTTTAATTCCTCATTTAAAAATAATAATAATAATAATCCTTTAAGGATCTGTCATTAGGTGCTGACCATGAGCAGGTTTATTACAATGTGTAAATACTGTGCAATTCTAATAGGGAAAAAATGGATCAGGTTTACAGTAATGCAGTAAAGAGTGGTATTGTGCAGTTTTTATGTTTCGTAAGGCAAAATATTTACAATTATGACAAAATAAGTGACTCTACAGGTTATGAGGGCTCACATCATTTTAGGTATTTGAATTGGTTCCATAATTGGTGCAAATTTTCACTCAAGTTTTTAATAAGTAGCTGCAGCACCATAGTGAAAAGGGGAAATGCACATCAAGATAATTTACCCTCTTTTTCCCCCTGGAACTGTCAGTCCATCACAGACCTTGACACATCCATTAGAAAAAGCACAATTATCGCTTAGCTACATCCATCAGACTAATGAGTCAACCCATGGGTACTTATTCATGCTGGCAGGTAAAAATATTTCGTTGTAATAGCTTGCAGTGTTTGGTGGAAAGTTAAAAAAAAAATACAAGAAGCAGCTTACTCCTATAGGATAAACCCGTTTGGGCTACGTTTCCATAATGCTGTTCATGTGCTAGTAGTCACCAAACCCTGTGTCAGTGGGAAATATATGTGTGTGTAAAGTTGCCTTAAATATTGTGCCCCAGGCTCCCTGCATAGGCAGTAATGAGTGTAATCCACACACAATAACACTGTACTGTTAACAAAATTGTAAACTGTGAACAAAATTGGTGCGCAAGAAGTATCGCTGGATAAAGTGTTGTGCAATCATGTTGGACAGGTGTGGAATTCCTTTGTTTTTCTGATCATTTTACAAAATGAAGTGAGCTAACAGGAAAAGTTTAAATCAAATCAATATTTGGTGTGATTGTAGTCATGTGTAGGATTAGCCAATTAAACCAAACAAGCATTGATGGTTATCATTATCACATGCAAAGTAGGCTGAAAAACAAATATTAACTGAAACAAAACCATCTCTGAAGAAGGCATAAAACTAGACATGGAGCATCCATACTCTGCAACTAAGGGTGGAAGGCAGTTTCATTTCACAGGACATCATGGCAAGACTGAACACAGTAACATGCCACAATATGATACCATATCAGCAAGGTATCTCCCAGGCAAGGATTTCAAAGCAGACTGAGGTCTTAAAATGTGCTGTTCGTGTATTATTATTGTATTATTTATATTTTGTTATATATATTATATGTATTGATATTATAATATTGTTTTAAAGAAACAAATACAAATAAAATGTCATGATAATGACAATAATGAAAAAAAAATGAATGTGGCACAAAAGGCACATCATTCCAAGTAGACCTATCAGCTGAGAGCAGGCATAAACATGTAAGATCCAGTTACACTCATCTATTTTTGACAAGAATATGTCTTCATGGAAGAATTGTGGCCAAAAAGCATCTGATGTAGAATAAAGCAACCCTGCCATGCAGAAAAACATAAGAACTAGGGTGCAGAAAAATGTCAACATTTGAAATATTTGCCTGTAGCACAAGGCATTTAGTTTGCTGAAGGTCTAGATGGTCTAGATAGTGCCTGTAGGTGACAGTAAAGCATACAGAGGGCGATTTATGGAGATCCACTATTACATAGTAACATAGTAATTAAGGTTGAATAAAGACATACGTCTATCAAGTCCAACCCATTCACCCTCTTTTTTTTTTTTTTTAACCCCCCCCTAAAATTTCATCCAAAGGAAGGCAAAAAAACCAGCTAAAAAGGGGGAAAATTCCTTCCTGACTCCAAACGGCAATTGGAAAGTATCCCTGGATCAACCAGATCTATATGTATTAATACCAGTGATTCTCAATATTTTTTAGTTTTAGAAACTTATCCAGGCCTTTTTTAAAGCTATTCAATGAACATGCCATTACCACATCTGCTGGAAGACAGTTCCACAGTTTCACCGTTCTCACTGTAAAGAATCCTTTCCTAACCTCTTCTTTTCTTCCAACCTTAAAGGATGTCCATGAGTCCTCTGATATGACCTATTAGTAAACAATGCACCAGAGAGTTCATTGTATGGCCCATTAATATATTTGTATAAGGTTATCATGTCCCCACGCAAATGTCACTTCTCCAATGTAAACAGCCCTAACTTGTCTAATCTGCCTGCATATTCAAGCCCCTCCATTCCCCTTATTAATTTAGTTGCCCTTCTCTAAACTGCTTTAATTTCCAAGATGTCCCTTTTGTATATGGGGTTCCAAAACTGCGCTGCATATTGCAAATGAGGCCTTACCAGTGCCTTGTAAAGAGGGAGAATAATATTTTTCTCTCTTGAATCTATTCCCCTCTTTATACAAGACAATATCTTGCTAGCTCTAGCCGTTGCTACCTGGCATTGTTTGCTATAGCTAAGTCTGCTATCTACCAGAATCCCCAAATCTTTTTCCATTACAGATGCACTTAACACAGAGTTATTTATGGTGTAGGTGGCACAGGGATTATTAAATCCCAAATGCATCACCTTTCATTTATCAACATTGAATCTCATCTGCCATTCTGCTGCCCATTTTGAAAATCTATCTAGGTCTGCTTACAGCACTTGCACATCATTTCAAGTATCCAAAGCTCTGCATAGTTTAGTGTCATCAGCAAACACTGAGACCTTGCTCTCAATGCCCCCTTCTATGTCATTTATAAACAGATTAAACAGAAGCGGCCCCAGTACAGAACCCTGAGGCACTCCTCTTAGAACTTTAGCCCACATAGATGTAGCTCCATTAACCACCACTCTCTGTTTGCGATCCAATAACCAGTTCTCTATCCATGAACAAATGTTTTCTTCAAGGCCAACAGTCCTCAGTTTATACATTAGTCACCTATGTGGCACAGTATCAAAATCCAAATATACCACATCCACTGCTGTGCCTGAATCTAACTTCTTACTCGCTTCTTCATAAAAAACAATTAAATTTGTCTGGCATGATCTATTTCTCATAAATCCATGCTGACTACTACTAATAAGACGATCTCTGGAGACAAAGTAAATATGATCCCATAACAAAGTTTCCAGCCCCTTCCCTACCACTGATGTTAGGCTTACAGGTCTATAGTTACCAGGCTGTGAACGACTACCTTTTTTGAATATTGGTATTACATTGGCTTTTTTCCAATCCAGCGGCACATCCCCAGACCAAAGCGAATCTGAAAAGATGAGAAACAGTGCAATGTTGCAATATTGAATATGCTATTAGTGATAGCGGCTCTCTATAAATAAGGACAAATGGAGATTCCATGTAGCCTATTATTTAGAGGTTAGCAAGACTACTGGGGAATAGAATCTAATTTCTCCTGTTCCAAGGATTAAAAATCACTGTTTTGATTTGATTTTCTAAGGGTTTCCTGACCACAACACTTTCAATTTCTTATTTGCTGGCAAGGTCAGATAAGATCAGTTTTATATTTACATGGTTTGAATTGTACTGTCTTTTTCTCTTTTCTCTGTCAGTATTGCTGGTATTTAATTCCTTGGGGTGTTGTATTCACCATCATTTTAACTAATTCTGCTTCCTATTTATATGTGGATGTTGCCAAAATGTTTTTGTTTAGTTTCCCACAATGCATTATCATTAATGTTGACTGCTGGTCATTTTGGCTGTAAAAATGTCAGAAATCATCCACAAAAACTAATATTGATCACAAGACTAGCACCTGAAATACCAATAGATACTGTATGTTTTTGTCTTAAAGGGTCAGTTTTAGATAATTTTCATGATTTCAAAATGATTAAATTCTATGAATTGTATAGTCATCTAGGCAACTTAGGATCTTGCACAGATCCTTCACAGGAAACGTCAAGGGGCCCAGCTAGAGAAGCAGAAACAGTATTACCGGCCAAACAATACACATATAGCAAAGAAGGGTCCCAACTTGGGACCCCATTTGATCTTAATCATCTCTGTCCCACCCTCTAGTGACTTAAGTCTAAATTTATAACAGCACCTTGCAGCATGATGTACTTTAATTCTAAATACGCTTTTCACATATCAGACCATTGCTATAATATTACATCTGGGATTCTTGCCATCAATTCAGTAACTAAGAATTGACAGAATGAATGTCTTATTTGTGCCAGAAAATGCATCCACTATGCAAGACTTATGTTTAAAATATGTTTTCCCTACTATTCAGCATTGCAGATAATCTTATAGTACAAGTTAATTATTCTTATTCTAAAGGCAATCTTATATTAAATATTTCCTTACTCTGTAGGTAATGTCTTACATCAGGGAAACAAAACTTCCATTGCAGAAACCCGAACCATTGCCTTTAATAATGTTTCAAAGAATTTGCACAGACAAGCTTCCTAGGCTGTAAACACAATTGTAATGTGTGGTACTAAGGACTGATAATTATTCCAGGGGCAAGTTAGAGTAAGGAAAGGAAGGCATCTTTGGCTCATTAGTTAAAATTAAGGTTGAGTTCTCCTTGTAATAATCAGTAATTGAAGGTAAAGGAGCCCATACATGCAAAAGTACAGGTACAATAGCAGTATTATACAATTGGTATTGATCTGATATATTTTTTTACTCTGATAGTGAAAAAAAAACATGCAATCAGCCATCCATGATCTTACAAACTTACAAAATCAGAATAGAACAGTAGCCTGATATTGTACATTTGGGATTGTTGTATGTATGGGTCCCTTAAGACTACAGGTATCCCACCTCTCCTGCGCCTCCCAGGAGTCTCCCTGATTCTGGGATGGTCTTCCGCACTCCTGCAAGACCATCCCAGACTCCCGCAGCCAAGGAGACTCTAGTCTACTTCCCGGTCATGCCCCCTTTTTGCCAACCACGTCCCCAGAATGCACGGGAATGCCCCTAACTCCATCCAATGCCCTGCCAGCTAGCCCCGCCCCTAAATGACATCAGAGACATCACGCTCACCCTCAGCACACCCTCCTCACCATGCCCCCTTCCCCACCCTGCACGGAAGCCTGAGATGGCAGGGTGGGATGTCTGTAAGTGTCTCCTCCTCTCCTGTAAGATTTACTGAAGAACGGGAGGTTAGAGTTAGTGCATTTACCTCCTGTTCTTCAGTAAATCAGTTAGAAACAAACGTACATTTTTGCTGGACATACCCTTTAATTTGCACATTTCTCTTCTCTTTCTTAGTCAGAGACATTTAAAGGGTAGCTACAGCATGGGAATATCAATAAAGTTTAAATCACAACCTGCTAAACATGTTTAGTAGAACCAAATGCATATTGGCAGATATAATACATGATCAATAAAAATTTAAATAAAGTTAAAGTAAAACTCTTCCATAAAATACATTTTCTCTAACATTCTAAACCAAAAACTGATCATTAAAATTATGTATCACTTTCTGTGTAATTCCTGTATAAAGACATACACTTGAAATCAATCAAATCTTTCAATATGGTAAGACATTACACTAACTTTCTGTTTTTCTCACCTTTCTCTTAAGGTAGATAGATACAAAGAAGAACTTCCCCTTTATTTGCTTGAATGAATGACAATGAGCATGTCTGATCCCAGTAAACTGTGGGTGGAGGTAGTGATGGGAAGGCTTGATGGATGGAAGACTTTTGGCTAGGAATTATTGAACATACAAAGAAAAGTTAAACATTATCTTCTCTAGTGCTTTTTTGGCCCTAAATTTCAGTAATTTTGTTGGAACTTCTGCCCCCTACCCCCAGATTTCTTTGCTTTATAAATTCCGTAATTTATATTGCTATGCGTGATGAACATATAAAAACAATTTAACATGGTCAGTTAGCATGACTTTAACCCTTAGGTTGCTACCGAAACCTATTCACTAGAGGTTTCGCGGCTCTGCAATCGTAAGTATGTAACCCACAGCATCTGGTGAATCTCTTCTGGAAGATTTACCCACAGTGCCTGCTGCTCTAGGTGAATCCTAATTGTGTTAATGTGCCATTTTATAAATACTGTATACATTTCAAACTCTATATCTGGGCATTGAACATTGCAGTGTGGATTTTAAATGGATATTGCACTCATTATTTCATTTTGAAAGCAATGAAATATTCTATTTAGATTATACATAAAAATAAAACAAGGGATCTGAATTGCTTGAAGTTTTACATTAGAAATACCCTTATTACATCTAAATATGCTTTTTACCATTTTCCATGACAATCTGACAACTAAATGTTTCTATTTTATTGGAGTCTGTGAATAAGCAACAGCATCACAGCTCTTGCTCACATCAATGAACATATGTTCCAGACAGAATGAAATATGGCTGGGGTGCTCTTTTCTTTATGTTTTCATCAGTAATAGGTAGTGTAATTGGTTGATATTATAACATATAAGAAATGACATCTGAAAGATGTGTGCACTAGAACATGTATTGAAACTGTGAAACACACAACGACACCCGATGTATTGGGAGAATATTGATTTTAAAACATGAGCAAACTTTCAAATTTGTACAGTCTGCACATAGACTGTACAGTATGGAAATAAATGTAGCTTGCATGCATATGACAGGTTTGAAACTTGACAATTCAGTACACATGTACCACCCACATTTCCTTGGTTTCCCTGGAGCAGTATGCCTTGTTACTGCAGCAATGTACAGCAAATAGTTCCTTTGGAAATATAAATCTCCACTGATATTATACTGTTGGTCTGGCTTTAAACATGACATGGAGTAGCTGAAAGTAGCAAACTTAAAGTGTGACTAAAGTGATTTTTTTGAGCAAGTACTTTCTGGTTTTACTTACAAGCAGGCTCATTTATCCAGGGGTGGTGCACTACTGGAAGCAGTTACATGGTACATCGCTTAGCGCAACTTTAACTCATTTATTGCACCGGCTGAATGCGGACTGCAAAGGCTGCCTGTGTAGCTGGCGCAATCAATTCAATATTTCAAGTGGCTGGTTTTTTGTGTGACTTTTTTAACGCCAGCAAAAATTATGGTAAAGTCCCATGGAATAAAAACAGTGAAAAAGGTGCCCTGTCATGACATTTGTTGCTTCGCTGTCAATCTTTCTTTGCAGTAATTGTCATTTAGTATTAAAGGATACTATGACATTTATTACGGTACTGAGCATTAATGTGCGGCTTGTAGCCCCTAAGCCTCTAATACTAGAACAATCAATCATTTTAATTCTAATCTATGTTCATTCCATCTCTCTTGCCCAGAGGGGCAGGTGTAGGATCCACTGTTACATACTGTGTGTGTCTGCCTTTTTAATGTTAACATCTGTGGGATATTTTCTAATCCCATGTAGTAGGTAACCCAAGAAATTAAATTTTAATTTCCTAAAGCTATTTGTGTATTTTTATCACCATAATTTATCCACATAAAAATGTATTTTTATCCACATGCCAATGCTACATGGAATAGTTTTGTATATAAGGTCAGAATAAGATGCCTTTATAAACTATAAGCACATGCATTAACCTATTATTAGCATCCATATTGTCATGATAGTCATTTAAGTTCTATGATAACAAATGTGTACCCAATTGTACAAATCAATTTTATGAATGATGTCATAATATATGACCAAATATACTAGCACACTTGGAATAACTGACAAAGACAGAAAATAAATATACAAAAGAGACCTCAATTCTTAAAATACCCCACTACCTAAGGCTCATTCAGTGGAGAGAAAGAAAATAGGCAGAATGTTAGGTCTTGGCCAACTGATTGTTGTTATAGAAATGTGAATAATAAAAGGACCTGTAACATAGGTCTCACAGTTTAGGTCTGAACATGGCATCTCTTCCAGATCATCATCTGGACCAACTGTTCATTGGTTATTTGTAGAGCAAAGAGAAAAGTCTGGTTACAACTGTTTTCTTCTTTGCAACAACATTTTTTGTGTATCAGTGGAATCCTGTATCTTTTGCTTTTACCCCTTTAAGCAAATGTGGAAAAGTGACCTTGATTGCATCAGCCTGAGCCAATGTGCACACCGTCAGAAAAGACTTGGAAATATCCACCACAGCCCACACTCCAACCACAATTAGGCTACTAACGTGCCTGCCTCTCAACATTAACCAAGCTCTCTCACTGCTCCAGTCCATGCCATCCCTTTTAATACACCGGTGACAAGACCAATAGGTAGACAAACTGCAAGAGGTGCATCTTCCGATTGGTCACATCATGTACAAAAAAAGAAGATAAAATTGGACTGGAGGAGGGAGGGAGAGTTTAGTAAGTTAAACAGCTGGTTAAGGAAGTACCCAGGGGTGAGGAATTAGCAATTTAGGTTGTAAAAGAACACATGATGCTAAACTACTAGCTTGAAATTTAACTGAAACCATGATTTTATGACTAGGGCACATAATATCTACCTTTGATTAGTTTGATTAGTTTAAAGGGGAACAGTGGTCTCCAAACAAGTTGAGTTAAAATTAAAGTTTTGTTTCCTACCTTTAAAACGAGCCATCAACCACCTCTCTACGTGCTCCACAGCCCAAGATATAAAGAAATGACTGACCAGAAAGTTAATGGGTGGGAGGCTGACATGTGACATTCCTATGGCTTCTCCTGTACAGTGCCGCCGGCGAGCACAGCCTCAGACTCCCTCAGTGTGTGAGGGAGACAGGAAGTCCCTCCTCCTCTCTGCTATGTGAAGTCCTGACAGAGTAGGTAAGGGAATCCACAGCCCTTCTTTCCCACTCTGCCTGAAAAGGCTGTTTCCACAGAGTTTTCTGTAGGGGGGGTCTGAGTGGCCCATGGCACCTGCAAGTGGGTGGGGCTTATGCACCCACGAATGGGCAGGGCTTATGCTGCTGCCATATCACACACAAAAATGTGAATATTTTCAAAACTATGCAAAATAAACAATGAAAATAAATTGCAAAAATTCTCAGGAGAGCAAGTCATTTTTGGACCACAGTTCCCCTTTAATGGCTAATAAAAGTTATAATTTTATATCCAAGATGTTTTCACTTTCATCAATAGCTAACACAATACAATTCTCTACTACTACCTTTGATTAAGAATTACTTAGAATGAGAAGTAACACATTGTTTACTTAATAGTTTCTGGCCTATTAAAACAAATATGTCTGCATGGAGTAGTCTTGTTTATTATGCACAACAGCACTGTAGTTTATGATGTTTTACCCTACCTACGATACCATTGATCCAGAGGAAGACAAAAAAAAGGCATTTTTAGTTCTATCAGAAAATTCAATATGAATCCAAATGGCAATCAAAAGAATCCCTGGAGCTACTTGAAACTATATATCAAATATGTCAGCTAAGGCTCATGACATGAGATGATTTAGCAAAGGTAAGAAGGATGCAAAAGGACAGAATGTCTAGGGCTATTCTGTATGGTAAAGTAAATTACCCCCCCCCCCAAGCACTGAAGGAATGAAATAAAGACTGTTGACTTTATTTCTATTATTAAATTGAAATATAAAAATATATTTGTTTAATGTTTAATTTTTGTGGAAAAAGTTAAAAGAAGTATCTCTATAGATTGTTTTAGGCCTCTTGGGTGCTATAATCTTTTCTATTTTAAGATTTCAGCTTAGTAGCAATATATGAGCCTGGCCTATTTGCATAATTCACTAACACGTATCCTAAGGTTAGTTTCTCCTATAATAAAGAGACATGTACAGGTCATATCCATCTCATTGAAAGTCTTTGAAGTTGATTAGAAAGGTGGGACAAGAAGCTCTTACAACAAAATTTATTCCTGAGCGAGTCTACTGGTGATTTTCCTAGTTTTCACATATAAATATTCACTATAAGGCATGTTAACTGAAAGTTAATCCGAAAGTTTTAACAACATGTTCTAATTTTAAACAGACTTATTTTTTCTAGAATCAACTTTTGTTTATCAGATTATTCTACATACATTGTATGTTTGCATGTCATGTACTTGATCACTGATCAAGCAGCAGGGAAATTTTGTTTTTACAAAAAGTGTTTAAATATATTCAGGCTTCAGTCTTGGTTTAAACTAAGGTAGAAAACCCTTTTTTCCCTATATGTTCTGAATAAATGAGCCGTTTGTTCATAGCTGCATGGACTTTGTTTAGAAATCACTTGGAAAGACAAATGATACGTGTTTGCATACTGATAATTCACAGTTTTTGGGATTATATGTCAGGGAAATGATCTTTTATTTTTTAAAATGAATATTCTAACCCTGAAAAAAATACCTGATACTTCACACATGTAAGTGTTAATGACCTTAAAGGACATGTCCTCCCTTAAAAAAAAAATTGGTGACTTGACAGTTATCTGCCCGCAACTAAAACTGTTATTACCAGTTTGTTGCATGTATTTGTAACCAGATATTTAATGATAAGTTCTCTTCTGTTCTGGAAAAGGTATCCACCTCCTCCCTCTGTTTAATGAGCTTTTTATAAGCTTGGGCATGTGCAGCGGAAACAGACATCAATCATTGGTTGTGATTAATTGCTGTTCCCCCTACAGCCTTTATTGACTGCATGGATCAGCTCACTCTGCCAACACGGAAGCAATAATTATCCTTAAAGGGGAACTAAAGTCTACAGACAACATTGTCCCAATATACAGAGCACATATCACAAATATCCAACAAACTGTGTCTCATCTCTCCCTTAGCTGTTACTGTTAGTTGATTTTTAAAATTAGACATACTGATAGGTTTTATGCGTCAAATAAATGTGCTTGGATTGTTAGCTCTTCGGGCCAGGGACTGATGTGAATGTATACATGTAATTGTAAAGCGCTACGGAAGATGTTGGCCCTTTATAAATTCATAATAATAATAATCTCCTATAATCCACCTCTATGTTTTTGTGGAAGTCACATGTTCTCTAGTGCACAGCAGATCAATAAAAGAAGGCTGCCCCCTTGCCTCCTAAAAGCTTACAGCCAATCATATTACAGCAAAGAGATCAGCCTGTTAGTGATAGATCATTCTATAGAAGATCTTGCATTCCAGACACACAACAGAGATTTAACAGTGTTTAAAACATTGTTGATTTAAACGTGTTGAAAACAAGCTCTATTACTCTACATATTTCTTTGAATTTCTAAGAAAAAACAAAATAATCATTTCCTATCAAACCTGTATTGGACTGTGTGTTTCTTAAATTAGAGCTCTTAAATTAGTAGATCTACCAGAGCTACTACAAGGTAAACTAGTACATTCAGAAACTTTGGGTGAATTAAAAAAACTGTAGTATCGGAATGCTTCATTCGTGGTACATTTATGATTTTCCGACCATAATTGTAATTATACAGTCATGGTAGTAAAAAAATTGATTGATTATTGCAAAATAACGATACCGCACCTTTATAAATTCTGGCCGTTATCTTTTTCTTTAAACAGAATGGAAGTGGGGGATAAAAGCAGTCGAATCAGCTGTTTTGTATTGTTCCTGGTAGGCTGTCAGCAAAGCTTGCTGGCTGATAAATAAACTGCCGGGTAACAAGCAGCTTTAAAAATCTTATCAGGCTTCCTTATATATGTATAGAAAATATGTGCATAAAGACAGGGAATAGTGGGGTCAATAGATGTACATGCTCACAAGGCTCTTAGATTATATGGGCTGTGATTTTTACTAGCAACATCATGAAAGCCTTATTTATAAATCTACTCCAAAATTAAGGAATAAATATTGGGCCTTTCAGGGTCAGAAATACAAAAAACAAAAGGTATTGGAAAACTACAAACACAACCAAAAGCTTCACTTAAACTCATAAATCTCTTCTGAAGTCTTTCCTTTTGGAATGTCCAGATTGCATGACTGCTCATAGTGGCTCTGCTAATTATATACAATTATTATTTGGTTACCAAAATGTTAAATGTTTTGTTTCTGGCATATTAAGCATAGAGAGTGTCAGTGTAAGGGGTGGAGGGGCTGCATATGTATTTTACATTCAATCCATTACCAGTTTTCAGTCAAGTAAACTTTTCCAAATGCAGTTGTGCTGTTTCAAACAAGAAGCATATCAGCATATTTACTGTTACTCCCTCTGGTCCCTTAAAATGTGTGTAAAACTTCAATGCTTTTGATGATTGCTAAGTGCTTAAGCTTTTGTTGGTGTTCATTTGTTGTTATCATTTAAATGGAAATGTGTCAGTATACCAAGGGTATAACCACTTAAAAATTAAGACAAGATAACAGATAATGGCTTGTTAAATATAGCTGATGAAAGTCTGACACAAAGCTATCTGGACCCAAGGGAGTTTGTATAGCTAACATATTTAGCTGGGGAAAAATTCTCATTACGAAGTCATTAATATTATTAATTGACTGTAACTAAGTCAAAGAAATAGAGGGAATCTAGTTGGCAGATAAGAAATGTTGCCATAAGCTATATGTTAGAGCAAAAAAATCTGGTAGGAAATATAAAAATGTTCAGTCAAGTTTCTCATTCAAATTAATAAATTGTTCATTTTGAAACAAGAGAATTCATTAATCATTGCAATTAATCTATGTTAAACAGCATCTTAAATTTCCATAAAATGCTAACAAAGAGTTTGGGGAATATAAACTCCAAGGCAGAGCGTTTTTCTTGTATAGCATGAAAAGTAAAAGAGAAGTAGCTCAGTCTATCTGGTCAGTGTCCTTGAGAGATTTAAACCTCTGAAGATGCATTTGTCATCTGTTCTGTAAGTTATGACGGCTGTGAAAAAAAAAAAAGAAAAATATGATGGAGCAATGAAGAATCTCTTGTTCTTTTGCCCTTTGTTATGAAAGACTTTTACCAACTTTCCCCTTTCTGCTTTAAAAAAAAAAAATCTGAACAGAAGTTGTACTCTCTGCATGTATTTACTCTTAATTGTGCACTTTGGCAGAATTATAAGAACAGTTCAACTGTCTGAGGTGTCTTCAGCAATCTAAGGTTTATTGATTCATTGATCTGGACCACCTTAAGTCAAAAAAAGAAGAGAACTTAATCTAAGTCTGATATTCATATATGAATATGCACGTTCAGCAGCAGTTTGCGGGTTCATGCTGTGAGAAAACTATTTAGAAACTGACACTCAATATGCAAACTCTACAGGAATGCATAAAAAGAAATAAATGTCATACTCCTAAACTCAAGGAAGTAAAATCTAATCTACAGATATGCCAGGCGTTATCTTTTTATATAAACCTACAGACAGAAATCTGCCATGGATTGCATTAGGTTTGTACACACGTGCGATCGTGAGTCCCGACGCGCGACATATGATGTGTACAAACAAACGTTTAGGCCAATAATCGGCCCTTGTATGGGCACTTTATCGGCCGTTACAGCTGTTCGTTCGGAGGACGTTGCCCTGTCCGCTGGGCGGATCACCAAAGGAGCGGCCATTTTGGACGATAAAGTGCCCATACACGGGCCGATTATCATTCGAAATGATCATAGCACGTGTGTACGAACCTTAAGGCAATGTTTTCTCCTTAAGAATTTCTCCTGACTTAAGGCTGGGTACACACTATACAATATTTTCGGTCAACCGGTTAGTTGGGCAGAAATGTAGCATGGTGTGGGTCGTGGGACCGCACGATAGGTCACGCAAACTGTCGGCTGCAGCCACTATTGCAACCGTAAGTCATTTGTCCTGGCCGAGTGCTGGCTAGTAGTGAACACTCGATCAGGACAAAAAGTCCCCTTGTGTGTACTATAATTACTATAATTAATAACTATAATTACTATAATTAACTATATTGACTGCTTCATCCAGAAAGACTATTACAGGTATACTGTACCGTGTATCTTATATTTTTATTGTGGACACATAAAATGTCATATTTATAACTGTCACGTAATTGTATACATAAGAAGACCTTCTGTAAAATAAAATCTGTGCTGGTCGCCACCCATTTTAAACTTTTTAAAACCTTTAAAATTTCCCTTAGGTTTAAGCAGGTTGAGTGGTAGATGCTTGGAGTGAGACATCAATAAATATTTGACATGAATATGTGCACAGTTTACATCAGGAGATCCCTAGGCACTTCAGCTTTCAGAGCAAGACAACTAGTAATTTAGGCTGTGTATGATATTCCTGGCTAATATGAAACATAACTAGGCCAGGCCCCTTGGCTCTATAACATCATATTATTATAGAGATTTAAATCAAAACCATTAAACATATTTTACAGAGATAAGTGAATGATTAAAACCTTTGCAACTAACTAGGTAACCATAATCTCTCCTGTGTCTTCAGCTCAAACAAATTAAAATAAAAATAAAAGCACTTACCAAGCAATGCTGTAAAAATGACAAGTTTCATGGGATTTCCTCTTTTTTAACTGCTAAATTTAAAGAGAAAAAGACTGAATTCTATACAGTGGGGTGCTTAATAAGATGTCTGGGGACCTAAGAAGGCAACCCAAGAGTTTTCATGACCCTGATTTGAATCTTTAGACTGAATGGCACTAATTTCATTAATATTAAAGGAGAACTAAACCAAAAATTACCAATCCAGTAAATGTAACACCCTGAAGAACATGATAAGGTAAATGTGTGTAGGTGCACCGTCTGGCCACACCTCCTGATTCAGTCACATGATCCCCTGTCTAATAAGGATTAGCTGAAAACTACTAGTACAGTGCCATAACAAGGAATCACGCCCCCCCCCCCGCAAAACTATGATAACGCACCTATCCTTACTTCATCCACAGTGGTTTTCAAGGAGGAGGCTATATCTGTCATAAGAAAAATAAGTAGTTCGCTCCCAGGCCTCCCTGTGGTTGCTCCCCCTACTCCCCTGGTAGTTACGTACCTGTACTAGTAGGTGGAATCTGATGTAACAAGTTCCTGAAGAAGCATGTAAAAGAACACAATAATCAGTGACCACACTGGGCGATACTGGATTGCTGAAAAATAAAACACACACCCCATGCAAAGCTTCTTACACAAGCGCAATCTCGGGGGCCCAACCTGTGACTCATGATATGTCTGAACGCCTGTTTCGGGTGGCTATCTCTATGTGTATGGGCACTTGGTCAGGCATTGTTCGTTATCCAACCTGGCAGATCATCAATGATGCCTGACAGAACGCCCATACACTTATCGATAAAATCGACTCTTTAAATCTATCTGCAGGTGTAAAATTATCTCCACTACTGAAAAATAGATTAAAACTGACGTGTTTTGGCCATTGATGTCAATCAAACTTTAGTTGTAAAACAACACACAACGTATAATCATTTCAATAGGTATTAAGTAGGGATGGCATAGAACTCGAACTCGAACCCTAGTTCGAGCCGAACTGTTCGAGTTCGAACGGACCCGGACTTCTCGAACTATCTCGGATGCGGACTTTCGATATTTCCTGGGCTTTCGATGATTTATCCAATGTTCGAACGTTCGAATCCGCGAGTAAAATGTACATGTATCTAGGCGCGAACATCGAATCTGCGAGTAAAGTCTCCATTACAGTCTATACACGAGCATCGAATCTGCGAGTAAAATGTCCATGTTACCTCGAACGTTCGAACGCGAAAGCTCGAAAGTAGCGCGCGTGAGAGTAAAATCGATTTTACGAAAGTCCTGGATATTGGAACATGCTCCCCAGACCATTTCCCAGGTCCCACAGCCATTTACATTAAGTTACCATTAATATTTTAGTTGTATTTGACTCGAACTTTTCGAACTATTTGCCTCCCATAGACTTTAATGGGTCCGTTTTCGAACTTTCGAACTTTTACAATAGTTCGAAAGTTCGAAAACGGACCGAACTTTCAATAGTTCGACCATCTCTAGTATTAAGGGAGTAAGTAGCAACCAAGTACTGTTAATCTAATGAGCTTGAATATTTAACCATCGGTAATAAATACCAGTAGAAAATACCATAAAAAAGACCGATACTGTCGGGTATTTTAATACCACACAGTATTGGCCCATTGAGGTCAATGGACTTTTTGACTATGAGGATCATTGTCACCTCGATTGCTATTGATCATTACCAATGATGCTTCTTTATAAATATGGCCCTTTTTCACAAAAATTCCAATGTTACATTTTTTTCTTTGTTCAAGAATCCCCACTGCAAAATCAAAATATCAGTGTGACCACCTCAATGAAAGGTGAAGAAAGTTTTTTTTTATCATCTAGGATCTTAGAGAAGCAAATGTTGCTGCCCATCTATCTGGAAGCGGGTTATAAGGCCATATACAAACAATGTTTAGTCCATCATAGCACAGCAAGAGAGTTCATTCATATATTTAAAACATTTGTGACAGTTGGCAATTTTCCCAGGAAGGGACGTCTTAGCAACCCCAAGGTCAGAGTGTGCGATGCTCAGCAAAATCCAAGTATGGCTTGTTTGGAAGGGTGGCTAGAACAATGTCCTTTAGACAACATCAATGTAGAGATGTTTGCCCACAATGTAAAGCTCCACACACAAAGAATCAAAGCGCAGCAATGTCCAGACCTCATCCAAATCAAAATGCTGTGGTAAGACCTTCAGAGAGCTTGAATAAATAAATGCCCCAAATGAACTAAAATAAAGTTGTAAAAACTTGATTCAATTATACACAAAAGATAACTTACCTTTAGCACCTTTAGCAGCAATAATACTCATGGAGTATCATGGAGTCACGGAGACATGGGGGAAATTTCCCAATTAAAGGAATAGTTCACTGCAATAGTGAACTATCCCTTTTCTACATTGATTGAAGCCAGGGAGGTTAAGGAGCTATGCCTTACCTCCCGTTCTTCAATCAATGATTAGATAGCCAGGAACGAACTTCAGAAAATCGTACCTTTCCCGCGATCCAGCGGGGCCTCTCTGAAATTCCCGACTGCTTCCTGCTTCTGTTACGCTATAACTCGCATTATCGGGCATGCGCGTTATAGCGTAACAGAAGTAGGAAGCAGTTGGGAACTGTCAGAGCCGCCCCGATGGATTGCGTGAAAGGTAAGATTTTCAGAAGTTCATTCCTGGCTATCTAAACATTGATTGAAGAACAAGAGGTAAGGCATTGCTCCTTAACCTCCCGGGCTTCAATCAATGTAGAAAAGGAATAGTTCACTATTGCAGTGAACTATTCCTTTAAACACAACTGGGCTGGGCAGGCTAACCCGAGCTGTCTGTCTAACTACAAAGCTATGATTGTAAAACCCTTTTCTCTGAAATACCAACCTATTTTGTGCATGAGCAGCACTGGAGATAAAGGATCAATCTCACCCCTTCATAAATACACCCCAAGGTATAGCAGTAATGAAAGTATTTGTAAAATAATTGGCTTCACATTTTGATTGTTTATATTCTTTCTACATAAAGAAGCATGGTCCACAAGACAAGCAGTAAAGCAGGTCTTTTTTGACCACTGAGTTTGTTATTCTATTAATTGGAATTTTTTACTTTGAACTTTGAACTACTCTACCAGATATATGCTGGAGCTTTGACCCTGTTTTGGACCTGGCTTTAGATTAGAAATGTTTGTTCTGCTTTCAAAATTCTGCTTGTCCAAATGAGCAGCTGAATTCATGGATCTATAGAAATGTTGACTATTGAAACCTGATATTTTTACCTGTATCTCTTCTTTAACATACCAACCAGTAAGTATTAAGGTTATTGCTGTGTTATACATGGAATGGCCCCTACCCCAAACACAGGTTTATCCATATGGGACAGTTATAAAAATCACAATAATAAAATACAATGCAAGTTACATAAACCATTAATGAAACATGTAAAATATATGGCCATTCCACAAGGTACTATGCTTTTCATAAAGTTTATTTTCAAGGAGAATTAAACCAAAAATATTACTTTTTGTATAAAATAAAGCAGCAATTCAGCTGCCTTAAACTTTACAAAACTTAATATTTTACAGTACCTTAAATATATTTAGTTTTAGAAAGTTACAGGCGGCAATCCAATAATGCCTTACCCCATCTAAAATCTAATACTCTGTTTTAAAGGGCAATTATAGTGAGAAAATAGTTTTTTTTAAATTTCTTCTAATGTATCCTATAAGTCATCCCATCCACCAGGGTACCTTTAGTTTCTTTAAATTCTACATAGTCCCCGAGATATAAGCCTTTGAATATGCTGTGATTTGTAGGAGCTGCTACACCTCATCTGTCACTCAAAGGCACACACCCACACAATCCAAAGCTCCCCTGCAGTACTGTCACACACTCTCTCACCCACACTATATGTACCATGTGCAACATATAGTCAAATGCTGTAGTGCTAAACACAATCAATAAACCATTAACCCAGCAATATGAGCATAACACACTATAAAACAGCCCCTCCCCCCCCAAAAAAAAATCTTATATACATACAAAACCAGTGACTCAAATGGAACACTAATACAGTATATATAATACAGTAATACAGACTATATACCAAACAAGACACACAGTGCAATCTATGAAATATATAGACTAAAGCAACTGAAATGTAACAGGACAACAAGCAATGTCACTGTTGTTGTGAAGGTCTCACTACAAGCGCTGTTACACTGACTCTCTCTTCAGTGATTATGATCTCAGCTAAGCAGGGGGAGAGATATGAACTTTAGGTAAAAAGTAAATAACAATTAGCAAAGTTAGAGAACAGGCAGAGTTCAGTAACTTACTTGTAAAGAATCTCAGCACCACTTGTCCTCCTCTCTCCCCCTCCCTTCAGAATATTGCTACTTTATTCCACACTTTGATTGCTTGCAGTCTAGCTCTGGAAGGGAGGGGTCAACAGGATGTCAGCACTTCATTTAAAGTCCTTTCAACTGACAATGCTCGGACTCTGTATACAGCCCGTCACTGCTTGAGGGGGAGTAGACAGACAGGGGAGGGGGACTACACAGCATGGTACAAACTTCTGCCAGTGTGAAGAAACGAAGCCACACAGAAACATGAAAGTAAGGCAGCTTATACTAAGTGATCTATACATTGTATACAGACAAAGTTTTTTTTTCACTATAGTTGCCCTTTAAGTTCTTCTGTAAGAAATCAATTTATATTATACTGATAGCATATAAAGCTCTTGTACCACTGTTATAGGATAATTGAACTGAAGTATGTAAAAAAAAGTGTACCAGTTGTTAGACAATAAATGTATCAACTTAACATTAATGTCACTTTAGTGAACCTTAATCTTAGAAGTATTACCCAATAATTATATACAACAGGGGTGCCCAACCTGAGCCACGCTGAGGGCCACCAGAGCAGGATAATCCACAAAGCAACCATAGGCACCATCCTAGGGCCCAGGAAATTCAACTTCTGGGGGCCCAGCTTCAAACAGTAACAATATTATAGTCTATACAATATATGTAGCAAAAAAGGGGAGCATTAAATGATCGCCCTGCCTAGGGCCCCATATGGTCTTAATCCATCTCTGAGGGACGCACTACTGGCCCCCATGCAGTGAGCGGACCATGGGTGTATCCCCTGCCATGCCGCATCCAGAAATGCCCAATTCCACTCTGGAATGCCCAAGTACCTCCCTTGCCTCACCCACCCGTGGGTCCATGCTGGCTGCAAAAAAAGTGGGAGGGCAGCGGGTTGGGCATCAATGATATACAGTAACATTTATATAAAGCACAATGCAACAATGCTATCAGTTCAGGGGATGCACCACCTTATAAAGTAAGCCCTTTTTCCAGTTGAATCGCAAAACGGAAAAATTTAACCATGTTAATTACTGTCTTCACTGTGCTTTATGGAATCTTTAATGCTTTTTTGTATCCTTGCTCTTATTGATACTTTTCTATGATGAAATCCCTTTAATGTTTTGAAAGTTCTTTCAGACCAGGGGTTTTTAATTAAGAGACATACTTGTCTCATCTTACAGCAACATCCACTGATGCCAGGTGTATTAACTACTATTTCAGATGGGACTAAGGACGGCATTAACAAAGCATTGTTATTGGTAATGTCCTATAACAAACCGTTATAGCGATTATGAAAAGCTGATAGCGGTGTTGTGTTTCAGGTGAAAATCTTTGCTGAAACGTTGATACCTTCTGGCCTATTGAAGTCAATGAAACCTACCACAAAGCAACATTGCTATTTAAAAAAACATATAAAGGTTCATTATTGGACATTATTATCAACAAAACTTTATAAACACGTCCTAAATACAGTTGTTTAATTCTGAATGCAGAATAACCTTGAACATTTGGTAACCCTCGAAAATATGGTCCAAATCCTTGGAAGTAAGTTCCGTTTTCGGATTTTTGGAATATCGAATTTTTAACGAGTTCCGTTAATTCGAAAACGGGAAAAAAATTCAGAGGTTCCCCCATCTCTAATTTTGATTTAATGTCCTAACCTTGATGTTACGAAGGAAAAAGTTACAGATATTCTTTGTAACTTATTTTATTGTACATTTAATAGCTATGATATGCTGTATAAATGTGGGTCTATATTACCTAACAATTGTGAGTTCATTAAATAGAGTTTGTAAACTTGACACAGATACCCTTAAATGCAGCATGTTGTGACAAAAATAAACACGCAGATTATGATTTAAATGATTAATATTCTGCATATAAATATTCTTTGTTCTATATAGCAATTGCATTCAAATTAATAGGATTGTAAGTCTAATTTTTCTGAAAAAGTCACGAAACGTCAAGTTAATTTCAAATGTCTAATGTTATAGGTTACAGGTGGGAATATATTAGTTCATACAATATAACTGCTTATGTTAATTAATTAGGCGTGAAGGTATTTCATTTTTATTTATTTACATGTGAATTGGAGGAATAAAAAAATTAAACTTTCAATATTTATATAGTTGAAGAAAATGTCATGAATATTAAAGTACAGTTGATTTAAGATTTTTCAGGTAATGGTAATTTTACCTGGGGTCTACAACTGGACCCAAAGAAATTCAACCAGAGACTCCAAATTAGATAGTTGAGTGGAGACAATCAATGTAATACCCAAACTGAGGATTGCATCCTCGGATTTTAAACACGCTTAGTCCAGTTCTACCTAGACCACTGTTTCTCATCTTTTTAGATTCACTTTGGTCTGGGGATATGCCACTGGATTGGAAAAAAGCCAATGTAATACCAATATTTAAAAAAGGTAGTCATTCACAGCCTGGTAACTACAGACCTGTAAGCCTAACATCAGTGGTATGGAAGGTGCTGGAAACTTTGTTATGGGATCATATCCTTGACTTTGTCTCCAGAACTGATCTTATTAGTAGTAGTCAGCATGGATTTATGAGAAATAGATCATGCCAGACAATTTCATTGTTTTTTATGAATGAAACAAGTAAGAATTTAGATTCAGGCACAGCAGTGGATGTGGTACACTTGGATTTTGCGAAAGCTTTTGATACTGTGCCACATAGGAGACTAATGTATAAACTGAAGTCTGTTGGCCTAGAAGAAAACAGTTGTTTATGAATAGACAATTGGTTGTTGGATCACAAACAGAGAATGGTGTACTGTAATGGGGCCGCTTCTTTTTAATCTGTTTATAAATAACTTTGAGAGCAAGGTCTCTGTGTTTGCTGATGACACTTAACTATGCAGAGCTTTGGAAACATCAAATGATGTGCAAGTGCTGCAAGCAGACCTCGATAGATTATCAAAATGGGCAGCAGAATGACAGATGAGATTCAATGTTAATAAATGTAAGGTGATGCATTTGGGATTTAATACTTCCTGTGCCATCTACACCATATATAACACTGTGCCTGTAATAACTAAGTGAATCTGTAATGGTAAAAGATTTGGGGGTTCTGGTAGAGAACAGACTTGGCTGTAGCAAACAATGCCAGGTAACGGCTAGAGCTAGCAAGATATTGTCTTGTATAAAGAGGGGAATAGATTCAAGAGAGAAAAATATTATTCTCCCTCTTTACAAGGCACTGGTAAGGCCTCATTTGGAATATGTGGTGCAGTTTTGGAATCCCATATACAAAAGGGACATCTTGGAAATGGAACCAGTTCAGAGAAGGGCAACTAAATTAATAAGGGGAATGGAGGGGCTTAAATATGCAGGCAGATTAGACAAGTTAGGGCTGTTTATATTACAAAGTAACATAGTAACATAGTAATTGAGGTTGAATAAAGACATACGTCCATCAAGTCCAACCTATTCACTTTTTTTTAAAATCCTTCCTAACAGTTGATCCAGAGGAAGACAAAAAAAAAGCTACAAAAAGGTGGAAAAAATTCCTTCCTGACTCCAAACGGCAATGGGAAATTATCCCTGGATCAACCAGATCTACAGTATAAGTATTAATACCAGTAATTCTCAATATTTTTTAGTTTTAGAAACTTATCCAGGCCATTTTTAAAGCTATTCAATGAACTTGCCATTATCACATCTGCTTTTCACCATTCTCACTGTAAAGAAATCTTTCCTAACCTAAAGATGAAACTTCTTTTCTTCCAACCTTAAAGGATGTCCACGAGTCCTCTAATATGACCTATTCATGAACAATGCACCAGATAGTTTATTGTATGGCCCATTGATATATTTGTATAAGGTTATCATATCCACACGCAAACATTGCTTCTCCAATGTAAACAGCCCTAACTTGTCTAATTTGCCTGCATATTTAAGCCCCTCCATTCCCCTTATTGATTTATTTGCCCTTCTCTGAACTGCTTCCATTTCCCTTTTGTATATGGTATATTGGAGACTTTGAAGTGACGTTTGCATGGGGATATGATCACTTTATACAAATATATTAATGGGCCATACAATAAATTTTCTGGTGCATTGTTCACTAAAAGGTCATATAAGAGGACACGTGGACATCCTTTAAGATTTGAAGAAAAGAAGTTTCATCTTCAGGTAAAAAAGGTTTCTTTACAGTGAAAACTATAAAACTGTGAAATTGCCTTCCAGCAGATTTGGTAATGACAAGTTCATTGCTTCCTTTAAAGTGGGCTAGATATATTTTTTAAAACTAAAAAATATTGATAATTACTGGTATTAATACATATACTGTAGCTCTGGTTGGTACAGGGATACTATATAACACTGAGAATTACTGGTATTAATACATATACTGTAGTTCTGGTTGGTACAGGGATACTATATAATATTGAGAATTACTGGTATTAATACATATACTGTAGTTTTGGTTGGTACAGTGATACTATATAATATTGAAAATTACTGGTATTAATACATATACTGTAGTTCTGGTTGGTACGGGGATACTATATAATATTGAGAGTTACTGGTATTAATACATATACTGTAGTTCTGGTCAGTACAGGTATACTATATTATATTGAGAATTACTGGTATTAATACATATACTATAGTTCTGGTCTGTACTGTGATACTATATACCATTGAGAACTAATGGTATTAATACATATACTGTAGTTCTGGTTGGTACGGGGATGCTTTCCGATTGCCGTTTGGAGTCAGGAAGGAATTCCCCCTCCCCCCTTTTTTTTTAGCTGTAGGAGTTGAAGGTGTGTGTGTGATATCCAGAGGGATATGCCCATCCCTCTGGGGGCCTTTAGACTAATCGTAATCGTGCAGCATCTTTTTCAAAGTGATGGAATGTGGGAAACTTGCATCAGCATACTGTACACCTAGAGGATCATTGGAGTTGTGGTGAGACTTTGAGGTTGAAAATAGATGTTATACTGTATAACTACGTTTCTAGACAATGAGTTTCACACCTGAAGCTTATGGTTAAATGTTTTAAGTAGATACAGCTATTGTAAGTATATATGAGTAAGCTACTAAAAAAGTGCATAGGCCTCTTCAAATATATAATAACCTTATAATACATAAGGCTCTGGCATTTCAATGGGGAGGTGCAGTGGCGAGAATCTATATAATCAGTCACTCAGTGATGTCACTGAGCGACTTCCTGTAGTCCACTGCCCCTCCCCATGTATCTCTCCAAGTCTGTATTAGTAATATAGATAACAAGCCCATTTTGTACACTGACTGACTGAGTGAATTATTGTGTTGATAAGGAGGAGGGAGCGCATTCCTGTGTCATAATTGACTCGGCCACTTGTTTCTCCTTATCAGCACAGTAATTCAGTCAGTCAGTGTAACGAACCGGAACAGCACCGGGTGAGAGACGATGTTTATTGTCTTCTTTAAGTTTGAGATAGATATGGCAGTTAACCATTAGGGATGGCATAGAACTCGAACTCGAACCCGAGTTCGAGCCGAACTTTCGAGTTCCGGACGGACCCGGACTTCTCGAACTATCTCGGACGCGGACTTTCGATATCTCCCGGACTTTTGATGATTTATCGAATGTTTGAACGTTCGAACGTTCGAACGGTCGAACATTCGAAAATCATCGAATTAAAAAAAAAAAGTGCCCACATGTCCAAAATCACCAAATGGCAGCTAATTTAAGCATTGCCAGCCCCCTGGGTATAAAAGGCAATGCGACCAGTGCCATTTAGTCAGTGTGTTGGAGTTTATTTAGTGGAGACCTGACAGTGTAGGAGTTGGAAAGAGTTTTCTGAGCTTTCTGTGTGTGGATTTCCGCATGGTGGTTTAGCTCTTGTAGTTAACCATCCCTGTATTCACACATCTTGAGACCCAACAGTCCTATCTCCTTCCCATCTTTCCCTTGCACAAAGCATACACTGAGGGAGAGAAGCCAATGGGGTATGGGGTCTGTCCGGAGGGGCCAAGCCTGCCTGGCTCCGCAATAATGTGTCAAAATGAAGTGAATCTACTGCTACTCAATGGTGCTGTTCCTACAAACCCTATCTCCTTCCCATCTTTCCCTTGCACAAAGCATACCTGAGGGAGAGAAGCCAATGGGGTATGGGGTCTGTCGGAGGGGCAAGCCTGCATGGCTCGCAATAATGTTGTCAAACTGAAGTGAATCTACTGCTATTCAATGGTGCTGTTCCTACAAACCCTATCTCCTTCCCCGCTTTCCCTTGCACGAAGCATACTCTGAGGGAGAGAAGCGAATGGGGTATGGGGTCTGTCTGGAGGGGACAAGCCTGCATGGCTCCGCAATAATGTTGTCCAATTGCAGTGGGTCTACTGCTACTCAATGGTGCTGTTCCTACAAACCCTATCCCCTTCCCCGCTTTCCCTTGCACGAAGCGTACTCTGAGGGAGAGAAGCCAATGGGGTATGGGGTCTGTCCGGAGGGGCCAAGCCTGCCTGGCTCCGCAATAATGTTGTCAAACTGAAGTGAATCTACTGCTACTCAATGGTGCTGTTCCTACAAACCCTATCTCCTTCCCAGCTTTCCCTTGCACAAAGCATACTCTGAGGGAGAGAAGCCAATGGGGTATGGGGTCTTGTCCGGAGGGGCCAAGCCTGCCTGGCTCCAAAATAATGTTGTCAAACTGCATGTGGCCATGCTTTCTTGTGGGGAAAGTAATGGTGGAATGACTACACCCACTTTCCAGGCTTGATTTTAGATCCTGGATTGCATATAGAAGTTAATAGGAAGAAGGGATTATAATCGAATGTCGAAATCGAATCCGCGAGTAAAATGTACATGGTATCTAGGCGCGAACATCGAATCCGCGAGTAAAGTCTCCATTAGAACCTATACGCAAGTATCGAATCCGCGAGTAAAATGTCCATGTTACCTCGAACGTTCAAACACGAGAGTGCAAAAGTAGCGCGCGTGAGAGTAAAATCGATTTTACGAAAGTCCTGGATATTGGAACATGTTCCCCAGACCATTTCCCAGGTCCCACAGCCATTTACATTAAGTTACCATTAATATTTTAGCTGTATTTGACTCGAACTTTTAGAACTATTTGCCTCCCATAGACTTTAATGGGTCCGTTTTCGAACTTTCGAACTTTCGAACTTTCGAAATAGTTCGAAAGTTCGAAAACGGACCGAACTTTCAATAGTTCGACCATCTCTATTAACCATCTGTATGCACCAAAACAAGCTTCATATATCACATTACTAATACTGGGAGGGAGAGACAGGAGGGGGGAGACAGCCTGTGCTGGATTTTCTTCTTTTTTTTTTTTTACCTTATGTATTATATGGAATAATACGCTACCTACAGAATAATATACGGATATTACTTCACCTCAAGAATTCCCTGACCTCTATAAAAGCATTCGGCCTAGCGGCCTCGTGCTTTTATATGGTCAGAGAACTCCTCAGTGGCGTAATCTCCTTATATTACACTGTAGGTAGTGTATTATCCCTCATATGCTGAACCTTATAGCCTATGAATTCCCATTACTGGTTTAATTTGTGTCCTTTTAACAGGAAAGTTGATATTAATTGTTGTAATTTATATTAGTTTCATCTACTGGTCAAATATTATAAATATAGCAAAAACAACAACATTGTTTTGCTCTTTGTTTGACAAAGAGCATACGCTGAATATGCTTTCAATGGTCATACAGTTGAATTCTATCTTCCTCAAAAGAAATGTCATAAAATTCAATTTAATTGGGTTCAAAAACAGATTTTCAGAACTTCATTAAGTTACAGAGAAAAGACACTCTGCAGTTTTGTTCATCACTACTCTCTGTACAGTATATACCCCTACCAAACACCCACTTACACCATAACAATAGCATATTCGGTGCATATAATAGAACAGTCAATTATTAATACATAATATCCAATGTTTGTTTACTATTGTTAATTACCATTATTTGGTAATATATATACAAATTGGTACAGACTCACAGACTCACAGGGAGAATTTCAATAAAAGTTCTTATTGTTTAAAATGGTGCTAATTTTGCCCCAACCAATCAGATCTTATTTAACATTTGAAAGCTAACATCTGATTGGTTGGGGCAAAATTAGCACCATTTTTAACGATAAGAACTTTTATTGAATAACCCTGTCAGAGTATTTCTTTTGAGTGGTTAAAATGTATTGCAGTTAAAACACAACACTGTACTGCATAGTTTTCACCAAAGCAGAACTGTGGAATTAACAGACAGTTTCCTAGCCGTGAGTCACATATGCTAAAGAGAAAAAATGTTCAACTAAAATATCTCACAGATTATAGACAAATTCACTGGAGTTCTTTTTGCTGGTTTACAACCTTTTTGTAAAATCCTCTGCTGCTGTTCCTCGCCTTTTTTGCACACAGCAGGAAGTCTCTGCTTTGAGAGGAAATATATAAAGTTAAAAATATATTACAATAAGAAATATTAAGGACAGATACAGAATACTCTGAAAAGTGTGAGAACAGAGTGTGTCGGTAATCTGCGGGGAAACTAATTTGAAAAAGATTAAAGATAAACGAAAGTATACACACTGTACACACAAATATATACAGTATGCTTCTTTGTCAGACACGATACGTTTTATAGAAGGTATACTGCTTGTTCTTTGTGTCTTATTAGTTTGCATTTGCATATTAGAGTCGCTGCCTCATTCCTTTCAAACAGGAATACACAATATCAACATAAATATTTAGTGATTAGTATAAATGCTTACTGCATAGTGACATGTAAACAACAAACTAATCTGTAATGCACAACTCAATCATTCCCCAACTGTCCAGGAAGCAGGTAGCTTCTATATGAAATGTATATCTTTCTGGAATTCTGGGACTACATACAGCAGTAATTTTTCATGATAATTCTACTGCCAGTCCACTAGCCTTGAATCAGTCACAATGGGGGAGATGCAGTAACAATCTGCTTAAAGGGCAGGTCCACCTCATTTTTTTTTTTTGGGTACTGTAGGTCTCCTCCCCCCAGCCCAACCACTATATTATTATGTACAGAAACTCCCCCGATCATTACTTACCTTCCCAGTCTGGCAGGGGGCCAGACTGGCAGCCGCATCCGTGATTGGCTGAAAGGCAGCCAATCACGGACGCGGCTGCCGGCAGTTCAGAACGCCGGGGGAGAGAGGTAAGTAATGATCGGGGGAGTTTCTGGACATAATAATACAGCGGTTAGAATAGTTTACTGCTTTCAGTTTGCTCTTATAATACACTATATGCAGATGGTTTTGATTTGATAATGCCATGGACATTATATAATTCTCCTTGTTTCTAAGAAAATCTCTTTTAAATATAGTTTGAGGAACAGGACTAAATGTTTGTTTCTATAGTACAAAGAACATCACCCTGCAGAAACATTTCGCTAGATTAAAACTGTAAATTTTAACTGTAAAGTTTTTTTTATGTTTAAGTTTTTAAGTTTAAAACTGTAAATTTCTTTTTAAAAAACTCTATGGAAGATATGATGTCACCAATTTATTAAAGGAATAGTCGCTCAAAAAGTTAACTATTCATTTAACTTATTGATTGAAGACCGGGAGGTTAAGGAGCTATGCCTTAACTCCCATTCTTCAATCAACTCCCCAGGAGCGACTGACAAAGAAAGAAGAAACTTTAGTATAAAAAGCTTTATGAGCAGTGCATAACGTAAACCACATTACATTAAAATGTGATTGTAAGGGTTAAAAACCCAACTGAAGAAGCTAACAGAAGTACATTTAGGGGATTATTTTTACAATTTCACGAATAATATGCATTCAAATATTTTGGTTCCAGGCAATTGGCGGGCTCAAGACCCACCCCCCTCCCACAAAATGAACGGGATTGCAGATCAGTAATTTTTCATGATAATTCTACTGCCAGTCCACTAGCCTTGAATCATCCATCCACCAGGGTACCTTTAGTTTCTTTAAATTCTACATAGTCCCCCGAGATATAAGTTTGAATATGCTGTGATTTGTAGGAGCTGCCCCTCATCTGTCACTCAAAGGCACACACCCACACATCCAAAGCTCCCTGCAGTACTGTCACACACTCTCCACCCACACTATATGTACCAGTGCAACATATAGTCAAATGCTGTAGTGCTAAACACAATCAATAAACCATTACCCAGCAATATGAGCATAACACACTATAAAACAGCCCCTCCCCCCCCAAAAAAAATCTATATACATACAAAACCAGTGACTCAAATGGAACACTAATACAGTATATATAATACAGTAATACAGACTATATACCAAACAAGACACACAGTGCAATCTATGAAATATATAGACTAAAGCAACTGAAATGTAACAGGACAACAAGCAATGTCACTGTTGTTGTGAAGGTCTCACTACAAGCGCTGTTACACTGACTCTCTCTTCAGTGATTATGATCTCAGCTAAGCAGGGGAGAGATATGAACTTTAGGTAAAAAGTAAATAACAATTAGCAAAGTTAGAGAACAGGCAGAGTTCAGTAACTTACTTGTAAAGAATCTCAGCACCACTTGTCCTCTCTCTCCCCTCCCTTCAGAATATTGCTACTTTATTCCACACTTTGATTGCTTGCAGTCTAGTCTGGAAGGGAGGGGTCAACAGGATGTCAGCACTTCATTAAAGTCCTTTCAACTGACAATGTCGGACTCTGTATACAGCCCGTCACTGCTTGAGGGGGAGTAGACAGACAGGGGAGGGGGACTACACAGCATGGTACAAACTTCTGCCCGTGTGAAGAAACGAGCACACACAGAAACATGAAAGTAAGGCGCTTATACTAAGTGATCTATACATTGTATACAGACAAAGTTTTTTTTTCACTATAGTTGCCCTTAAGTTCTTCTGTAAGAAATCAATTTATATTATACTGATAGCATATAAAGTCTTGTACCACTGTTATAGGATAATTGAACTGAGTATGTAAAAAAAAGTGTACCAGTTGTTAGACAATAAATGTATCAACTTAACATTAATGTCACTTTAGTGAACCTTAATCTAGAAGTATTACCCAATAATTATATACAACAGGGGTGCCCAACCTGAGCACGCTGAGGGCCACCAGAGCAGGATATCCACAAAGCAACCATAGGCACCATCCTAGGGCCCAGGAAATTCAACTTCTGGGGCCAGCTTCAAAAGTAACAATATTATAGTCTATACAATATATGTAGCAAAAAAAGGGAGCATTAAATGATCGCCCTGCCTAGGGCCCCATATGGTCTTAATCCATCTCTGAGGGACGCACTACTGGCCCCCATGCAGTGAGCGGACCAGGGTGTATCCCCTGCCATGCCGCATCCAGAAATGCCCAATTCCACTGGAATGCCCAAGTACCTCCCTTGCTCACCCACCCGTGGGTCCAGCTGGCTGCAAAAAAAGTGGGAGGGCAGCGGGTTGGGCATCAATGATATACAGTAACATTTATTAAAGCACAATGCAACAATGCTATCGTTCAGGGGATGCACCACCTTATAAAGTAGCCCTTTTTCCAGTGAATCGCAAAACGGAAAAATTTAACCATGTTAATTGTCTTCACTGTGCTTTATGGAATCTTTAATGCTTTTTGTATCCTGCTCTTATTGATACTTTTCTATGATGAAATCCCTTTAATGTTTTGAAAGTTCTTTCAGACCAGGGGTTTTTAATTAAGAGACATACTTGTCTCATCTTACAGCAACATCCACTGATGCCAGGTGTATTAACTACTATTTCAGATGGGACTAAGGACGGCATTAACAAAGCATTGTTATGGTAATGTCCTATAACAACCGTTATAGCGATTATGAAAAGCTGATAGCGGTGTTGTGTTTCAGGTGAAAATCTTTGCTGAAACGTTGATACCTTCTGGCCTATTGAAGTCAATGAACCTACCACAAAGCAACATTGCTATTTAAAAAAACATATAAAGGTTCATTATTGGACATTATTATCAACAAAACTTTATAAACCCGTCTAAATACAGTTGTTTAATTCTGAATGCAGAATAACCTTGAACATTTGGTAACCCTCGAAAATATGGTCCAAATCTTGGAAGTAAGTTCCGTTTTCGGATTTTGGAATATCGAATTTTAACGGTTCCGTTAATTCGAAAACGGGAAAAAAATTCAGAGGTTCCCCCATCTCTAATTTTGATTTATGTCCTAACCTTGATGTACGAAGGAAAAAGTTACAGATATTCTTTGTAACTTATTTTATTGTACATTTAATAGCTATGATATGCTGTATAAATGTGGGTCTATATTACCAACAATTGTGAGTTCATTAAATAGAGTTTGTAAACTTGACACAGTACCCTTAAATGCAGCATGTTGTGACAAAAATAAACACGCAGATTATGATTTAAATGATTAATATTCTGCATATAATATTCTTTGTTCTATATAGCAATTGCATTCAAATTAAGGATTGTAAGTCTAATTTTTCTGAAAAAGTCACGAAACGTCAAGTTAATTTCAAATGTCTAATGTTATAGGTTACAGGTGGGAATATATTAGTTCTACAATATAACTGCTTATGTTAATAATTAGGCGTGAAGGTATTTCATTTTATTTATTTACATGTGAATTGGAGGAATAAAAAAATTAAAACTTTCAATATTTATATAGTTGAAGAAAATGTCATGAATATTAAAGTACAGTTGATTTAAGATTTTTCAGGTAATGGTAATTTTACCTGGGGTCTACAACTGGACCCAAAGAAATTCAACCAGAGACTCCAAATTAGATAGTTGAGTGGGACAATCAATGTAATACCCCAACTGAGGATTGCATCCTCGGATTTTAAACACGCTTAGTCCAGTTCTACCTAGACCACTGTTTCTCATCTTTTTAGATTCACTTTGGTCTGGGGATATGCCACTGGATTGGAAAAAAGCCAATGTAATACCAATATTTAAAAAGGTAGTCATTACAGCCTGGTAACTACAGACCTGTAAGCCTAACATCAGTGGTATGGAAGGTGCTGGAAACTTTGTTATGGGATCATATCCTTGACTTTGTCTCCAGAACTGATCTTATTAGTAGTAGTCAGCATGGATTTATGAGAAATAGATCATGCCAGACAATTTCATTGTTTTTTATGAATGAAACAAGTAAGAATTTAGATTCAGGCACAGCAGTGGATGTGGTACACTTGGATTTTGCGAAAGCTTTTGATACTGTGCCACATAGGAGACTAATGTATAAACTGAAGTCTGTTGGCCTGAGAAGAAAACAGTTGTTTATGAATAGACAATGGTTGTTGGATCACAAACAGAGAATGGTGTATGTAATGGGGCCGCTTCTTTTTAATCTGTTTATAAATAACTTTGAGAGCAAGGTCTCTGTGTTTGCGATGACACTTAACTATGCAGAGCTTTGGAAACATCAAATGATGTGCAAGTGCTGCAAGCAGACCTCGATAGATTATCAAAATGGGCAGCAGAATGACAGATGGATTCAATGTTAATAAATGTAAGGTGATGCATTTGGGATTTAAACTTCCTGTGCCATCTACACCATATATAACACTGTGCCTGTAATAACTAAGTGAATCTGTAATGGTAAAAGATTTGGGGTTCTGGTAGAGAACAGACTTGGCTGTAGCAAACAATGCCAGGTAACGGCTAGAGTAGCAAGATATTGTCTTGTATAAGAGGGGAATAGATTCAAGGGAAAAATATTATTCTCCCTCTTTACAAGGCACTGGTAAGGCCTCATTTGAAATATGTGGTGCAGTTTTGGAATCCCATAACAAAGGGACATCTTGGAAGGAACAGTTCAGAGAAGGGCAACTAAATTAATAAGGGGAATGGAGGGGCTAAATATGCAGGCAGATTAGACAAGTTAGGGCTGTTTATATTACAAGTAACATAGTAACATAGTAATTGAGGTTGAATAAAGACATACGTCCATCAAGTCCAACCTATTCACTTTTTTTTAAAATCCTCTAACAGTTGATCCAGAGGAAGACAAAAAAAAGCTACAAAAAGGTGGAAAAAATTCCTTCGACTCCAAACGGCAATGGGAAATTATCCCTGGATCAACCAGATCTACGTATAAGTATTAATACCAGTAATTCTCATATTTTTTTTTTAGAAACTTATCCAGGCCATTTTTAAGACTATTCAATGAACTTGCCATTATCACATCTGCTTTTCACCATTCACTGTAAAGAAATCTTTCCTAACCTAAAGATGAAACTTCTTTCTTCCCACCTTAAGGATGTCCACGAGTCCTCATATGACCTATTCAGAACAATGCACCAGATAGTTTATTGTATGGCCCATTGATATATTTGTATAAGGTTATCATATCCACACCGCAAACATTGCTTCTCCAATGTTAAACAGCCCTAACTTGTCTAATTTGCCTGCATATTTAAGCCCCTCCATTCCCCTTATTGATTTATTTGCCCTTCTCTGAACTGCTTCCATTCCCTTTTGTATATGGTATATTGGAGACTTTGAAGTGACTTTGCATGGGAGATGATCACTTTATACAAATATATTAATGGGCCATACAATAAATTTTCTGGTGCATTGTTCACTAAAAGTCATAAAGAGGACACGTGGACATCCTTTAAGATTTGAAGAAAAGAAGTTTCATCTTCAGGTAAAAAGGTTTCTTTACAGTGAAAACTATAAACTGTGAAATTGCCTTCCAGCAGATTTGGTAATGACAAGTTCATTGCTTCCTTTAAAGTGGGCTAGATATATTTTTAAAACTAAAAAATATTGATAATTACTGGTATTAATACATATACTGTAGCTCTGGTTGGTACAGGGATACTATATAACACTGAGAATTACTGGTATTAATACATATACTGTTTCTGGTTGGACAGGGATACTATATAAATTGAGAATACTGGTATTAATACATATACTGTAGTTCTGGTTGGTACAGGGATACTATATAATATTGAGAATTACTGGTATTAATACATATACTGTAGTTTTGGTTGGTACAGTGATACTATATAATATTGAAAATTACTGGTATTAATACATATACTGTAGTTCTGGTTGGTACGGGGATACTAATATATATTGAGAGTTACTGGTATTAATACATATACTGTAGTTCTGGTCAGTACAGGTTACTATATTATATGAGAATTACTGGTATTAATACATATACTATAGTTCTGGTCTGTTGTGATACTATATACCATTGAGACTAATGGTATTAATACATTACGTAGTTCTGGTTGGTACGGGGATGCTCTTCCGATTGCCGTTTGGAGTCAGGAGGAATTCCCCTCCCCCCTTTTTTTTAGCTGTAGGAGTTGAAGGTGTGTGTGTGATATCCAGAGGGATAGCCCATCCCTTGGGGGCCGTTTAGACAATCTAATCGTGCAGCATCTTTTTCAAAGTGATGGAATGTGGGAAACTGCATCAGCATACTGTACACAGAGGATCATTGGAGTTGTGGTGAGACTTTGAGGTTGAAAATAGATGTTATACTGTATAAACTACGTTTCTAGACAATGAGTTTCACACCTGAAGCTTATGGTTAAATGTTTAAGTAGATACAGCTATTGTAAGTAATAGAGTAAGCTACTAAAAAAGTGCATAGGCCTCTTCAAATATATAATAACCTTATAATACATAAGGCTCTGGCATTTCAATGGGGAGGTGCAGTGGCGAGAATTATATAATCAGTCAATCAGTGATGTCACTGAGCGATTCCTGTAGTCCACTGCCCCTCCCATGTATCCTCCAAGTCTGTATTAGTAATATAGATAACAAGCCCATTTTGTACACTGACTGACTGAGTGAATTATTGTGTTGATAAGGAGGAGGGAGCGCATTCCTGTGTCATAAGACTCGGCCACTTGTTTCTCCTTATCAGCACAGTAATTCAGTCAGTCAGTGTAACGAACCGGAACAGCACCGGGTGAGAGACGATGTTTATTGTCTTCTTTAAGTTTGAGATAGATATGGCAGGTTAACCATAGGGATGGCATAGAACTCGAACTCGAACCCGAGTTCGAGCCGAACTTTCGAGTTCCGGACGGACCCGGACTTCTCGAACTATCTCGGACGCGGACTTTCGATATCTCCGGACTTTTGATGATTTATCGAATGTTTGAACGTTCGAACGTTCGAACGGTCGAACATTCGAAAATCATCGAATTAAAAAAAAAAGTGCCCACATGTCCAAAACACCAAATGGCAGCTAATTTAAGCATTGCCAGCCCCTGGGTATAAAAGGCAATGCGACCAGTGCCATTTAGTCAGTGTGTTGGAGGTTATTTAGTGGAGACTGACAGTGTAGGAGTTGGAAAGAGTTTTCTGAGCTTTCTGTGTGTGGATTTCCGCATGGTGTGTTAGCTCTTGTAGTTAACCATCCCTGTATTCACACATCTTGAGACCCAACAGTCCTATCTCCTTCCCATTTCCCTTGCACAAAGCATACACTGAGGGAGAGAAGCCAATGGGGTATGGGGTCTGTCCGGAGGGGCCAAGCCTGCCTGGCTCCGCAATAATGTTGTCAAACTGAAGTGAATCTACTGCTACTCAATGGTGCTGTCCTACAAACCCTATCTCCTTCCCATCTTTCCCTTGCACAAAGCATACACTGAGGGAGAGAAGCCAATGGGGTATGGGGTCTGTCCGGAGGGGCCAAGCTGCCTGGCTCCGCAATATGTTGTCAAACTGAAGTGGATCTACTGCTATTCAATGGTGGCTGTTCCTACAAAAACCTATCTCCTTCCCCGCTTTCCCTTGCACGAAGCATACTCTGAGGGAGAGAAGCGAATGGGGTATGGGGTCTGTCTGGAGGGGACAAGCCTGCATGGCTCCGCAATAATGTTGTCCAATTGCAGTGGGTTATGCTACTCAATGGTGCTGTTCCTACAAACCTATCCCCTTCCCCGCTTTCCTGCACGAGCGTACTCTGAGGGAGAGAAGCCAATGGGGTAGGGGTCTGTCCGGAGGGGCCAAGCCTGCCTGGCTCGCAATAATGTTGTCAAACTGAAGTGAATCTACTGCTACTCAATGGTGTGTTCCTACAAACCCTATCTCCTTCCCAGCTTTCCCTTGCACAAAGCATACTCTGAGGGAGAGAAGCCAATGGGGTTATGGGGTCTTGTCCGGAGGGGCCAAGCCTGCCTGGCTCCAAAATAATGTTGTCAAACTGCAGTGGGCATGCTTTTTGTGGGAAAGTAATGGTGGAATGACTACACCCACTTTCCAGGCTTGATTTTAGATCCTGGATTGCATATAGAAGTTAATAGGAAGAAGGGATTATAATCGAATGTCGAAATCGAATCCGCGAGTAAAATGTACATGGTATCTAGGCGCGAACATCGAATCCGCGAGTAAAGTCTCCATTAGAACCTATACGCAAGTATCGAATCCGCGAGTAAAATGTCCATGTTACCTCGAACGTTCAAACACGAGAGTGCAAAAGTAGCGCGCGTGAGAGTAAAATCGATTTTACGAAAGTCCTGGATATTGGAAAATGTTCCCCAGACCATTTCCCAGGTCCCACAGCCATTTACATTAAGTTACCATTAATATTTTAGCTGTATTTGACTCGAACTTTTAGAACTATTTGCCTCCCATAGACTTTAATGGGTCCGTTTTCGAACTTTCGAACTTTCGAACTTGAAATAGTTCGAAAGTTCGAAAACGGACCGAACTTTCAATAGTTCGACACATCTCTATTAACCATCTGTATGCACCAAAACAATCATATATCACATTACTAACTGGGAGGGAGAGACAGGAGGGGGGAGACAGCCTGTGCTGGATTTTCTTCTTTTTTTTTTTTACCTTATGTATTATATGGAATAATACGCTACCTACAGAATAATATACGGATATTACTTCACCTAAGAATTCCCTGACCTCTATAAAAGCATTCGGCCTAGCGGCCTGTGCTTTTATATGGTCAGAGAACTCCTCAGTGGCGTAATCTCCTTATATTACACTGTAGGTAGTGTATTATCCCTCAATGCTGAACCTTATAGCCTATGAATTCCCATTACGGTTAATTGTGTCCTTTTAAAAGGAAAGTTGATATTAATTGTTGTAATTTATATTAGTTTCATCTACTGGTCAAATATTATAAATATACAAAACAACAACATTGTTTTGCTCTTTGTTTGACAAAGAGCATACGCTGAATATGCTTTCAATGGTCATACAGTTGAATTCTATCTTCCTCAAAAGAAATGTCATAAAATTCAATTTAATTGGGTTCAAAAACAGATTTTCAGAACTTCATTAAGGTACAGAGAAAAGACACTCTGCAGTTTTGTTCATCACTACTCTCTGTACAGTATATCCCCTACCAAACACCCACTTACACCATAACAATAGCATATTCGGTGCATATAATAGAACAGTCAATTATTAATACATAATATCCAATGTTTGTGTACTATTGTTATTACCATTATTTGGTAATATATATACAAATTGGTACAGACTCACAGACTCAAGGGAGAATTTCAATAAAAGTCTTATTGTTAAAATGGTGCTAATTTTCCCCAACCAATCAGATCTTATTTAACATTTGAAAGCTAACATCTGATTGGTTGGGGCAAAATTAGCACCATTTTTAACGATAAGAACTTTTATTGAATAACCCTGTACAGGTATTTCTTTTGAGTGGTTAAAATGTATTGCAGTTAAAACACAACACTGTACTGCATAGTTTTCACAAAGCAGAAACTGTGGAATTAACAGACAGTTTCCTAGCCGTGAGTCACATATGCTAAAGAGAAAAATGTTCAACTAAAATATCTCACAGATTATAGACAAATTCACGGAGTTTTTTGCTGGTTTACAAACCTTTTTGTAAAATCCTCTGCTGCTGTTCCTCGCCTTTTTGCACACAGCAGGAAGTTCTCTGCTTTGGAGGAAATATATAAAGTTAAAAATATATTACAATAAGAAATATTAAGGAAAGATACAGAATACTCTGAAAAGTGTGAGAACAGAGTGTGTCGGTAATCTGCGGGGAAACTAATTTGAAAAAGATTAAAGATAAACGAAAGTATACACACTGTACACACCAAATATACAGTATGCTTCTTGTCAGACACGATACGTTTTTATAGAAGGTATACTGCTTGTTCTTTGTGCTTATTAGTTTGCATTTGCATATTAGAGTCGTGCTGCCTCATTCCTTTCAAACAGGAATACACAATATCAACATAAATATTTAGTGATTAGTATAAATGCTTATGCATAGTGACATGTAAACACAAAACTAATCTGTAATGCACAACTCAATCATTCCCCAACTGTCCAGAAGCAGGTAGCTTCTATATGAAATGTATATCTTTCTGGAATTCTGGGACTAAATACAGCAGTAATTTTTCATGATAATTCTACTGCCAGTCCACTAGCCTTGAATCAGTCACAATGGGGGAGATGCAGTAACAATCTGCTTAAAGGGCAGGTCCACCTCATTTTTAATTTTTTTGGGTACTGTAGGTCTCCCTCCCCAGCCCAACCACTATATTATATGTACAGAAACTCCCCGATCATACTTACCTTCCCAGTCTGGCAGGGGGCCAGACTGGAGCGCATCCGTGATTGGCTGAAAGGCAGCCAATCACGGACGCGGCTGCCGGCAGTTCAGAACGCCGGGGGAGAGAGGTAAGTAAGATCGGGGGAGTTTCTGGACATAATATACAGCGGTTAGATAGTTTTACTGCTTTCAGTTTGCTCTTATAATACACTATGCAGATGGTTCTTGATTTGATAATGCCATTGGACATATAAATTCTCCTTGTTTCTAAGAAAATCTCTTTAAATAATAGTTTGAGGAACAGACTAAATGTTTGTTTCCTATAGTACAAAGAACATCACCCTGCAGAAACATTTCGCTAGATTAAAACTGTAAATTTTAACTGTAAAGTTTTTTTTATGTTTAAGTTTTTAAGTTTAAAACTGTAAATTTCTTTTTAAAAAACTCTATGGAAGATATGATGCACCAATTTATTAAAGGAATAGTTCGCTCAAAAAGTTAACTATTCTTTAACTTATTGATTGAAGACCGGGAGGTTAAGGAGCATTGCCTTAACTCATTCTTCAATCAACTCCCCAGGAGCGACTGACAAAGAAAGAAGAAACTTAGTATATAAAAGCTTTTATGAGCAGTGCATAACGTAAACCACATTACATTAAAATGTGATTGTAAGGGTTAAAAACCCAACTGAAGAAAGCTAACAGAAGTACATTTAGGGATTATTTTTACAATTTCACGAAAAATAGCATTCAAATATTTTGGTTCCAGGCAATTGGCGGCTCAAGACCACCCCCCTCCCACAAAATGAACGGATGCAGTCAGTAATTTTTCATGATAATTCTACTGCCAGTCCACTAGCCTTGAATCAGTCACAATGGGGGAGATGCAGTAACAATCTGCTTAAAGGGCAGGTCCACCTCATTTTTAATTTTTTTGGGTACTGTAGGTCTCCCTCCCCCAGCCCCAACCACTATATTATTATGTACAGAAACTCCCCCGATCATTACTTACCTTCCCAGTCTGGCAGGGGGCCAGACTGGCAGCCGCATCCGTGATTGGCTGAAAGGCAGCCAATCACGGACGCGGCTGCCGGCAGTTCAGAACGCCGGGGGAGAGAGGTAAGTAATGATCGGGGGAGTTTCTGGACATAATAATACAGCGGTTAGAATAGTTTACTGCTTTCAGTTTGCTCTTATAATTACACTATATGCAGATGGTTCTTGATTTGATAATGCCATTGGACATTATATAATTCTCCTTGTTTCTAAGAAAATCTCTTTTAAATAATAGTTTGAGGAACAGGACTAAATGTTTGTTTCCTATAGTACAAAGAACATCACCCTGCAGAAACATTTCGCTAGATTAAAACTGTAAATTTTAACTGTAAAGTTTTTTTTATGTTTAAGTTTTTAAGTTTAAAACTGTAAATTTCTTTTTAAAAAACTCTATGGAAGATATGATGTCACCAATTTATTAAAGGAATAGTTCGCTCAAAAAGTTAACTATTCATTTAACTTATTGATTGAAGACCGGGAGGTTAAGGAGCTATGCCTTAACTCCCATTCTTCAATCAACTCCCCAGGAGCGACTGACAAAGAAAGAAGAAACTTTAGTATAAAAAGCTTTTATGAGCAGTGCATAACGTAAACCACATTACATTAAAATGTGATTGTAAGGGTTAAAAACCCAACTGAAGAAAGCTAACAGAAGTACATTTAGGGGATTATTTTTACAATTTCACGAATAATATGCATTCAAATATTTTGGTTCCAGGCAATTGGCGGCTCAAGACCCACCCCCCTCCCACAAAATGAACGGGATTGCAGATCAGTAATTTTTCATGATAATTCTACTGCCAGTCCACTAGCCTTGAATCAGTCACAATGGGGGAGATGCAGTAACAATCTGCTTAAAGGGCAGGTCCACCTCATTTTTAATTTTTTTGGGTACTGTAGGTCTCCCTCCCCCAGCCCCAACCACTATATATTATGTACAGAAACTCCCCCGTCATTACTTACCTTCCCAGTGGCAGGGGGCCAGACTGGCAGCCGCATCCGTGATTGGCTGAAAGGCAGCCAATACGGACGCGGCTGCGGCAGTTCAGAACGCCGGGGGAGAGAGGTAAGTAATGATCGGGGGAGTTTCTGGACATAATAATACAGCGGTTAGAATAGTTTACTGCTTTCAGTTTGCTCTTATAATACACTATATGCAGATTGTTCTTGATTTGATAATGCCATTGGACATTATATAATTTCTCTTGTTCTAAGAAAATCTCTTTAAATAATAGTTTGAGGAACAGGACTAAATGTTTGTTCCTATAGTACAAAGAACATCACCCTGCAGAAACATTCGCTAGATTAAAACTGTAAATTTTAACTGTAAAGTTTTTTTTATGTTTAAGTTTTTAAGTTTAAAACTGTAAATTTCTTTTAAAAAACTCTATGGAAGATATGATGTCACCAATTTATTAAAGGAATAGTTCGCTCAAAAAGTTAACTATTCATTAACTTATTGATTGAAGACCGGGAGGTTAAGGAGCTGCCTTAACCCATTCTTCAATCAACTCCCCAGGAGCGATGACAAAGAAAGAAGAAACTTTAGTATAAAAAGCTTTTATGAGCAGTGCATAACGTAAACCACATTACATTAAAATGTGATTGTAAGGGTTAAAAACCCAACTGAAGAAAGCTAACAGAAGTAAATTAGGGGATTATTTTTACAATTTCACGAATAATATGCATTCAAATATTTTGGTTCCAGGCAATTGGCGGCTCAAGACCCACCCCCCTCCCACAAAATGAACGGGATTGCAGATTAGACACAGTACTTTACCAGCCACTGTTTCTTCCGTTCCCGGTGTTTCCTTTACTCGGGACTTCGAGCAGGGCGTGCAGCAACCAGAGGCCCGTCTCAACCTCCAATAAAGTTCTCTGGAAGTCAGTTAGAAGTAGCGCACCATTCCCTTCAACATCTGAGTAGTTTCCAGTCCAGTCTGAAACAGTCTAGTCCGTCACTAACAGGTCTGACGCGTTTTGGGTCAAATGACCCTTACTCATAGACACCTGTCTATGAGTAAGGGTCATTTGACCCGAAACGCGTCAGACCTGTTAGTTTGACTCTTCATACACATGAGATTTTTTATGTATTAATAAAAGTGATTTTAAGATATTGCTGTTTCGGACTGGACTGGAAACTACTCGGATGTTGAAGGGAATGGTGTGCGACTTCTAACTAACTTGCGGAGAACTCTATTCAAATATTTTGAGCTGGGCAAACTGTTAATCAATGGGGATGTATAGAGTTACACTTATACATGTATCAGGTGTGGGGCCAGAGCCTACAGGAAAGTTTACAGGCATCACTTACATGAATATGAATAATCTAGGTCAAAATAGGATAAGAACCAAACAAGGCTGTTTATCATTTCTGTCACATCTTCAGCTTAGCACATCATTTCCTTTTAAACTCTAGCTGTACAATAAACAATTCCCTGCAACTATATGGAATCTTTTCTGCATTATTTCCAAAAACAGTTTTCTTCACTTAAAAGTCTCACCTCCATTTTCTTCCCTCTAGGAACCTGGCTTTTGTCTAAATAAAATGCCTAGGGTGTCACTTTTTGGTCTTGAAAGCCTAAGCTTACAAACTGATCATTTCTAAATTTTGTAATGCATTAATATACTTTATAGACATTATCAGGGACTGTTCTTCCTACTAAGCTTAGTGGAAAATTCCAAGAATTCCACTGTGGTGCTCTGACATAGATGCCCAAACTACAGTATCACCACAGGCACCATACAAAGAATGATGAGGAGCAATAGATGAATATACAAATTGTAGTCTGAAATTACACATACTTTTTTGCTTTTCAATATAATTTCTGTAATTTTATTTAAAAAATACCATTTGATTAAAAACTTTTATTAATTTTGTATATTAAATAAAACCCAGTGATGTGTGTTCCTTGCTGTGTGGTTTTACTCATGCTGTGCCTATTTCTTCCATTCTTCCTGTTACTGAAATTGAACAATTTCCCAACCTCAAGCTATTTTCTTTTTTTGTTTGTTTCCACCATTATATTGCCTAATATGATAAACAACATTTCATGGCTCCCATAAATGAATTTTTCCCTTCAGAAGGTTTGGAATCTGAATGAATTTGAATGTTCCCACTTGTGCTTTACCTTGTTTTCTACCTAAAATGGTCTGTCGTGCAGTCTGCACAATCAATGTTGGCAATGAAATAAAATCTTAAAGTCTAAATATATATATATAGATTTGACGTTTTATTTTTTTGTCCCATACTTCTGATTTTACTATAAAAACAATCATATCTATGTATCCCAATTATCTCAATTATCACTGTCAATCTACTAAAACAACCACCAGAGAAAAAACAGTCAAAACATTGTAATATGTGGTAAAGTAAATACAGTGAAAGACTATTTATAAAGCATAAAGATTCAATAAAAGTTCTTAGTAATTAATAAAAGTTCTTAATTAGGCTAAATTTTCCCTAGCCAATCATATATTATTCAACATTTGAAAGCTAACATCTGATTGGTTGGGCCAAAATGAGCATAATTTTTAACGAGAAGAACTTTTATTGGATAACCCTGATAATGTCTTATATATCACTAATACATTAAAGGATAAGTATACTGAAAAAACAAATACAGTTTAAATGGTAGCTGAATCCCTAACTAACCTTTCCCCCCCCCCTTTTTTTTTTAAGGTGGCGCGCGCAAGCATGGACCTAACTGGCACTGAAGACTCAAGCTGGAAACGAGGTCCAGAAACTCTCGGGGGGGGGGGGGAGCTTACTTGGACTTCTTTCATCTTCCAAGATGGCCAGCACTTTCCATGGGCTCAGGTAGGCTATGAAGAGACCTAAAAAAAAAAAAAGGGGGGGGGGGGGGAAAGGCTAGTTAGGGATTCAGCTACCATTTAAACTGTATTTGTTTTTTCAGTATACTTATCCTTTAAATAAGGTAGGGAGAGAATTCAGGCTTTGATACTCCCTTTTCAGCAATACGCAATATTAATAATAATTATTTAATGTATTAGTGACGTCTGTCGATAGGTGCTTCACACTGCAAAACCAGAGACCTGCACTACACTGACTATGGCTCAATAAAGCCGAAACTGGTCTGTAGTTGGCGCTCTGGTTTTGCATTTAGCTTGTGCAATGCTGTAAAAGTCTTTTTAAAGACGTAGTGTTCCAAAGAGCTTCCATGTGTAAACATGGTAAATTCCCAGAAGTCTTTGTCCCTTATTTGCATATTGCTGAAAAGGGAGTATCAAAGCTTGAATTCTCTCCCTACCTTATTTAGTGTATTAGTGACGTCTGTCGATAGGCGCTTCACACTGCAAAACCAGAGGCCTGCACTACATTGATGATGGCTCAATAAAGCTGACACCGGTCTGTAGTTGGTGCTCTGGTTTTCCATTTAGCATGTGGAATGATGTAAAAGTCTTTTTAAAGACAAACAGGTTTATTCAATAAAAGTTCTTATCGTTAAAATGGTGTTAATTTTGCCCCAACCAATCAGATGTTAGATTTCAAATGATTGGTTGGGGCAAAATTAACACCATTTTAAATGATAAGAACTTTTATTGAATCTCCCTGAAAGTGTTCCTAAGAGCTTCCAGGTGTAAACATGGTAAATTCCCAGAAGTTTTGTTCCTTATTTGCAATGTCTGATATACAGACAGATACAGTTTCTTCTTATATAATGCTATTAAAATCACCAACTACATCTATCATGAGAAATACCATAACTTATTTTAGACAAAACATGATATATAATGTTAATACTATGCAAGTGGAAGCCCGAATCCCAATTTAAGTGGAAATGTGTCGATTTAGTCATTCTGATTAGCTGTTTTACATGTCTACCCTCACCCTAGAGGCATCACCTAAGACATTTGTGCTGCTGGAATATTGCTACAACTAAGATCTAATAGCTCTTGTTAATCAACTTGTCAGCACTTCAGATTTGCAAAATATATACAGTATAATTGCTGCAATAAAGTTCTACAGGCTGCATCAAAAGAGGTTTAAGGCTAAACAAAGTGTGCAGCATAAACTCCCTGTAGCCAGCGCACAGTAAAGCTTCTTACACCTGCAGCGCATGTGTGTATGAATGCCCGTTTTGGCCAACTATTGGTAAGAGTATGGGCGCTTGGTTGGGATACATTTTCATAATTTCTTCTGCATTTTTTTCAACTATATGTATTTACTTTTATGTCCTTAAAAGACAATAGAGCAATCTGTACATCAGGAGAATTAAAAAAAAAATAGGTTTGAATGCAATCACATAGGGGCGTGAAATAATGTCTATAACACAAAGGCAGAGCAATAGATTTAAACCCGCAATAAAGAAAGAGATATCAGACGTGCTGCCAGCCACAAAGCCCTTAATAAACTACTGTAAGCAGGTCAAATGAAGCAAAAAAGGTCATCATCAGGTGCAAGCAACATGCAGGAAGACCACTGGCTGCAAACACTAGTGGTGCACATGATGAAACCACAGCTAACTTAAAGAAAAAGAGACGGGGAAAATATGGACTATTAGGAAAAACAAAAGGGCAGATTCCAGGATGAATGGCAGCAGCAAAGTATGTTTGGCCATCAGTGCCCCACATTTTAAAGCCAGTTGCATATTAACCAGGAATGCTCCCTATACAGTGTGTGTACCCAGCAATAGTCCCTAAATACAGAGGTATTTACAGGGGTAAGACTCATTTACTGTTGGACATTTAATAAAACAGCATACAAGTAGTTAACACATTGTAGAACAGTGCTCCATTTACATCAGAAAGTGCCCATCATTTCATATTGCTTATCAAAGAGGCTACTTACGGTACATGTTTTTATTAAGTTAGACAGTAGTACAAAGACACAATTTCCTTAGTAGCCCCTACAAAAATGATTACTGTCAGTGCAGCAGCTAAAAATAAAACTGTCCAGCTGCATTGTTCTGTAACCAGTTATATTTCAAAACCATCTAGATGCTTTGCTGGAAAGTGTCAGATACCCAAGTTCAACTTCAAAGTGTCCATTTACATTAACATATGCCTTTCTACTGTACATTGCTCCTGTCCTCCAAGTTCCATATTATCTCCACATCGCTGCTCTTTTCCTCTGGCATCAACCAGTTATGTTTAGATGAAATAATTCTTTTAGAAAACTGGTAAAATCTGTCGCGCTAGATTTTTTTTGTGACTATAAACCCACCTATCATGTTGTCGTAATAGGGGGGTTTATAGTCATGAAACAGAGTACATGTAGGAATTGCAGCCTTTTTATATGAATACATCATATTTCTATTTGTTTTAGGCAGATTTTTGTTCTAAATGTATAGAAGTATATCACCCCTCACATCATTGTAATACAGCACCAGGGATGATCAACATTAAAGTGACTATATAATATCTTTCTTTCATTGCTAAAACCTGCTTCTTCTTACATACCCTACAGATTTAAAGGGCATCTATAGTGAGAAATAAAGTTTTTCTTTCTTTCCTGCCATTTGTTCTATAATTCTCCCCAACCCCCAGAGTGTCTTCACTTTTTTCAGATTCCCTCTCTGTACTGAGATACACAAGTTAGAAGAATACGTGATTGTATTCCTCTACTCCTACTTGTACTGTCAATCAAATCTGTGACGTGATCCTCTTCCCTGGTCAAGTCCCTCCCTTCTCCCTGCTCTGTTTGCACAAACATAAAGATAAGAACATTAGCAAGGGGGGAGATATAGCTTTGACTATCGAAAATAGCCTCAAATATTTGATTATAATCCAAAATTCGTTCTGTTTTCAGATCTTCGGGATTTTTCCAAGGTCCTGGAATCCGAAAATGGAACAAAATTGGTGAGTATGGGCCATCTATAGTAATAGGGGCCAGGGGGTGTTAGGCTATTTTCCAGCATTTACTGTAATACGATAAGCGATTTCCGGGTTTACCAAGATCGGCATTTTCTCTTTTTGTCGCAATACAGTATTTAACGCGATGAATACAGCAATGTGCACCAGCAACATCGCTGTATTCATTGTATAAAGTCCTGTATTGCAGGGAAAAAAGAAAACACTATCGCTACCGAAAACAATCGGCTTTTTAAATATGCCGAAAATAGCAATCTTTGCCATTGCGATGTCCTGCTATAGTTAAATGAGGTTATAAATAAATAATTTCAAAGCTCAATACAAAATAGATTTAAAAATATCCCCAACTTGTTTGGGAACTGTTATTTGCTACATCCTATATAATAAAAGCCCTAATGTGCATCCGTGAATCCTTGTGGAGTCTTTCGGCTATGCGCGAACCGAAACTCGGAAACCAAACCGGTGAGAATACAAGTTCCCTGACCCGGACGAAAGGAGAGGGAGAGAGGGAGAGAGAGAGAGAGAGAGAGAGAGAGAGAGACTGACTGACTGACTGACTACCGCCCCTTAAGTTAATGGGCTTAACCGGCTAGTATAATATAAATCTCAAATTAAAAAATTTAAAAGGGCAGAATACAAACTATGCTGTCATTCCCTGTCATTATATGTATTCAATGCTCAAACAAAATAAAGAATAATGAATGTCCCTGACCCAAAACATGACTGCCCACACATTTATGTCACAAAGATGTTTCAAAAAAAAAAGCATTTTTATTCTGACCAGATCAGTGTGGGGAGTGGGAGGAAAGATGTTTTTTTGTTACTCAGTTTGATTATTAAGCCTTACAGCTCTAGTGTTATTTTGCAGAATAAAACATTCTTGTATTTAATCATTAAATTCAAAACGTGCTCATTTTCAGTGTAAAATCTTATGGTGATCTTGGTAATGTGCATATATCGAAATATGAAATCAGGAAAAATTGCATACGTAAGGAAATCTTCCCAGGTCTATGCACTTTTCTGGGCCTTTTTCTGACAGCTTAGGACATGCAGTTTCTCATAAAAACCATAAAAAAAAAGAATCACTGGGCCTCCCAGCAAAACTATTATAGGACTACCCTATCCATGCTTTATCCACAGTGGTTTTCTGGGAGGAGGCTATATCTGTCATAGGAAAAATTAGAAGATGGGGCCCCCTTGGCTCTCAGGCCCCCCTGCGGTTGCTCCCCCTGCTTCCCTGCAGTTACGCCCCTGATACTGTCTTGTGTTATCTGTCAGGGAGATGTAGTGATTGTGCTATCCTCCCCAGATGCACTAATGGGCATATTTATAAAGGGCCGAAAATAGCGCCCAAAAATTACGGCCGCACATCGCGGCCCCGAAAATAGCACTATTGTCGTATTTATAACAGCCAGCGCCATCGTCACGATATGTGTCGCGCCCACGATGTCTGGCGGTAATTTTAAGTCCATTCCCGGCGATACTGCACTTAGCGCAATGCACTAAGTACAATATCACAGTGAAGGGACTCAAAATCCCTTCCTGGTGCCTCCGCTTCAGGGGCAGGGCATAAGCCCACCCCACCCTGGACCCCCGAGGGGCTGCTGGGAAGGGGCAGCAGCAGGTGGTCACGACCACCCACCACGTGTCGCTGGTTTCGCCAGCCTGAAGACGTCGCAACGGATCAAGACGCTGGCAACATCGGCCTCACCGAGGTCGTCGGCGCCCGCCGGGGGTGCCCCTGGCGGCCGCAGAGGCACCTCTCGGGGGTCGGCAGCCTCAGCGGAGCTGGTGTCGCCGGGGCAGGAAGAAATAAGAAGGGCTCGGGCTGCAGGACCCCCGCCAAAGGCACTTCTCAGTGTCACAAGGGCCCCTTACAAAGGCCAGGGAGGGGGGGTCCCGGTTTGAGCTGTGGGACCCCTTAAGCCCCAAAAGGCCCTTCTCAGGGCCCCCGCTGGAGGGTGCCTCCCCCCCTCCCCCCTAGCGAAGATGGGTTTGGGAGGGGGGTGGTTGCCACCACTGCAGGGGCAAGGTCGGGTGGCCACCAACGCCGCCACAGGGGGCGAGGGAGGGGTGGGCGATTCAGGGAGAATCTCGTCCGTTTTCGCCACCTTCAAGGTGGCAAAGTAAAATGGCCTAGATTAGCGATGTGTAACAGTTACCGCCACCTTATAATTAGAAGCGGCGGTAACTGTTCAGATAGGTGCGAAAAGTTAACAATTCGTTTTCCGCCCATTTATAAATCGCGGAAAACGCGAAGGGACTTAAAATCCCTTCCCAGCGCCTCCGCTTCAGAGGCGGGGCATAAGCCCACCCCGCCCTTGACCCTCATGGTGGTGGCGACCACCCACCGCCGCCACTTCCCAGCAGCCCCTCCTAACCCCCAACCCCGCTCATGCCGAACATATGGAACAGGAGGCTAGGAGGGGCTGCTGGGAAGGGGCCGCAGCTGGTGGTCGCGAACACCCGCCGCGCACCCTTTCCCCAGCAGCCCCTCCAAGCCCCCTGCCCCGCCGCTGGCGGAGAGAGGAAGGGAAGGGCCGACACTGACTGCCTTACCCGGAAGTGGAGAGATGCAGCGGTGGAGCGAGGAGGACCTTGTGAGTATAAAAGCTTAGTGTGGGAGCCGAATTCGAAGATTTCAAGTTAACGAAGTCCTGCTTATCGGGTGTTTTAAAGCAGGTAAGGCTTTGTGTGTGGAGGGGTGGACATTACCTTTAAAGGCATACTATACTTGCATTGCATTGGCTGACTACACTCTGGCTCCTCCCAGCCTGTCCTTTCATTCATAGTTTCACATTTATCAGAGAAAAGTGAGAGGGACACTGGTTGTAGGAGGAGCCAGAGAGCAGACGGTTACTGAATAGTCTCTCTATAATTATAAGTATATTGCTTGCACTCAGAAAATATCAGATATTGGTACAAACTCTGCAAATCCATTTTAAATCCATGCTAAATGCAGGTACATGGATTTTCTGCAATTGTGGCTTTTTAGTACATTGCCCTGTATGTGTGTATTGCAGTAGAGACAATTTTTAAAACACACATGTTTATGTTTCCAGATTACATATGTTTTTAAAATAAAAAAATGCATTGCATTTTCCAATGCATTTTCCAGGGCTAAGGAAACAGTTACCACCTTACAGCTATTTTGCTTTTTTCCTTGGAAGAATGGAATAGTCCAATCTATAAAATACAGGAATCTGAATGATTGTTAGTTAAAATGCTCCTTGTAAATAAAGAACACAATGATATATTGAATCTAAAATAGATTTTAAATGTTAACATGATGACATTGTATGGCATTTCCGGACATCATTTTGTTATGCTTGTCTAAATTAACTATTAGCAAAGATCTTGCCTACAAGAATTTCCACTAAAACCAAGTCTACAATATTTGTATGCAGAAACTGTTCACTTACAAGTTTGTTAATTACTTGTAAATCCTGCTGCAGAAAAGGTGATATCATCAGATATCCCTCCCTAATTTAACCCTTAGTCAACATCCTCCATTCTAGATTAATGTGACATTTCAAACACACGCTGCATTTTAATATTTCACATCTGCTCAACGTTCGCTCTGTTGGAAAGCATTTTAATCCATGTGTAATCCTGTTAGTCCACACACCTATTCAGAATTTTAAATTGTGGTATTTAACACTACATTTTACAAATTGTGTAAATGTATTCATTTGTTAAAATCTAAGTCTTAAGCATTTTGGTTAAAGGAAAAAAAAGACAGTGGATGGGATTATTTATAATAGCTTATTTCTCATTGTAACTTGTTTTTTTTAAAAGAAGAAACCTACATATTTGTACAAGATATAAAGTAAGTTAAAGAGGCAACAAGGAACTTTTCAGAGGATGATCAGAGGATGATCAACTGTGGGAATTTGAAAAATGCCATGCAGTGAGACAGGGCATGTCTACCAAGCAAGGGACCTATTAAAACTGCAGTGTTATCATTGCATATGCTGATACCAGCCCTGACCTGTCATCCCGTGAACAAACCTTCTACTGGTAGCCTGGAGCTAAAGCCTAAGATTGTAAATTAGCTCTAGTGATGTTTGCAACCTACCTATGCTTTCTCAGTTCTTTTCTATCACTTTTATCATAGCAAGGTAAATTATTAATAAACAACAACACGCAATGGACATTCACTTTTAAGATGAAGAAAGCTTACATGATGAAAAAAGATGGAGGATGGTTTATTCAAGTTTTATCAAAGATTATATAGTGTAAGTATGAAAAAAACTCAGCTTCTAGGGTCATGTGAACAAGTTCCTGTATTATTAATATATGAAAGATTGGGTTGTAGAATAAAAACCTAACAACGCCCAGAAACCACTAAATATGTGGTGGTGCGGTGGGTTATACAATAATAATTCTAAAAGGGAGAAATATGTGATGGGGGAAGCCCCCAATCATCAGAAACCCACTAAACTCTGCAGACTACCTTCACTCTTATGGCATACTACTAGGAAATAGATATACCCACAGCTCCTGGGGATCTGGAAATATAGGCATTTTCCTGCTATATGCTTACCGCCTACTATCATCTATTAATAACGCCATTAACTTACCTTCGCCATCACCCACCTGGACACCAGTTATATATACATATTTCCAGCACCTAGGGATGCCTAGGATGCGGTCAGTTAGGGTGAGGCCACACTGCAACGCACAGGAATCGCGCACAAAATCGCGAGCGTTATCGCACGCGATTGTGTGCGCGATTCTTGCGCGTTTCGCGCTCGCGTTCGCGTTTTGCGCATGCGTTTTCGCCTTTTCACGTTATGGAAACGCATGCGTTAACGCACCAAAAATGGTGAACGCATGCGTTACCATAACGCGAACGGACGCGCAATCGCATGCGCATCGGAAATCGCGGGAATTTTTGCGTTCCCGCGATTTCCATTTTAGCGAAAATCGCAAACGCGAGCGCGAAACGCGTGCGCAAACGCGCGAAAAACGCGCTAGTGTGGCCTAGCCCTTAGATTGTATTTTGTATTTCATTTTTAGGGATATTGAGATAATTGTGAAATGTTTTATTCTTATATTAATAATAAAGATATATTTTTATATTATTGTAGTTGAATGGGTGACTCGATCAATGCCTATGCCTATATTTCCAGATCCCCAGGAGCTGTGGGGATATCTATTTCCTAGTAGTATGCCATAAGAGTGCAGGTAGTCTGCAGACTTTAGTGGGTTTCTGGTGATTGGGGGTTCCCCCCATCACTTCCATTTCAGTTCATAGGGAAGCACACTCAAATAGAATATTGTTACAGCAATTCCATTTATTTAGTGCTCAACACACAAACAAGGTACACGTTCCCCCCATCACATATTTCTCCCTTTAAGTTCCTGTATTATGTATTTATCTATAGATTAAGTGATCCAGTTCTATTGTACATGCATTCATTTATTGTTTGTTGGATTGTTTACTAATATCTCTTTAAGAGAACCTTTCTTGGGTGCCTTGCTAATTACTCCCTTACTTCAGACTTCATATACTTGCACGTTTTTCCAAATGCCAAGAAGAATGAAAGCAGCAGATGCTACAAGAAGCTCAACATTAATATTATCACGTCCAGGAGCCTTGCCCTTTTTAGGGATTTCACAGCTGCTATAATCTTCTATCTTTCTGGTTAGCTTCTGATCTCAAAGTCTATTTCATAATGTATTTATGTCAGTGATCTATTCATGATGTTGTGTTCTGGCCAACTTATTTCTTGCTGTCAGATGGCTTCTCCGCTTGTTTTACACAAGGGAAGCTGATGTGATTGTTTTAATTCCAACTATTTTTTTGTACTTTTCCTTCTCTCTTACTTGCCGATTCTTTAGTTTGTTTCAAAAGATTGTAAATAACGTCACAACTATTCTATTGCACAAATCTCTTTTTATTTCAATGCGTACTACATTTTTCTTTTACTTTTTTAGGTGTTTTTGTTTGTGTGGAATGTAACCTATAGAAGCAATGCAAATTGGAATACCTACATCAGAATCTACTGTAGCATAATTGGTCATGGTGCACAAAGAGGCAAGTCTCTCTCCCTTGCCTGCCTCTAATATGTAAAGTACTTCCCAGAATTCAATTCTTGGCTTTTGCAGTGTTAGTAACTTAGTTTGCCATAACAATAGCTTTGTTTCAGCGTGGGCAGTCATGGAAATATCTGAACATGTCTCAGAAAGGCCATAACACTGAGTTCTATTATTGCTGTTATTCTAACATTGCTTGCTTATAAATTAGGGTTATTGGCCTTGAGCTTATCTTTGGAAAACGGACTTATATGATTTCTAATTTTCTATCTAATAGCAACTCAATATTTCTCAAAAAAGCCAAACAACTGAAATAGGTTGAATCAATGTTCATCTCTTTTTTCCCAAACAAACAAACAGCAATTTTTAATTATACCCGGCATTTTAATGATTAGTCCTTATAAACATTTCTCAAGACTCATACAGGGAGATTCAATAAAAGTTCTTATCGTTTAAAATGGTGCTAATTTTGCCCCAACCAATCAGCTCTTATTTAACATTTAAAATCTAATATCTTATTGGTTGGGGCAAAATTAGCACCATTTTTAATGATAAGAACTTTTATTGAATAACCCTGATAGATCGCTGATCCTCTTTTTGGATTCATCATTCACTGTTAGAGTGATGCTGTGTAGAGTTTACTATAAAAAAAATTAACTAGTCTAGTGACAGTGGTAACAAAACCTACAACAGGAAAGACAAACAAAACCAGTGATCTTTTAAAAGTGTAGAAACAAGACATCAAACATGTCAAAGAAATATACAGTAGTAGTATTTTATCAGAGGAAAGTGTTTCACAAAAAAACTGTGTTACTCTTCTATGTTATACCTTGAGAGAATAATAAAGACCTGAAAGACAGTTTTAAAGTTTTATTATAAAACATAGTAAATATTGTTTCAAAGATACACCACTGGCACAGAACTTTGTATTTCCCATATCTTAAATAAATAAATAAAAAAGTAGTATCTTCAGCTTGAAAGGTAACCCATATTGTAAGTTTGTGGGAGAGCACCATTGTGTCTCTATAGTGAAAGGACTCAACCCTGAGCCAATGACTCAACTGAGCATCAGATCAAGGTGGTGCAAATAGACAAAAAAAAATAAGAGCTGATAAATAAAACCAGATGCCAATAGAAAAGACCTCTATAAGTACCTCTATAGATGCACGGCATTATCACATTACTTTGTACTAAAGGCAATATGTCCCAATCACTCATTATTGAAAGGAAAGGAATCGCATCAATTTATTTATGAATCTATCGTATGCAAAATGTCTTCTCTAAAATACCTATTATACTGTATATATTTCTCTGTTAATGGATCCTAACCAAAAAAGGTTTCTAGTGTCCCAGTTGGTTGACACTAGTTGTAAGAGAGTTAATTGGGATTCAGGAGAAGAACTAACAAAAAATAATTTGGCACAAGCATTACAGGATTTTTAAAGAATCTTCTTAATTTTTCGGAGACCCCTATCAACATATGGGATGACCATGTTCTTTGTCATGTCTTGCTTGCCCCCCCTTCACTATTGGTATGTGTGTTCTTTTCTTTCCTTCTACCCCTTTTGACAGGCCCAGTCCGGATAACGACAAGTTTTAAGGGCTCCTCTGAGATGTTTCATTTCTTTAGCCTTCGCCTCTGTGCTTGTAGGGATGTTCTCAGCTCTGTGTTGCAGGGTTCTGATGACACCCAGCTTGTGATCTAAAGGGTGGTGGGAGTCAAACATCAAATACTGATCTCTGTGTGTTGGTTTTCTGTAAACCTCTACTTCCAGTTTCCATTCTCCTTAGCTTCTACCAAGCAGTCCAAGAAAGCCAGTTTGTTGTTTTGTACCTCTTCCCTTGTAAATTTGATGTTCATGTCTACAGCATTGATGTGTTCTGTAAAGGCTTGTACTTACTTCTGGTGGATTTTAACTCAGATGTCATCCACATATCTGAACAAGTGGCTGAGTGCAGTGCCTTTCAAGGTATTAACAGGGAGATTCAATAAAAGTTCTTATCGTTAAAAATGGTGTTCTTTTAGAACTTATCCCTATATTTGAAATAGATGGTATTCAGGCTTAAGTCCAGTAGAGAACATACCTGTTCTGGGTTAAGATATGTTCTGCTTTTAAGGGGTTGTCTTGGCCTAGCTGTGTTCTCACCATTTCAGCAGCCTCCTTGGTGGGTATACATGTGAAGAGAGATGTCACATCATAGGACACCATAGTTTCTTCTGCACTGAGTACTACATCTTGAATCTTGTTTGTGAAATCCTGGGAGTTCTGGATGTGATGCTTAGAACTTCCAAACAATGGCCCTAAGATGTTGGCTAGGTATTTTACCACCTTGTGAGTTAATGCTGCTGACTATAGGTGGGGCCCCTTCCTTGTGTATCTTTGGGAGTCCATATATACATGGATGTGCCTCACCAGGGTAGTATCCTTTTGAAGCTGTTGTAGTAAGTCTATGAACTTTTTCTTGTAGGTGGGATCCCTTGTTAAAGCCTAATATGTGTTATTATCGGCCAAAAATACTGATATTGTTCAAAGTATGTATGCAAATAAAAAAAGAATTATCAATACACATGACAAGGCCCCATGTATTAAACAGTCTTCTAACTATCAAGGCAACCCCTGCATGGAATTCCTAAATAATAACCTTAATTGTATTTTCTTGAGAGAGATGCCTCTCTAACCTTTACACTTACTTTTAGTATAACATTATAAATATTAGGGATTTAGTTTGATCCCATGAAGGTAACCCGGTGTGAAAGGTGAAGCCTGTTATAGTCAGCCAGTGTAAAGGGGGTGGAATGTTCATAATCAGGCAACTAAAACCCCTTTGTTTATAATGTTATAATATATGAATTTTCTACGATAGCAAATGGCAACATTGGCAACATGCAATGGCAACATTTCTGCCCTGTGTCTTGGGCCTTTCTCAAGAAAGGCCCAAGACACAGGGCCAAAACTTTGATTTTGCCCCAACCAATCAGATCTTATTTAACATTTGAAAGCTAACATCCGATTGGTTGGGGCCAAATTAGCACCATTTTTAACGATAAGAACTTTTATTGAATAACCCTGCTTATCGTTTAAAATGGTGCTAATTTTTCCCCACCAATCATATGTAAGCTTACAAATGTTAAATAAGATCTGATTGGTTGGGGCAAATATAGCACCATTTTAAATGATAAGAACTTTTATTGAATCTCCCTGTAAATCCTTCTGCAAAGTGGTATGTAACTTTTAAATGAAAAGTTTTGTCTTTTAATGTACTTCTTATGTTGAAAGGGTAAATTCTGCACATAACATAACCCAGAACACTGCAAAGAATCACACAAATATTAATAATAAAAATAATTACAAGTTACTCCCAACTCACAAGTTATTTTATGTTAATTACATTAGAAATATTTTTTGTTTGCTATAATTTTATTAGCTTTCAAGACATTTCATATTCATTTGAAGAAGAACTATGGTAAAAATGTTTGTCCCTTTCTCTATAATGCACACTCAACATGCCTGTCCCACTGAAAAAGGAAGGAGGTGAGGAAGTCAATGCTTTTATTTATTTCTCACAGATTTGTTTTGGTGAGAAATTGTTTACATTGGCACGTGAAAAATCATGCGGAATATTCTTTAGACTATAGTTTCAAAGAATAGATGATTTTCCGGCTGAAATATCTTTGCCAATTGCAAGCTTTTATCTTAAAAACAATCAATAGTCTCATCAATTTTTACAGAAAAGTACAAGAAGTAAAGTGACAGTTTTATTCTCTTTTAAACATTAAATGATCAACTGCAGCTGTCAAAAATGAAGTTTTAATATTAGAAAATACACATTTTAATAATCCCTAGATCTTTTATTTCCCTTTATCCATTCAATCATTTCCTTCTCTCGTTTTCGCAACTAAATAATAGCAAATAAGTAAATGAGTTCTAGGTTAAAAAGAATACATAGTCATCATGATGTTTGTATGATAATTACATCTTTCTAATTAAAATAAAACAATTCAAGCCAATAACGAATCAACATACAACTGATACCTTGAAAAAAGGTCTACATGCAAACTTAACAAAAATATGAAGAAATATTGGAAAAACACACAAAAAGCCCCAAAATGAAGCGGATGTCACAATCATTTAAACCTTGTATGAATCATGTTGCTACAGAAAACATGTAAACATTTTTACCTAGCCATTGCATGAATATGCAGTCCCTTGATAGTTCGTGGTAGTCTAAAAATAAAATGTAAACAAAGTGAGGAAAGGAAAAGGCATTTTTAACAAAAACAAAATTGTTGCATAGTTAAAGGACATGTAAAGTCACCCTCAAAGTATTCCAACTGATTACAAAATATAACTCTATAATTTACCCTCACCTAGTCTGCATAGTTTATTCTCTCTCAAATTTGGCCCCCTGTGTCTACATTCTTCTTCTAAAATCATCTGTGGTTACAGTGGGCGGGGTCATTCAAGCCTTTTGTAATGATTAGAGATGGCCGAAATTAACTAGTTTCGTTCCGTTTCCGGATTCCTGGATCTCAGGAAAATCTCGAAAATCTGAAAGTGGAAGATCCTCGAAAACACGGCCGGAAACCATTTTCGAGTTTTCAATTGTATTTTCATAGATTTTTGAATGTTTGAGGCTATTTTCCAAAATACTCAAAAATGCGCTCCGAAGTCCCAAAGCGCATTTTCGGAACCAAGGGGTTCAGTGTTAGATCCGGGTCCTTGTCAAACCTGGATCCCATCTCTAGTAATGATGTGCAGAACCCTGCCTTCCGACCTAGTGATGTGATTTGCATATCCAATGTAAATAAAAATAACCTTCAGACAGCAGAAAGGCACATTTACAAGTATCGTGTTGTTCTCTTTAGCTACTTGTTGAAGGCAATTAATTTGGCTTGAAGGGACAAATTATTATTATTATTCTCCTTCTTCCTGTTCTCCCTCTTCCTCCTCCTTTACCATTGTCGTAACTAGGAATCACTGGACAATTCGAGATTTTAAGTGATAATAAACACAAACACTCCAACCCCCACACAGACATTGATACAAATACCTACTGACTTACCCTTCCATTCACGTGCCAGCCATACTTTAAGGGTAACTACAGTCAAAAAACTAATTATGATCAATTACCATAAAAAATAAGTTCATAAACGCAAAAATACATACCCCCCCAACGTGACACAGGTACACACATCTACTGAATAACCATTTAATTCCCATGGCAACTATCTATACATTAGTTAGTTTTAAGGTCTAAAATTAAAAAAAAACTACCCACTAACGCAACACAGACACTGGTAAACACACCTACTCAAACACCCTCATAACTCAACCTACATTCTGTTTCCATGGCAACCATACTTTAACCATCAAAAAATGTCCCCGGTTTATGGTCTAAAATGCTAAACCATATTCCTAATACTACAAAAAGACAGGTACACAAACCAATGGATACACGCTCATAACCCAACTATTTCATTCCCCATCCATAATCCCATATGCAGCCATTCCCCACCCATAATCCCATATTGTATTATTTTTTCCAGTATTAACCATTTACATCTATAATCCCATTTCTTGTTCATAATACCATTTTGTTGCTATTCCCCACCAAATATCCCCCTAAATAACCCCCCATTTCATCTAGAATCTCATTCCTCATCCATAAATCCCCCCCTTCCCCCTGGTCCCCCCATTCCCTCACGTATTCAAACAACCCCCTCCTTTGAACACCACAGGCATATCAATAATTTGTTCGACACCTACCAAGCTAAAATAGTGTCAGGTAACATAAGTGGTGTGCATAAGCGATCAGCAAGTAACCGACTTTGAGGAGCAGGACGCTTTCCTATAGAAACGGTAAAGCTTTGCTGTGATTGGCTGCTAGCGAGACAATACAATTTCTTGCGATGCAAGATTCTTTGAATGTACATACACGCAAACTCTTGCATAGTTGCGCAATGGCAAAGGGGAGGACGGTCAACTTGGGGGCATGCCAGGAGAGGAAGAAAAGAGTGGATGATTACCCGGCTGCCAGAGAGCCCAGATGGGAGGGAACTAGAGGTTTGGAAAGAGCTTTCTTTAGTCAAACATTTAAGGCAAGTTTGTTTTTTGAATTTAAGTAGGAAATTGATCATTATTGATAAAATGGAAGTTTGAAAATGAGTTATTATGCCTGGAATTGTACATGGCAAATAACGTATAGTATATTGTGCTGTAACGTTCACGGTAGCAAAAATGGAAATCAAATGCCATCTTAAAGAGGAATTTTAATTTATATACACTATAGCTAAAAAGTTTTTTTTTTTTCTTGGACGTTATCACAGAAAAGCTCATAAATTACTGAAACATTGATGTTTAGCTTCCAGCCATTAAGTTACAGAACCACAAGTATATCTGTTGTATTCAATTAGATCAACTGGACTTGAAATGTAGTTCTTGAAGACGTTTCGCTAGTCATCCGACTGGCTTTCTCAATTCAGAATGACTTGTACAAGAATCTGTGGCAATTATGTACCATGGAAAATCCCAATTAGCATATCACAGCCAGGTGTTAAGGGTGTGATTAGATAGTGGCTAAGAGGTGTTATAGGAACGCCCAGAGTAAGGTGTTAAAACAGCATTGTACATGGCAGACAGTTGGTGTCGAACCCCCCCACCTCTATTTAGGCTTGGTTTCTTTATTTTCACATAAATGGCCTCCTTAACACCTCTCTTGAACCAGTCACGTTCCTTCGCCAGTATGTTAACATTACAATCTTCAAAGGTATGTCCTTTATCCTTAAGATGCAGATACACGGCTGAGTCCTGACCCGAGGAATTGGCTCTTCTGTGCTGGGCCATACGTTGATGCAGTTGCTGTTTGGTCTCCCCCACATACAAATCAGAGCATTCTTCACTGCACTGCACTGCATATATGATGTCGCTTTTCTTATTCAGTAGTTACTGAATAACTGTGAGCTGCTGGAACACCTATTTGCATTTGCAGTACCAATGCAAATCTGGGTACAGCAGTGTATTTTAAGAATTTGTACACTGAAAAATTACTTTGCCTCATTTCCATCTACTCTGATGTGTTTGTGTTGCTGCATGACTTTAATCCAGTACTTGTTTTGCTTAAAGCTCAGTCCTTCAAGGAAAACACCACCACCATAATAATATCTTTTAGAAAGAATGGCCTCTTTAAAATATGTTGATGTATCATAGTTTGTCCTATGAATTCATTACTGTATGCCTGCTATGCTTCTGGATGCCTCATGGAAACTGGGCAATTTAGAAACCTGTACTGAGCCTGGGCATGCTTAGAAGAGGCAGGGATTAACATTCAGTCATTGGCTGTGATAGTAACTGTCGCTTATGGATTTGACAGTTGACAACTGGAAGAACCAGGAAGCTGAAACAGGACATTGTGCAGGATTTCAGGTTAGACTTATATATTTCAGGTTTCAAACTATTACCGTTTAGGGTTTTGGGGGGTGATTTACCTGTATATAAATTTTCATTTTGGGGCTGGACTTGCCCTTTCAGACCCCCAGCCAGACTGACTATCTGAATTTTAAAAAAAAATATTTTCCAGTGTACAGATCCTTTAAAGGGCAAGCCCTGAAATGAAAAATTATATGTAGGTTAATTAAACCCCAAACATGCAATAGTTAGAAAGCTGAAATATACAAGACTAACGTGAAATGCTGCACAATGTCCTGGTGCCCCTTTCTGCTTCCTATTTCTTCCAGTTAGCAACAGTCATGGATGCAACAATTGACATCACAGCCAGTGACAATGCTAGCGACCGTCTATGAGCATGCTCAAGCTCAAAACCCGTTGAATAAATTGATAAAGGGGACATAAATAGTCAGTAACATACACAACCGTATATTTTTGACAAGGTATCCAGTAGCATAGAGGCATATGCTAATGATTCCAGAGGACAAGGTAGGATCAATACAATTTAAAGAGGCCTTTCTTTCTAAACAATATCATTATGAGGGTGGAGCACTTAAAGTGTATGTATACTGAAAAAATGACTTTGCAACATATTAATCTATGAATAAATATATGTAAGTAGAACTTACTCTAAAACTGCATACAGCACACCAACTGTCAAACCATTCCAGCTACAACAAAACTGCTTACAGAAATGCTAAAACGTAAGATGTTACAGATTGGATATCTAAGGAAATAGGGGGCTTATAAAAAAAAAAAAAATGGTACAGTGATAATTGGGATGAATTATTGTTTCCACTAATGGGCAATTTAGAAAAGCAAATTTTCTAGTGTACATACCCTTTAAGATACAATGAAGTAAAATATAGGGTAGGTCTCCACAACTTTTAAGCATAAATGTTTTACATAAAACTACTCAAATTTTATATCAGCAACTGGTCAGTCTAAAAAATGTGGAGTTTCAGAGCTACAATCAATTAAACCACTAAATTCAAAGAGTGATTTCAGACCCAGAGGGCAGATATTTACAATTTTTTTTGATAAACGGAAAACTTTAGACACCACTGAATCTCTACTCCCCCAACTCCAAACAACATCCCTTTGTACTCTGAAAAGAATCCCAGTCCTCATCATTGGAACAATGTGTATGGTCAGATCATAAAATTGTTAAGATCTCACATTTAACTCTAATCAATGACCATACCATTGGCATCTTAATGAATCACTACTTTTAGATTAGAATATAAGTGAAATATCTGTTGTATTCAATTAGATCAACTGGACATGAAATGTAGTTCTTGAAGACGTTTCGCTAGTCATCCGACTGGCTTTCTCAATTCAGAATGACTTGTACAGAGCATTCTTCACTGCACTGCACTGCATATATGATGTCGCTTTTCTTGTGTTTTGGTATTGGGTCTTTCGGATGTACCAATTGCTGCCTCAGTGTGTTGTTCGGTTTAAAGCAGACAGGGATACGATGTTTTTTGAAAATTCTTCTTAATTTCTCGGAGACCCCTGCTACATATGGGATGACCATGTTCTTCCTCCTGTCTTGCTTTTCCCCTTCACTGTTGGTATTCGTGTTCTTTTCTATCCTTCTACTTCTTTTGACAAAGGCCCAGTCTGGATATCCACAAGTTTTAAGGGCTCCTCTGAGATGTTTCATTTCTTTAGCCTTCGCCTCTGTGCTAGTGGGGATGTTCTCGGCTCTGTGTTGCAGGGTTCTGATGACACCCAGCTTGTGATCTAAAGGGTGGTGGGAGTCAAACATCAAATACTGATCTGTGTGTGTTGGTTTTCTGTAAACCTCTACTTCCAGTTTACCATTTTCCTTAACTTCTACCAAGCAGTCCAAGAAAGCCAGTTTGTTGTTTTGTACCTCTTCCCTTGTGAATTTAATGTTTTGGTCCACCGCATTAATGTGTTCTGTGAAAGCTTGTACTTTCTTCTGGTGGATTTTAACCCAGGTGTCATCAACATATCTGAACCAGTGGCTGGGTGCTATGCCCTTAAAGGTATTAAGCGCCTGTGTTTCTACCTCCTCCATGTAAAGGTTGGCCACAATAGGTGAAACTGGAGATCCCATAGCACATCCATGTTTTTGCTTATAGAACTTATCCCTGTATTTGAAATAGGTGGTATTCAGGCACAAGTCCAACAAGGAACACACCTGTTCTGGGTTGAGATCAGTTCTGCTGGTAAGAGTGCTGTCTTGGCCCAGCCGTTTTCTCACCATGTCAACAGCCTCCTTGGTGGGTATACAAGTGAAGAGAGATGTCACATCATAGGACACCATAGTTTCTTCTACACCGAGTACTATATCTTCAATCTTCAGTCTTCAAGAACAACATTTCAAGTCCAGTTGATCTAATTGAATACAACAGATATACCATGACCTGGATGAATGAGAACCTTCACAAGCACAGAACCACAAGGTTGCAACTTTACCAATACTAGGGATTTGTTTTCACTTTACAGCAAACAAGTTAAAAAGTTACAATGATTGAACCCCTCTTGGGCTGTATAAAGTGTCCTTTTTGCCATAAAGATTGTAACCTCTTATTTATTGGAAAGGAATATTATCTGTACAGGATCATTTTAGATGGAGTAAACAAATTGGGGGAGATCTAATAAAGGCCAAAAAAGTAAAACTCAGTGCTTCTAAATGTAAAAGATAGGACTAATGACAGTAATATCGGGGTAGGGTTGGTTTAAAGGGCATGTCCACCCAGAAATGTTTTTTTTTTAATATTATGTTCCCTAGCCTTTCCCGCCAGTCCGCCACATTAATACTAAAAAAAAAAAATCCAAATACTTACAGCCCCTTCGCTCCAGCACCTATTTTCTCCCCTCTCTGCTGAGAAGAAACAGCAGAGAGGGGCCGGACCATCAGTTGTGTCTGTGATTGGCTGCTGGTCAGCCAATCACAGATGCGGCTGCCAGCTGTGAAGATAGGCGCAGGAGCGAAGGTCTGTAGGTATGAATCGAAATTTGGGGGTGGAAAAGGATAAGGAACATAATATTAAAAGTTTTTCACGCAAAAGGGCAGCCAAATGGGATCCGGAGGGATAGAGGGAGGGGGGGAAAGGGGTCCCCTGCACATGTCACTAATAACTGAGAGGACAGATCAGAGGCAGATACCTTTTGGATAGGAAGACAGCTCCTACTCTATACTTTTTTGGACATGGATTGCTGAAGAACCATAAGGAGCAGGGATGTAAGGTAAAGATTTTTTAACACTGCAGAGTGGGGCCAGTAGTGGGGCAGATTTTAGATTTGGGGGTGGACATGCCCTTTAACTCTTACTTTGCGTATATATTAACAGCGTGAGGCACGCACTGCAAAAAGGAAATCATTCATTTTACACTACTTTTTAGCAAGAAAACCAATGCCTTTTCAATGGTTGTACTGGCTCCATACTTTCTGGGTTTCCATAATGCAGTACTTCATCATGGGAATTAAGGGAAGTTAAGAGGAGCTCCAAGGAACGCAATATATCTCCCTGATTGTCTCATTTACACTAATTATGTTTTAATCATTTTGAATAACAATTAAAAATGTTTTGGAGTGAATAATTTTATGACTATTATTGCATATGCAAATTATGTTTTATTTGAAAATCAAGGGGCATATTTAAAAAGTTTTCGCCGCTGTTATTGCCAGAATTGTACTTCTGGTGAAGTGAAAAGGATGATAATAGGCAGTGAAAACTGTTGTTTTTTTAACCAAAGCCTCAAAAAAAGTCTGAGGTGGCGATAGTGGGCACATTTCTAGCCTGGATATAAGAGGATGTGCGGCTGTAGGTGAATGTTATGGCAACTATTAGCTGGTGTTAAATAATTAGGCTCGCACAACCTCTGACTATTAGGTTGAGTGGGTGAATCTGTTAGCGTGACTTAAACCCATTCTGGATAGAGCTGCAACTCTGGGTATAACCCTTATTGTATTAACTATTAAAGACTAGGGATGGCATAGTACTCGAACTCGAACCCGAGTTCGAGCCAAACTGTTCGAGTTCGAACGGACCCGGACTTCTCGAACTATCTCGGACGCGGACTTTCGATATTTCCCGGACTTTCGATGGTTTATCGAATATTCCAACGTTCGAGCATCGAATCCACGAGTAAAATGTACATGGTATCTAGGCGCGAACATCGAATCTGCGAGTAAAGTCTCCATTACAGCCTATACAAGAGCATCGAATCTGCGAGTTAAATGTCCATGTTACCTCGAACCTCGAAAGCTCAAAAGTAGCGCGCGTGAGAGTAAAAGCGATTTTACGAAAGTCCTGGATATTGGAACATGCTCCCCAGACCATTTCCCAGGTCCCACAGCCATTTACATTAAGTTACCATTAGTATTTTAGTTGTATTTGACTCGAACTTTTCGAACTATTTGCCTCCCATAGACTTTGATGGGTCTGTTTTCGAACTTTCGAACTTTTACAATAGTTCGAAAGTTCGAAAACGGACCGAACTTTCAATAGTTCGACCATCTCTACTTAAGACCCCCCTCTTAATGTTGCCAAATTTACAAGTTACAGCCCTGGTCTGCTATTGATTGAGGTTCTGGTGACATTTATCTATTTAAGTTATTACACACGGTAGAGTAGGTGGGTAATACTCACAGACCGTAAAGTAACACTTTGTTGATAATTTAAAAATTATCCAGGTGCAGACAAACACATCAGCCCCTTTGTATAAACTTGTTCCTGTATTGCGAACTGGACCAGACATGTCTTATTAAAAATTGTTATAGACCGATGGTTTGGGATGCCATGAATTAGTGTGATAAGTTTTCTATATAGAATGTTTGTAATCATACCAACCAAGGCTGTAAAAGTAATATCCAAAAAGTCAATAAACTTGTGATGATCCTGGAAGGTAAAGTTAATTCACCAACATGTGTTATTACAATACCGTATATACTCGAGTATAAACCGAGGCACCCAATTGTACCAGAAAAACTAATAAACGTGATTGACTCGAGTATAGACCAAGGGCAGAAATTGACAAATTCTAAATTCTCATTCCTTGGCACTCCAGATGTTTTGAAACTACAACTCCCAGCATGCTTTATTGTGGGAATTGTGTTTCCAAACATCTACACCCTCACCCCCACCTAATTCAAAGGGTACCTTCTTCTAGTGTGCATCCAGCTCTCCAATGTGCATCCGGGCTTCCTGCTGTAAGTGCCAGCATACAAATTGAATCCTGTACATTACTTAACCAATTCGGCAGCCGCGCGCTCAGTCCCTGTACTGGGGCACTGGCTGACGACACTTATCGGCGCCGGGCAGTGACGTCAGCCGGCGCGCCAGTACAGGGAATGAGCGCGCGGCTGCCAAATTGGTTAAGTACTGTAATGTACCGGATTCAATTTGTATGCTGGCACTTACAGACAGGAAGCCCGGATGCACACTGGAGAGCTGGATGCACAAGAAATGTACTGAGTTGAATATAAACCTAGTTTAAGTTTTCAGGCTGATATTACAGCCTGAAAAGCTCGGTTTATACTCGAGTATATATGGTAATCTAGGAGAGTTTGCAAAGATAATCAGATCATCAGTGGGTCTACAATATTTGATGATCCTATGCTGAGGTGGTTGGTGATGTCAGATATATGTGCAGATTCAATAAAAGGTTATATCCATTAAAAATGGTGCTAATTTTGCCCCAACCAATCAGATGTCAGCTTTCAAATGTTAAAAAATATCTGATTGGTTGGGGCAAAATAAGCGCCATTTTTTTTTATGATAAGAACATTTATTGAATCTCCCTGAAGAGCTTTAATTGTATATCCCTGTGTAAGTTTTGGGTTAGCATTTACCTTCACCTTCTCCAGTGATACGGTAACTGTTGAATAGAGATGGACTAGAACTCGAATTGAACCTGAGTTCGAGCCGAACAATTCGAGTTCGAACGGACTCGGACTTCTCAAACTATCCCGGACTCGGATTTCTCGCGCTTTCGATATTTTCAGGACTTTACGCGTGTAAATATCAAATCCACGAGTAAAATGTCTATTATACCTATACGTGAGTATTGAATCTGTGAGTAAAATGTCTATTATACCTATATATATATAATATCGAATATCGCGAGTATCGAATCTGCGAGTCATTTATGAAATAATTATCGAATGTTCGAACGCGAGAGCTCGAAAGTAGCGCGTGAGAGTAAAGAGTCCTGGATATTGGAACATGTTCCCCAGACCATTTCCCAGGTCCCACAGCCATTTACATTAAGTTACAATTGATATTTTAATTGTATTTCATTTGAACTTTTCAAACTATTTGACTCCCATTGACTTTAATGGGTCCGTTTTCGAACTCTCAAACTTTCCATATAGTGCAAAAGTTCAAAAACGGACTGAACTTTTGAAAGTTTGGCCATCTCTTTCAGTTTCTGTAAACCATATAGTTATATACTATAGTATGAATACTATAGTATGCAAATTGTCTTAACATTTGAATACTAAATGTAGCCTTAGAAAAAACATTTCATTCAAAAATTTTCCCTCTAGGATTTGAAAAAGAATGTCCTTGGCAAGTGTTGATATGACCAATACACCTGCTTACTCACATTAGAACTCAGCATTACTGCATTGTTGCATAACTCTTTAAATATCTACAGACTTACAATCTTTTTTCATTTTAGACAATCACAGGCTAATTATTTTTGTTTATAATGGATAATTGCATGTAAAACATGAAGGCCTATGTGTGCAAGTCACTAAATTCATATAAATGTATCATTACAACTTGTGTTAGGCATTTTTATAAATAGATATTCAGCCTTTCATCATTTTGTTTCAGGTTCAGCAAGAGACAAATCTGGAATGTTAATTACCCAAGATTCTTCTTCCACACTAGCAATTTCTTTTGTTTGTTTTAGCATTCATGATCACATCCTAGTAACCAACACATGAACAAAATCCCTAGAGATCACTGTATAAATATACTTAAGGAGACATGATCAGAATGTGACTTCTTTTATTCCCATTCTGAGAGTATCAATATTAAATTCATAGTAATGTTAATAACAAATCACTAACGTATCAAGATACCTCCTAATCATGTTCATGTCTGTGTTTTTATGCGTAAAAACAAACATGATTCTGGCAGAATGTGTGAGAAATATTAGAGGGCAAACAGATTTGTTCTCAGTAGTTGCAATTGCTTCGGTCAGTTTCAGTAAACTTGTTAAACACTTTAATGAATCATTCTCTTGGGTGTAGCCCATTGCTTTATAGGTATAGCTTATGATAAATGAGTTTGTCAAGATTTCTTTCGGCATTTGAGACTATTTCTTTATGGAGATATTTAGGACCATGGGAATGAAAGGTATGCTTGAATAATAAAGCACTTTACAATTGAAAGAAATTGATCAAGTTATGTCCTTGGGTAGCTTTTATTCCCGCAAAATACATAACGGGGGACATATAATGGAAAATCCAGCCCCCCCATAGTAAAAAAGCTTTTCAATATATATGGGCATGGTTATCATGCACATTTTTTTCAATTTTGGTGATAATATATCATTAATTTATCGCCAAAAACAATAAGGTGAAATTAAAGGCAATTTGGGAAGCACAGAATACCTGCCCAGCAAATTAGCCATTTCAATGTATGAATGTGTTTGTGGGGAGTTCTTATGTTTGCAACAGAAAATTAATTATTGTTGTTATGGTAACACCTTTTAGGTAAATTATTCTTTATTTATCCAGCCTAGGATTCCAGGAGTCTAAATAAAACTTTACATTGCAATTAAACTATTTCAGTTATACATATGGTAATAACAGATTCATTCTTTCAACGTTAACTACCTCATGTAGAGGGGATCAATTTATATATCCATAGAGCTGTGTACTATAGAACGTTGTAACTCCATATGTCAATGTGCAACATAGATGATTACTGTACAGTATGAATGATACATTGTTGGCTTTAAAAATACATTTGTACAGGGCTAGAGAATTGGCTGGAAGCTTGTATTTTGAGATTAGTTGTCAATGGAGAATCGTTTATATTTGTCATGCTGCAAGCAGAGTATGGCAGGGTTCTGTATTATGCGTACTTATTTATTTTGTTTAAAAATGTCTTAATGTTTTACAGATGGTGCAAAGCTATAGAGGGCATCAAAATATACTTGCGATGTACGACCATTTCAGTGTGATTAAAGATTGCATGATTGTGTGTGGGTGATAAAGAGATTAGATTGTTAACTGTTCGGGCAAGGCTTTATGTGAATGACCTCAATCATTTTAAAGCATTGCATTATATGTACAGTATGAGAAATAGAATACAGTGAAAAAAATACAAAATAGTTTATTGAAATATCTAGCACCATAGTGGCAGATGAAATTCAACGTTAAAGGGCATGTACAACCTTACAATAAAAAGATCACATGTCCATTACAATCCCAACTTGTACTATTATTAAATATATTATTAACCAAATATTTAAGTATAATGACTGCAGAGTAAGCTGGCTCCTCCCTCCATACAGCCAATCAAGGCTGTGACTGCTGACAACCAATGATTGACTGCAGATTTCCCTGCTGCCAACTTTGCACCTGCTCAAATTTATTAAAAGCTCATTGAGCAGAGAAAGGAAGCCGATACCTTTCCCAGAATGTAAACTAACTTATGATTAAATATCTGGTTACAAATGCATGTAACAAACTGGTAAAATTAGCAGTTAGATTTGTGGGCAGATAACTGACAAGTCACCAGTTTTTTGTTTTAAGGGTGGACATGCCCTCTAAATATTGTAAGGTGATAAATGCATTTAGGGTTTAAAATCCTTGCACAACATATAATATGAAGTGAATCCTTGTTGGGTAGGAACAAAAAATACCAGAAGCCAACAGTATTATGAGGGGAACACAGATTCAATGGAGATCATATTATACTTCCTCTTTAAAAAGTAGATAGATATTACATTTACAGACATCCTAGCAATTTATAGAATAGTTTCAAGAGAAATCTGGATGCCTTTATCAAATTAAATACAATTCAACAGGTATTAATGCATAATGTTGAGCTCAGAGATGGCTGAAGATCAAATGGGGCCCTGGACAGGCGTGTTATTTGGGACCCCCTTGTTCTATATACTTGTATTGTATGGTATGTAATACCAAGGCTGGGCACCCTGATGTTTATTGGGCCCTAGGCGGGTGCATAGTTTACCTTGTGGACTATTCTATACATTAGTTAGGTAACATGAATAGAATAAAAAGTAGAAAATAACTAAAATAACTAAATGGGAACAGTATATGTAGCATCAATAAAAACTTTGGATTTCAGGTTGGATGTTAAATACATTAGAAAATCAAAGTATATTTCTCTACCTACCTATCCTGTGTGTGGGTACACATTGGCATCAATTTGCAAATGTGGATATGTTTTCCTTTGTTGTGTGTGTGTGCGTTTGTGTGTATATATTTGTTGTGTTAAACACGTTATGCATTACTACTACTGCATTACTGCTACCAAAGGTAAAACACTGATTCCTAAAACTGATTATCTTTTTCAGTATGAGAATAAAACATTTATAGAATCTGCATTTAACTGGAGGCCATGATTTTAATCTAAATAGCTTTTTTTTCTGGAAGACCACATAACCCACTTGAAGGCAGAATAATGATAAAAATGTGTAAGTTAATGGCTCTTTCAGTGACAATTTCCATTTAATTATCATAAATCTAATTGTTGCTCTTTAACTCTTAACGCTTAGTAGCACTGGATAGTTAGCAAAGCACTTCTGTGTCACTGCCTTTGAGAATCAGAGAGAGTGGTGAGAAACTAATGAGGTAAAACATCTTTAACAATGAAATATGTTATTATTCCCTACCTGATCAAATCCATTAGCAGGGTTCTTTGCTTATAAAAAGGAAAATATTGGTTGTTAACATGTTTTATTTTAATGCATTAGAGAAATGTCTCTTTAGATTAGATACTCAACAACTGTATTTCCAGTGCAATGCTCTGTGTTTCTTTTCATAAAGTAGCTACTACTTTAAATTATCTTTCAGGGTGAATAAATGAAATTACATGTAAATAAAGTTATGTTCAGGGTATTCTTTAGTGATTACAGTCTCCTTGGTTATAATACAATAATTGTCATTGTCCTGTTTGTAGCCCTATTATGCAGGTTGTAAAAGAATTAAGAATTTTTAAGAATTATTCCTATGTTGTCCAATGCTGGAAATGGGAGAATCATACGCGAAAATGGCTGTGGGAGGAGCCAGAAAGTACGCCTTTACTGCATGCACATAATTCTCCTTTAATTCCAAATGTTTTGGTACTTTGAACTATTCACCTTTCCATTAAATCTGACTAGTCCTGAGAATGGCTGTGGGAGGAGCCAGAAAGTCCACCTTTACTGCATGAGCATAATTCTCCTTTAATTCTAAATGTTTTGTTACTTTGAACTGTTCACCCTTCCATTAAATCTGACTAGTCTCCTAGTACCTGGGAAAAAGAATTATACAACTGTGCTTTACTACTGAAAATTATCTAAAACGGATCATGCCAAGTTTCCTACACATTAAACAGGGCCTGTGGTAAAGTGAAAAGTGGCACTTTGGGCAACCAGTCACTGTAGGCACCTTATATGTACCTGTCACTGTGGGCAACTTATATGTACCAGCTACTATGGGCAACTTCTATATTCCAGCCACTGTGGGCAACCTGTATGTACCAGCAACTGTGGGCAACTTGTATGTACCAGTCACTGTGGGAAACTTGTATGTACCAGTCACTGTGGGCAACTTGTATGTACCAATCATTGTTAGGATGACCTACCAGTGGCTGGTGAAAGGGAGAGCTGACCTATCTATGGCTGCTGAACTAGAAGTCTGTCATTGCTGGCCAACATTCTAGTTCACCAGCCACTGTTAAATCAGCACTCCAGTTCACCAGCCAATGTGCAGTCAGTCCTACAGTTCACCAGCTACGCTTAAGTCGGCCCTCCAGTTTACAATCAACTGTTAAGTCAACACTCGCTGATGAAATGGCTGACCTAAAAGCGGCTGGTGAACTGGAGGGCTGACCTCACAGTCACTAGTGAACTGAAAGAAAGACTTAACAGTGGCTGGGGAACTGGAGGGCTAACCTACCAGTGTTTCTATTTTATTAAATATGCATAGATACCCTCCAAAAGTGTTCTTTTAAATTGTAAATTTATAGAAACACCCACTTTACCCCTCTTTACACTTGTAGAAACAACAGAGCTACAGGTAGAGAATAATGTAGTAACCTTGATCTCAGCACAGCTCTATGTAAACCATTTCTCAATACTGTATCTATTTGAAGGTGAATATTGGATGTAGGAAGTGGAAAATAATTACGTGGCTACACCCCTGGCAATACTGAAATCTATGCAACCGGCATCATGCTTTAAATGTAAATACAAACCAGCCTGTCACCATGTAGATTTTATTTGTGTTCAAGGGAAAGGTTTCAAACCTAAATCTACCTGTATTATTTTTTTCTGCATAAACAAAAGTACACTCTTCCTTCCCTCCAAATTTCCCCTTGAATATATACACATTAGAGATGCATTATACAGAGTTGGGCTAAGATCAGGTTCAATGTTATTACCTCACCCCCTGCAGCTCTGTGTTAACATTGTTTTTAGAGTGCTGACTGTCCTACATTTACCTTTAAATTATAGAGAAATGCATTGCACAGCTGAGCACATTACTACACTAAAATTATAGTAGGGTATCTGTGCAAATCAGTGAAACTCTCTGCACCTTCCAGCATAATTTAATATAATCACGTATCACAGGGGTTAAAAGGTGGGGATTGAGGGGGATCACATATAAGCAGAAAATGTAATGAAGGTGCTAGTTTCTGGCAGAGAAGGGAAAATTTCAGTTTCAGCTTCTTCCATGCTGAGAAGGTTGCTGATGCAAGTCGTTTCTTACTCAAATTGTAGTTCTGGGGTTGACTCTCCTTTAAAGCCATAGCTTTGGCTACCCCACTCCTTTATTGCTTTATCTGCTGAGGGGCCTGCCAGATATACAATGCTCTTCCAACAGGAATAAGAGTTTGTTGAGTTGAAAAATGAGCAGTGTCTTTAGGCTTGTGAATATCCTTTTCTTATTGTTAAAAATGTCCTTTTAGAGAAGGACAAAATGCAATCATTTGGAGTATGTTTGGAGTTAAATCTATCTGTGCCACCCTGTTAGTTTAAGGGGCAACTATAGTGGAAAAAAACTTTGTCTATATACAATGTAGAGATCACATAGGGAATAGTGACCATGATATAGTGTAATTTCATATAGGTTGCAAAAAACAAAAGTGCACTTGGTTAACAAAAACTTTTAACTTAAGGAAAGCTAATTTTATGCTGTTAAAGAATCACTCCTGCTCATAGACTGGGGTGAATTGTTCCTAGGTAAGGATATTGAGCAGATGTGGACCACTTTTAAATGTATATTAAACCATTACATTTCTAAAGTTATACCTTTAGGGAACAGGTGTAAAAAAATTAGGTCCACTCCTGCATGGCTTAATGCTCAGGTAAAAAGGGAAATGGAAAAAAAGAAAAAGACTTTTAAAATTTTGAAATCGGAGGGAACCGATCAGGCTTACAGGGAGTATAAAAGCTGTATTAATAAGTGCAAAAAAGCAATTAAACTAGCTAAAATAGAAAATTAAATACGGATTGCCAAAAAAGCAAGTTTAACCCCAAAATGTTTTTTAAACAAATCAGTAGTAAAAAGATGAGTACCGAGAATGTGGGACCATTAAATAATGGGGCAGAGATGGTTAAAGATGATGAAGAGAAGGCTAATGTGCTAAACCATTTTTTCCCTCTGTATTCACTTTAGAGATTCCTAGTCCTTATAGTAGCAACTGTAATAATATGAAGGGTATAAATGAGGAATATTCACACTGGCTGACAGAGGATATGGTGCAGAAACAATTAGACAAAGTTAACATCAATAAAGCCCCAGGACCGGATGGAATACATCCTCGGATCTTAAGAGAGCTTAGTTCAGTTTTATCTAGACCACTGTTTCTTATCTTTTCAGATTCAATTTTGTCTGATGATGTGCCGCTGGATTGGAAAAAAGCCAATGTAATACCAATATTGAAAAAAGTTAGTCATTCCCAACCTGGTAACTATAGGCCTCTAAGCCTAACATCAGTGGTAGGGAAGGTGATGGAAACTTTGATACGGGATCATATCCTTACTTTGTCTCCAGAACTGATCTTAGTAGTAGTAGTCAGCATGGATTTATGAGAAATAGATTGTGGCAGACAAATTTACGTTATTTACGTTATTTACATTTTTATGAAGAAGTGAGTAAGAATTTAGATTCTGGCATAGCAGTAGATGTGGTATTCTTGGATTTTGCTAAAGCTTTTGATACTGTGCCACATAGGCGACTAATGTATAAACTGAGGACTGTTGGCCTAGAAAAAAACATTTGTACATGGATAGAGAATTGGTTATTGGATCGCAAACAGAGAGTGGTGGTCAATGGGGCTACATCTATGTGGGCTAAAGGTCTAAGTGGAGTGCCTCAGGGTTCCGTACTGGGGCCACTTCTTTTTAATCTGTATATGACTTAGAAGGGGGCATTGAAAGCTAAGTCTCTGTGTTTGCTGATGACACTAAACTATGCAGAGCTTTGGAAACTTCAAATGATGTGCAATTGCTGCAAGCTGACTTAGATTATCAAAATATGGGAAGCAGTATGGCAGATGAGATTCAATGTTGATAAATGTAAAGTGATGCATTTAGGGTTTAACAATCCTGGTGCCACCTACACCATAAATAACCCTGTGTTAAGTGAATCTCGTCTGGAAAAAGATTTGGGGGTTCTGGTAGATAACAGTCTTAGCTGAAGCAAGCAGTACCAGGCATAAACGGCTAGAGCTAGCAAGATATTGTCTTGTATAAAAAGGGGAATAGATTCAAGAGAGAAAAATATTATTCTCCCTCTTTACAAGGCACTGGTAAGGCCTCATTTGGAATATGCATTGCAGTTTTGAAATCCCATATACAAAAGGGACATCTTGGAAATGGAAGCAAGTCAGAGAAGGGCAACTAAAATAATAAAGGGAATGGAGGGGCTTGACTATGCAGGCAGATTAGACAAGTTAGTGCTGTTTGCATTAGAAAAGCAACATTTGCGTGGGGATATGATAATCTATACAAATATATTACCGTAATAAACCGTCCCGAGTATAAACCGAGGTACTAGTTTTAGGTAAAAAAAGAAGGAAACCACATTGACTCGAGTATAAACCGAGGGGGTAGTATTTGCCACTAAAGATGTTTGGAAACTACAACTCCCAGCATGCTTTATTGTGGGAGTTGTAGTTTTCAACATCTTAAGTTGCAGATACTTACAAATAAGAGTAAAACCTTCTTTATTTGTGACATATATGCACAAAATAGGAGGATTTACCCTTATTTGCAAGTATTTTGCCATTAAGATGTTTGAAAACTACAACTCAGCAATAAAGCATGCTGGGAGTTGTAGTTTTCAAACATCTTAAGTGGCATCCTCGCTCCACAGCTCTGCGCATCCGGATGATGTCACTAACCGGAGCCTCTCACTTTGCGGCGCCGGGATGACATCATCCGGATGCGCAGAGGCTGTGGAGCGAGGATGCGGATCGCGCGGCGGCGGACAAGGTGGAGATAGGCTGACTCGAGTATAAACCGAGGTAAGATTTTCAGGCTTTTTTTAAAGCCTGAAAACCTCGGTTTATACTCGAGTATATACGGTAATGGGCCATACAATAAACTCTCGGTTGCTTTGTTTATTAATCGGTCATATCAGAGGCCATGTGGACATCCTTTAAGATTGAAAGAAAATAAGTTTTATCTTCATGTTAGGAAAGGTTTCTTTACAGTGAGAACGGTTAAACTGTGGAACTGTCTTCCAGCAGATGTGATAATGGCAGGTTCATTGAATAGCTTTAAAAGTTGGCTAGTATACGTTTCTAAAACTAAAAAATATTGAGAATTACTGGTATTAATTCATATACTGCAGATCTGGTTGATCCAGGGATACTTTCCGATTGCCATTTGGAGTCAGAAATAATTTTTTCCCCCTTTTTTAGTTTTTTTTTTTTGCCTTCCTCTGGATCAACTGTTAGGTAGGGTTAACAAGTAGGGTGAAAAGGTTGGACTTGATGAACTTCAATTACTATGTTACTTAGCATAAGCTGCCTTACTTTTATCTTGCTGTGTGGCTACATTTCTTCACACTGGCAGACGTTTGTACCATGCTGTGTAGTCCCCCTCCCCTCTCAGTCTAGTCCCCCACAAGCAAAAAATGGCTGTATGCAGTCAAGGCATGCTTAGTTGAAGTACTGACATCATGTTGACCCCACTGAAAATGCCCCCTCCCTTCCAGGGCTAAACTGCTGCAAGCAAAGTGTGGGAGAAAGTAGCAGTGTACTGAAGGGAGGGGCAGAGGGGAAAAGGGGAGGACAAGTGACACAGATTCTTTACAAGTAAGTTACTGAACTGAAACTGATTGTTGTCCGGATACATTTCAGTTTGCTTTATTCTATATATTTCATAGATTGCACTGTATGTCCTGTTTGGTATATAGTCTGTATAACTGTATTATTATATATTCTGTATTACTGTATTATTATATATTCTGTATTACTGTATTATTATATATTCTGTATTACTGTTTGAGGTAAATGGTAATGTCCATTTGAGCTACTGGTTTTGTATGTATATGAGATTTTATTTTTGGGGGGAGGGGCTGTTTTATAGTGTGTTATGCTCATATTGCTGGGTTAATGGTTTATTGATTGTGTTTAGCACTAAAGCCTTGGACCATGTGTGGCATGTGGTGTATATAGTGTGGGTGAGGGAGTGGGAGTGTGTGATATATAGTGTGATCTGCCACTCATGCCTTTGAGTGGCAGATGAGGTGTAGCAGCTCCTACAAATCACAGCATATTCAAAGGCTTATATATCTTGGGGAAAATGAAGAATTTAAAGAAACTAAAGGTACCCTGGGGGTTGGGATGACTTATATGATATATTAGAATGAATTTAAAAAATGTTTTTTTCTCACTATAATTGCCCTTTAAGGTACAAATATTTGCAACTGTTTTAGAGTTAAAGCTCTATGAAAAAAATAATAAATCTAAAAAAATAAAAACATGCATGAAACCCATTTTGTAATCACACATTTGTTTTTTTATTGTTATTGATTTCCCAATTTCTGTTCTCTCACAATAGAAAACAATCAGCATTTTACTGATAGGGTCAGCCGGCTGAGATAATAAAGTCATATATATTAATGTTTTTAGAAGATGTAAATTACATAATTTTGGTTTCATAGAAATATGTGGTTACTATTCTTTCAGTTCTCCTGCAATAAACATAGAGCTATTTATAGGAAAGTGAGGTTCAGATGGCTAAGCATGGAAGAATGGTTTAATTCCTGTGTCAAGTTCTCTGTGACCCTAGGCAAATCTCATTATTTTTTTAGTCCTCAGGCATCAGAATCTAGATTCTAAGTGTTCAATTCTTCAGAAAATACCCAAGATATATGGAAAGTGTGCAGTGTTACATCTTTGTTTATCTTTTGGGGGCCAATGAAACACTAGCATGCAAAATAAAAGTTAATGTGTATGGTATCTCATTGCCCATTATAGCAGTTAATCTTAATACTCGGAATGTGTTGTTTTCTTGTATTGTGCTTTTCAGGGGTTTTTCCAGTTCTGCATTTCAGTGTTCCTTGCCTCCTGCTGTTAAGTTTGATCTATTTACTTTAATTTGCTTTTTGCAATTATTGCGTTTCCAAGGCCTCAGTTTATTTATTTATTTATTTTTTGCATGTTAAAGGGTATCTCCACTCGTTTTTGGAAGTTTTTGGAATCCAGTTCTATTGAAGAACGAGAGGTAAAGGAGCTGTGCCTTACCTTCCGTTCTTCAATAGAACACACAGGAGCCAGGAGAGAAGGTAAGAACTTACCCGCTCGCTCGCTCCCCCGGCGCTTGGTCTGACAGGTCCCGACAGACCTTGTCTTCTATGCGCATAGATCGCGCATAAAGATGTATGTTAATCTGATCATATATGGGCAAAAGTGATTTAGATATGAAAATTAAACATACATGCAATCAATGATGGTTAATGACCTGCACTAAAATGGAAAATGGATACCTTTAGTTACATTGTTTGCAAAAATATGCTTAAACTGACATACAATAAATAGGCAGAAAACAAAGTAAATAGCCGGGCCAAATCTGACACACCCCACTAACCTGGACCAAACAGGAAAGACAATAGTAGAAATAGAAGTTAGAGGCAATCTCATATAGAGCAAAATTGTAACATATATTCATGGCTCTGGGACCTAGGAAATGGTCTGGGGAACACGTACATATAAATAATTTTCCTCACGATCACACTGTTTTTTGAGCTTCCGCATTCTATTCTCGAGCCGTGTTCGAAAACTTTTCGAGTTTTCAAGGAATGTTCAAAAAGTTTGTAAAAAATGATACAGTAACTTACTGTAAATGGCTCTGGGGCCTCGGAAATGGTCTGGGGAACAGACCAATCTGAATTTGTAATCAATTCTGATTGAAAAAGAATCTTATTGGTTAGTGTACCAATCAGATTCTTTCTGAAATGATTTTCATGTATCCAATCAGAATTGTTTACAAATAAAGGTTTTAAAACCCTAAAGCTTGAGGCTCGTTGTTTGCAGTGTATATGTTTAAGCACCATGCTTAAAGGCCACTGATGTGGAGCTCCACTAACAGAAGGGGTAAGTGAACACTTCCCTTCTGTCTATTTTCTGTATAGGTTATGGAGCGCTAAAGTTGAGGAACATCAATTCGAACGTTCAATAATTATTGAAAATTCAATAATCATTAAAAGTTCAAATTGTTAAAGGAAAACTCCACCCTCATAAGAACATCTTTTAGAAAGGATGGCCTCTTTAATATATATTGATATATCATAGTTTGTGCTATGAATTCATTACTATGCTTCTGGATGCATCATGGAAACTGAGCAATTTAGAAACCTGTACAAGTTCTGTTCTAGTCCATCTCCAGTCATGAACTTCCTACTGTGCTAGTTCAGAACCCCCCCCCCCACTTGAAAATCCTGGGCTTGCCACTGGATTTGAAGCATTCCAATGGGCACCAGCCACGTACAGCACCAGAAGTGCACTATAATGGAGGGGCGTAAATGTATGGCCACTGTCGTACATTGTCAATAATGCACTGTATCGTTAAATTGCAATACCGTGTGTTTTTAAATAGGGCCCCTAGACCTCTAAAAGGCCTAACACTAAATTTGTGCAAAAAACTTATATTTAGTCTTTAAAAGGACTTTTGTGTCCCAAATTGTGTGAACACAGGGGTGGTTAACAACATGTGCTAATCCACCACACTAAAATTCATACATAGAAAGCTCAAAAAGCAGAAAATGAACTCCTACACTGTCAGGTCTCCATTAAACACACTGATAAAGTGGTGCCTGTCTAGTTGGCACGGCACTAATTGGCACGGGTAAAAATAGCTACCATCAGTGAATTTGATACATGAAAATCTTTGAAAATTTTGAAACGTGGGTTCGGAAAATCCAGAAAGCGGTATTCCGGAAAAAAACATGAGTTCCACAGATTTGCAGATCTCGAAGATCCACCGTGGATCCGGGTTTGGACTAGCAATCTGGTCCATCTCTAGTTAGTATGCCAATCAGATTATTTCTGAAAGAATCAGAATTGGTTACAATCAGATTCTTTCAGAAAGAATCTGATTGGTATGCTTTCTGGAAGAATCTGACTGTAACCAATCAGATTCTGATAGGAAAAGGATGTGATTGGTTAGTATACCAATCAGATTCTTTCTGAAAAATTCTGATTGTAATTAATTCTTTCAGAAAGAATCTGAGTCTGTTCCCCAGACCATTTTTCAAGTAAGTTATTGTATCATTTTTACAAAATTTTCGAAAATTCCTTGAAAATTTGGTAATAAATCTGTGGACCGCCCATCTTTACTTATGAGCTGGTGCTGCCTGATTTGGCTTATAGTCTGCAACCTCATTACTTGCATCCTGTGATAGTAGGTATATAAAATATTCAAATAAAAATGTATACTTACCTTTAAAAGCTCGTGCCTCAGTGTGAGTGAATGTTAAGTTATGTACACAAGTATGTAAAAGTGTGTGAATTTTTTTTGTTACATAGGTTTTTTTTAACCAAAATTCACCCCCTCTACTGTTATAGCTATAACCATGGGAATTTGTTTGGATGAATGTGTTTATAGTAACATTGTAACATTGAGGTTAAATATAGACATCCATCCATCAAATCTGCTTTATACCTTTAAATACCTTTGCTCTATTGCACCTCCCTACTTATCTTCTTGGTACCTTATGTTCAAGGCCATGCCCTCTGTTCCTTGCAAGGAAATCTCCACAAAACTGCTGCCTCCCATCTTAAACCATTCTCTCTTGCTGCTCCCTACCTTTGGAACTCTTTCCTTCTCTCGCTTCGCCTGGTGACATCCATTAATGCTTTCAAATCTAGACTGTTATCTTACCTTTCTGAGCATCAGCAGAACAAATGATTATTAGCCCTTTTAAGCACTTTGTACCCATCCCCCCACTTGTATCTGTATGTTGTCCCTCCCACTTAGATTGTAAACTCTTCGGGTCAGGGATCTTATTCCTAATGTGTTGAGGCTTTTTGCACTTATATCAATTTATACATAATATATATATAATATATAATACATATATGCTTTCTTAACCGATGTATGAAATTGTATTTAATTTAATTTTTATCTATTTGTATAATGGCTTGCACTTATCTCCTTGTTTGTATTCTGTATTTTTTAATGTACAGCGATGCGTACCCAAGTGGCGCTTTATAAATAAAATTATACATACATACATACATACATACAAGTCCAACTTTTTCACCCTCCTTTTTAACCCTACCTAACAGATGTTCCAGAGTAAAACAAAAAACACAGCTAAAAAAAAAAAAAAAACAGCAATCGGAATGTATCCCTGGATCAACCAGAACTGCAGTATATATATTAATACCAGTAATTCTCAATATTTGTTTGTTTTAGAAAGTTATCTAAGCCACTTTTAAAGCTATTCAATGAACTTGCCATTACCACATCTGCTGGAAGACAGTTTCACTGTTCTCACTGTAAAGAAACCTTTCCTAACCTGAAGATGAAGCTTCTTTTCTTCTAATCTTAAAGGATGTCCATGAGTCCTCTGGTATGACCTATTTGTGAACAATGCACCAGAGAGTTCATTGTATGGCCCATTAATATATTTGTATATCATATCCACACACAAACGTCAATTCTCCAATGTATTCAGCCCTAACTTGTCTAATCTGCCAGCATAGTCAAGCCCCTCCATTCCCTTTATTATTTTAGTTGCCCTTCTCTGAACTGCATCCATTTCCAAGATGTACCTTATGTATATGGGATTCCAAAACATGTTTAACATACCGTATATACTTGAGTATAAACTGAGATTTTCAGGCTAAAAAATAGCCTGAATATCGAGTCTCGGTTTATACTCAAGTCAAAGACTTACCTGCTCCGACGGGCGCACGCTCCACATCCTCTGCTGACTGACATCACTACTCGGCGCCGGGAAGTGACGTCAGCCAGCAGAGGAAAGTGTAGCATGCGGCCGCCAGAGCTTAGAAGAGGATCCAGAGCAGCCTGCATGGGAACATGTGGAGCAGGTAGGAGAAGGGGATTCAGAAGGGGGGAAGGCACAGCAATTCCTGCAGTGGCTATTCCTTGCCACTGCAGATGTTGGTAAACTACAACTCCCCGCAACTAAAGCATGCTGGGAGTTGTAGTTTCCAAACATCTGGAGTGACAAGGAATGAGGCTTTAATTGTCAAAACAATACTGAATCAGAAGGCAGTATTGGTCCTAATTTCTACCCTCGGTTTATACTTGAGTCAATCACTTTTACTCCTTTTTAGAGGTAAAAGTTGGTTTCTTTGTTTATACTCGGGTCGGTTTATACTCGGGTCGGTATATACGGTACATACGTTCTCCTCCTCCTTTCTTATTAATGTCTAAATAAGGAGTATCCCTCAATATTTACTGTCCAGTCATGTGAATCATTTAGCCATGTTTCTGCTATACCAATCACATCATACCTTTCCTTTAAAGCTATTAGTTTTAGCTCCCCAGTTTTTTCAGCCAGAATTCTTGCATTTGTAAACATACATTTTCGATTATCAATTAATTTATTTCCATACTTGGACGTACATGCCTCCTTATCCTCTATGCTCCCCCCTCCCCATCTTCTCCCTTTAACATCTTATTAGCCCCCCAATCCCTAACTCCTCTATCTATCCCTGTGTAGTCCAATGTACCCTCCCCCCATACCTAGTTTAAAATCTCCAACCCCCTAGCCATCTTCTCCCCCAAAACATCTGCACCCTCATAATTGAGGTGCAGTCCATCTCTGCTAAAGAGCAGAGAAATGTCAGCCCAGTTCTCTAAAAACCCAAACCCCATCTCCTTACACCAACATTTTAGACATGCATTAATAATCCTAAGATCCCGGTGCCTCCCTAGCGTAGCATGTGGCTATGGTAGTATTCCTGAAAACACTACCCTCGAGGTCCTTACTTTTAACTTGGCCCCTAACTTTTGGAAATCATTTTTCAGGACCTCCACATCACCTCTAACTTTGTCATTGGCACCAACAAGACTGCTGGGTCACTCCCAGCCCCACCCAATAATCTGTCTACACAATCCGCCACATGTCAAACCCTAGCACATGTAGGGTCTTGGCTTCAGATTACATAATCTAACTTTCTAATAATGGAGTCCCCTACAAATACCACCTAACAATCCTTCCTAGCCAACAAATTAGATAGTGTGATGCACAGCTCCCTTCAGAGATGTGAGGAATGTTTACTGGGTATAAAACTGGGGATGACTAAGCTTGTAGGATGCTGGTGGGATGACTAACAAAAGTCATCATGGCTGTCGTAAAGCCAGTCGGATGACTAGCAAAACGTCTTCAAGAACTAAACTTCAATTCCAGTTGATCTAATTGAATACAACAGATTAGTATATTATATAAGTACACTTAATATACTCTTATTCATTTTAAGGACATGTCAGGCTAATATAACTACATCTAGTCAGATATTTCAGACAAATAATGTGTTGAAAACACAGAAGCCAGAGAAAATTAGTTACGAGATAGAAATCAAACATGGTGACAAATTCCAAGTACACATCATTTCTCTCCGCTTTCTATACACTTAGTACTGAGTAACAGTAATCTCAGCTGTCTATCCAAGTATTAAAATAAAATGCATTCATGAATATAAAGTGAGCAAAAAGATTTTGACATGGCTTTTGATTAATCTCTTTCATTCTCTCTTTTTCTATGTATAATATAATGTGCCAATTTATAACACCTGGTACGTCACCTTTGTCCAAATTTGTGGTGGAAGCAGGAATCCATGAATCTTTAATCATATAATCTGTTTTGTCTGGCAAGATCGATATATTGAAAGTCTAGGAGGAATTACATTAATTACTTGATGAATAATTATGTTGTTTTTCCATGGAGACAATAGCAAAACATTGTTTCCAGATGCTGAATATTGTCTTATAAAACATTTATATGTGTGTTAGCATAATATTGTCTAATGCAGGGTTTCTCAAAGAGTGTGCCACATTGGTGAACCTCCAGAGAGCCAGAGGTAGTAGTGAAAAAATGTTTTAACCTTTCCTTGGTTATGTTATATTATAAAAATCCATATTATAGCATGTTAATGTGGTCACTGTGCATTGATTACAGTATAATACGATTTAGTTACAATGTACACTCTAAAGTAAATAAATGTGTAAATATGGACAATTATAACATTATGTGCAAAATTTTATAATTGTATAATTGTAATGTGAGAAAAAACAGCTGAGCTCAACAAACTAGGGGAGGGGCAGATAATGAAAGTCTCTCTATACTATACAATTTTACTGTGTGTCTTTGATTAGGGATTACATAAAAAGACAAGAGGCACATTATTTCATATAATCAGCAGATTCTGGCCTGTAACTCATAGAAAGTTTTATGGTGAATTTCTACATTAAAAAGTCTACAAGAAAGGCTGCAAAGATACAGGTGAAAACAAATAGGGGGTTATGTGATAAAGTCCCCAAATGACCAAAAAAAGGTAAAAGTTGAACTGTTTCTATTAACTGCAGCAACTATCCAGTACAGATGCTTGCTGTAGTTAATGTAAAACTGCTACTTTAAATATGAATGACTTTTCAATAGAGGCTTTAAATTGGTGCTACTTATCTTCGGGTTCCTGCAATTGCAGTAAATCTCACTAAAGCTAGGTACACACAGTACAGATCAGTGAAAGATGACAGACAGGATCTGCAAGATCCAGTCTGTCATATTTCAAAGTTTGCTTACACACAGTACCGAGTGTTCTTCCTATGCACATCATAGGGAGAACACTCGGGACTGTGTGTTTCCATTGGCTGCGCTAGACTCCCTCACGCTCGTTCGGGAAACGAAGGTATACACAGTATCGATAAAACCCTGATAACATCGGATCCGACGGTATCGGGGCTTTATCGTTTCTGTGTGTACCCAGTTTAAGGGATTACTGGATTGCGGGGTTAGTATTACATCCCCCACAAAGAAGGGTGGAGTTCTTGGGAACAACATTTTGAGCCTGGCACTTGTCCTTGAAAGAAAATGTTCCTGCTACATTCCAACATCTGCAGGGCCCAATCATTTTGCAATCGATATTACAATTGTTTAATCCAACCAGGAAACTTTGTGGAAATGTTGGCGGAAAAACTACTGATTCACTCAATGTTGCAAGTCAGAGACTCAGATGGAATGTCCCATTGCTGTATTTATGTGTATTTCCAATGTAGGTTATGGTTGGAAATCTTCATTTTAATTTCAAAGGCTACAAAAATTCATGCTTCCTCCAGATCCATCATTAGACCTCATGACACTGCTGGCCTTTTTACTGTTTAGCCCTCCCTGGAGACTAAGCTGTTGTTGGCTAAATATTAGAAACTACTTAAAATGCTGATGGTTTATTATATAGTAGATAATGTACCCCCTACTGTAAATTATAAGGATATTAGAAGCTACAGAGGAGTTCCATGACCATATAAAAGCATGAGGCCACAGGACGAGTGCTTTTATAAAGGTCACGGAGCTCCGGGGTAACATTTCATATCCTTATAATTTACAGTAAGGTGTACATTATCTGTTATAATTTACCACATCGCACATTTATTTTCACGGCATATATGCACCAGTTGTCCCCCCTTCTGCTCTTAACAACTCCCCTCGAACACAACTTCTGTCACTCACCTCCGACTCCTACAGTAACGTGTTTTTTGTTTGTGGTCCCTCCAAAACACATATATATCAGTCTGTCACTCTCCTCCTCCGTGCACCCATCCCCCTCGCCTAGTGATGTGCTGCATTTAACATGTCGCAACATTTTTCCATGAAGAACCATTTCCGCCTGGGCTGTCAGCTGGAACAAATGACTTGCAGAACTGTAAGTTTCCAGCTCATGGGGCGGTCGCGTGCTACATGCAAATAATTTTTTTATTTCTATTTATTAACACAATCAGGGAGACTCAATAACATATCTTATCATTAAAAATGGTGCTAATGTTGCCCCAACTGATCAGATCCCATTTAATATTTGAAAGCTAACATCTGGTTGGGGCAAAATTAGCACCATTTTTAACAATAAGAGCTGTTATTGAATTTCCCTGAATTTGCTGTTCCTGCATCACATAGTGTTTTCAGCAATTAAAAATGTAATTACAAAAAAAGAAATAGGAATCTCCTACATAAAATCTATTTAACGGTACATTCCCAGAAAACATGGGTGAAGGCAATTGATTTAGTCTCACACAGTAAACATTCATGACAGGTATACTGATTTGTAATAGTCATAAAAGACAATATTGACTATCGTACTAGTTGTTTTCACTCATTGTTCACATCCAAAGTATTGTTTTCTACAATTAAACCTACTGTATTATCCACTAGATTTCCTAAAGTGGTTTGTATATTGGGTGGTTTAAATCCCCCCCCCCCATATATTTTCTATTAGACAGTTTCCTACAGATGATCTCAAACTGTGTTAACCCCTTAACATGTTTATGGCACTGACATTATCCCTAATCATTTTTATGAGGTCAAACTATAGGACTGAACATATTTTAAATACATTTTATTAAAATAGGAATGGAACAGAATTTAATCTCTGAAATTAGGATTAAAAAAAGACCCCTCTTTGTGGCCCTCAGACTTGACAGTTGTGCTTTCTATATAAAAAAATAACATACAGTGTTTGACACGGTTTATTCTTTCCATATCTGGATCTGCTTATATGCACTATATCACTACAGGCAGAGGGAAAGCATTATAAGAATTTACAAGTCTTGCAAAGGAGGAAACGTTGAAATATGACTGCATTTCAGAAACATACTGAGAAAGAATGATTCCCAGAGGTCTTTTAATAGGAACTTTTCTGCCTATCAATTTTCAAGATATGAATTTAAAGCTAGAAAGTAAGAGGCATTGAATAAATGCTTATTCTTATAGGACATGAAAAATGTATAATTAATGATACAGTATCAAATCTTATAAAAGTGACAGGAGGCATTTCAAAAAGTGAAAGATTAGGGTAACTGAAAAGTAAAGGGAAAGAAAATGCATAAAGTTAATTTAATGTAAAATCGGATAAGAAGATGGTTACACAGAAAAAGTTGACACCTGAATCAGTAATAGAAGTGAAGTCCATATTCACATGAAGTAGGAAATAAAAGAAATGCAAAAGCTTTATTAATAAATAGTTCCTTTAAAAAGCCTATTTCTAGATTGCGTTTCTGTAACAAGTTGAAGGGAATTCTGCATTGAACCTTAATACTTTACTGCCAAAGATTACATTTATTTTAGCATATGCCCTCTGCATTCAAACATTACAAGGTAACAGTAGTGATTAGTCCCATTTTCAAAATAAAACATGATTATGGTTTGAAAATTTGCAAATCTTGCAGAATTTTCTAAACTTAAAACTTATTATTGATAATTTAATATGAGAAAATCTTAATTTTTTAGTGTTGGAATATTAAAAGTTCCAAACAAAAATCTCTAGATAATAGCTACAGGAAAATAATACATGTATTGGCTATAACAGAACACACTCATAAGATTATCATAGCAACAGAACATTTTCTATGGATGAGTATTAATAAAATATCATACTTAAAATGCTGAAATGGTTTTAAGATAAACATATCAAATAAAGACATAATCAAATTTGTTGCAATGAATTCAGCTATGTAACAACATAAAATATAAAACATTTAGAATATATGATATGTTAAAAGTGTTTAGGATGTTGCAAAACTAGGATTGTAAGAGAAAATCGAATGTCTCTCTTGTAACAGTAACATGTCAAACTTTGTCATGTCAAAGGTACCAGATGTGCACCTTGGATCTAGAATCCAATTACAAATTTAATTGTGACAGCAAATTGTTATAGCGATTTTTTTTTAAAATTTGCCTTTAAAATTAACATAACACGTTTTACAAAAAATGACATCTGTTGAGTTGATTTATTGTGTGTTTCTATTTTGGAGACTAACAGATACCTATATTCTAAAATCGATTTTTGATTCATAATGCAATTATTTTTTTCAATCAGTTAAGTTCTCCTTTGTGGGCTTTGTAGGAACATGTGCTAAATACAGGATTCCTTCACATTTGTATTATCCTCTATCTACTATAGAGTTTTGCAGGGTAAGGTATAGAAAAGTTATAATGAATAGTTGAAAAGTAACTAGTCTTAGTCAAAACCAAAATTCCATGAAATTTTTTTGTGTGTGTCATAATTTTTTTTAGTAGTTTTGACTAGTTTTTTAGTTGCCACTAGGGATGGCCGGTTCGCTTGAAAATTTTAGAAAATCCACCATTTCCCGTTGTTCGGTAATCCTCAATTGTGGCCCTTAGGGATTAAAGGGTCCCGCAGCTCAAACTGGGACCCCCTCCCTGGCACTTACAAGTGCCCTTGTGCTCCTTGAAAAGGCCCTTGTGGCACTGACATGTGTCTTTTGGGGCTTAAGAAGTCCTGCAGTTTGAACCGGGAACCCCCTCTCCAGCAATTATAAGTGGCCTTGTGGCCCTTGGGGCACTGACAATAGCCACCTTTTGGGGCTTAAAGTGTCCTTCAGCTCGAACTGGGACCCCCCTCCCTGACACTTAGAAGTGTCCTTATGGCACTGAAAAGTGCCTTTGTTGGGGATCCTGCAGCTCAAAACCAGGACCCCATTGACTCTTAAAAGAGCCCTCGGGGGCATGTTTTCTTTCATTCCAGCTGGCGACACCAACTCCGCTGATGTCATTGACACCGGGTAATGTCACTGCTGCTGCCAGTGACACCGCTGGTGATGGTGACATCAACGTCCCCGGTGTTGCCAGCATCTTAAGTTTTCTTTCTTCTCAGCCAACTCCACTCCACCAACTCCTCTGATGTCGCCAACACCGGGCAATGTCACTGCGGCCGCCAAATATGATTGGTTAATGTGTGATCATACGATTGCAAGCATTAAAATATTAACCAATCACAATTGGATTCGTTCTTTCAGCAAACCTATATAAAGAGGTGCAAATCCCACACAGAAGTCATCACAGTGATGGCAGAAGAAAGAAGACGCCAGCAACACCGGCAATGTTCATGTTGCCAGCACCGGCAGTGTCACTGGCGGCCACAGTGACATCACCCAGTGGAGTTGGGAGCAAATGGAGGTCCTGGTTTCAAGCTGCAGAACCCCCAACAAAGGCACTTGTCAGTGCCGCAAGGGCACTTCTAAGAGCTGGGGAGGGGGGTCCTGGCTCGAGCTGCCCCAAAAGGCACTTGTCCATGCCACAAGGGCCACAAGGGCACTTATAAGTGCCCAGGAGGGGGGTCCCATTTTCAGCTGCGGGACCCCTTAGGCCCTAAAGTCCCTTGTAAGGGCCACAATGGTCCTTCTAAGGACCTGGGAGGGGGTTCCAGGTTGAGCCGGGAGCCCCTGAACGTCCGGCCGCTGGACTTTTGTGAATTTCCCAGGTCCGAGAGCCATTTACAGTAAGTTACCATTTAACTCCTATTTAAATTTGCAAACTTTTTTCCCATTGACTTTAATAGCAAAATTCACAGATTTTCAATTTCCGAATTTTTTCGGAAATAACCCGCGAATCCTTGAGCGGAACAGATTTTTGTAAGTTCGGCCATCTCTTGTTGCCACCTATTTATTTTATTTACACTGGAAGCATTATGCAGGCTGCAATACAATGTATCAATACAGGATGCAGTTAATGAACTGGTACTTATCTTTGCATCATGTAGATTTGATTGGTGTTCAGTGTATTAGGGAGGTAGTCATCCAAGCGCAGCTAGATTAGAAAATTTTCCAACCAGTCCAAACGATTTCGGCTTGATAGGCTGTCCAATATCACCAGGCAGATTAACGAAGAGAAGGCTATGCATGGGTCAAAACAATTGAATTGTTAAAAAAAACAAAAAAAACATGTATGCCTACTTTAGTTTAATTAATGATAAATCTTTATGCTTTAACATACTAAGATATTTTAGATTAGACAATTTCATACACCCTTATTTGTGGGAAGAGTTTAGTGAATGCCCTTTTCTGTTATGACTGTAAGACACAAGGTCCATAACGCGCAGGCCCTGCTAAGACAGTATACAATGACTTTTGGCCATAAAGTGTGCAGTAGTTAAATAAGTGCAACAATACATTGTGTTGTCTTGAGCTCTAAGTGAGAGAGCAAGGATAGTTTTTAGCTACTATATAATTTAATGACATGACCTAGGAATTTCTTATAGATGTCACATATTTGGCACAGTGCAATAGATTTGTATTGACTCAATGCTGCAGTGCTAAAATGCATTTGCAAGAATGATAGTTGTGTCTGGAAATCAAATATGAATGTAATAGTAACATAATAATTGAGGTTGAATAAAGATATACATCCATCTAGTCCAACCTTTACAATTTCCTCCTTAACCCTACCTAATAATTGAATAAAAAAAACTTTGCTAAAAGAGGATGAGGGATGGGGATTCCTTCCTGAATCCAAATGTCAATCGGAAAGTATCCCTGGATCAACTAGAACTGTACTATATGTGTTTATACGAGTAAGTATCAATCTTTTATAGTTTTTGAAACTTATCAAGCCCACTTTTAAGGCTATTCAATATAGTTGAACAGTTCTCATTGCAAAGAAACCTTTACTAAACTAAGGATGAAATTCGTTTTTTTTTTTTGACCTAACAAAAGGAAGTTTCCTGTGAGTGAAAGAAATATGTGAGTGGTCCCTTGCTATTACGGGACCTTGATATCAAGGACATAGAAAGGCCACTTAATCATTTGATGGTTGTATGGTGTGTGTGAAAGTTTGAAAATAAGGATTGTTTGTACTGTTAAGGACTATGTGTGCAGGACTGTGTGTGCAGTAAGCAGACTAATCTTTCTTCTTCCAGTTAAAGGGGTGTGCTGGACTTCTATATTCTAGTATTGTACCCTGTGTAATCACAAACAGGCTGTGAAAGTGTTAATAAGTGTTTTTTTTCCCTCTCTTCTGGCTCTTGCACTAATTGGTGTGGGGGTTGGGGCCTATTAGTTAATAGGATTCACAGTTGTGGGCCTGTGGTTTGGACCTAACAAAAGGAAGTTTCCTGTGAGTGAAACGAACTAGTGAGTGTCCCTTGCTCTTAAGGACCTTGATCTCAAGGACATAGAAAAAGAAGGACACTTAATTATTTGATGGTTGTATGGTGTGTGTGAAAGTTTGAAAATAAGGATTGTTTGTACTGTTAAGGACTATGTGTGCAGAACTGTGTGTGCAGTAAGCAGACTAATCTTTCTTCTTCCAGTTAAAGGGGTGTGCTAAACTTCTATATTCTAGTATTGTACCTGTTGTAATCACAAACAGGCTGTGAAAGTGTTAATAAGTGTTTTTTTTCCCTCTCTTTCTGGCTCTTGCACTAATTGGTGTGGGGGTTGGGGCCTATTAGTTAAATAGGATTCACAGTTGTTGGGCCTGTGGTTTGGACCTAACAAAAGGAAGTTTCCTGTGAGTGAAACGAACTAGTGAGTGTCCCTTGCTCTTAAGGACCTTGATCTCAAAGACATAGAAAAAGAAGGACATTGAAACAAGAAGGGCAATTAAACAAGGTTTGTGCATCACTGTGCTGGTGTGGTGTATTAGAAGGGACAGTTTTGTCAGTACCATGCAATGTGCATCGTGCCACGTGTATAGGAACCTGTAGCAGACGTTCCGGGGAACCTATGTCTGTGTCAGGTGTGAGTGGGTTGCCCGTTTGGAAGCTGAGGTGGAGAGTCTAAGGGGGCAGCTTGCAGCATTGCAGGGATTGGCAGAACTGGGGGGTCAGCAGGCACTGGCTGGGGCCAGTATAGAGGTGGGTGGAAGAGGGACAGGAAAGGTTGAGGAAGGAGGTAGTTTTGTTAGGGTTACTAGGGGAAGTGGGGGAAGGAAGAGTAGGGGGGCTTCTTCCCAGATTGTCCATCCCAACAGATTTGCCACCTTAGGTAATGAAGTGGAGGAGGACACCTCGGAATTAGCGTGTATGGAGGGGGCTAGTCCCTTGAGCACCCAGGGGACTGCCATCTCTGATACAAGGGAGGAGGAACGAAGGGTCAGGAATGCAAGGCAGGTGGTAGTGGTAGGGGACTCCATTATAAGGAAGGTAGATAGGGTTATCTGCCGCCAAGACCCTACATGCCGAACTGTGTGTTGCCTGCCGGGTGCTAGGGTTCGGCATGTGGTGGATCGTGTAGACAGATTATTGGGTGGGGCCAGGTGTGACCCGGCGGTCTTGGTTCACATTGGTGCCAATGACAAAGTTAGAGGTGGAGGTGAGGTCCTTAAACATGATTTCTGAGAGCTAGGGGCCAAGATAAAAGCAAGGACCTCCAGGGTAGTGTTTTCAGAAATACTACCACAGCCATGTGCTAAGCCAGGGAGACAGCGGGAGCTTAGGAGCATTAATGCGTGGCTAAGAGAGTGGTGTAAGGAAGAAGGGTTTGGGTTTATTGAGAACTGGGCAGACTTTGCTGTTGGCTACAGGCTCTTTAGTAGGGATGGGTTGTACCTCACTGATGGTGGTGTAGCTGTTTTAGGGGAGAAGATGTCTAGAGGGTTGGAGGAGATTTTAAACTAGGTTTGGGGGGAGGGTATTAGCAGTCTCACTGGGATAGATAGTCCAGGAGGAAAGCAGGGTGTAGATAGGCCAGTGGTGAGCGGAAAGGGGGGTGGGGCTAGCATAGGGGATAGGGAGGCATGTGTATTAAAGTGTACGAATAAATTACAGGATCATAATCTAAAATGTATGTTTGCAAATGCGAGAAGCCTGGCTGACAAAATGGGTGAATTGGAAATGATGGCATTGAATGAAAAGTATGATGTAATAGGTATAGCAGAAACGTGGTTGAACAGTTCTCACAACTGGGCTGTAAATATAGAAGGATATGCCTTGTTTAGGCAGGACAGAAAAAAAAAGAAAAGGGGGAGGAGTATGTGTTTATGTTAAAAAAGAATTGAAGCCAAATTTAAAAGAAGAGATAACTGGTGATATGGATGATAAAGTGGAGGCAATATGGGTGGAATTAGGCAACAGGAAAGGGGGTAATGTCATTGTTGGTGTCTGCTATAAGCCGCCAAATGCTAGCAGAGAGGAGGTGAGTCAACTTCATATGCAGTTGGCAAGGGCTGCAAGTTTGGGGAGTGTGCTCATTATGGGGGACTTCAATTACCCTGACATTGATTGGTGTGGTGGAACTGCCATCACAGAAAAAGGCGATGAGTTCCTGAATTTGCTGCAGGATAATTTTCTCTCACAGGTGGTTGAGGTTCCTACTAGAAAAGGAGCTCTGTTGGATCTGGTAATATCTAACATCATGGAGCACATTATAGATATAAAGGTAACTGGAGGCTTAGGGAATAGTGACCATGAAATAGTGGCATTTAGACTTTGTTATCGAAAGGAAAGTGCGCTGGGTTAACAAAGACATTTAATTTCAAGAAAAGCAAATTTTCCCAGGTTAAAAGCAGCTCTTCAGAATGTCAACTGGGATAATGTATTATCAATTAAATGTACTGAACAGAAGTGGACTGTGTTCAAGGGGATTTTAAGCCAGTTCACATCTAAATTTATACCCTTGGGAAATAAATGTAAAAAAAATAAATCCATAAATCCGCCCATGTGGCTGAATTCTGATGTAAAGAGGCAAATGGAAAGGAAGAAAAAGGCATTTAAAACCTTTAAGACCGAGGGAACGGAAAGGGCCTTTAGGGATTATAAAAACTGTAATAAGGAGTGTAAGAAAGCAAGCAAACTAGCTAAAATTAATAATGAAGTTAGGATAGCTGAAGAAAGCATCACTAAGCCTAAACATTTTTTTAAGTATATTAATAGTAAGAAGATGAGGACTGAGAATGTGGCACCATTAATTAATGGGGATAAGTTAGTTACGGAGGATGGCGATAAAGCAAATGTCTTAAATAATTTTTTTCCCTCTGTATACACTATAGAAGATCCAAGTACAGATATCATAGAGTATAGTAGCAATAATGGTATAAAAGATTCAAGTGCACTTTGGTTAACCGAGGATATGGTACAGAAAGAACTAAAGAAGGTTAATATTAATAAATCTCCTGGACCGGATAAAATACATCCTCGGGTACTTAAGGAGCTAAGTTCAGTTTTATCTAGGCCATTGTTTTTTATTTTTGCAGATTCCCTCATGTCTGGTGGTGTGCCTCTGGATTGGAAAAAGGCTGATGTTATTCCAATATTCAAAAAGGGTAGTCGTTCACAGCCAGGTAATTACAGGCCTGTAAGTTTAACTTCAGTGGTGGGGAAGATGCTGGAAAGTTTAATAAGGGAACATGTTCTAGAGTGTGTTTCAAGGACTGACATTATATGTAGTAACCAGCATGGATTTAGGAGAAATAGATCTTGTCACACTAACTTGCTTGGCTTTTATGAGGAAGTAAGTAGAAATTTAGACTCTGGCATAGCAGTAGATGTAGTTTACTTGGATTTTGCAAAGGCTTTTGATACAGTCCCCCATAGGAGACTAATGAATAAGCTAAGGTCTGTTGGTCTGGGGAGTCACATTTGTACATGGGTAGAAAATTGGTTAATGGATAGGATGTAGAGAGTAGTTGTTAATGGGGCTTCATCATTATGGACTAAAGTGCTAAGTGGGGTGCCACAGGGTTCTGTGTTGGGGCCGCTTCTATTTAATCTATTTATTAATGATTTGGAAGTGGGTATTGTCAGCAAGGTTTCTGTGTTTGCTGACAACACAAAACTTTGTCGACCATTAAAAACTTCAGAGGATGTGCAATCGTTGCAAGGGGATCTAGATAGATTATCACATTGGGCTGCTAAGTGGCAGATGAAATTCAATGTTGATAAATGTAAGGTGATGCATTTTGGACTTAAACATCCTTGTGCTACTTATACTATAAATGGCTCTGTGTTAAGTGAATCCCTGTTGGAAAGGGATCTTGGAGTTTTGGTGGATAACAAACTTAAAGGTAGCAAGCAGTGCCAGGCGGCAACAGCCAGAGCCAGCATGGTATTGTCTTGTATAAAGAGAGGTATGGATTTAAGGGAGGAAAAAAAAGCATTTAAAAAGCATTGGTAAGGCCTCATTTGGAATATGCAGTGCAATATTGGAATCCTGTGTACAAAAAGGACATCTTTGAAATGGAAAGGGTTCAGAGAAGGGCAACTAAATTAATAAGGGGATTGGGGGAGCTTGAATATGAAGAGAGACTGGAAAAGTTACAATTATGTACGCTGGAGAAAAGGCGCTTGCGTGGGGATATGATCTGGGGCATTGTTCACCAATAGAACATGTCAAAGGACACGAGGACTTCCCTTAAGACTTGAAGAAAAAAGGTTTAGGCTTCAAGTTCGGAAAGGGTTTTTCACTGTGAGAACGGTAAAGCTATGGAACTGTCTTCCAGTGGACGTTGTAATGGCAGGTTCATTGGTCAGTTTCAGAAAAAAGCTGGATGAGTTTCTGCAAACAAGGAAGTTTGCAAGTTACTGGTATTGATACATAAAGTAGAGTTGATCCAGGGAAATTTCCGATTGCCACTTGGAGTCAGGAAGGAATTTTTCCCCCTTCATAAATTTGGTGGGGTTTTTTTTGCCTTCCTCTGGATCAACAGTTAGGCAGGAAATGAGGATATTGCTAGATGGGTTGAACTGGATGGACGTATGTCTTTATTCAACCTCAAATACTATACTATACTATACTAAATTCTAAATGATGTCCACGAGTCCTCTGATGTGAACTATTAGTGAACAGTGCACCAGAGAGTTTATTGTATGGCCCATAAATATGTTTGTATAAAGTTATCATATCCCCACCCAAACGTCGTTTCTCCAATGTAAACAGCCCTAACTTGTCTAATCTGCCTGCATAGTCAAGCCCAGTCTCCTTATAATTTTAGTTGCCCTTTTCTGAACTCCTTCCATTTCCAAGATGTCCCTTTTGTATATGGGATTCCAAAACTGCACCGCATATTCCAAATAAGGTCTTATCAGTGCCTTGTAAATAGGGAGAATAATATATTTCTCCCTTGAATCTATTCCCCTCTTTATACAAGACAATATCTTGCTAGATCTATCTGTGGCTGCCTGGCATTGTTTGCTAAAGCTAAGACTGTTATACACAAAAAAATATATTTTTCCATTAGAGATTCACTTAGCAAAGAGTTATTTATGGTGTAGGTGGCACAAGGATTGTTAAACCCCAAATGCATCACCTTACATCAACATTGAATCTCATCTGCCACCCTGCTCTCCATCTTGATATGGTTTGCTTGCAGCAATTGCACAATAATTGAAGTTTCCAAAGCTTGACAAAGTTTTGTATCATTAGCAAATACAAACCTTCATTTTTGCCATGAAGCTAGAAGGATAGATAGATTGACAGACAGACAAACAGGCAGGCAGGCAGGAAGACAGATAGATATTGCATACTCTACCTTGTATCCAGGGGCATAGCTAGATATCACAGAGACCCATAACAAGATTTTAGATGGGGCCCCCCAATATTAAAACAATTTCGGTGGAGTTTTACCTTACCTGACCAGACTGCAGCAAAGTTTTTTTTAAAGGACATGTCCACTCTACTAAGAAAACGTTTACCTCACGTAGTTCAGCCCCACAAATCCCATTTTAATTTTACTTAAACCTAGTTGCATTTTTGAAAGGTTTAAGTAAAATGAAAATGGGGTTCATGGGGCTAAACTACATGAAGTAAAAATTGTCCTAGGAGGTGAACATGCCCGTAGTGGACCTGGACAGGGCCCCCTTTGTGTCAGGGTCCCATAGCAACTGCTATGGTTGCTACAGTGATCCCTAAGCCCCTGCTTGTATCTTATTATGTAACCAATGTTATAAGGTTAGAATCTATATGTATCAATAGGAAGACTTAAAAATTTTATTTTATACATGTTATGATATTGTGGCAATATGTCTTTGAAAAAAAGGTAATAATTTATAGAAGCAAGGATTTTTATGGTTTCCACATTTGGAAATCACATTTTTATAATATATTTTACAATGAAGTCAATATTATAAAATACGTTAACAAGAATTGTATATGAGCACTTTAATATAATACAATGAGAGAGAGCGCTTGCATTTTGTTGATGTCACAGAGAAGGGGAGGGTTAAAGTTATATGAGTGCACTGGTTGTCATAACTTGAGAAAGGTCTGAGAAAGTGACCGAAATATTACTATCTTTTGCACGTAAAATAAAATTATTTGTTTGCACAAGTCCTGAGAGTGCTCTGAAGTTTTACAACAGTTGGATAGATAGATAGATAGATAGATGAGAGAGAGAGAGAGAGAGAGCGAGAGAGGGACGGACGGACAGACGGACAGATAGATAGATAGATTAACATTAATATGCTGCCAATAATTAGTACATTTTAAAACATGTTACGGTCCGCTGCATTATATAAAATGATCTGCATATACTCAACAGATTATCACATTCTACAAAGGTAATAAAATATCACACTTAGCGGTATGGTACATTTGTATAAATTATATTTTTCTATAAATTGGGAACATTGCTTAAATAACAGCAATATTTTAATGAACTGTCTAGCCCTATTGATTTCCTAGATCTACTTCTGTTATTTTAAGCAGTTTGAAGTGTGCTAAAAGTAGATTCCACTGACTGCAATAATAATAATTGCATTTTTATTACTGTGTGTGAATATTGACTCAATGCAAGAGATGGCAAAGTGATAAAAATATTCAATACAAGATTTAGCAAGGTTTTACAACATATTTATGACTTTATTGCAGGTGAATTTAAATGTTTTGTGCTCTATTTCTAAATTTATGCAATCAATGCTATGCTGTTAACCAAGGTAAAAACAAATATTTCGGAAAGTAACTGATCATCTAAAATAAAAATTATACCATTTACTGTATTAATTTTTAGCTCCCTGTTATAAAAAAGGAATAAAAGCTAAAACATTTCCCTTAATTACAGCCTAGCAATTGAGGAATAAAACATGAATAAAATGTTTACTTGGCATTCATTATACAGTGATATAGAAATGCAAAATCTGTTAAAAATTCTCCAGTAACTACCCCAACACTCCTCACACATTGGGAACAGGCAAGTTCAGTCTGTATCACTTATGGTAGCCATAGACACAGCGATACGATCAAACAATACTGTGTATGGGGCGATTATCGCTCAGTGTATGATGCCCGACTATAAAATCGGACTGATCTCAACATCCCAATTTTGTTATCGGGATTGGAAATATGTTTATCGGCCGATCATATTGCTGTGTCTATGGCCACCATTATAATAAAAATGAGAGAGAAATATCCACTTAATTATAGGTTATTATATTTCACTTGGTCCTTGTAGTGATGCTAATGCACAGAATTCTATTTATAGGGGAAGCAGGGGAAGCTGCTGCTATTTTTGGCAAATGCATTGGATTCAAAACAATGCGCTACTAATCATGTGTAGACAAGTCTTTCTGTTCTGTAAAAAATGTCCCAGGTGGATTCCCAATACATCACTGCTAATGATATATCTCATATTAAAGGGCATGTCCACCCTACAAACTAAAATTCAACCCACTACTGGCCCCACTGTGTAGTTTTAAAAAAAATCCTTACCTTACATCCCTGCTCCTTATGTTTCTCCTGCAGTGCTTGACTAAAGTCCAGGAGCTGTCTTCCTATCCAAAAGGTTTCTGCCTCCTCCTTGTCCTCTGAGAAGAAAGTGGCACGCTCAGGGGAGTCCCCTCCCTCCTATCTCTCCCTGGCTGCCCTTCACCTAGCATAAAAATATGCTATAGGCCATCCCTTCCCATCCCCTACCACTATATTAGATTCTAAAAAAAGCAGGGAGCTGAATCAGAATTCTGCTTAATATAGCGGTTGGGGGTAAGCAGGAATGGCCTATAACATATTTTAAAATAAAATGTAGGGTGGTGAGTTAATAAAACTTTGTGGGTATGGTGTAATTATTATACACCATATCAAATATGCATTTTAAAACCAGTTTTCTTTATAAATACAGTAATTTTATAATTAATAAATCTACGGTGATTTTCCTTATTGCATTATTGAACTATCTTTAAATTGGTAGAATATTCATTAGTTCTGCATCTCACATTTTTTAACTCTAATTTTAAGTTAGAGATGGAGCATAGAAATACCAGTGATTTATTCCGATTTTTGAAGCTTAAGTTCTTTAATGTAATAATAAAGGCAAATATATCTAACTTAGCAGATGATTAGGAAGGGATTACACACATAGGATCAATGGCTTGTTGAAGATTTTAGCATCTCTAAATAAAACTGCTGATGGGGATACTGGTCAGAGATACTGAGGCTAATATGATGACACACATATCATCAAAACGACTGCACTCCTGACTAAAGCTACATAACAAAGAACATAGACAAACAGAAGCACTCAGGGATTTATAACTCAACACCACAAATGGCATTGAAGTTGAAAGTCCTAATAAGTGCTTTTTTTTTCAGCATTATACACACACACACACACACACACACACACACACAAAAAGGAGTTTGCCCGGTTTTATTTCACCAAGCAACAACAAAATATAAACAGAGTTTTTCTTTCAACATCACTCTGCTGAGTTAAACAACAGTTTTTCTAACCAAGGAAGTAAATAGTACCTTCATTAGTCTCTTTCCTACTCAGTGCAGCTCTTCCAGAGACACCAACAAACAACCCCCCTCCCCCAGCACTAAGGCAGCTGGGCTATTAATCTGACTGCGTAATTAGAAATGGTCATAGGAACGGAGGCTTTTTTCTACCCAAAACTCTGCAAAGCCTCCAGACTCCAGGACTCAGAACAAACGCATTGAAAAATTCAGGAAACATACACTTTCCTTCTATAATGACAAACCCTGATGCTTCTCACCATGTATAGGAGAGAAACCTAGATAAGATATATACTCCATCCACTACTTTGCCAGTGAGAAAGCCTGCTATATTGATCCAGTGTGCAAGTATGAGAAATACAAAAGTTTGCTAATGGTAATTGAAGTAAAAAAGGTTAGAAGTTAGGACCTTCCAGACTGGGGTTACCTTGACGTGGTTCTAAGGCTTTTCATTCATGTGATCACAGTAATTTATACTAAAACACCTTTGTTTATAAAGTATGGCAGTGTGCAGATAATATGATATTGTATGGGGCCTAGGAATGTGCACTATTATCTTTTTGATAACAACCAAATGTCATTAAAAGGCCAGGTACTATCGTTTTCTACTAAACTTTCCACACAGTATTACATTATACAAATACAAAAATGTATCATTTCATCCTCCATGAGCTCACTATTGATTCTAATGTGCCAGCTATGATTTCGTAAACCAAGAATCAAGGGGATGGTATAACTATTTTTTTTTTTTTTCAAATCTTGCCAAACAATATAAATCAATACAGAGAAGCAAAATGTGCCATGGACTTGGACTTCACAGAGAAACTTTCTTTAGTCATGATATATGGTGTGCACTTAGGATTCACTGTTATTATTATTATTATTTTAATATGGATATTTGTAATTATTAATTTATAGTTAAACATAGGTGGCATAACTGGGAGATAGATCCCTTATGTTGTCCCAACATTATTTAGTGATTTGGCAGGATGGATCACTAAACAAAATTAAATATTTTGATCAAACAGTTGTTCATTGCTTGCTTCAGCATGAAATAATGCAACCTTTAAAATCTACAGCGTTCACTCAAAGGGGAAAGGATATATAATAATTGATACTCTGTATGATGCATAAAATGGGGTGAAATAAAGGAACCACATTTGTGTCCATGATCAACTCAATAATTATAATATGCTTCTACTTTTCTTATATCTAAATTGTTGGTTACTGACAGGATTCTTACAAATAACCAGGCAAGAACCATTAAGCTAAAAAGGAATCCAAAACCCTTTCCTAAATCCTTTTTCAAGGATCTGACAATTTCTTTCTTTCCAGAAAATGTATAAAAAGGAAAGTAATTTGACTGGCCTCACTGGTATTGTCAGTCCTCTGATTTCCAGATTTATTACCCTGTCTGCTTGTTGTCCTGGGAAATATCTTGTTGCATTTGATTGAGTGAGAATGTCCACTTCCCAAGCTCAACGAACAGTCACGGTGAAAACAACCACCACTCAAGTTATTTACAGAAACTGTTTGAAAGACCAAGAGGGATTAGTCCAAAGGCAGCCTGGTCATCATCTTTTACTTCCCCCTGCAAATGTTTGTGAACTGACATTTTTAACAAAAGAGTTTGTTATAAATAAAAACCACTCAACCCCTGTAGGACATTTAAAATCAGTAATGGAATCTAAATGCTTAAAAAGGCCAATACACAAAAGATTTGCATAAATTTAAAATGCTTGTAACCATATAATTTCTGCACAAAATACTTCGATTTTACTACAGGAGTGTTTCTACCACCTGTACATCTTTACAAACGTTGCTTTTCATTGTAAAATAGAGCATCTGACATCCAAACGTAAATATGGAAATATGTTTGAATTGACAGACAAGCATCTGTAAGCCATGGTCAAGATGGGAGCAATGTATTCATTAGTGGTCATTTAAAGTTTGCATACAAAAAATGTTTCTTAAATAAAGTTATTAAATAAAGTTCTAATGTCTCATAGTTGAAAATGTCTTTAATAAACTACAGTATATGCACCCCTGCACATGAGCCCTCGTTAAAGATTGTATATAATTACTACTAACTATACATTCCAATCTCCTTAAGACCTGGAAGAGTTTCCATAAAGTTATATGAAGTTGCTTCCTTAAGAACCCAAGGACTGATGTTACCTTTCTTTCCTTTATCCAAAGCATCCACACCAGCACCTATTCCAGTCTTACAGAGTGATGCACCAAGAGCCACTCAAAGGTAAAAGAATAACAGTGGCCTATAAAACAATCAGATCATTTTACCCATTGTAATTTCTGTTTAAATGTAATGCATTTGGTACAATTTAACAAATCTTATTAAACATATACAGAAGGTTCAGTTATCCAGTCTGCCTGAAATGCAGACACTGTATTACTGTAATTGTTACCAATTTCTCCAAGCACATCTTTATGACACATGTTATTAATACATGTCATATCACAGTGTAAGGTTAATATTTCCCGTGCAAATATATTTACTTATTCCATTCTCAACTTTTTTTCCCATTAGACATTTTAAAATTTCTCCAAGCTAGTCTGTGCTGCACAGTTTATCAAGACTTGTTATATTATACCAGAACAGTCAATTTTCCCGTTTGTTTAACAAATGTTTTCTGTTTACTAGAGACTCTTTTTACCATTAGCAATTTCAAGAGTTCTACCAAGGTCATCTATGCTACATAATTTACCAAGTCTTGTCATTTTATACCAGAGGGCTCAGTTTTTATTGTTTGCAATTTCAAGAGCTTGTCTAAACATACCCTTGCTACAGTTTATCAAGGCCTCTTACATTAAAGAACAGTACTCTTGATTTGTGGGTTTGGTTCACAGGGTACATGCAGCATACCATTAATTTCAACAGGGAAATCTGTGACCCAGATGCAGAAATCATTTCTCTCTAACCTGTACTTCAGAGACACATTTTCCTAACGAGTGAAAGTGCCTGTTTCCTATTTTCATTCCCCCCCTTTTTCCCCTTTATAGTAAGAACTATTACGCGTGTATAAACCCATCATTTCTTTCAGTCTATTAAATTACATATCCTGAAGGAAGCCTTTATTTTTTCAAAGGTTCACCCAAGCACCTGCATGCAGCGTAGTGTAACAGAGCATTAAATAGGTGTTTTTTTCCCTGCACAGTGGATCCCTATTACACCAATGGTGTACACCAATTGAGTAACATTTTTGACAAATATCCTGATGAATATTTATAATTTGTTGCACAGGATTATTTGATTATTCTGTTAAAGTGATTGTTTTTCTGTATGATTTAACAGTATTGTAGACCACTATAGTAGCTAGACTTAATCAGGGGGATGCAACACTTACCCTCTGCTCTTCTCTTCCTACCAGGTTCCCGTGATGCAGTATTCACTTAGCATAATTTACTACATCACAGAAATCCAGAAGGTAAGGAGTGCAGAGAAAATGCCTCTATTTAAAAGGCTACTAAGTAGTGTAAAAATGAACATAAGGATTTTTAAATCAGGTGTGGGTGCCATTAATACAAAAGGAAGCATTGATTTTACATCAGGAAGCATGGTTTAACCCTTTAAACCTTTTTTTTGCATTTGCTTTATATCAGTTGAACTATGTCCATACCATTGCATTATACTGTATTTGACCAGTGTTTTTAAATGTTTTTAAACTGTGTCCCAATTAAATAATTATAATAAAGGACGGTATTACCATATATTTACAGAGTTTTGCAGTCTTTTTGCTCTCTAACTTTTTAACCATGGAGTTAAAGCATGGTTTAACTCCATTTTACCCAATATTACATCTCCCTAATATTTTAGATATAATTATATAATAATAATATTTTGAGGGAACGTACTGCTGGATAAATCACCCGTCAATGTGTTTTACTTACACCATACTATCTACATCATATCATTGGTAACTAGAGATGGCCGAACTTTAGAAAATTTGGTCCATTTTAGAACTTCTAAAAAAGTTCAGTGTCCAAAAACGGACCCTTTAAAGTCAATGGGGGGTAAATAGTTTGGAAAGTTCAAATAAACTTTCTGAAATATAGCCGGGTAAACTTCTTTACAGGCCTCTGGGACCTGGCATATGGTCTGGGGAACACGTGCGGGGAACAGCATAAAAACTGGACGTATCGCACACATGTGCTACTTCTGGTTTCCGTGCGCCGATTCCGGTAACTAAACATTCAAGGAAATCAGCCATTCGCAAATTGCCGAACGGCCAACAATCTAGCCAGACGTTCGGGGGTCCCAAACAGTAACCAATAGAGATGGCCAAACCTCATAAAGTTCTGTCCGTTTTCGAAGTTCGAATTCGGACCCATTAAAGTCAATAGGGGAGTGATAGTTCGAAAAGTCCGGGTTATTTACAGCTAAACTAACAATGGTAACTTACTGAAAAAGGCTGTGACACCTGGGAAATGGTCTGGGGAACACGTCACTATCACCAAAACTTGTAAAAAATATTTTACATTCGAGGATTACGGTCAATTTGGGGGTTACCGAACAATACTTTCGAGGGTTACCAAAAATAGAACCATAAATTCAAGGGTTACCGAAATCGAACGATACTTTCGAGGGTTACCGAAAACGAACTATACTTTCGAGGGTTAGCGAAAACGATCCATACATTCAAGGGTTAGCGAACGATACATTCGAGAGTTAACGAAAATGATCCGTACATGCGAGGGTTACCGAAATATAACAATATTTTCGAGGGTTACCAAAAACGAACGATGCATTCGAGGGATAGCGAACGATACATTCGAGGGTTACCAAAACCACACATTACATTCTAAGGTTAGCGAACGGCCCGTAAATTCGATAATCATCGAATTTACGATAATTGTCAAAAATACACCCATGAGTCCGGAAAAACAAACTAGTTCTAACCCAAACTAGTTCGAATAGTTTGAGTTCGTCCAAACTCATAAAGTTTGGCTCCAGTTCGAGTTCAGTTTTGTGTCCATCTCTAGTAACCAACTGTGTTACCCATCAATCTGAAAAACCTGTATGATCCTCATACACCTGTCTAGTCACTAGGGGGTTGATGCAATAAAAGCTTTCACACAGATGAGCATTACACCCAGATTGGGGCATAAAACCACCACAACCAGTGCTTACACGTGTCATGCAGTACCCATTGCAAAGGGATTCCTGCACAGTTGGAACATGGTAAGGTAAGAAGCGCCTGCTTAAGGTAGCACCTGTGTGGTAAGTTAAGGAGCTCCTTCTTAAGATATTCAAAGTAGGGAGATTTACCTAGAACTGCAGCTGATTCACATGTAAAAGTAATTTACTATTATGCCGGTAAAAATAAAAGTCGGGACCGGACCGGAACCACAAAAAGTCCATTGCCCCCAGCGAGAAGGAGGTCTTACTACCAGTGGTTCCGGCAATTCTGTCCATGTTCCGACTTATGTAAACTCCGGTTACTGTCCTGACCGCTGGTAAGTAAAAGCCGGAACACAGTGGCATATGCATTCCGGCTCAATATGTAAAAGCCGGAATGCAGAAGGAAGGAACATGTGTGCACTACAGCAGAGAGGACTTTCTGCACATCGGCAGCAGCAGCTGAAACTTAAGTGAGTGGGGACACTGACAGGGGGAGGGGGGTGCTGGGAAACCTACCTACTTTTATCTCCCTCTGGCTGTCCCATTGTCACTCTGCTTGTCTCTCTATCTGTCCCCCTGCCTTTCCCTCTATCTGTCACTCTCTCTGTCCCCCTGCCTCTCCCCCTGTGTCCCCCTGCCTGTCCCTGTTCATCTTTTGCCTCCTCCGCCTGTCCTTCTCTATGTCTTCTTGCCTGTCCTTCTATCTGTCCCCTGTCTGTCCTTCTGCTTGTCCCTCTACCTGTCCCCCTGCCTGTCCCTCTATCTGTCCCCCGCCTGTCACTATCTGTCACCCTCTCTGTCCCACTGCCTGTCCCTCTATCTGTTCCCCCTGCCTGTCCTCTAACTGTTCACCTGCCTGTCCCTCTATCTGTTCCCCCGTCTGTCCCTCTGCCTGTCCCCCTGCCTGTCCCTTTATCTGTTCCCCCTGCCTGTCCCTCTGTCCCTCTGTCTGCCTGTCCCTCTGTCTGTCCACCTGCCTGTCCCTCTGTCAGTCCCCCTGCCTGTCCCCCTACCTGTCTGTCTATTTTCTCCTCTGCCTGTCCTTCTATCTGTCATCCTGTCTGTCCCCCTGCCTATCCCTCTATCTGTCCCCCTGCCAGTCCATCTATCTGTCCCCCTGCCTGTCCCTCTATCTGCCCCCCTGCCTGTCACCCTCTCTTTCCTCTGCCTGTTCCTCTATCTGTCTATCAGTCTGTCCTCTATCTGTCCCCCTGCCTGTCCTTCTACCTGTCCCCCTGCCTGCCCCTTGTCTGTCCCCCTCCCTGTCTGTCTATTTTCTCCTCTGCCTGTCCTTTTATCTGTCCCCTTGCCTGTCCCTCTATCTGTCACCCTTTCTGTCCCCCTGCCTGTCCTCTATCTGTCTCCCTGTCTGTCCCTCTATCTGTCCCCGCCTGTCCCTCTATCTGCCTCCTTGCTGTTCCTCTATCTGTTGCCCTGCCGGTCCCTCTGTTTGCCCCCCCTGCTGTCCCTCTATCTGTCCCCGTCTGTCCCTCTGCCTGTCCCTCTATCTGCCCCCTGCCTGTCCATCTTTTTGCACCTCTGCCTGTCCTTCTATCTGTCCCCCTGTATATCCTTCTATCTGTCCCCCCGCCTGTCACTATCTGTCACCCTCTCTGTCCCACTGCCTGTCCCTCTATCTGTCTGTCCCTCTATCTGTCCCCCTGCCTGTCCCTCTAACTGTTCACCGCCTGTCCCTCTATCTGTTCACCCTGTCTGTCCCTCTGCCTTTCCCCCTGCCTGTCCCTTTACTGTCCCCCTGCCTGTCCCTCTGCCTGTCCCTCTGTCGTCCACCTGCCTGTCCCTCTGTCAGTCCCCCTGCCTGTCCCCCTACCTGTCTGTTCATTTTCTCCTCTGCCTGTCCTTCTATCTGTCCCCTTGCCTGCTCCCTCTATCTGTCTCCTGTCTGTCCCCCTGCCTATCCCTCTATCTGTCCCCCTGCCAGTCCATCTATCTGTCCCCCTGCCTGTCCCTCTATCTGCCCCCCTGCCTGTCACCCCTCTGTCCCTCTGCCTGTTCCTCTATCTGTCTATCTGTCTGTCCCTCTATCTGTCCCCCTGCCTGTCCTTCTACCTGTCCCCCTGCCTGCCCCTCTGTCTGTCCCCCTCCTTGTCTGTCTTTTTTTTCCCTCTGCCTGTCCTTTTATCTGTCCCCTTGCCTGTCCCTCTATCTGTCACCCGTCTGTCCCCCGCCTGTCCCTCTATCTGTCTCCCTGTCTGTCCCTCTATCTGTCCCCCCCGCCCTGTCCCTCTATCTGCCTCCTTGCTGTTCCTCTATCTGTTGCCCTGCCGGTCCCTCTGTTTGCCCCCCTGCCTGTCCCTCTATCTGTCCCCGTCTGTCCCTCTGCCTGCTCCCTCTATCTGCCCGCCCTTGCCTGTCCATCTTTTTGCACCTCTGCCGTCCTTCTATCTGTCCCCCTGTAATTCCTTCTACCTGTCCCTCCATCTATTCCTCTGCCTGTCCCCCATCTATCCCCCTGCCTGTCCCTCTATCTGCCCCCCTGATGGTCCATCTTTTTTGCTCCTTTGCCTGTCCTTCTATCTGGCTTCTTGCGTATCCTTCTATTTGTCCCCATCTGTCCTTATACCTGTCCCTTATTCTGTTCCCCTGTCTTTCCCTCTATCTGCCCTCTGTATGTCCTTCTGCCTGTCCTCTATCCGTCCCCCTGCCTTTCCTTCTGGCTGTCCCCTATCGGTCCTCCTGCTTGTTCCTCTGCCTGTCCCTCTATCTCCTCCTGCCTGTCCCTCTATCTGTCCCCCAGCCTGTCCCCCTGCCTTTCCCTCTGTCACCTCTCTGTCCCTCTGTCTGTCCCCTTGCCTGTCCCTCTATCTATCCCCTGCCTGTCCCTCTATCTGTCCCACTGTCTTTCCATTCTTTTGCATCCTGCCTGTCCCCCTGCCTGTCCCTTGTCTGTCCCCTCTGTCTGTCCCCCTGCCTGTCCCTCTATCTGTCCACCTGCCTGTCCCACTATCTGTCTCCTTGCCTGTCCCCCTGCCTGTCCCACTATCTGCCCCCTGCCGGTCCATCTTTTTGCTCCTTTGCCTTCCTTCTATGTGTCTTCTTGCCTATTCTTCTATCTGTCCCCCTGTCTGTCCTTATACCTGTCCCTTTATCTGTTCCCAGCCTGTCCCTCCATCTGCCCTCGTATGTCCTTCTGCCTGTCCCTCTATCCGTCCCCCTGCCTGTCCCTTTTTCAGTCCTCCTGTTTGTCCCTCCATCAGTTCCTCTGCCGGTCCCTCTATCTCCCCCGGCCTGTCCCTCTATCTGTTCCCCAGCCTGTCCTCTTATCTGTTCTCCAGCCTGTCCCTCTATTGTCCCCCAGCCTGTCCCTTTTCTGTCCCCCTGCCTGTCCCCTGTCTGTCCATTTGTCTGTCCCTTTGTCTGTCCACCTGCCTGTCCCACTATCTGTCTCCTTGCCTGCCCTCTATCTGTCCCCCTGCCTGTCCCACTATCTGCCCCTGCCTGGTCAATCTTTTTGCTCCTTTGCCTTTCTTTCTATCTGTCTTCTTGCCTATACTTCTATCTGTTCCCCTGCCTGTCCTTATACCTGTCCCTTTATCTGTTCCCCTGCCTGTCCCTCCATCTGCCCTCTGTATGTCCTTCTGCCTGTCCCTCTATCCGTCCCCCTGCCTGTCCCTCTATCGGTCCTCCTGCTTGTTCCTCTGCCAGTCCCTCTTCTGTCCCCCGCCTGTCCCTCTATCTGTCCCCCAGCCTGTCCCTCTATCTGTCCCCCAGTCTGTCCCTCTATCTTGTCACCCTCTCTGTCCCTCTATCTGTCACCCTGTCTGTCCTCTATCTGTTCCCTGCCTGTCCTTCTGCCTGTCCCTCTATCGGCCCTCCTGCTTCTTCCTCTGCCTGTCCCTCTCTGTACCCCTGCCTGTCCCTCTATCTGTCCCCCTGCCTGCCCCTCTATCTGTCCCCCCAGCCGGTCACTCTATCTGTCACCCTCTCTGTCCCTCTACCTGTCCTTCTGCCTGTCCTTCTATCAGCCCCCTCTGCTTGTTCCTCTATCAGTTCCTCTGCCTGTCCCTCTCTGCCCCCTGCCTGTTCCTCTATCTGTCCCCCAGCCTGTCCCTCTTTCTGTCCCCCTGCCTTTCCCTCTATCTGTCACCCTCTCTGTCCCTCTATCTGTCCCTCTGTCTGTCTGTCCCCCTGTCTGTCCCTTATCTATCCTCTGCCTTTCCTATCTGTCCCCTTGCCTGTCCTTCTATCTGTCTCCCTGTCTGTCCTTCAACCTGTCCCTCTATCTGTTCCTTTGCCTGTCCCCCTATCTGTGCCCCTGGGACAGATAAAGGGACAGGTAGGGTGACAGAGGGACAGCCAGAGGGAGCTAAAAGTAGGTAGGTTCCCACGCTCAAGTAGGTAGGGCCCCAGCACCCCACCTACCACCCCACCAGTGTCAGTATAGTATTTAGTATTTGAGGTTGAATAAAGACATACGTCCATCCATTTCAACCCATTTTCAGTGTCCCCACTCACATAGCTTCAGGTGCTGCTTCTGTCGATGTGCAGATATTCCTTGTGCTCTGCTCTTCAGTAGTGCACTGATCATTCTTCCTTCTGCATTTTGGCTCAATGTGTAAAAACCGGAACTTTTTCTGTCACTACTTAAGGTAACTTATGTTCCGGCTTTTCACATTGAGCCGGAATGCACCTGTCATTGTGTTCTGGTCCGGTTCCAGATTTTACTTACCTGCAGCCGGACAGTACTGGAGTTCATTTAAGAGTCAGAACATGACTGGAATCACCCGAAACCCCTCCCCCCTTTCTCGTGGAGGCAATGGACTTTTTTGTGGTTCTGGTCCAGTTCTGATTTTTATTTTTACAGGGATTGTTATTTGTTAATAGATAAAAAATTGTTGCAAATGAACAGTATTGTTTTGTTTTTCAAATTAATGTTTTGCATTTTACTTTGATCATAGGTATACTATATCTGTCCTTTGTCTGTCTTCCTTCGCTGTCCCTCTATCTGTCCTTTCCAGTCTTATCTCCCTCTCTGCCTGTCCTTTTATTCATCATTTGTCTTCCCTCTATCTGTCCCTTTGCCTGTCCTTTATTTGTCCCTCTGTCTTGTCTCTCTCTGCTCTCTCTCTCTTCTGCCTGTCCCTCTATCTGTCCCTTTGCCTGTCTTATCTGTCCCTCTGCCTGTCCTTTATTTATACCCTCTGTCTGTCCCTCTGCCTGCCTTCTTTATTTGTCCCTCTGTCTGTCTCTCTATCCGTGCCCCTGTCTGTCCCTCAATGTGTCCTTCTGTCCTCTACTGTTCTTCTGCATGTCCCTCTATTCTGTCCCTCTGCCTGTCCCTCTATCTGCTACAATTACCCCCTTACACAGACATTTACTGCGTCACATTCAAACACACAGATACACAGCTGCACACTCACTGATACACCCAAGCCCACACTCACACACACGGGAACAGAAACACATTTACATACATAACACAATTTATACATATAAGCACTAATAAGCACTATTGTGCTAACAACACACACTCGGTTACATATACTCCCAAACTTTATGTAACCATATACCATACACCTCTACACCACATTCCTGATACACCAAGCACACATGAATGAACACAAACACTGGTGCACACTCACTGCTTTATACACACGCTTAAAGCAGTGCTAATAACTTCTAACACACCCAGACTATATGCACTATATAGATGTAGATGTAGTATACTTGGATTTTGATAAGGCTTTTGATGCAGTCCCCATAGGTGACAACATATAAGCTAAGGTCTGTTCGGCTGGGTTGGCACATTGTACAAGAATAGAAAGTTGGTTAATGGATAGGAACCAGAAGATTTGTTTGTTAACAGGGCTTCATCATGTATACACTGTGGGTATTGTCAGCAAGGCTTCTGTGTTTGCCAACGACAGAAAACTTGCTGACCATTAAAAACTTTAAATCTGCAATGGTTGCAGGTGGATCTAGGTAGATTGTCACATTGGGCTGTTGAAAATCAATGTTGCTAAATGTAAAGTGATGCATGCATGGCAAGCAGTGTTGCGGCCTGGCAAGCAGTGCCAGGCGGCAACAGCCAGAGCTAGTATATTTTTCTGTTTTATAGAGATTATAGATTAAAGGAGAAAAATGTTACTCTCCCTCTCACAAAGCATTGGTAAGGCCTCATTTGGAATATTCAGTGCAATTTTGGAATCCTGTGTACAAAAAGGACTATTTGAAAGGGTTCAGAAGGGGCAACTAAATTAATAAGGGATTGGGGGAGCTTGCGTGGGATATGATTACTGTGTATAAATACATAACGGGCCATACAATAAACTATCTGGGGCATTGTTCACCATATAGCATGACAGAGGACATGAGGAAGAAAGAAATTAAGATTCTTCACTGTGAGAATGTAAAACCATGGAACTGTCTTCCATTGGACATGGTGATGGCAGGTTCATTGGATATTTTGAAAAGGATTGTTACAAGTTACGGTATTGATACATAAAGTAGAGTTGATCCAGGGATATTTTCATTGTCATTGGAGTCAGGAACAAAATTCTGGTGTTTTTTTTTTTTTTCTTGCCTTCCTCTGAATCAACAGTTAGGCAGGAAATGAGGAATGAGGATATGGCTAGATGGTTGGACTGGATGGATGTATGCCTTTATTCAACCTGAAACTATTCTACTAGACCAATACTCACAAACAATATTAAACGCACATACATAGCTACACAGACATGCTCACTCTGATACATACATAATATACCCACACATAAAAACTGTTTGCAAATAAACCATTATACAAATATATTCTATTTCGCACACACTGCTACACACACGTATTCAGACTTTTTCACACTTTCTACACACAGACAAATGTTCACACTCTATACAATCACTCACACATTTACATTGTTACACATCCCAAAAAGCCCAAACACCAAACCCACATATAAACACATGCAAAAATACACTCAGAAATTTTTCTTAACACTTACACATATTGTATACACACATAAATAGCTACAACACAATGCTCATTCTGTCACACAAATACTCTGCTACAGACAATCATAAATCCTTTCCCACACATATACATACATTGTCAACCTACACACATATACATATATGCACACACATCACTCACTCCCAAACAGTTTTGCTGCCTTAACAAAGCTCCAAGTTCCAAACATCATAATGGCACACTGCTGTTGGCTCCTTGGCCAGACAGATGGTAGGTGCAATCCCCTCGCCCCCTACTTCCAGGGCTTCAACATCCAAGCAAGGAAAAAAGGTAGAGGAGCACACTACTAAGTGAAAACTTCTTATTTTGTGCAAAAACTTTAGCATACAATGTTTCGGGACTCTGGCCTGAGGAAGGGCCTAGAGTCCCGAAACGTTGTATGCTGATGTTTTTGCACGAATAAGAAGTTTTCACTATAGTGTGTGCTCCTCTACCTTTTTTCCTTGCTTAACAAAGCTCCCAGGGTGCAAAACCCACATTCTGACAACAGAACATAGTTCCCGGGGTACAGAACACCCGTTTGGCTTCCAAAACAGTTTCCAGGGTGCAGGCCCCATTCTGGCTATTAGAAGTGCAGAACAGAGTTCACATGGTGAGAGCCCAGTTCCAGCCACCAGAAACAATTCTCGGGTGCAAACCCCATTCAAGCAGCCAGAACAGGGTTCCCAGGGTGCAGAGCCTGTTCCAGCAATAGAACAAAGTTCCCAAGTGCAGATCCCCATTCTAGCCACCAGAACAAAATTCCCAGGGTGCAAAACCCATTCTGGCAGCCAGATAAGATTCCCAGGGTGTAAAACCCAGTTCCAGTGGCAGAAATGAGCCAAAGGGGCCCAGACCTCACTTTCCGGCGGCCAGAACAGAGCCAAAAGCATCCAGACCCTTGTTTCCCACAGCCTGAACAAAGCCAAGGTTCCAGGCCCCCTTTCCGGCAGCCAGAACAGAGCCAAAGGGGTCCAGATCCCCGTTCCGGCAGCCAGAACAAAAGCCAAAGGGGTCCAGACCCCCATTCCAGCAGCCAGAACATAGCCAAAACCATCCAGACCACCCCCATTCCGGCGCCAGAACAAAGCCAAAGGGGTCCAGACCCGTGTTCCGGCAGTCAGAACAAAGCCAAAGGGGTCCAGACCCCCGTTCCAGCAGCTAGAACAAAGCCAAAGGGTCCAGACCCCTGATCCGGCAGCCAGAACAGAGCCAAAGGGGTCCAAGACCCCGTTCCGGCAAGCCAGAACAGAGCCAAAGTATCCAGATCCCCGTTCCGGGCGGGAGAACAAGCCAAAGTGGTCCAGACCCGACCCCCGTTCCGGCAGCCAGAACAGAGCCAAAGGGGTCTAGACCCCCGTTCCGGCAGCCAGAACAGAGCCAAAGGGGTCCAGATCCCGTTCCGTCGGCCAGAAAAGCCAAAAGCATCCAGACCCCCCGTTCGGGGCAGTCAAAACAGAGTCAAAAACATGCAGACCTCCGTTCCGGCAGCCAAACAAAGCCAAAAGTATCCAACCCTTCTTTCTCGCGGCCAAAACGGATCTAAAAGGGTGGAAAACCTATTCCAGCATCTATAATAAAGTGGTGTAATTTTAATGTCTTACGATAGGTGGCGCTGTTCATTTTCTGTTCCGGTGACTGTTCCGGTTTTTACCTAGTCCCCTATTATGCAAATATTTAATGCAAGCTAAATCTCTTTGGACAAAAATTTAGGATATGTGGCAGACTGACAATATCATGTTTTTTATCATGCAGATTTGGGTCTAATTTAGAATTTTTACTTTTAAAAAAAATCTGCTTAAATTGTCAACTTCTATAAAGAACTTTCCGCTCATGATAAATTGGAAGGCGAAGGTGCTGCATTACTATTTCTATTAAAACAAAAGGGTCTTGCAAACCCCAAGGGTTGGATATTGTGAGGAGTAAGCACCCAAACTTATTGGACGTATATTTGGTGTCTCCCAACCCTAACCCCTTCATCCATTTCAGGCGATCGGGGGGGTTGAAAAGAAAAATGTGCCCTCCAATCACTGCATTTTAGTTTCGGGAGTCCTTTTAGTGCCCAGAGTGTGGCATACAATCCGCATCATGAAGTGTTATGAATCTCTACTTAAGACGGGTAGTGTAGGAACACTTCTGCTTTTTACTATACCCCTAAATGATATCACATATCAAAAAACATAGAACATTTAAAAATTTATTTGGCATCGCAGAAGCCCGCCTGATTCCTTTTATTCAGCGTTCATTTTTTGTTTATGTTCCCTATTTCTCCATTAAGTATTCCTAAGTCTAGACTTTATTTTCCTAAATTGATGGCTATGACAGTGATTGTTAAAGAACAGTTTCCACGACGTTAAATTTCCGGATAACATTTAGTTATGCTTTCTTTTCCCTAATGCACTTCTATTTAAAATAAAAATGTGATAAACAAGCAGAATGAGAAACTATTTTATGCCACATTTTTCATCTGTTTTTTTTGTATTTATAAAGCACGCTCTTAACTCCTGATTGCTTCAAACTGAGCTTAGGTTAGTGCAGGAAAGTATGTTTTCAATATTTTTAATTATAATAATTATTAAATAATAAGTATTTCTTTGTGCTCTTAAATTATGTTGTGCGTATACTGTTTGCACAACTACTTTGTTGTAGTTTTTTACAGAAGCAGCGGGTATTATTTAGCTACAGCCTGCTTTCAGCTTAAAGGAAAATAGTTTTGGCTTAAGATAAGTATGGTGCTATTGGGTATTCAATAAAATCAGCTGGTTTGTCCCTCTATCTATTCTCTGCCTGCCCTATCTATCCCCTTGCCTGTCCTATCTGTCTCCCTGTCTGTCCTTCTACCTGTCCCTCTATCTGTTCCTTTGCCTGTCCCCCTATCTGTGCCCCTGGGACAGATAAAGGGACAGGTAGGGTGACAGAGGGACAGCCTATCCCCCATCTGTGCCCCTGCCTGTCCCCCTGCCTGTCCCCCTGCCTGTCCCCCTGCCTGTCCCTTTGTCTGTCCCCCTGCCTGTCCCTCTGTCTGTCCCTCTGTCTGTCCCCCTGCCTGTCCCTCTATCTGTCCCCATCTGTCCCTCTATCTGCCCACTTGCCTGTCCATCTTTTTGCACCTCTGCCTGTCCTCTATCTGTCCCTCTTTCTATCCTTCTATCTGTCCCCCGCCTGTCACTATCTGTCACCTCTCTGTCCCTCTGCCTGTCCTCTATCTGTCTGTCCCTCTATCTGTCCCCCGCCTGTCCCTCTAACTGTTCACCTGCCTGTCCCCTATCTGTTACCCTGTCTGTCCCTCTGCCTGTCCCCCTGCCTGTCCTTTATCTGTCCCCCTGCCTGTCCCTCTGCCTGTCCCTCGTCTGTCCACCTGCCTGTCCCTCTGTCAGTCCCCCTGCCTGTCCCCCTACCTGTCTGTCTATTTTCTCCTCTGCCTGTCCTTCTATCTGTCCCTTGCCTGTCCCTCTATCTGTCATCCTGTCTGTCCCCCTGCCTACCCCTCTATCTGTCCCCCTGCCAGTCCATCTATCTGTCCCCCTGCCTGTCCCTCTATCTGCCCCCCTGCCTGTCACCCCTCTCTGTCCCTCTGCCTGTTCCTCTATCTGTCTATCTGTCTGTCCTCTATCTGTCCCCCTGCCTGTCCTTCTACCTGTCCCCCTGCCTGCCCCTCTGTCTGTCCCCCTCCCTGTCTGTCTTTTTCTCCTCTCTGCCTGTCCTTTTATCTGTCCCCTTGCCTGTCCCTCTATCTGTCACCCTGTCTGTCCCCCTGCCTGTCCCTCTATCTGTCTCCCTGCCTGTCCCTCTATCTGTCCCCCGCCTGTCCCTCTATCTGCCTCCTGCTGTTCCTCTATCTGTTGCCCTGCCGGTCCCTCTTTTTTGCCCCCCTGCCTGTCCCTCTATCTGTCCCCGTCTGTCCCTCTGCCTGTCCCTCTATCTGCCCCCTTGCCTGTCCATCTTTTTGCACCTCTGCCTGTCCTTCTATCTGTCCCCCTGTAATCTCTACCTGTCCCTCCATCTATTCCTCTGCCTGTCCCCCCTCTATCCCCCTGCCTGTCCCTCTATCTGCCCCCCTGATGGTCCATCTTTTTGCTCCTTTGCCTGTCCTTCTATCTGGCTTCTTGCGTATCCTTCTATTTGTCCCCATCTGTCCTTATACCTGTCCCTTATCTTGTTCCCCTGTCTTTCCCTCTATCTGCCCTCTGTATGTCCTTCTGCCTGTCCCTCTATCCGTCCCCCTGCCTTTCCTTCTGGCTGTCCCTCTATCGGTCCTCCTGCTTGTCCTTCTGCCTGTCCCTCTATCTCCTCCTGCCTGTCCCTCTATCTGTCCCCCGCCGTCCCCCTGCCTTTCCCTCTGTCACCCTCTCTGTCCCTCTGTCTGTCCCCTTGCCTGTCCCTCTATCTATCCCCTGCCTGTCCCTCTATCTGTCCCACTGTCTTTCCATTCTTTTGCATCTCTGCCTGTCCCCCTGCCTGTCCCTTGTCTGTCCCCTCTGTCTGTCCCCCTGCCTGTCCCTCTATCTGTCCACCTGCCTGTCCCAACTTCTGTCTCCTTGCCTGTCCCCCTGCCTGTCCCACTATCTGCCCCCTGCCGGTCCATCTTTTTGCTCCTTTGCCTGTCCTTCTATGTGTCTTCTTGCCTATTCTTCTATCTGTCCCCCTGTCTGTCCTTATACCTGTCCCTTTATCTGTTCCCCAGCCTGTCCCTCCATCTGCCCTCTGTATGTCCTTCTCTGTCCCTCTATCCTTCCCCCTGCCTGTCCCTTTTTCAGTCCTCCTGTTTGTCCCTCCATCAGTTCCTCTGCCGGTCCCTCTATCTCCCCTGCCTGTCCCTCTATCTGTTCCCCAGCCTGTCTCTCTATCGTTCTCCAGCCTGTCCCTCTATATGTCCCCCAGCCTGTCCCTCTTTCTGTCCCCCTGCCTGTCCCCTGTCTGTCCATTTGTCTGTCCCTTGTCTGTCCACCTGCCTGTCCCACTATCTGTCTCCTTGCCTTGTCCTCTATCTGTCCCCCTCCTGTCCCACTATCTGCCCCTGCCTGGCGTCCATCTTTTTGCTCTTTGCCTTTCTTTCTATCTGTCTTCTTGCCTATACTTCTATCTGTTCCCCTGCCTGTCCTTATACCTGTCCCTTTATCTGTTCCCCTGCCTGTCCCTCCATCTGCCCCTGTATGTCCTTCTGCCTGTCCCTCTATCCGTCCCCCTGCCTGTCCCTCTATCGGTCCTCCTGCTTGTTCCTCTGCCAGTCCCTCTATCTCCCCCAGCCTGTCCCTCTATCTGTCCCACAGCCTGTCCCTCTATCTGTCCCCCAGTCGGTCCCTCTATCTTTCACCCTCTCTGTCCCCTCTATCTGTCACCCTGTCTGTCCCTCATCTGTTCCCTGCCTGTCCTTCTGCCTTCCCTCTATCGGCCCTCCTGCTTCTTCCTCTGCCTGTCCCTCTATCTGTACCCCTGCCTGTCCCTCTATCTGTCCCCCTGCCTGCCCCTCTATCTGTCCCCCAGCCGGTCACTCTATCTGTCACCCTCCTGTCCCTCTACCTGTCCTTCTGCCTGTCCTTCTATCAGCCTCCTGCTTGTTCCTCTATCAGTTCCTCTGCCTGTCCCTCTATCTGTCCCCTGCCTGTTCCTCTATCTGTCCCCCAGCCTTTCCTCTTTCTGTCCCCCTGCCTTTCCCTCTATCTGTCACCCTCTCTGTCCCTCTATCTGTCCCTCTGTCTGTCTGTCCCCCTGTCTGTCCCTCTATCTATCCTCTGCCTGTCCTATCTGTCCCCTTGCCTGTCCTTCTATCTGTCTCCCGTTGTCCTTCTACCTGTCCCTCTATCTGTTCCTTTGCCTGGTCCCCCTATCTGTGCCCCTGGGACAGATAAAGGGACAGGTAGGGTGACAGAGGGACAGCCAGAGGGAGCTAAAAGTAGGTAGGTTCCCAGCGCTCAAAAGTAGGTAGGGCCCCAGCACCCCACCTACCACCCCCAGTGTCAGTATAGTATTTAGTATTTGAGGTTGAATAAAGACATACGTCCATCCATTTCAACCCATTTTCAGTGTCCCCACTCACATAAGCTTCAGGTGCTGCTTCTGTCGATGTGCAGATATTCCTTGTGCTCTGCTCTTCAGTAGTGCACTGATCATTTCTTCCTTCTGCATTTTGGCTCAATGTGTAAAAACCGGAACATTTCTGTCACATACTTAAGGTAACTTTATGTTCCGGCTTTTTCACATTGAGCCGGAATGCACCTGTCATTGTGTTCTGGTCCGGTTCCAGATTTTACTTACCTGCAGTCCGGACAGTAACTGGAGTTCATTTAAGAGTCAGAACATGACTGGAATCACCCGAAACCCCTCCCCCCTTTCTCGCTGGAGGCAATGGACTTTTTGTGGTTCTGGTCCAGTTCTGATTTTTATTTTTACCAGGATTGTTATTTGATTAATAGATAAAAAATTGTTGCAAATGAACAGTATTGTTTTGTTTTTCAAATTAAATGTTTTGGCATTTTACTTTGATCATAGGTATACTATATCTGTCCTTCTGTCTGTCCTTCTGCCTGTCCCTCTATCTGTCCCTTTGCCAGTCTTATCTGTCCCTCTGCCTGTCCTTTATTCATCATTCTGTCTGTCCCTCTATCTGTCCCTTTGCCTGTCCTTTATTTGTCCCTCTGTCTTGTCTCTCTCTCTGTCCTTCTGCCTGTCCCTCTATCTGTCCCTTTGCCTGTCTTATCTGTCCCTCTGCCTGTCCTTTATTTATCCCTCTGTCTGTCCCTCTGCCTGTCCTTTATTTGTCCCTCTGTCTGTCTCTCTATCCGTGCCCCTGTCTGTCCCTCAATGTGTCCTTCTGCATGTCCCTCTATCTGTTCTTCTGCATGTCCCTCTATCTGTCCCTCTGCCTGTCCCTCTATCTGCTACATATACCCCTTACACAGACATTTACTGCTGCACATTCAAACACACAGATACACAGCTGCACACTCACTGATACACCCAAGCCCACACTCACACACACGGGAACAGAAACACATTTACATACATAAACACAATTTACATACATATAAGCACTAATAAGCACTATTGTGCTAAACACACACACTCGGTTACATATACTCCCAAACATTTATGTACAACATATACACATACACCTCTACACACATTCCTGATACACACAAGCACACATGTAAATGAACACAAACACTGGTGCACACTCACTGCTTTATACACACGCTTAAAGCAGTGCTAATAACTTCTAACACACCCAGACTATATGCACTATATAGATGTAGATGTAGTATACTTGGATTTTGATAAGGCTTTTGATGCAGTCCCCATAGGTGACTAACATATAAGCTAAGGTCTGTTCGGCTGGGTTGGCACATTTGTACAAGAATAGAAAGTTGGTTAATGGATAGGAACCAGAGAGTTGTTGTTAACAGGGCTTCATCAGTATACACTGTGGGTATTGTCAGCAAGGCTTCTGTGTTTGCCAACGACAGAAAACTTTGCTGACCATTAAAAACTTTAGAGGATCTGCAATGGTTGCAGGTGGATCTAGGTAGATTGTCACATTGGGCTGTTGAAAATCAATGTTGCTAAATGTAAAGTGATGCATGCATGGCAAGCAGTGTTGCGGCCTGGCAAGCAGTGCCAGGCGGCAACAGCCAGAGCTAGTAAGATATTTTCTTGTTTATAGAGAGGTATAGATTTAAAGGGAGAAAAATGTTACTCTCCCTCTTAACAAAGCATTGGTAAGGCCTCATTTGGAATATTCAGTGCAATTTTGGAATCCTGTGTACAAAAAGGACATATTTGAAAGGGTTCAGAGAAGGGCAACTAAATTAATAAGGGGATTGGGGGAGCTTGCGTGGGGATATGATTACTGTGTATAAATACATTAACGGGCCATACAATAAACTATCTGGGGCATTGTTCACCAATAGAGCATGACAGAGGACATGAGGAAGAAAGAAATTAAGATTCTTCACTGTGAGAATAGTAAAACCATGGAACTGTCTTCCATTGGACATGGTGATGGCAGGTTCATTGGATATTTTGAAAAGGATTGTTACAAGTTACTGGTATTGATACATAAAGTAGAGTTGATCCAGGGATATTTTCAATTGTCACTTGGAGTCAGGAACAAAATTCTGGTGTTTTTTTTTTTCTTTGCCTTCCTCTGAATCAACAGTTAGGCAGGAAATGAGGAATGAGGATATTGCTAGATGGGTTGGACTGGATGGATGTATGCCTTTATTCAACCTGAAATGCTATTCTAGACCAATACTCACAAACAATATTAAACGCACATACATAGCTACACAGACATGCTCACTCTGATACATACATAATATACACACACATAAAAACATGTTGCTAAATAAACCATTATACAAATATATTCTATTTCGCACACACTGCTACACACACGTATTCAGACTTTTTCACACTTTCTACACACAGACAAATGTTCACACTCTATACAATCACTCACACATTTACATTGTTACACAATCCCAAAAAGCCCAAACACCAAACACACATATAAACACATGCAAAAATACACTCAGAAATATTTTCTTAACACTTACACATACTTTGTATACACACATAAATAGCTACACACATGCTCATTCTGTCACACAAATACTCTGCTACAGACAATCATAAATCCTTTCCCACACATATACATACATTGTCAACCTACACACATATACATATATGCACACACATATCACTCCCAAACAGTTTGCTGCCTTAACAAAGCTCCAAAGTTCCAAACATCCATAATGGCACACTGCTGTTGGCTCCTTGGCCAGACAAGATGGTAGGTGCAATCCCCTCAGCCCCCTACTTCCAGGGCTTCAACATCCAAGCAAGGAAAAAAGGTAGAGGAGCACACTACTATAGTGAAAACTTCTTTATTTGTGCAAAAACTTTAGCATACAATGTTTCGGGACTCTTGGCCTGAGGAAGGGGCCTAGAGTCCCGAAACGTTGTATGCTGATGTTTTTGCACGAATAAAGAAGTTTTCACTATAGTAGTGTGCTCCTCTACCTTTTTTCCTTGCTTAACAAAGCTCCCAGGGTGCAAACCCACATTCTGACAAACAGAACATAGTTCCCGGGGTACAGACACCCGTTCTGGCTTCCAAAACAGTTTCCAGGGTGCAGGCCTCCATTCTGGCTATTAGAAGTGCAGAACAGAGTTCACATGGTGGAGAGCCCAGTTCCAGCCACCAGAACAGAATTCTCAGGGTGCAAACCCCTATTCAAGCAGCCAGAACAGGGTTCCCAGGGTGCAGAGCCCTGTTCCAGCAATAAGAACAAAGTTCCCAAGGTGCAGATCCCCATTCTAGCCACCAGAACAAAATTCCCAGGGTGCAAAACCCATTCTGGCAGCCAGATAAGAATTCCCAGGGTGTAAAACCCAGTTCCAGTGGCCAGAAATGAGCCAAAGGGGCCCAGACTCACTTTCCGGCGGCCAGAACAGAGCCAAAAGCATCCAGACCCTTGTTCCCACAGCCTGAACAAAGCCAAAGGGGTCCAGGCCCCCTTTCCGGCAGCCAGAACAGAGCCAAAGGGGTCCAGATCCCCGTTCCGGCAGCCAGAACAAAGCCAAAGGGGTCCAGACCCCCATTCCAGCAGCCAGAACATAGCCAAAACCATCCAGACCCCCATTCCGGCGGCCAGAACAAAGCCAAAGGGGTCCAGACCCCCGTTCCGGCAGCCAGAACAGAGCCAAAGGGGTCCAGACCCCCGTTCCGGCCGCCAGAACAGAGCCAAAGGGGTCCAGACCCCTGATCCGGCAGCCAGAACAGAGCCAAAGGGGTCCAGATCCCCGTTCCGGCAGCCAGAACAGAGCCAAAAGTATCCAGATCCCCGTTCCGGCGGGCAGAACAGAGCCAAAGTGGTCCAGACCCCCGTTCCGGCAGCCAGAACAGAGCCAAAGGGGTCTAGACCCCCGTTCCGGCAGCCAGAACAGAGCCAAAGGGGTCCAGATCCCCGTTCCGTCGGCCAGAACAGAGCCAAAAGCATCCAGACCCCCGTTCGGGCAGTCAAAACAGAGTCAAAAACATGCAGACCTCCGTTCCGGCAGCCAGAACAAAGCCAAAAGTATCCAGACCCTTCTTTCTGCGGCCAAAACGGATCTAAAAGGGTGAAAACCTTATTCCAGCATCTATAATAAAGTGGTGTAATTTTAATGTCTTACGATAGGTGGCGCTGTTCATTTTCTGTTCCGGTGACTGTTCCGGTTTTTACCTAGTCCCCTATTATGCAAATATTTAATGCAAGCTAAATCTCTTTGGACAAAAATTTAGGATATGTGGCAGACTGACAATATCATGTTTTTTATCATGCAGATTTGGGTCTAATTTAGAATTTTTACTTTTTAAAAAAAATCTGCTTAAATTGTCAACTTCTATAAAGAACTTTCCGCTCATGATAAATTGGAAGGCGAAGGTGCTGCATTACTATTTCTATTAAAACAATAAGGGTCTTGCAAACCCCAAGGGTTGGATATTGTGAGGAGTAAGCACCCAAACTTATTGGACTGTATATTTGGTGTCTCCCAACCCTAACCCCTTCATCCATTTCAGGCGATCGGGGGGGGTTGAAAAGAAAAATGTGCCCTCCAATCACTGCATTTAGTTTCGGGAGTCCTTTTAGTGCCCAGAGTGTGGCATACAATCCGCATCATGAAGTGTTATGAATCTCTACTTAAGACTGGTAGTGTAGGAACACTTCTGCTTTTTAACTATACCCCTAAATGTATATCACATATACAAAAACATAGAACATTTAAAAATTTATTTGGCATCGCAGAAGCCCCTGATTCCTTTTATTCATGCGTTCATTTTTTGTTTATGTTCCCTATTTCTCCATTAAGTATTCCTAAGTCTAGACTTTATTTTCCTAAATTGATGGCTATGACAGTGATTGTTAAAGAACAGTTTCCACGACGTTAAATTTCCGGATAACATTTAGTTATGCTTTCTTTCCCTAATGCACTTCTATTTAAAATAAAAAATGATAAAACAAGCAGAATGAGAAACTATTTTATGCCACATTTTTCATCTGTTTTTTTGTATTTATCAAGCACGCTCTTAACTCCTGATTGCTTCAAACTGAGCTTAGGTTAGTGCAGGAAAGTAATGTTTTCAATATATTTTATTATAATATATTTATTAATAATTAAGTATTTCTTTGTGCTCTTAAATATATGTTGTGCGTATACTGTTTGCACAACTACTTTGTTGTAGTTTTTACAGAAGCAGCGGGTATTATTTTAGCTACAGCCTGCTTTCAGCTTAAAGGAAAATATGTTTGGCTTTAAGATATAGTATGGTGCTATTGGGTATTCAATAAAATCAGCTGGGTAAATACAACACACGTTAGTAACATCTTCTGTGCTCGTATGAAAAAAAATCTATGTCATTCCATCTGCTGTAACAAAAACTCCTATTTACATCATAATTAAATGGGTTCTTTAAGAGATAGAGCTGACTGTATACTCCTGCAATAATTATTTTGCAGTTACAGAACAAGCTTTCCTAGGGCTAAATATCATAATCAAACAATCATGTGGCTTAATCTTCTCCGCTTCATTTATTTTTGTACTTTCTAACGGAACTACTTTCTTCTTCCATGTGATGACCAATGAAAAAGAATATTGCAAAAAAAAGAGCATTGTTAAGTAAGAAATGTATTCGTCCAATCCCAGTTAAAAACTGTTATAGGGATGGACTGCATTATACAAACAAAAAAAGGCAAAATGTGCGGCAAAGTATAAAACTGGAACTAAAACTTTGGTAATTCTTGGTAATGTTAATAAAAATGATAGCAGATGATTCTGTGGTATTTAGTAAGATCAACAGATTCATCCAGGTCATGGTATATCTGTTGTATTCAGTTAGATCATCTGGACGTGAAGTTTAGTTTTTTAAGACGTTTTGCTAGTCATCCGACTGGCTTTCTCAATTCAGAATGACAAGAATCTGTTGGCAATAAATACCCCGGAAAAGTCCCAATCAGCATATAATTAGGGACTACAATTCTGGGTACAGGCACCCAGGTGGGGATAAGTATCCCCACCCGCTTGAAAGCACAAAGTCTTGTACATTGAATAATTTAAAAAAAATAGCCACCTTTATTGCACCTTAAACAGTCAAACACACATATCAAAATGTATCAATTCAATAAAACCAATGCATCAAAAACCCCACCACTGCAGAATAGATTAATGGAGTGTCCCACTCTTCTTTAGTCTCACTGTAATTGTCCAATCAAATTCTAGGGTAATCCCCCTAGTCATCTGCCTTAAGCTATCTCCTAATATCCAGTGTCCTAAGCAAATGTGATCCAAATGATCTAACAGGTGTTTAACTGAGCCATATATAAAACCGGGACTTAACTAGACTCATAGTTACCAATGCCTTTCTTGACTCCCTTGGCTGTCAGGCAGGTTGTCAAGCAACTGACTTCACCCAGTGCTCCTCGTATTCTCCACCCATGGCACTTCCGGCACTAATCTCAATGAGAGTGAATAGACTAAGGATCTTCTAGTCTATGGTCTTTACACCATCGACACATCTTCAATAGTGACAGTCAGATTTCTATCCAAACAGCAATGGGCGTCTTAACCAACATGTGTTTCATGCCTGCTTTAAACTAGCTATAGAGATTCTGAAAGAACTATCTATACTATAACAAAACAAACTGCAACACCTCAAACAACCCGATAAAAGTCTGGTTTAAAATATTCAACAGTGTCATCTCCCCAGTCCTATTCTATAGTAATGAAGTATGGGGCCCTGCAATTTAACTAGATCAATCAAAATGTGAATCCAACCAACCAGAAATACTCCCATCTAGAATTCTGTAAGCCCCTCCTGTAAGCCCATTGAAGTATATCAAACAGTACTTGTTGGGATGAGTTTGGCAGATTTCCATTGCTGCTTTAGATATAAAAAGCCTTACCTACTGAACTGTAGCCCCAACTTGCGAAACTAATCATCTCCCTGTAACCTCAAACCCACATTCACAAAGTCTGTTAAAATCTCAGCACATAGCTGCCATAACATAGCTGTATTCATAACATTTGGTATGGCCTTGGGATTTTTATGTCAATGGAGAAAAATGTATTTCATTTAAATATCATTTAAATCAGCGATAAACACAGCCTTTAGGGATAAAAAGACTAAAAAAAAACAGGAAACTTTTTTGGGAAAAAGGACACTCTCTCAGACTTAAAATTTATGGGGATAGATCAACTACAAGCATTGCCTTGTGAAGGGAATATATTAAAACTGTTGTTATAGAGAGAAACTTTTTGGATAAGATATTTAAACACTTGGTTCAAATGGACTTAATGAGTATTGTTCATTCACATGTAATTGCAAATGTTGATTCTCCTTTATTCTGTTATTAAAGGGCAGAGAAAACCTGGAAAAATTGCTCCTTGTTGTTTAAATTTTGTGGGCAATGCTATTCATATAGCAGGAGGCGGGAAAGTAACTTCTGTTTTCATTTTATGCTCTGTGGAGAGCTTTTTGCTCCTTTAAGCCACAATCACAATAAGCTATTTTGCTAAATGGTGTTTTGTACTCCCAAGTCCAATCTCTTAGAAGGCACCAACCTATCTTTCACTGGCAAGATCTAACAAGATCGAAACATGTCATATCTGCAAGTCAGATGACTGTCTCTGTACCATAGGCTGTATTGCATGTTAATCTGCCAGCGGTTCTGTGCACATGCTTTAGCCATAGGACATTAAAGAGAAACTTTGCATGTCTTCACCTATTTCTCTGGGAAACCTGAGAGTGAGAAATTGCTCCTTGTTTTTAGATTTGGTTGGTTTTCAAATTTCCAAACTTTTACTGAAGTTTGGAAGTTCGAAAATGAAGCGAATCTTAAGAAATTTGGCCATCTCTAAAGGTAAGCATAGATTTTAGTAGTTAGGTAGTTGGGGGTGGACGTGCCCTTTGAGGACAACTAAAATACTTACAAAACTGAAAACTTTCAGTTTAGAATTTGTGTTTTATATCACTAATAATTTTTGCCAACAACATCTTTTTGTTGTTGGCAAAACATCTTTTTGCCAACAACACGTTATTAGTAGAATCTTCAGTTGTTTTTTTTATTGATGCATACATCTTTAAATGTCCATATATATAATAAGCTTCTGTATAAGAAAGTATTATGCAGTATTAGTGGCTTAAAAAGAATCCATAAAAATAACTAGTACAGTAATGAATAGAGTTTAATACAAAATAAAAAGTGATACATTTAAAACCTTGTCTGTACACCATTTTGATGATAATATATATGTTCAGAGAGGCCAAATGTATATGCACAACTTTACTTTCTAATGGCTAATTTAATAGTACCCACTGGGAAGACTTTATTTATGGAGTTCTACAAATGGCAAAGGATTCTGTCTTGAATGTAGCAAAAAAGAAATTTTCCACTGAAATTACAGCATTATACCCCTGATCTCTTTGTCATAAAAATGCTAAGACAGATACAGTACATTAGCTGTTTTTATGAAGAGTTTGGGAACAGTTTAAAAAATGGATTGCTCTACATTTATACAATAGCTAATGTCAGGCCAGAGAAAAGCTTTGGTTCTCATTGAACCAAAGGAAAGAAATTTGGAAACATCGTTTGACAGTATACAATCAATAATTATAGAAAAATCACATATCATTCCAACTATTTAATAAGACAAAAGTAACTTTAAAATAACTGATTAAAATTATTTATGTTCTAAAAAAATAAAATCACTTGTATCAGTGCCAATATATTTTCTAAAATAGTGTGTGGGAATGTCTGAGATCTTTCACCTCAGCAGGAATTTATAGGGCAAATTTTAGCATCCATGTTCCTGGCATCAAAACAATGTTTTCATTTAATAAATATTCCAACTGTGATAACTTCTCAGAGCAATTATATCATAAAGCAGATGGCTGATTTGCAAAACAACTTTTTTTTAGGCACAAAAGTATGTCTTTTCCACTGTACAAAAAAAAAAGGGAAAAAAAGGCCTGCGTTATAATTAAACAAATTCCAGTTGTGTTGAACTCCTTGTTCTTTGCGCCTTTCCTTCTATTTCATGCTCATCTGTTTTGCAGATTGGAAAACACACTATTGCACAGCAGAATTTTTATATACTGTAAAAATAGTGAAAGAAAAACCTAATAAAAAAATATTTAAATAATACAAGTTTGGGGGTGCCTAATTGTAATTGCAGTCTAGTAATGTAGAGGTGTGTAACAACATTACCTCATTAGGCAAAAAAATTTGATTATAAGAAAACTACTGTATATTTGTAATCTAGAAAGTAAAAAAAAACTACTAGAACATATGAATATAGAAACAAAATGAGCAGGTGACCCAACAGCTTTTGAGATCCACAGACCTGTGTGTAATCAACATTGTTATGTTTTCTTCCCACTAAGCCAGCGTATTCTATCTTGTATTCCATCTTCATGTCAACAGGGACAACAATTAACAAATAACAACTCATCAAATCTTAACCCTTGGAAAATATTCATCTCCATACAGTGTTTATATTGCTGTATGTGCCACTTACTAAGCCCCATGAGTTATACATTTTATTTTGTACTTCTAAAGAAAAAAAAAAAAACATAAAGGTTTTGCTCATAAAAGTGTCTGTCATTTGGAAATCTCATTAGCAGTAAACATAAAGCTAACCTGATTTAACACGCTTTGCTTTCTTAGATTTTTTCTAGTTGGTTGTTTCAATTCTACTAACTAACAACATAGAAAAACAGTCAAATGCAGGTACATGAAGAAATATATTGGTAGCCATAGTATTCACATTTAAAGGGCTTGCTACACAACTTACCGCCTACCCCATCAATGAACTTACTCTAAGTCTTAAAGGGCAACTATAGTGAAAAAAAACCTTTGTCTATATACAATGTACAGATAACTTAGTATAAGCTGCCTTACTTTCATGTTGCTGTGTGGCTTTGTTTCTTCACACTGGCAGAAGTTTGTACCAAGCTGTGTTGTCCCCCTCCCCTCTCTGTCTACTCCCCCTCAAGCAGTAAAGTGCTGTATGAAAAGTCCGGGCATGCTCAGTTGAAAGGACTTTAAATGAAGTGCTGATATTCTGTTGACCCCTCCCTTCCAGAGCTAGACTGCAAGCAAGCAAAGTGTGGGAGAAAGTAGCAATATGCTGAAGGGAGGGGCAGAGGGGGAGAGAGGAGGACAAGTGGTGCTGAGATTCTTTACAAGTAAGTTATTGAACTCTGCCTGTTCTCTAAGTTTGCTAATTGTTATTTATTTTTGCACCTAAAGATCATATATCTGTCCCCTGCTTAGCTGAGATCATAATCACTGAAGACAGAGTCAGTGTAGCAGCAGATATAGTGACGCCTTCACAAACACAGTGAAACTGCTTTTTATCCTGATACATTTCATTTGCTTTAGTCTATATATATCATAGAGTGCACTGTATGTCTTGTTTGGTATATAGTCTTTATTACTGTATTATATATACTGTATTAGTGTTCCATTTGAGTCACTGGTTTTGTATGTATATAAGATTTTTTTGGGGGGAGGGGCTGTTTTATAGTGTGTTATGCTTATATTGCTGGGTCAATGGTTTATTGATTGTGTTTAGCACTACAGCATTTGACTAAGTGTTGCACATGGTACTTACAGTGTGGGTAAGGGAGTATGTGACATTACTGCATGGGAGCTTTGGATTGTGTGGGTGTGTGCCTTTGAGTGACAGATGAGGTGTAGCAGCTCCTACAAATCACATCATATTCAAAGGTTTATATCTCTGGGACTATGAAGAATTTAAAGAAACTAATGGTATCCTGGTGGCTGGGATGACTTATAGGATACATTAGAAGGAATTAAAAAAAAAAAAAATTCTCACTATAATTGCCCTTTAACTTGAATTCAAACTAAGTCCTTTTCCTAATTTTGTATCTTCTATTGGCAGAGATCTGTCAAATAATAAAATTTAATTATAATACCATTTGAATTTGACATCAAAGAGTTTATAACAATGATTTGTATTGTAATATTTATTGTTGGAATATACAAAAATATTGGACATCCATTAAAACAAAATTAGAATGGGGAGAATAATAATACAGAACTGGACTTGCTGCAGGATAACTGAGTATGGCCTCTGTGAGTGTTGATAAATAGAGTGTTATTCTGTGAGTGCATCCGAACTTCCATTATCCGATATACTAAAAGAAGGTTGTCAATATGCAGGGATGCTGGACCCACCAGCTCGCACTGGCCATGTGATGTCTTCTAGTCAACACCCACAGGTGGGTCTGGGAAGCCCGCTGGATGGGGGTTGCTGGGGGGAAAGTCCGCACCGAGGGTGGTGTGTGCACATGGCACACACGGGGGGAGGTCCACGCCAGGGCACACCACGGGGACAATTCTGTATAGATTCTGGTATATTTGGTATATTGGCTGGTATATTTATAAATCAGGTGTCACTGGGAATCTTAAAAATGGAAGGGAACTTAAAAGTATAATGTTGAGGCAGCACCAGAACATGTTTAATATACATAGCAGGCATCTGAGTGATTTGTAAATGCACATTTTAATCTAACAGATATAAATATATTGAGAAATAAATGTTATAACTCTTAATATTTCTACAAATTCGTTTTAAAAACGCATTTGTTGTAAGAGAAATAGAGGAAAATTCAATGTGTGTTTTGTGTTGATACTGTTGTTTGTGAAGAATAAAAAAGAGCTGAAATGGGTTGTAGGAAATAAAAAAATAAATTCCCAATGTTTACAATGTATCACTGGATGTCTGGTTTCGACTTTTCATATTTTGAAACTAAAAACCTGTTATTTAGTGTTATCACATGTAATTTGTTGTCAAATCCATATAACTCTAAAAGGTTACATACTCTGCCAAAATATTTGTTGAAAGTATAAAATATTAGTACTTTTGGACACATTTATATTTGGCTGCATTACTAGCCATTAAGAACAAGTCTATTTATATTGTGATATTGCAAAAGGGAACGCTTTTATTATCTCCTTTTACAATCTTTACAGAGGCCTTAACACAAAGGGATTACACAAAAATAGACTAATATCAGGGAGATTAAATAATAATAGAGATTAAAATGTGTAAAATTTGTGCAACCAAATGTAATATCAGGTTAATGTGGGTTTTACACTTATTTTAGGAGGGTTGTGGCATTTTTGAAAACAGTGCAGCACAATACAATACCCAGGGCCGTTTTAGGCACAAGCCACCTAGGCAAAGTGCTAAGGTGCCTATGTTAAACCAGGGCACCCAGTATTCTTCCTAGCATCTCCCTGTCACAGGACGCCCTGTGTGAGGTTGTGGGAAATAAGGCAAACCAGGCCACACAAGCTTTTTTGCAATTGAAGGAGCTTTATTAATACGCACCAGTATCAAGCACAACCGTATCATACCAAGCAAGCACTGTCCTTGGGATGCAGCTCCTCGGATCTCTGGGCTCCACTCTCTGGGCTCCACTGCCTTGGCTGGGCTGGGCTGCTGCTGGATTTTCCTGGTCTGATTCTGCCATTCTTGGCTCCTGGATCCCTTGCTCTCAAGCTAAGGGACAGGGTAGTGGTTTACAGCTCTGAGCTGCTAGGCACTGCCTAAGCATGTGTCCTAGCTCTGTTCTCCCTTGATTAGCTTTCCCTTCTACCAAGCCCTAGTCTGCTTCCTCCTGCAGGCTAGCCTCCTGTATTCCTTGCTCTCAAGCTAAAGGCCAGGATAGAGTTAATCAGCTCCCAGCTACAGGATACTGCCTCAGCATGTATTCTAGCTCTTCCTTTGTCTATGTGCTCCCCCCATGTGGACTAAAGCTGCAATTTTTATTCCCACATTCCCTTTGAAGTGCAAATTACCAACCTTCAACCAGCAGCCAATCATCAGACTTATTGAGCAGCAGACCAATCAGCAATTACACAACTCAATCGTACAGGCCAGACGTGTTGGCACCGGAATAATTAATTTACAACAGGCAATCCCAATGAGCCATCTTGTGGACAAGGGACTAACTGCATATCCCCAACAGTGTGCTTGGTACAGTTTACATATACATTATAAACACGATACAATACTTGGAGAGGTGGTGCCTGGATGAAACAATGTTATATTATTTATTAAAGACTGGGAACCACACTCTCCCTAACATAGCATTTACTAATTCAGGTTATTACAGACCCCTGGTGCTCCGTCACACTCGCTGTCAGCTTTTAGTTGCTGTGTTAGCTCTCCTTGTTCTGCTGCTGTAATTTGCAACATTGCAGTGAGTAGAGAACCTGAACTCAGCTCACTCTACTAGGAAACAATGTTGCAAATTAACTGAAGGTGAAGGAAGAAGGAGGGAGTATGAGCTCAGCTAATAGTACTGAGGAGAACAGTTTAAAAATGATATAGTACATTATAACAGTGGCCCCTGTGACTAGAATCTATGAGATCCCTACCCTTGCCTCTTTCTTCCTTCTATCCAACTCTCAAATTAGAACTTACAATAGGTAAGGAGTGAACAATTTAATGGAGGAGACATGGAAAGCAGGTACATACTGTGTCATGTCAATGCTGTCAGCTGAAAGGGTTTAAAGGTAATACTCTGATGGAAATGAAAGTGTTAATGGAAATACTCTGAGAAAATGCTGGCAGTGGAGGTTTAGTGGCAATACTCTGGAAAAGTGCTGGCACTGAAGGCTTCATGGCAATACTATGGGAATGTGCTGGCACTGAAATTATTAGTAGGAAAGTCTGCTGGCACTGAAGGGTAATGGTAATACTCTAGGAAATTGTTGGCACTGAAATTATTAGTAGGAAAGTCTGCTGGCACTGAAGGGTAATGGTAATACTCTAAGAAATTATTGGCACTGAAATTATTAATAGGAAAGTCTGCTGGCACTGAAGGGTTAATGGTAATACTTTGGGAAAGTGCTTGCACCGAAATTATTAATCGGAAAGTCTGCTGGCACTGAAGGCTTAATGGTAATTCTCTGTCTGCTGGCACTAAAACTGGTAATGGCAATACTCTGGGGAAGTCTGCTGGCACAGAAGAGTTAATAGTAACACTCTGGGAAAGTTTTGGCACTGAAAGTGTTAATGCCAATACTCTTGGAAGGATATGCCACACTACTGCACTTTTAAGCATTATGGGATTGCGACCTGATCACGCTAGGGCACCAAGATGTCAAGAAATGGCCCTGACAATATCCCTTTAGTAAAGTTCTGCGCTACCTCAAATCTTAGTGGGGTGTTGTAAGGGGGTGGTAAAGCAGTGAAAATTTGCAGAGATCCCGCCATGCAATAATGGACATAATATCGCATTGCCGGAATCTCGGCAGGGTAAGGTGCACGGATTTGGGTTTCTGAATCTCCCTGGTAATTTCTGGTTTTGCTGGTCAAAATTTATAAAAATTCAGCATTGAAACTTTAGCAGTGTTTTCAACCATAAAAATTTTGTTGGTAAAAACTAGTTTTGGGTCAAAAATTCAGTTCATCCATTCCGAATTCCATAGAAAATGAAGATTCCAAAGTCTATGCTTTGTCTATTGTGTTTAATGCAGAAAAAAATGACATACATCTAATTATGCAAGGTCAATTACGGTTGGAAACATGTAAATTACTATCAAAAAAAGATGCACAACAAGGCAAGGACTCACTCCCACCAATCCCACCAATAACAGTTTCGGAAAATCCTGTGGTTCATGTCTCTTGACTGTTGTTATGTTTTTAGTGTATAGTTTTAGTTTTAATAGTTAAACTATTAACCCATTCAAACTGCACACAAATACCATTACATTCATTAAACCAAAACCAGTAAGTAACAATCTGATTTAAGAGCTGTCACCAAGGGATCATGTGGGCTATGGAGGATTTTGATTACAGCTCCCCTAAATGTTATACCTTCCATGAGGCTTTAATGACCTTACACTTAAAGGGTATCTCCACTGAGGAAAAAGCATTTTATTTATTTTTTTGTTTATTTTAAAGTACACCATCTCCCAACCCTCCCCCTACATTTTTTCCTCAGAATTCCCCTTTGTTTGATTGCAGCAGCATGGGAAAGCTGTGCAGGTTCCTGGGGGTGTACCCCTGTACTGGGAGTGCTGTCACTCAATGTGCATCATGATGGTAGCAGACACACCCACTTGGCTGCATCATGCAGAGAGAGACAGGGGAGGAAAAGTTAAAACCCTCTTCCCACAATACTGTAACAAAGGCAAGGGGAACTTGTGTTGTTTTTAATAAAGATTTTTTTGTGTCTAACTCTGAGAGGGGTGGTTGAAAAAGTGGTCTAAGATTGATTTCATAGGGGATGCTGGGAATATGATTCAATCTGGTATGGGAGGGGGTGGGAGTGAGAAAAAGATAGTACCTGATTACTCCTCCATTAATTAGTGAAGTCAGCAAGCTGCTGTGATGGGTGTGTGTGTGTGTGTGTGTGTGTGTGTGTATGTGTGTGTGTGTGTGTGTGTGTGTGATTGACAAACCAGTCGGATCACACAGACAGCAGCAGCAGTTCCGACGGATCCTCTCACGTTCTGCGCATGCACTAAAGGAAAACGTGCGCCGGACATTTCCCAAGCAGGCTGTCACTGAAAGTGGGCGGACCTGCACCATCCACACCGTTCTGGAAGAAACTCATTGGATTTCTTCTAAACTATTGTTCAAAGACACAGGATACTCCAGGTACATTTCCACCATACACATATCTATCCTTACAACCCAGGTGACTTTTATCAGTGGAGATACCCTTTATAAGGGTTACTATTCTCACTCAAACAACTTTAAATTATCTGAAACTACAATTTGAGAGAAGTAAAATGGTGGTACTCACATATTTATGTGTGCTTGCTTTGTCATTAAATTGTTAATGTTAGTGCTTGCTCCTAATTCCCCCCCCCCCCACCCTCCCTTACTCACTGCCTTTTTGTAGTGTCTGCGACACTTATAAATTCTGCACGACCCCACCATGGACACTGCTCTGCTTACACATATCTCCCTCTCCCTCCCCCTGCCTTCTTTTCTCTGCTGGTTCTCCTAATTGTTGCAGAAAGTGTGCTGGCAGGCAGCCAAAGATCCTAATAAAAGGTCAGGGATAGGGACATATTATTTCTGGAGTGACAGGTCTTTCCCTGTAAAACTGTGATTTAAAAAGATGCTTTCTCAGGATCTACAGCTCAGGTTTAAAAAAGTAAAGATACCCTATAAGCTGTACAATGTAGAGATATAATACATCTGCCCTGTATCATAAATTAGTAACTGCATTAAGTGTAATACATATGTCTGAAGCTTCTTATTCTTGAAATCCAAGATTTCTGGATTTAAAGGCACTGAAACACATTGCAATTTTGTTCTTGTATTACCTCCTTGCTTCATTTCCAAATATTTCCATTTGCATTTCATAACCACACAGTGCAGCTGATTAGTGCTGATTTAAGTCTTCGCAGAAATATGAAGTAAAGTTTTATTATTAATTATACATTGACCACATTTTTGAATAGAAAATGCATTTACTAATATACTGTAGTTGAACAAAACCTTCTTTTAAGATTCAGACAAATGGAATGAGTGTTTTACTGACTTTCATTGGGTTTGGAAGCCAAACATGGATTTAGAACAGGGAGTCAGAGCTCTAAATAAAGCAGAAAAATGTGTGCTGGGAATTTAAATCAAATTAAATGATTTAGAGCCAATTTATCAGTCAGTCATGGACATGTTTTAATATCTCCAGCATTCCAATGATTAATCTGGCAAACACTTTATTAGGATTTTAGTCCCGCACTGGATGGGATTTCTTATGAGCTTCTTATGGATCACTTGCCTTACTGTTTAATTTAACAGTCATGGCCCCGAACCAGCTGTTCTGATTGAGACTGTTTATCTTACATAACAAATAGCAGACATCTTTTTTTCAATGGAAAATGGATTTCTTTCATTTTATCTTACCTTAATTTCACCTTGTATAACCTTTGTAAAGACCTTATAATGTGCATCTGCAGGTTTTTTTTTTTATTACCGAACTAAAATTCAAGTCCAGTTGATCTAATTGAATACAATAGACATACCATGACCTGGATGAATGAGAACCTTCACAAGCACCGAATTTTATTATTAGCCATATTAGTTTCCTGTTTGTTTTAAAAACTGTGAGGGAGAAAATATTTTGACCGGACAACACATTTAACTGGGGAAATATAAACATTTGCTCTGCATGAATTCATTCAAATTACTGATGTTATGCAACATTTTAGCTAAAGTAATGTAAATCGTTGTTTACTGTTAGGACAGAAAGATTGCATGACGTTCTTGTGATAGAGGAATCTTTAAAAGACTTGACGAGACATGGATATTTTTCTTGGACAGACAGAAAACCCAGGGATACAATTGTCAAGAAGAGACACATTGTTACAGTCTGCATTGGCTAATGGTGGCCTTATTTTATTTTACAATTACTGGGTAAGCTGTGTTAGTGGGATTTGAATTAAAGGTTTGAACATATATTCAAAACAACATACCACACACCTTTGTTTATCAGTCCTCAGGGTGCTGTCTCATGGAGCCATGTACAACTTCCACGGTGATATAGTACTTCCTAAACAAAAACACACACCGGCTGGTGAAATAAACTGCTTTATTGCAATATCGCTCACTTACAATGACAGTTGACACGTGATCAATCTAGTATACACATGGTACTTATGACCGAATGCCCTCCACTTTGGAACGCAAACATCCTGACGATGTGTGTAAGCCGTTGTTCAGTAGGCGTGACGTTGTACGCACGCCAGCGCTTGGTAGGTGTGGCAGCTACTGCTGTGTGTATTTCTCCAGATGCTTAGCAATGATGCAATTGAGGAGCAATGCCATGAGGTTGCCTAACTAGGATGCACATAATATGGGATTATATAAGACGGTAGGGACATAGATCATTAGCTGCTGACGAAGTCTTGTTATAGACGAAACGCATCCAGCCAGAGACATTTTACCTGCTCCCCATGAATACCCTCAATGCCTGAATCCGATGTAGTATCATTAATATTATGCTCTGAGTTTATACAATGATCTGCCACACAGTTATATTTGGGATGTATAATACTTGTATATTTAATTGACCTGTCTTTCATCCTAATGTTACTAATTGTATGTATATGGATACCTCAGGGGTTTTTGACTGATCACAGGGTTTAGTACTATATAAGGCCCACATGGAGGCACATATTGTTATGCCACCACGCTAGGCCTAAGAACTATCTATGTCATATATACTGGTATATCTTGAAAAAGCACTTTACTATACTGAAACATACATTTTGGAATATGGGTTATTCGAAGGGGAGTGTTTTAATGTTTAGGGAATTTTTCTACTTGTCATATTTATATTACTATAAATGTACTTGCTACTCCCATGGTTTGTTTAATAAAGGAGCTTTTTACATTTCTATATTGGAAAGTGTGCCCAGTTTGTTATATCCACTACTCTGCCCCTTTTTGATGTCTAAGCCATAAAGTCAGTCAGAGAAGGTTACCTGTATGGTCATAAATAGTTAGGTACTGCTCTTCTAGAACATTAAAGCCACATTCCACCTATTACAGAACCTTAGAAGCCAAGTTAATTGACCGTAGCCATTTCAAAACCTTTAACCTTTCCCAAAACAGACCCTAGGCTGATTAACATCAGGGAATATGGTCTAGAGGTTAAACAGTTTCCCTAAAAGCCATACATAGGCCAGCATTAAAGTAATCATAAGAATATTTGTGCATGGGAATGTGATATACATATAACAATAATGTAGTTATAAATAGGAGGATTGGCTCATTTAACCAATACCAGATATGCTGGTTTCATGATGGGCCTGTAGGAGATGTTAATATCCTGGATAATATGTGCCCAGTGCCAGTCACGTTTCATATTGATTGTTTGGATAAATAATGTGAAATAAGAATATCGGGTTGTTGAGGTATTACCATGTTCAAATTTAAAGTTATAAGTGTCTATAAATTGAGGAAAAAAGGAAGGTTTGTGACATGTCGTAAAGTTGTACTCCCACCTTCAGGCAGATGGGAGGGGGAAATTATCTGCAGAAACCTTAATAGATGGGAAATTTTCTAAGGTCAGTGTCATACTATGAGGTCCAATATGATTGTGGCATTATTTTTTCCTGCCTCTGGAACCCAGAATTCTGTAAGCTCTGGTATTTTCTCCTTTTTATTTTATATAACTGTTTTGTACCTTTATTCTGTCTTTATTTGTACCATCATTTCTTTCCACCTTTTGGAAAATTAAATCTAAAATTTGTGTAAATGCTAATTAACTCTGTAATTGCTGTGAATGTGTAAAGCAGATAAACCTTTTGGTTGCTGGAGTGGTGTAGTGTTACCCATTTAACTGCCAGGACAGGGGTTTGCATAGCCAGTAAGAGGTAAGAGTGATTGTGTGGTGTCCCTGAGGCCTTAAGCGTGGGGTGGTGACAGCAAATACTGGTCAGATCATGCGCCGAGCAAACTGGCATTCATGACAAACACTGTATGGGCAGATTGTGGTCATTTAAATTAGAAAATGTATTTGTGCTGAACATCCCATTTAAATCTGTCTTGCAAGGCAATGATTAAATCATGCATCTGCAGCTTCTTTTGCTACACCTGTATCTCCTTTAATTATTTCAATTAAAATCCCCAATGGTGCTAATCAAAAGGAAAGAAAATTTAAATGAAGTGATTTCCAATACCAAGCTGACTTTCAACTGTGATATTAACAGCTATGCCAGAGAAATATCCCTTGCAAACATAGCTTCCAAAAATTGAAACAATTTCAACTATAAAGACACATCAAAGTGAATGTTTTTTAATTTCAATAATTTAAGATAACATTCCTTGAATCCACATTGTCAATTTTAAACCCACAAAAACCAATGTATCCTGTTTATTTCCTGCTCTTAAAATTTTTAAATCGTAATGGAAAAATAAATAATGAGTTGAGATTCTAAATTAGAAAGCAGTTTAAAGAATGACAATCACCTAACCTAAAAGAGAAGCATTCTAGATAGACAAAAATAGTTTGGTGATGAAAAATAACATTTCTAAACACAAATATATTGCTATTCAATCATTATTGTCAACAGCAAACGGATTTCTTAAAAATGAAGACCAGTGGCAAGGACACAGAATGTGGGGCCACTAAACAATGTGGCTAAGCTGGTTATAGAGGAGGATGAGAAGGAATAAGAGCTAAACCATTTTCCCACTGTATATAAAGTATACAGATTTTATTTATATGATAATTATTATGCATATGATTATTATTATTATTATTATTATTATTATTATTATCCATAATCTCCATAAATTCAGGAGAAATAGATCTTATCAAACTAACTTCTTTAGATAAACTATAAATACACATGCATACATGCATTTTTGGAAGATGTGAGTAATAATTTAGAAACTGGCATAGCAGTGGATGTGCTAAGTCTTTTAAAACTGTGCCACACAGATAACTTACTGTGTGTGTAATCTAAGATACAGATTTGTTTGATAGGTTAGGTACCGTAAAAAAAAAAAAAAGTGGTAAACAGGAATTTATTTTTTACTGATATGATGTAAATTGATGTAATCTATTAAAAAAATGTACAGGTACCAAAAAAATTTGTTTAAGTGTTCACGTTTTTAATAGTAGAACATTTGCAATAAAAAAAAAAATTCACTTATGAATAGAGGTGAGTCCTGGTTTTAAAAAATAGCCTGGTTTTGATACAGAACTGGCGGTTTTGAAAATTGGCTGATCTGGCAGATATACGATATATGAAATTTAGCAAGTCAGAACTTAGCAAGAACCATGGCCAAAAATGTAAAAATGGAGTCAAAAAATTTGCTTCAATTTGGGTTTGAAATGGATTTTCGAAATACGTTCATCTCTAATACTGAGGCTATTAGATAGGGAGCCTCGGCAAGGTCAATGGTTTAGCATAAAGCAAAACTTGGGACATCTGTCATATTTAGAGATGGCCGAACTTCCTGAAATTTGGTTCGTTTTTGAACTTCCCAACTTCAGTAAAAGTTTGGAAGTTCAGTATTTCGAAAGCAAACCCATTAAAGTTCAATGTAGAGTAAAAGTTCGGAAAGTTTGGATAAAATACAGATAAAATAGCAATGGTAACTAACTGTAAATGGCTGTGGCACTTGGGAAATGGTCACCAAAACTTGTTGAAACACTACCTTCCTCCACAATCAGGTTTCTGATTGCTACATTTGAGGGTTATGGCCAATTCGAGGGTTACCGAATGCTATATTCGAGGGTTACCGAACAACACATTCAAGGCTTACATAAATCGAAGGCTACATTCAAGGGTTACCAAAATCGAATGCTACATTCAAGGGTTACTGAACAATAAATTTGAGGGTTACCAAAATCGAAGGCTACATTCAAGGGTTACTGAATAGGGATGGCATAGAACTCGAACTCGAACCCGAGTTCGAGCCGAACTGTTCGAGTTCGAACGGGCCCGGACTTCTCGAACTATCTCGGACGCGGACTTTCGATATTTCCCGGACTTTCGATGATTTATCGAATGTTCGAATGTTCGAACGTTCGAATCCACAAGTAAAATGTACATGGTATCTAGGCGCGAACATCGAATCTGCGAGTAAAGTCTCCATTAAAGCCTATAGGCGAGCATCGAATCTGCGAGTAAAATGTCCATGTTACCTCGAACGTTTGAACGCGAAAGCTCGAAAGTAGCGCGTGTGAGAGTAAAATCGATTTTACGAAAGTCCTGGATATTGGAACATGCTCCCCAGACCATTTCCCAGGTCCCACAGCCATTTACATTAAGTTACCATTAATATTTTAGTTGTATTTGACTCGAACTTTTCAAACTATTTGCCTCCCATAGACTTTAATGGGTCCGTTTTCGAACTTTCGAACTTTCGAACTTTTACAATAGTTCGAAAGTTCGAAAACGGACCGAACTTTCAATAGTTCGACCATCTCTATTACTGAACAATAAATTTGAGGGTTACCGAAATCGAAGGCTACATTCGAGGGTTACAGAAATGGAACACTGCATTCAAGGGTTACCGAAATCGAATGCTACATTCAAGGGTTACCGAAATCGAATGCTACATTCAAGGGTTACTGATCCATACATTCGAGGGTTACTGAAAGCGAAGGCTACATTCGAGGGTTACCGATTCAAGAGTTTGATAATTATCAAGGTTCATCACTGTCATATCTAGTCGGTAGTATTTCCAGAATATTAAATTTTCAGTATAGCTTATCAGAAATCCTGGAAAAGCAAATCAATGAAATCCTGGAAAAGCAAATCAATGAGCTGATCGTCAATATGGAATTTTATATAAATTTGGCGTACAGATAGGAAGCAATCAATTTCCAGCATTAAAGGAAAATTGCTAAGAATTTCCTTTTTCAATTATAGTAATAATAGCTACTTAATAAAATTGATATAACAAAATAACAGTGTCAGAAATTTTAAAAGACAACCGCAAACCAATTATATTATATCTTCTTATTAGAATGATTTAAGTGGTTGAAACTTTTGCTTCATAGAATATGAAATTTGATGTTTAAAGTAACATTTAAAATAAAAGTCCATTGCTTTCTACCAATTTGCAAATTTGAAACAAGTTAAATGAAAACTAAACTTAAAATTTCAAAATCCAGATTCTTCTCTAGTAAATAGCATTTAGTATTTGTAAGTAATAGATTCTGTAACAAAGAGGGCTTCCATGTTGTTACTAGTACAACTCATAGCCCATGTTAGCTTCAAAGAGCTACGCCCCCTGACCACAGTTTCTAGCTTCTTTTTCTAGTGAAAGGAAAAATTCTAACTGTTGAGTTGCTGGTGGTGCACCATGTAAATCTTGAGTTTTTTAGGAACACACAGCCCAAGAAGTCACAAGTTCAACCCCCCTAGCTTACTTATGAAACAATATAACATACTTTACTACCCGAGTTTTTTGCTTTTTTGTATGTTTGTTTCCATCATGTTTCTAGAAAAAATATAACATTTCTACATATGTACAAACTTCATATTTAGCAGCTCTGTTTTTTTATTTACCAACCAGCATGAATTGCTGACAGCCTTCCTGGAGCAAAACAAAACAGTGAACTGATTTTAATGACATTTACTGAAATATATTTGCATCAATTGTATCTGCAGTGGCGTTGCGATGCTAGAGTTTTGGCAACAAACACACCATTGGGATACAGGCTTCCTTTTTTCTGTTTCTATTATGTTTCTAGCAAGATAGAGATTCTACATGGACTGATATCCCACCTATTATCCATTGTGGCATAGAGGTAGACATCTTTCTTAGAAAGACACAGTATAGAAGGTTGCAGGTTTGATTACTTACTTATTTTTATTTTTTAATGAAATGTTAATATTCTGTTTCTTACATCCATGCTAGCAAAGAAATAAACTGCAAAATCAAAGGAATTTATAATTGTTAGGGACAAGGGAGTTTGTAAGGTGTTTACACAAAACTGCACTAAAATCTGTGTTCTGTGGGATGATATCTGAGCTGTAAGATGATTGGCAGTCAGCTTCTGGGAAGCAAGGCTGTAGCTTCCTGTGAAGTGTACTGCGTACACTTAGCTGGGTGTTCCCAGATAAGGTGAATTATGGGAGCTGATCCCTAGTACCCACAGGTTATTTTCATAAATCACCCAGCATGCACAGCAAAGGGAGAGGGAAGACAAAGCTTTTTGTATCTTTGAGAATGTGCTCTTTCTGTTGGGACAATGTTGCCTGGAGACTTAAGTTCCCCATTAAGGATAAACAGAGTGGGATTAGACACATCAGCTGACTACTTATTACCTCCACCTAAGGTTCCTTACAATGTACAGTATATAAAGTAACACACATAAAACAATGTTGGCCACAGCTTTATTTAACAGATATTGTCCTTATTTTACAAGACTTAATACCCTGGTGTGTAAGAACCTCCTGGTCTCTCAACGGCTGCTAAGTCTTTTGTGCCGTTCCAAACAGCACAAAGAATGACCAACGATCATACCAAAACTGCCTCCTGAAAATAACTTGCTGCAATCAAAGTTAGCAAATGGTAGATGCAATTCCTTGCTTGATGAATTAACAAAACTAAGAGACCCGCGTCAGTCCCTAATTTTAGACTATAAACACCTTAATCTATGCACCGCCATCGCAGCCCCAATGCGAATTGAATGAGCCCCATCAGATCCTTCAGATGTAGACCCACTTCATGCTGAGCTAACCTCAACATAGTATCAAACTCAAAACTTGCGAGCACCACTGAAGAACCCTCATGTACTAAAAAAGTTGACCCTAAACTTCTGGAACTCTCCATCACAACCAACAGACAAAACTGAGACAAAAGTGGACAAATGGACAACCAATACCCCTCCACAAAGACACCTGTCTTACACCTGTGAATACTAAGGCAAACCCCAGAGTCCACAAAAATGTCATCAGATGCTTACCTCCATAAAGCTTGACAAATAGACACCCCCAAAAAACACCAGAGCAAAACTTGTCTTAAATGAAGAAACGTTATAGGGAGTCTAATAAATTTCTGAAAAAACATAACCTAAACAAATAACAGCTGGAAGGTTTTTGGCCTCTTCACTCTTGTTTTTATTTTTTAACTCATTCGAATTGCAGACAACAGGAAATCAAGCCACTAGACCTGATACAACTGAAACTCAGAGGAACCTCATGTAGTCCTAAGTGACAAACAACCTGTCCTATGTATAAATAGTAACACACACTCCTTCCACTGCTGCAACTGTGCCTGCTTTATCTATAAACAAGTGAAGGTTAGTATTCAAAGCAGTCCTAAACAGACCTCCCATTATTCTTTTGTGCAAAAGTTGACCAGACTCCCAAAACCTTGCTTCAAGAAGTAACAACTTAGCTCTCCTGGTCCTCTCATTTCCTAAACATGCTCATTTGATCTTCAGTAGTGGAATTATATCCGCACTCATGCAGATGGACACTTCCTGGACCTAGTGTTCACAAAAAAAACCATCTTTTTAAACTAACCTCTTCACCATCTTATAATCTTTATTTCCCAAACCCCTCTTCTTCTTTCTCCTGACCCTCTTTCTTGAGTTTATATTTGTTTTTTTTTAGTTCAATAAATTTTTATTTGCAAAAGTAAAATGTGAGTTGTCATATTTTCACACTGGGTTTAAATTCTTGTTGTACAATTGCTGTTAACATTTTCCTTTTAACTCTTAAACAAATATAATATTATTTAAATAACAGTAAAGTAACACAAACAATAAACAAATAGATCTCACAGCGCGGGCGGAGTGTTGGGTTCATTCGATTATTTAAGTATCTTAGTGGTCCCTGTACACATTATATAAAATCTTTCGATCATTGCTATATATTAGCTTGTTCGACCATTAAGCTTCGGCCTGTCCCCCAGCTCCACGTACCCGTCCGTTCCTCTGTCCTCTGGTTGATTTTTATTCAAACATCTTTTGTTCGGTTCATTCTAAGTTCCCAGCAGAACCACGTTTTAGACCAGCTTTTAAGGTTGTTTCTCAGTGTGGCTGCTAGGTGTTCGTTAGTATAAATCCACCAAATTTTTGGGATTAGAGTTGCTTTGGATGGCGGGGGAGATTTCCATGTATTGGCTATTAAACATCTCACAGCTGCACAGATGTTTATATATGAGCTTAGCTGTGACCCCCTTGCGGTGGCAAATTAAATAAAGCTGTATATGGTGACAGTTTGAAAGGTTGGGCCAACACCTCTGCAATAAGGCCCTTGCAGATAAACCAGAATTTTTTTATCTCGTTACATGTCCACCAGCAGTGGAGTTGGTCTGCTACTGCTCCACAATTCCTGAAACATATGTGGGAAGGTGGGATTGATCTTATGTAGGAAACTTGGGGTTGTGTACCAATCATATAGAATCTTAATGAAATGAGTTTAAATAGTGAGTCAGAATTTACTAGAACTGTTTTTGAAACTAGAACTGTTTCAATAACTCTGTTCAATAATTCCTGATAAAACACTTTTTGGTTATTATTTGGAGCGTAAACTGAAATTATTGTTAGTTTGTTATGGATAAAACCATTTAGAATGATATAGTGGCCCTTTGGGTCACTGTAGTGTGACTCTTCCACCCAGGGTAAGTTCTTGTGGAGCAGAACAGCCACTCCCCCTTTACCTGATGCTGAGAATGAGTAGTAGTGGGTTTTATAGGTACTGTTCCAGTATTTAATTTCACATCCTTTTTTAAAATGGGTTTCCTGAAACATTAATATGCCTGGGTTAGTTTTTTTTCTGATATTGTAGTGCCATTTTCCGTTTCTGTGGGGTATTAAGGCCTTTAGCGTTATGAGAGATCACCTTCAGCGGTGTCGGTGTTTGTGGATAAATGTTTCTAGTTACCTGTGTCTTCGTTGAGATAGTAGTTGTGGCTGGCTGGGTCAGACGTTACGAGGCCGGTGCTTTTATTGCAGGGGGGGGGGCGCGGAACCAAGAGATGACCGGGGCTCTCCCTTTTCTTGGCTGGTACTGAACTTTGTACTCCACCTTGCGTATAAGACGAAATAATAAATAAATAGAATAGAAAACAAGTTATAGGTAAGAATAGATTAGAGAAAGTTTAAAAATAAATAAAAGAAAACTGAAATAAAGCTCTTAACTGGAGACTATCGTTTGAGTATCTCCGGGGTGAGGGTATTGTCTCCTGACGTGGCTTATAAAGATAGTCAGGATATAATCCTGCTTTGCTGGGGTGTGTGTCTATCACCGCCTTAAATAGGAGATGTAATTAATGGAGATTATTCATGTGCTCCTGGTGGATTCCATCTGGTCCAAAGATCTTTGTTAAGATTTAATGGACTATTTTTTATTCTCGTATTTCAGTTTTAGGGATCCAAATTATCCTTTAGTCTATACCGAGATAGCCTTTTATTTCTGTTAGATTATTGGATATTCTCTTAGCTCTCAATAGTTTGTAGTTATCAGATCCAGTGAGTTCCAATAGAGTTGGGAGATATCATCAGTTAACTTCCCGTTGGAATTTGCATCTGTCAAGCTTATTTGGCTTCCCTCAGCCTACTATTACAGCTCGGGGGTGGGGTGGGAGAGGGTAAGACCGCAGTGTATAAGCTTTGTATATCTATTGGGGAACTCTGGGAAGGTTAACATCCTTAATAAAAATAGGTTAAATTATACATAGTCTTCTCCTGTAAAGCAGACCTTAGTTATCTTTATACATTCAAAATATAGCGATCGATAACCATTAATTATTTATACATAATTTTATCCTGAGATTAGAGGAAGTGAAAGGAGATAGGAAAGACAAGGGGTGTTTCATCAGCTTCTTGTAATTTAGGTGACTAAATTGAGTAGCTGTCATAAGTTGAGCAGTTTTATACATATTCCTTTTCAACCTAAAAGACAGTATTTACCTTTAAACTTTGGAGTATACATTTTGTTAACTTAATGCACATTATTCTCAGATTTTATCTTATAAGTTGGTAGAAGGGAGAAAAGAGCCAAGATATACATTATATGGGGTTGTTGTCGTGGTGACTTTATAGGGTCACCTCAAGGATTGACCGTAATATACTTATATTTATGGCCCTTCATTATTTATAGATTTGTAGGCTCAGATCATTTAGCGTTGGAGCACTTTATTCCACATTTTGTATGTGGAGTACATGTAATATTGTTAACCCCCAGACGCTCGATCTGTCTTGTTCCATAAATGTATAGTTATAGTTTGGGGGTAGAGTGGTAAACCTAGAACAATTATAGTGGTAAGGCATTTTCAGTGTATAAATTAATTGTATTGTTACGGCTTTTTTGTTAACGCTATTTCGTAGCTATTGGGGTTCTTGGGTCTTTAAGGCTACAAAGGTAGGTTAGCAACTAGTGGAGTTGCTATGCTATTAGTTTGGCCCGTTTTTATATCCTGTGTTCCTGAGGTTAGCGTATTTACTCGTAGCATCTGTTGGTTATCTGTCACTTTGGCCTAGAAATTACATAAATTATTGTGTCACCGTGTAGTTGTTGCGTCACCTTTCTTATATCCCATATATTGTTGGGTTTAGCGAGCTTGGTCTCAGTACATATAACATATAGAACCATACAATAGAAGCAAGAGACGATAGGAAAGATAAATGATTGTTGTTTACGCAGCCAATTTTGATCAAGTACAGAAGGTTCAACAATTTGATAGCATTCACTTATATAGTTCATATTGCAACAGAACATTACCCGCTCTGTTAGAGCTCAGGTTATTGGGGATATAAAATACCTAAGTGGGCTAGGGTTGAAGGTAGAACTTTACAGTTGTCCATCGTCCCTTTGGTAATATGCTCCTGAGGGTTGTGCGGTAAGGGTAATGGGATGTTTGATACCCTAAAAGGGGGGTAGTGCGACAGGTCCGTTGGTTAAATTGTAGTGTATTGGGCCAGGAGATTACACTAACGGCTGGTTTGGTTTAAGAAGGCTTTGATTCGGTGGGTCCCCCACAGGGATTCCACTCCGTATCAGGGGTATTGGCCTTGCATCCATCTGTCCGATCTGGGATCTAGGCCTTCCTCTCTCTCCTCTAGTTTCTCTTCCAATATGTCCAACTCTAGCCATGACTTTCTTGTTAATTCCTATAACCCGGTCCTGCATCCTGACCAATGCTATAGATTCTCTTGCCCCTTGCAAATACTTCACTCATTGGGTATCCAGAATGAAGAAGCATCCTGACTTTATTCATGATGCAAATTTAGACCTAAAACATTGCCACTTTGCACTCAGATGGGTTACTAAACATAAAAAGTTTTGGACCATATAAACTTTGTATTACTGTTTGCATCTTAGAAAAGTAAAAGTAAAGTAGAACAACGTGAGAACAGAAGTGAAGGAAATAGTGCAAGAGAAATAAAGGGAAAGAAAAATGAAATGTTGAGGAAAAGAATAGACGGGGAAAAAAATAATCATGGAGAGGGAAAACTCTTCATGAGTTAAATTATTTATACATTTGTTCTCTTCTGGAACACATGGGTTAACTTTGGTTTGATTTCCTGAACAAGTGATCTACTCATCATTCCAAATGGTATTCTGTCAGATTACAAAGTTGTAGAGTGTATTTTGAAAAATACATGATCAACAGTTATTTTGCAACATGTCTAATAATTTGGAGGGTAAAATTATTTCCAAAATTGCTTTGGAACCATCATTTATGTATGACTGTTACAGGCAGTCAATCAGCCTAAAGCATCGCCACATATACCCTACCTTCTTCCTTCAACAAAATAGAAAGTTAACTACCTACAACAACCTGTACATTGAGAAAATTTACTATAAATTAACCCATCAGTCAATAACTGCCAATCTTCTTCGCAACACAGCTTATTTAACAAGGAAATATTTCTGCTTTAATGAGAAATCACTATGAACTGCTTGTCTGTATCAGTCAAAGAGTAGTCATACAGAAGTTTGTCCATTTGGAATCTTAGGTACCGTATATACTCGAGTATAAACCGACCCGAGTATAAACCGAGGTACCCAATTTCACCTAAAAAATCTAATAAAAGTTGTTGACTCGAGTATAAACCGAAGGTAGAAACTTGGCATTCAAGATGTTTGGAAACTACAACTCCCAGCTAATAAAGCATGCTGGGAGTTGTAGTTTCCAAACATCTTGAATCCACCCCACTTGGCATCCAAGATGTTTTGGAAACTACAACTCCCAGCATGCTTTATTAGCTGGGAATGTAGTTTCCAAACATCTTGAATGCCAAGTGAGGGTGGCATTCAAGATGTTTGGAAACTACAATCCCAGCATCTTTATTAGCTGGGTTGTAGTTTCCAACCCTCTGAATGCCACACTCACTTGGCATTCAAGATGTTTGGAAACTACAACTCCCAGCTAATAAAGCATGCTGGGAGTTGTAGTTTCCAAAACATCTTGAATGCCACCCTCACCCTCAAACCCAGTTAAGTTTGTACCTGTGGGCTCTCTTCATCCAGGATCTGTGGGCTCTCCTCCATCCAAGGGCTTCCTGGGACTGTGTGCTGGTAAGTTCCTCTCCATTCCGGCAGCAGCGTCCTCTCCATTCCGGCAGCAGCGTCCTCTCCATTCTGGCAGCCGCACGATCAGTCCATGTACTGGCGTGCCGGCTGACGTCACGTACGGTATGCCTAATTGGAAAAAATGCAAGTATTGCAAAATACATTTCTGAAAGAAATAAGAGGATAAAGAGGTTTATGTGTGGATGTTAATTTTGTTTAAAGACTAATAAAATTTTATATACACAAATTTAAAAAGTATAAATATGAATGCTTTGCAAAATCATCATGTTTAGTTAGAACATTTTATATGTCTGATTGCTCCCACTTAAACATGCAATGCTAATGTATGCTAAGTAATTTTAGCTGGTTACAAATCGCACATGTTATTCTGATCCTTACAAAACTTTTCTAGGGTAACATTCTATAATGATATTCAACACATTTGTAATGAAGTGAGCATTTAGCTAACAGGTTTTAAATAGGCTGAATTATTATTTCTGAAATGTTCACTTCAATTCTTTTTCTTTTAGAAAAAGGGTCATAAAAACGGTCTTTTTATGTTTCAATTGTCATGTCGCCATCCATATTCCTTGCATGGTACCAAAATAAATATATTGTAATTCCTGATGATTGTAGAATATATATTATTTTTAGAACTGTCTCTGAGAATAAATGAGAGGAAATAATCCTATTTATTTTTCATGTTTTATGGCAGTCCTTAATAAGGAGAAACTAAATTGAAAAAAATTACTTGCCTTTATCATTTTCTGTATTTTTAGAGCTGTGTGAAACTTGACTCCTTTCTGCTTCCAGTGCCCCCTTTTGCCATATCTCATGCCCTGTTCAACCCACTCCTTATATGTATGAATACCCATTTCTCTGTGCTCAGCCCATCCCAGAATCTGGGACAAAGCTAGAGTGTGTCAGCACATATACTGCAGATGATGTGTGTCTCAAACCAGTGAGCAGTAAACTAAAGCATTGATTTTGTCATTTTGTGTTACAGTAAAGGTTACTGTCTTGCTTTAAAAAGGTAAGCAGCTCTGGTGGCTGATATTACAGCTTCAATTAAAATTTCATTCAGATAAAGGAGTTTGGATGTGTGTGTGTGTGTGTGTAGGGGGGTAAGAAGAACTTTGCAACTGATTTTTTTAAATGCATTGCATAGAACATCAGACAAAGGTGCTTGACTTTGCCATGCCCCTCCCGTTCGAACAGAACCCCAAGAGCTGAAAAGAAAGGAAATAAGGGTTAGAGAAAAAAAAAAGGGGGGAAGCAGATTTAAGGTTGGCGCAATTAATCCTTATTGCTGTATGATTAGTTTGAAAATTATTTACAACATGTTATATGTCCTTTAAGTAAAGACTATACCTTTTAAAGCATTATACTACACAACCAGACTGCTAGTTCTGCTCATGTACATGATGATGTATGTGGCTATGATCCTGCGATGCAATAATCCCTTTTCCCAAGATTTCCTGATCTAAGGATCACAGTCAGGTAAGATGTTCCGACTTGCGTCTTTATTTAAAAGGCATTAAATGGTAGGAATAATACTAAAGTTTTGGAAATTGCACAGGCACTGGTTATTCAGTGTAAACCCCACGCTAAACTGATGTGTTATTGGGTTAGCATGGTTTTACACTGAGTGTCCCAGTTAGCGCCCAATATTGCATTGCCCCCCTTAATTCTGTATAAGCCTCTGCAAAAGGTTTACATCTCTACATCGGGTAGCATGGGTGTCTGGGATCCTCTTCCTTGCCTTCCTGGCCAGACTCCTTAGACAATAGGGAGGGACTTCCTCACTTCTCCGTGGCGATGGTCATGACATCATATACCGCGCACATGTACAGATGTGGTAAAGTCATTCCCGGATGAGCCTTTATTGATATGGGAGTCCGGCAGGTACACACTGACCGTTTACTTCCTATGCTTAGCTCAGTGTTTTTCCCTGTTCCAGACCTGTTGTACCTGCATACTTACCTTGCCTTCAGCTACTCCTGTTGTATCTGCATACTTACCTTGCCTTCAGCTGCTCCTGTTGTATGTGCATACTTACCTTGCCTTCAGCTGCTCCTGTTGTCCCTCATACTTACCTTGCTTTCAGCTGCTCCTGTTGTATGTGCATACTTACCTTGCCTTCAGCTGCTCCTGTTGTCCCTCATACTTACCTTGCTTTCAGCTGCTCCTGTTGTACCTGCATACTTACCTTGCCTTCAGCTGCTCCAGTTGTACTTGCATACTTACTTTTCCTTCAGCTGCTCCTGTTGTTACCTGCATACTTACCTTGCCTTCAGCTGCTCCTGTTGTCCCTCATACTTACCTTGTTTCAGCTGCTCCTGTTGTCCCTCATACTTACCTTGCCTTCAGCTGCTCCAGTTGTACTTGCATACTTACTTTTCCTTCAGCTGCTCCTGTTGTTACCTGCATACTTACCTTACATTCAGCTGCTCCTGTTGTCCCTCATACTTACTTTGCCTTCAGCTGCTCCTGTTCTACCTGCATACTTATCTTGCCTTCAGCTGCTCCTGTTGAGCCTGCATACTTATCTTGCCTTCAGCTGCTCCTGTTGTACTGCATACTTACCTTGCCTTTAGATGCTCCTGAGGTTACCTGCATACTTCCTTCACCAACAGCCATTCCAGTACCTGCCATACCCACTTTACCATCAGTTTCTCCAGGTCTCCAGCAATACTCTTCTCACCATCATCCGCTTCAGTACCTGCAATACTAACCTCACCAATAGCCGCTCCAGTACCTGCAATACCCACTTAACCATCTGTTACCCCAGGTCTCCAGCAATTTTCATATTATAATCAGCCACTCTAGTTCTTCAGCAGTAACTTTCTGCCTCTCCTATTCAGTTTCCTGTGTGTGCCTTTCTCCCTTGTTGGCACTCTTACCTTACTGAGCTCTAGACAGCTGTCATCCACACCAGTGTGTACTTCAGGAGAAGTGCTGCTACCTTCATTACCGAGGCTCCACTCATTGTACCTGACAGAATGATCAGCACATTACAGACTGTGTGACCAGATGCCCGAACTGAAACAATCCATTGGAGTGTTACAGACTGGCTATTTCCAGCTGCAGGGTCAGCTGGAGAGTCTGACCACTAGCAGCCAGTACATTCCTCAGGGTGTTCCTCCTGCTCAAACTGCGTCCTCCACCCTACTGTCCTTGGGTCCTCTGATGCCTACCCCCTGAACCTAGGGTTCCTGCTACAGATCGCTTTTCTGTTTTTTCGTCAACAATTTTGTGCTTTTTGGAACTCATGCCAGTTTTACTTTTCACTTCAATCTCAGACGTTTGCTGAAGGAAATGTTCAAGTTGGCTATGTCGTCTCCCTTCTTAAAGGGGAACCACAGGCAGTGGGCCCACCGACTTTTGGAACAGACCCCATCTTGTCTGATAATGATACCTTTTTTGACACCATGGCTTTACTATATGATGACCCCCAGAAGGCGTCCTCAGCTAAATTTGCCTTACTTAATATCCAGCAGGGCTACATCTACATCTCTGAGTTGGGCTAGTGATACGCATTGGAATGATGCTACTCTAAAGTTCCAGTTCTATATCGGCTTGTCTGAATATTTAGAAGAGATTGCCAGAGTAGGAGTTCCTGAAGATCAGGAGGACCTTATCCAGCTAGCTATTCAAATTGACTGTCACTTCCAGCAATGAAGACTGGAGAGATCTAAAGTTCCCTTTTCATGGTCACTCCCTGGATTCCTCTCACTGACCATGAGTGCTCCCTCTCTGTTCCTTCTTCTTCTTTGCAGTATGGTTTACTACAGCCTGGTTACTGGGGTCTTCCTAGGTTTTAGTGTTGTTGTATTTTGCAATCTGTTTTTATACAACCAAATTTTTTTTTTTTTTTACAAAACCATCATAAAATACAGCTGGGGAAAGAGATATCTGTAAATGTAAATATGGCACATTCATAAATATGCCCTGCTTTACCTACAGTATGAAGCTGCACATAATCAATGTTGCATTTGCAGATAGCAACGTAATACACAGCATCTCTTTCTGACAACTTTGCTCTTCTTCCTCTAAGTATTTTATTTTTTTACAGAAATATTCGCTTTTGGCTTCATGTAATATAATGATTTACAGTAATGTAAACCAGATTTTTCATTTATTTCCTGTCCTTATTCATTTTCATAATCTATGCCATAATGTAATGTTTAAAAAAAAAATAATGCATTTCAGATTCAAAATTAATTATTTTAGTTTCCTATTTGGTGAAGAGTTGTCAAGTTATCGAAATATAGAATATTTTTTAATAACACCTAGGGCCTAAAGCACCAGAGGTCTTCAAATTTAATTAAAAAAAAAAATCAAGAACAGAAAGGAATGTCTATCATGTTGGCTTTACACAAGTCATTTTAATATCCAAGCAAGCTTAATTTAAAATATCATTCTTTTGAAATATGTTGATGTTATGTTTTTGAAGAAAATTCATTATCTGTTTTATGGAAGCCTAATTTCTTACTAGAACAGGCAGTAATAAACTATAGGGACTGTTTATTAAGGCATAGTATTGCATAGCCTGTTGTGCTTTAACTGTATTTAACAACTGTACCAATATGTTAAGACTGTGTCTTAAAATGCAGATCACACAACAACTCGGGGGGGGGAAGTAAGATTTTTTTCAAGGTCCAGAAATAATTTTGTGGTCTTAAATAGAGATAGGCTAGAACTCAAACTCAAGTTTGACCTGAACTCAGACTTTTAAGAACTTCCCGAAACTACAAACTTTTGAGTTTTCCAAACTCACAAACATATTTTTGATAATTTGATAATAACCTTTGAATGTACAATTCGTTAACCCTCTATTTCGTCGATAACCCTCGAATGTAGCATTTTAGCGATAACCGAACTTTAGGAAGTTCGCCCATCTCTAGTCTTAAAATACCAATTAGTAACTTTCTGCATTGCAGAATATAAACATGGTTGGAAAGATGCCAAAATATTAGGATTTACACTCCTATGGTTTTTTTTATTAGTGGATCCACATAAAAGTAATTCTGATTCTAGTATTGTGATAGAACTACAGCTCTCAATCTTAGACCAAACAGAGCTTTCCCAACTCACAGGGTCAAAACCAGGTTGAGAGCTGCCGTCACTTACCATATACCACTTACCAGGTATATAAACACTGCCACCACACACTCACTAACGGCTGCAGAAATTGGTACCAGTGACGATACCACAACTCTCAACCTCAGACCAAACAGGTTGTCATCACTAACATATACCCCTTAATAGGTATATAAAACTACTGCAAAAACCCACTTACTAACGGCCGTGTAAACCGATACCAGCCTTAACGGCTATAAATCTAAAATAATACTAAATACCTGCTGCCACACTCAGGCAGGAATAGTACCAGATAATACAAGAAATACAGAATACAATTACTATATGTAGCCGTCTCAGAGGACAGGATTCTTACTTAGTTCTGTTAGAGCACCAGGAGAATCAGCTTAACGATTTTATAGAATATCGTTTAATAAAACAAAAACAAAAACGGTGCAATAGTGTTTACAAAAATAATTAATAAACAGACATAAAAACAAGCAACAGTAAAACAAAGGGATAAAGGGTGAAAATACTTATATGCTGGTCAAAATCCAAGTCCTTAAAAGAATAAGTCCCTAGATGGTAAAAGAGTTCCTGGCTCCAAAAAGGTTATTCTCATAATCCACAGTTTAGATTTTCCATAAAATGTAAATCAGGAGCTCCCTCCAGTAGCTGTGTGGCTCCTTATCTACACAGAAAGTATCACGGTAGACTTGCACTCCAAACGGTGAATAGTTTATTTAACAGCCAAACATCAGCAAATCAAACAACGTTTCGAGGTGCCGAACATCAGCAAATCAAACAACGGGGATTTTGGTAGGGATTTTGGACTGTTTGCACCCGCCTGGGGTTAGTGTGCATATGGACTTTGTTCTTATCTCCTTATCTACACCCAGACAAAAGGGGGGCAAATAATTTACCCCCAACCAATCACCAACAGGTGTAGGCTGGACTGAGGGTGTGTCAGATATGTGATAACCTTTGGAAGACACAATCGCAGTGCCATTAATTTTTTTAGAGAATTCATAAAAAAAGGAGAGTCAAGTCTACTGTATCCTTTAGAAGTAAGGTCCAAGGAATAGCAATTCTTGGCTCCCTACTGGGTTTATGGCACCTGAGCCAAATGTTAGAGGAGTGCAGAAGAAAGATAGGAAACAAATGTAAAGTATAATAAAACTAATGGAATCTGCTATTACAAACAGTGTATGATAAGAAAAAATACACTAGAGCTTCTTGCAGCAAGATCCATATCATGACAAGTATGAAATAAGATTTCAAAAGAAATAGCAAATGCGTGACTAATTTAAAAGGAATAAAATACGGGGCGGAGTCTGACTGAGCATGTGAATGGACATCTCCTGTGGTGTGCTCTATTCTACAAAGCAATATTCTCTAGATTGGGGGAAGATTCATAACTTACCAAAACTTCTAAAAGTCAACACATAGCTCCAGGAACACGGACACCCGGAGCCATGCTGCGGGCTCTAAACAAGATCTTACTGGCTTCTACCCCACGCGGAACCCAAGATGGTGCCAGGCCGACAGAGGAGGCCGCAGATCTGGCACCGTGTACTAGAGGTGACCTGAATGCACTCTACTCTAACATTGAGAAGATAATCCAGTCCTCCCAAGCACGGATCATAAGAGAAGTGAAACTCGAGATTGCATCGCTGGGGGAAAGGGTCTCCACCCTGGAAGATTCCGCAGACCAGATATCACGCTTTTGCCAACAAGCGGACATAGAACTTAAGGAGGTCCGACATGATCCAGCTGCAGCGAGATATGCAGGACGACCTGGAGAACCGGTCCCGACGATGCAATATAAGGGCCCGAGGGATACCAGAGACTGTAACAGATGTGGAAATGTACCTAACTCGCCTGTTCCAATATGTATTGGGGGATACCTCCCCTCTGGATTTGACACCGGACAGGGCTCACAGGGCATTGAGAACCAAGCCCGCGGAGGGGGACCCCCCCCCCCCCCCGCGATGTAATATGCAAGCTGCACTATTTTAAAACAAGGGATGCCATAATGACTGCAACCCGGTCCAGTGACAGCATCAAGTTCGATGGCGCGAATATCAAACTGTTCCAGGATCTGTCCACTACCACCCTACAGCGTTGACGAGAGATGAAACCGCTGACGGACCTGTGGATTCAACACCGTGTAAAGTATCGATGGGGCTTCCCCTTCAGGCTTACAGTTATGAAGAATGGTAGGCCAATATCGATCGTTTCAATGGAAGACAAGGAAGCCTTTCTCCACAGACTGGAGTTGAGCGACGATAAACCCCAAAGCCCGTCAAACAGGGAACCCACGAGGGCCACCCCTCCTTGGCCAAGGTGGACCCCCGTTACTGCCAAACCACAAAGACCCCCAAACAAAAGCCCCCAGTCCCCACAAGGGACCCAAGACCTTGACTGACCTTCCTCAGAACCGCAAGTATCTTTCACTCCTTTTTGTATCCCAGGGTATTTGGCCGGGGCCGCGGAGTACCCCTCAAAGGATTTGGGCCTAATGCGGGTCCGTGGGGACTGCGGACTCGGACTTATCCCACCCTGAGGCTAATGGACTGGCCTAACCCCCCTAGCAGCCCCACGATGCCATACTCGCACCCCTAACTCAGATGTAAAGGTATATTGAGGGGTACCGCAAAGATGTTAATAAATTCACCACCCCGGGGGCCTGGGTTGCCCCAGACAGGCCCCGGGAAATCCATCTAGGTACCCCACATTGTTTCATACGCACTTTATTACTGTTATAAACACAACGGATCTGACTTGTGCGGACCGGATGTACCCACCTGGGCCTTACCCATGGCCTACTGTACCCCAGCGCCTGTTAGACATTGCATACTGGTGAACTAATAAGGACGACGGGCTTACTACCCATGTTCCTGTTACTATAAAATACAGCACCATCGCTATATGGCCAATCAAAAATAAGCCAGACAAATGGCTAAAAAGACTGAACGGCCTGTGGGGTCTCGAGGCTGTCTAGAGTTGGCTGCAACTATAACCTAGTTAAAAGTGTTTTATAATCCTGTTTTATTATGTTTGACTTTAAAACTATAGTTAACTGTATACAATGCACTAAACTTAGAGAGCTCATACACAAATTGTACATTTAACCTGACATGATGCAAGGGGTAGGATTTATTCCAAAACAGGATTAGGTCTACATAGCCCCGATTTTGGACGACCTTGGTGGGAGAACGGTCAAGTGATAAAGCCAGACCGATAAACATAACTAAGCCAGACAAAGGGCTGAACTCCTGACAGGCCTAACGGGTCTCGAGGCTATCCATGGATGGCTGCAACTATAACATAGTTAAAAATGCCTTATAACCCTGTTTTATTATGACAGTTATTAAGATTATAGTTAACCTAGATACACATAGCCCCGACCATCGACAACCCTAATTAGGTTTGCCCGGGAGAACAGTCAAGGTGACAACGCTCACCCTAAAATGATATCTGTTCCCCCACAGAGTGATTGCAGATGGGTGAAAAGGACCCAGGAGATATACCCCTGAGTATCCGAATGCTCAACCAGTCGACCCCATCTTGGTACTAGGTCAACGCCTACAGCAGGGACCTAGAGGACTATGAAAGGGGAACCTATAAAGGTTAATACGCCGGCAGGCGACATCTTCCAGCTATAAAAATGGGGGCCCCCTCAGAGGTTTATAGCTGCTGACAGGTGGACACTTTGACCAAAGGGAACCCCACACTACTCAACCTAACATGGAGCCTACAGGCCGATCAGCCCCCCACCCCCACACACTTGGGGTTCCCCCCTCCCCCCCTTTCCCCCCCTTTTTTTTTCTTCTTTTCTTCCTTGCTGCAAGGCTGACAATACGACTAACAACAATTGGAGTAGAGTGGGGTTTGATGCGCTAAGTGTAATTATTATTTATATATACCAAATAGAAACGTTCCCAACCGGATACACGATTTAACCCATTAAAAGCAAGATGATCAGCGATGACCTATATGGAGTCCTATGGACTATATATGTGTCTCTAGATTGGTAGAACTCTCAGACTACCCCTAACCCCCAAAACCTAAGATATATGAAGGCTCCGCCACAACGGGACGATATTCCCAAAACATGCCATATCTTCCATAGGAACATACATACCCCCCGATTAGAGGGATCTTACCCTGTTTCCTCATTAGTTAGGTTACAAGAGAGAAGTACAAGGATGCTTCTCCCCCGGTTAACACTGAAAGAAAGTGTAACCCATTGTTTTTAAGATGGTTTAATATTCAGTTTGTTGTTATTAATATGTTGTTTGTTTTGTTCCAAATCTAATAGTTCACGAGTCAGTCGTACAATACACATAGGTTCTCCAGCACGGAGGGGGGCGCACTCGGGTACCTCATGCCCATCAATTCCGATCTACCACAAGAAAGTAAGTACATTGGTGCTCATTTAGCAGGTCCAACCCCTGGTTTCCGCCATAGCCGATAAAATTAATATTCTCAGTCACAATGTCAAAGGTCTCAATTCCCCCAAAAAACGCACAATGGCAATGTAATATTACCGTAAACCCAACCCGGACATCATTATGCTCCAAGAAACACACTTCAAATCGGGTCATGAGCCCAAATACTGGGGAAAGAAATGCAGACAACATTATTTTGCTTCGGCGAGAAGCAAAAAGGCTGGGGTGGCAATCCTCCTCGGGAGCTCTGCGGGGTTCACAGAAGAAAGCTACTACCGAGATCCCAGAGGGCACTACCTCATACTCAATGGACTTCTACAGTCCACAAAAATAACGATAGTTAATGTTTACGCCCCAAACAACGCACAAAACCAATTTTTCCAGGAACTTAGAAATAAAATTGTGATGCATGCCACTGGTGCTCTTCTATTGCTGGGCGATCTGAACTCCACACTACAACCTGCCATTGATAGATCCCCCCTCCGGACCAACAATGTGCCACGTTCCCCGTGCAGAGGCTTTGCGGCCCTCTTAAAGACATGCAAGGCAAGAGATGCCTGGAGGCTGGCGCACCCTGCTTTAAGGGAATACACCTATTTCTCCCATGTACATAAAATTTTCACAAGAATAGATTATGCATTACTAGCACCCCAATTCCTACCCTTATTAACAGATTCTTATATCTCTGAAATTTCATGGTCAGACCATGCTATCTCTATCTCCTTGAGAGATATCATACTCTCTAGCCCTCCATATACCTGGCGCCTCAACGAGTCCATAATAGCAGATCCCATATATGTAAAGGAAATCCAACAAACTCTACAACACTACTTCGTGGAAAACCAAAACCTGAAATCCCAAAATCCACACTTTGGGCCACTCATAAGGCGGTGATCAGGGGGGAAACTGATACAAATCGCAGCTAGAATAAAAAGGGAAAGAAAAGTCAAAATTGAGGAACTTATATCCCTAATTAAAAAATATGAACTTTCCCTTAGTAGACAGTGGTCAGAAACTACCAAAACACAACTAGATCTTTCAAGAAGGAATTATGTTCACTGCTCACCACCAAGGCAGAAATGTCTCTTAGATTTACTAACCAGAAATTTTACTGTAAATACAACAAGCCTGATACCATGTTAGCAAACAAATTGAATCAGAAACTCACAGCAAATAAATACTTAAAAAATAAGGGACAGTACAGGGATGTTACACCATGATCCGCAGTGGACCTCCAACCACTTTGCGGATTTTTACCAAGAACTATATAAGGGCAACACAGCTCAGGATAACCCTAACACGGCAGAAATTCTGAGAGTTTTTCTTAATAGACACAATTTCCCACAGATCACGCAGCCGCAAGCACTTTCCTTAATCAAACCTATCTCACAGGAAGAAGTAACCAACATTTTTAAGGAAAGCAAATCAAGAAAAGGTCCGGACCCAGAGGGCTTCACCACATTGTACTATAAAATGTTTAAATCTACCTTAATTCCACATCTCACCAATCTTTTCAACTCTAAACTCCAAGGATCTGATACTCTTCCCTCGGATATTCTGAAGCAAATATAATTGTTATTCCAAAGGCAGATAGATATACCACACAGGCAGCTAACTACAGGCCGATCTCTCTAATCAACTTAGACATAATATTGTTTGCCAGATTGCTAGCAGGGAGACTGAAGCTGATACTCTCCAACCTGATCCATTACGATCAAACGGGGTTTGTAATGGGTCGCCAGCCGACATATAACATACGAACTGCACTCGACCTGATGAGGAGGGGTCTAACCCAGCGATGCTTTTATCTCTGGATGTAGAAAAGGCCTTTGACAAAGTTGATTGGGGCTATCTCAGGAAAGTACTAGAGGCTTTTGTTTTTCCAGAAGCTTTTACACGCGCAATCTTTAACATGTACCAGTTCCCCAAAGCAACAGTTCGCAACATGGGCTTCCCCTCAAGACCTATCCTCATCTCTAACGGAACAAGGCAGGGGTGCCCCCTTCCCCCCCTGTTGTTTGCCCTGTCTATAGAACCTTTAGCAACAAACATCAGGAGTAACCAGCATATCCGGTGAATAAGGGCCGGAACTGTAGAAACCAAAATCTCATTATTTGCAGATGATACCCTATTATATTTAACACACCCTCAACTATCCCTGCCTTCAACTTTTCAATCATTAGAACAATTTAATAAAATCTCGGGATTTAAAATAAACCAATTAAAAAACGATAGCTTATAGCATCGGTCTACCTCCAGACACACAACAGAGCTTGTGCTCACAATATCACTTCAAATGGGCGAAGGGCTCTTTCAAATACCTGGGGACTCAACTCAGCAGCAATAAGCAAACCCTCCACGCACACAACTACCCCAAGATGGTAACACATCTTACAGGACTCCTCAAACAATGGTCACAATACCCAATCTTACTAGCCGGCAGGATAAATGCTGTTAAAATAACGCTTCTACCAAAGATTCTATATCTGTTCAGAGCCCTGCCCGTTAGGTTAAATAAGAAAGATCTAGCCGGTCTCCAGAGAGAGATAAACGCATTCATATAGAGGAATAAAAGGCCATATATAAGGGATGTATACCTAGCAAGAAACAGGGACAAAGTCAGGCTTTGCGCTTCCACTGCTGCACACGTACTACACAGCTGCCAGATTGGCGCAAATGTATCAATGGTTGCAGGGACCCAGGGTTGCTAGGTGGGTGGATCTGGAGAATATTATCTTGGCCCCATATAACACGTTGTCGCTACTATGGATCCCACCTCATGATCGGGCACTGGGCATCTCAACTAGCATTTATATTATCAGGGATACCCTCCGAATTTGGGATCAATGCAACAAAAGACACCACTTCATTCCTTCCCCCTCAATCCATATGCCCCTATTATTTACTCCCTACTTCGGAGGTAGAAACACTATTATAAATGAGAAAGACTGGCAAAAATTAGGTATTAAGAGAATATCAGATGTGGTAGACTCTGAGGGCTCGCCCCTGCACTGGGACCAGGCCCAAACTAAATGGAAAATACCAAGCCATCTCTGGTTCTTATATATGAGAATAGCATCCTACGCTAAAAAGATCTCGCAAAAATGTTTATCCACAAAACCCTTGGCATTCGAGATGCTCTGTATACACAAGCAGTTGTCCGGGGGAGTGATAACTTTTATGTATAAACAATTATTCCATATCACACAACCTATAAAATTTAAAGCAGTCTTAGTGTGGGAGTCTCGGCTGCGGGGGGTCTCTGGAGGAGCACCAGTGGCTGGCAATATATCAGGCCTCGGCTCAGTGTACGGCTAACATCATAATTAAAGAGAAATCCTACAAAATTCTATATAATTGGTATGTCACTCCAGCCTTCTTGAACAAAGTGGACCCAACCCACACTGATCTCTGTTTCTGAGGGTGCGGAGGCAGGGCAGATCAGTTGCATTGCTGGTGGGAATGCCCCGAGGTCCATAAAGCTTGGGTGCACTGTGAACAGCTTATCAGTGAGATATTTAATACTGAAGTCTCACTCACCCCTTATAAGGCACTATTTAATCTCCCCTTGGGAGGCTATAATAAATGTGCCCAATCTCTAGCGAAATTTATCTGCGGTGCTAACAGAGGCCTAATAGCAAAATATTGGAAGGGGGGAGTAGTCACTAAAGAAGAATTGATAGGAAGGGTATGGCGGATCCAGGAGGGAGAATATATGGCTCATATGCTGCAAGGAAGTCTCAAAAAATGGACCAGCACCTGGGAAATGTGGAATTTAAAAATGAACAGCTCCTAATTATATATTAACGGCTGGCACCTCACGAGTGCGCCCCAGATGTGGACTTCAGGTACGAGATAAAATAGCTCAACCCTCCTAGGCTAAACAGCCGACTGACTCAAACAATAACACTGTCTCTGTATTGCTAACTATAGTATAAATAACCACAAGACAGACATTAGAATGTGTTATAACAATATATGGTTTATTTTTTATGTCAACTGTAAAAATTTGCTTTATTTATTTTCTTATGTGCTGCAAAAAATAAAAATCTATTGAACAAAAAAATAAAAGGGATAAAATACTCCACAGAGGTTCCAAATTGTAGGCACAATAATAAATAGGGCCTATTAGAATGGGGTGCCCATTGATTTAGCTGAAAGAAAAGGAGAACAGAACAGAAGTATGGATATAACATTTAAATAGGAAAGTATTGTAGGAATTAATTAAATACTTTAATAGTTAAGTTCTTCTGGCAAAAAAACCAAAAAAAACCTGTCAGCACTAACCAATGTATATGATTAAAGCAACCAGTTACTAACGTATGAGAAAGATCAATAAAGCAGTGATTATTTCTAAATTAAACATTCTTACCTTCTAATTATTGGGCTAGAAGGGGATGCATTTGCATAAAGCTTTCATTCAAATACTTCCTAATGGATTCCAAAACACACAAAAAAATCTAAACTTTTAAACAAATGAAGATAAATGTTACAATCTAAGAAGATGCTTGTGAAGGTTCTCATTCATCCAGGTCATGGTATATCTGTTGTATTCAATTAGATCAACTGGACTTGAAATGTAGTTCTTGAAGACGTTTCGCTAGTCATCCGACTGGCTTTCTCAATTCAGAATGACTTGTACAAGAATCTGTGGCAATTATGTACCCTGGAAAATCCCAATTAGCATATCACAGCCAGGTGTTAAGGGATACAAATCAGAGCATTCTTCACTGCACTGCACTGCATATATAAGAAAAGCGACATCATATATGCAGTGCAGTGCAGTGAAGAATGCTCTGATTTGTATGTGGGGGAGACCAAACAGCAACTGCATCAACGTATGGCCCAGCACAGAAGAGCCAATTCCTCGGTCAGGACTCAGCCGTGTATCTGCATCTTAAGGATAAAGGACATACCTTTGAAGATTGTTGTTAATATACTGGCGAGGAACGGGACTGGTTCAAGAGAGGTGTTAAGGAGGCCATTATGTGAAATAAAGAAACCAAGCCTAAATAGAGGTGGGGGGGTTCGACACCAACTGTCTGCCATGTACAATGTTGTTTTAACACCTTACTCTGGGCGTTCCTATAACACCTCTTAGCCACTATCTAATCACACCCTTAACACCTGGCTGTGATATGCTAATTGGGATTTTCCAGGGTACATAATTGCCACAGATTCTTGTACAAGTCATTCTTGAGAAAGCCAGTCGGGTGACTAGCGAAACGTCTTCAAGAACTACATTTCAAGTCCAGTTGATCTAATTGAATACAACAGATATAATCTAAGAAGATAATTTAAAAAAAGGGGAACAAATCCATATTTTCATACTAAAACAATCCAGTAAGAATACAAATAGAATGTGCGACACAGTAGCCTAATGTGCAGTCATGCTTAAAGGACAATTATACTCACCTTCCCTCCGCTCCTCTTCTTTGGTCAGTACCCTTTACCCAGGGGGAGAACCTGAACCGCTAGGTCCTCACCCCTGAGTTCGCGTAACTTGAAGCACAGGCTTACTGAAACACTGCTCTGGTAGGCTCTGCCCCCTCCTCCCCGTCGGCGATGAGGCCAATAGTAAAGCATGCTCTGCAACAAGCATGCCTTCCTATTGGCCTCGTCACGCAAGGAGAGGAGGAGGCGGAGCCTACCAGAGCAGCGTTGCACTTAGGCTGTGCTTCAAGTTACGCGAACCCAGGTGTGAGGACCTGGCGGTTCAGGTCCTCACCCTGGTTAAAAGGTACTGACCAAAGAAGAGGAGCGGAGGGAAGGTGAGTATATGTTTATCTTGTGCATGACCTGACCTCCCTGACTTGCTGATTATTACCCTTAATGGATTCCTGATTTTCTGCCTTTGTTACATTAGCCTAGAGACGTTATTGTACTTATCTAGCCTTCCAGTTTTCATCCCGATTACCTGATCCTCATTTAAATATCTGGTATCTGGACCTGGTAAAATAAGTGTCCATTTTATGCACGGTAAAAACATATTACTCTGTATATTGACTGGTATTGGGCATTAATATTTAACTTTCTGTTTTCTTTCTATGTCAAACAATGTGAGGTGGGCCGCAGTGGCGTAGTTAGATATCACAGGGCCCCATAGCAAGATTTCAGATTGGGGGCCCCCCCATATTGAAAATATTTTGGTGCAGTTCAGCCTAACCTGGCCAAACTGCAGTGGGTTTTTTTTTTAAGGGCATGTCCACCCTACTAAGAAAAATTTTTACAACACATAATTCAGCCCCACAAACCCCGTTTTTATTTCAATTAAACCTAGGATCATCTTTGAAAGGTTTAGTTAAACCTAGTTAAAAGATTGCAGAGAAAATTCTTTGCATAGTTGTATACTATTAATTGGAAGGAGTGTGTCCTGCAACAAGTATTGTCATAATCAATCATAATATCCAGTATACTAGACATCTCAGCTTGCTTTAGTACATATGCTAAGTTCACTGCTAATTGTTTGTTCTGTAAATTGAGAGCATAAAAGCTACACATAGAATTAAAATAGATAAAAACTTATTGCATACTGTATTTTCAAGACATTTAAATGTTTGAACAAAACTTTTTGGCAGTTCTGCATCAAACCAGAGGTTTTTAAAAACAAATTCTTGATGCCAGAACCAGTAGTTTTGACTGAAAACTAGTTTTGTGAATTACTATGGTACACTCATATTTTACAGTCTTAAATTCACAGTTTTTGCACATATTACCACCTCTGTAGCTTTTTCCCATGGAACCATTTTCCTAAATTATAAGCACATCCAAATAGGGCTTGACATGACTGAATAATTTTACGGTAATTACTCACAGTACATATATAAACTTAATGTACACATTTTTAAAACTTATATATTTTTTTTTATTTAACTTGGTATGCAACTGGTTTCTTTACAAATGGTATTTTACACTTAAATTTCTCTTCAAAAGCACTTTCTGCTATAGTATATTAATCACCTACTTATACACTATACACAGATACACTAATTAATGAAAACTACAGATAAATTTTTTTAGTGCTGATTAAGCCCAATTAGTTTATTTACTAGTCCTGTGGATATGGGAATTAAACATTTAGAGACACCCAAAAGAAGGGTAAAGTGCAATTAAAAAACATGTATGCAAATAAATCCCAAGACCGTTCTCCAATATCTATGCCCATAAACAACCAATGAACAACCAATAAACAACCAATCCTGACATTATCAGGCTACTTTGGTCTCAAAAATGGTCAGTGGACAGAACAACCCATTGATCATCTTCTTGTCTGGATAAGAATACCTAAGTATTAGTTTACTAATGGAAATTCTGTCTGTATTTGCCATGGGTTTTACCTTGTGTGGTCTTCTACTGACAGCAGTTATCTGTATGAATATTGCATAATTATAATAATTTAGTTATTTTTATTTCCTCTTCATAGCCCATATTTCTTTTGCTTTTCAGACTGCAATTCCACAGATTAGTCTGCCCAAATGCATTTTGTCCATAGTGCTGACTTCTTCACAGCTATACAGTATCTGCTTCTTGTAGATCCTATAAATAATTACCCACATTACCCACATTTTCACCAAATATAAGTTGAATTTCACCTGGCGTAAGTATTTAACGGCAACTATTAGTTGGTTGTCACTAACGCCAGTTCGCCCACCAGACCCCTAGCTGAAGAGAATTCCAGATACACAGTTCGGCCCCAAAAGAAGATCTGGTTCCATGCTTCACTAATCGTAATAGAAACAATAGGACTGTTCCAGGGTGGAATGGTATTTTTATTGGTCCTTTGCAAGAACTAATACCAATAGATAACCCATTCACACTTTCCTGACACTGGTGTTAAACACTTATGTGAGAACTACCACACAGCCACTGGTAAATAGCTTGTGGCGGCTGCTCTAGTTCTCTTGCTAAACTTGCACAGCTGGTGTAAGCTAAGGGTTAAAGTCATGTTAACCAAACGTGAAAAGTTTATCGCACCATTAAACCATTGCAGTGCAGCTGCGGCTTTTGGTATGTGTGGGCAGCATCATAATGGCATATGGCTGTGCAGAATGGTTTAAACATTGTTTCTGCTTCTTATCAATAGTTGTAAAGCATGTGTGATTTTTGATGCATGTTCAATGTACCTCTAATTCAAGGTGTGAGCTGGTATTTTAATATGTCGATTAAGCCAATATGGGTCAAATAAAGTAGCCAAATTTGTATTTGGTCTAATGTATAACATTTTGCTATGTTTAACTAGACAAACATTTAATGGGATGCTTCCTTGGATTAAATCTATATTAAAATCATACCTGAAGATACCCGTATACTATACCACCACTATACCACCTTGTGCCATTTCATTTTTAACCAGATTTTAGCAGAAATATGACCAAATATAAAATGAAGCACATGTTGGACTGTTCAGGAGACCATTAGCCTACTGGCCAGAGATTTTTTAATCTAGTTAGAGTTTAAGTCTTTTCTGCTCTTGCTTCTAACAGCCTCACTGTACTTATAGCCTGATACCAGTTATTCTAAAGGCAATGACCCAGGAAACCTTAGGGGGCCCATGGATGGCTGTAGAAGCAGTAATATAGCCTATCTATATAGCTAAGACAACACAACCCTAAAGCACAGCATTTTCTACTAGCCCATTTAGTCTTAAAAGGCAACTATAGTAGCCAAAAAGATTTAGACCAATAAAGATATATTTTACATGGAAATTTCCCACTATTTCAAAAGTTGCTTTGTGTGGCCAACATAATTTACATGTGTCAATCCCTGCAGTGGGTCCGCTACACGCTACACCATCCAACAGGAACCAAAACAAAAGCAGGGAGACACAGGCAAAACACTGTTTTGCAATCCAAGGTGATTTTTTATTGCTGCTTAAACAGGGTCACTTAGGTCCGATGCTACTTTTTGGGGGGCTGAAAGTGAAGGAAATTTTTTTAGGGGCAGTATAGTTGCCCTTTCTTATTTAGATTGTCTTCTTTCAATATTCTTTTTTTAATATGCATACATCTGTATTTAAAACATGCCACAGCTGCTATTTATTATCAGGTATTTTTAATGGACTCCCCAGATATATTCACTTCTGTAGTAGAATACTCTAAATCCTTTCTTAAATCCTAAATCCTTTCTTACAGCTTCATTCTTAGTGTATATTATGACCCCTTTAACTAGGCTGCTCAGGCTGATTCAGGAGCAGAGACAGTAATTATAATAGACCAATGTTTCCATCACTGATCCACCCACACACTCAGTCATTCATCAAAGAAAAGCTGTTCTGATTAGGATAGTGAGTCACTGCTCTTAAATCAGCTCACTAACTGATTCAGCTCTTTCAAACAGTTTCATTTTACAGTAACACCAATCCATCCGCGGTGAGTGGATGAGTCATAATTAAATCCCATCTGAATAGCAAGATGCTATGCAACAAATGCTCTTTATCTGGACAACAAAAGAAACATGGACATGTTTTTTTGTATTTATTTTCTTATATAGAGCTTAAAAATATTACACAGAACTTAGTCTAACAACTTTCTTCCTTACACACAATTTATCAGGATCTCTTTACGATTGGAAACCCACACGAGCACAGGGAGAATACTGGATGTGAACTTCTTGCAGATAGATGTGGCCAAATGAGGATTTTGAACCATTTCAGCACTGAAAAACATAAGTGCCAACACAAAACTAAAATAATTTATTGTCCTGTTCTGATGTATACTTTCCTCACTTACTGTTAAGTTAAACCAGGGTTTTTGTAGGTTTTGCTGCTGTACATCGCTGCGTCCCCAATTGGCGCATTATAAATCAACTATACATACATACATGTCTCTTTTCAGTTTATAACCATTGTCACAATCATGTGATTAATGCATATTTACATGGAGGTATTTGTTATAACCTGTATTATTGTATATGATTCTCCAATTCCCCTGTCTCTTCAATGTATTATTTCCATCTGTACAAGATATTTTGTATATTTGGTTAATGTGTATACCAACAAGTAACATGTAGTCAGCAGGATGAAAGGAAACCCTTTAGTCCCAGTCTTCTGTGTTGCCCAGCTGCTAAACAAGCTCCAGACTCTGACTCTGTAGGGGGTGATTAGACATACTGAAAAATTCATATCCAATCCATAGCCGATGTATAAAAATGCTAGAGACAAAATATATGTTGGGATACATATCTCTTTCTGCAACCAAAACTGCTATAAAACTGTTGATAAAAATGGACTCGGGAGTAAAAGCCGTTTCATAGGAATCCAAACGCCCTTGGTCTACTTTTCCTGGAATGCAAGAGAGACATTTTTGGTTGTCTTGTGGATTAATAAATGGTATCCATATTTGGTATCTACAAATCCGTCCTGGATACTTATTTTTAAGTTGGTGTGTTATGGCGTTAAACCTTTCTATGATTGGTTGTGGGTAATTGGTTATACCCCTGTCCAGGGTTATAAGAATGGCTTTAAAACCCAAAGAAGAAGCTCTCCATTACCATCTAATTTTAGAATAAAAAGAGTTATTTTGAGGGCTGGAAACTCTGGACTATATCTTCCATGGATCTACTTCTCCACTTCATCTGCTACATTAAGGACTTTTTCATCCCAATTTGTTTTATTGTTGCTTGTGTTGTGTTTTTTGTCTGTAATAATGTTATAATTTTTTATTGTTTGCACTGTTTTTGTTATTATGAAACAATATTTAAATTGTTAAGCTAAATCTCTAAGGAACTCTGCCTCTGAAATGCTAGGTTTAGCAATGTATTATATTGTATTGTATTCTGTTAAATGAACAGTCATTATTATTAGTTTAATTGTACAGCTGTGCATGCTGGGTAGGTTTGTGTACCTGTAATACAGTTACCGATGGTTTATGGTAAATATATAAGTGACGGCCAACTCTCAGTCGGGATTTGGAGTTTGTTGCAGGGAGCAAGCGTGCTCAGAGCCCCACTGGGCTGAGGGTTGTAGTGCATCCATCACAAATTAGCAGCCCAGGAAGCATTTTCTTCTGTCTCTATGTGTGTTACAGAAATCTGAAGCAGGTATTGTTAGGAAGAAAATTATCTCAATATTATTTTTTTAAGCAATCATTACTTCATCAATTGGTTCCCTGCAGTACCAAATCTGATAGCTAAAGATATCCCCCTGCTCCACAGAGAGCCTTAAATAGACTTCGGTTTAAAGGGCATGTCCACCGTTTCAAACTATTTGTCCCCATTGACTTCTTTAGAAGTTTGAAAATCCAAAATTGAACTGGATTTATGGTCATCTCTATATGCCCCCAGTCAGATATTCCCCAAAATTATGAAACAGGTAAATTTAACAGGAACAAAAATAGAAGCAGGGAGACACAGGCAAAGCATAGTTTGCAATTCAAAGTGATTTTTAATGCTGTTTAAACAGGGTCACAACATGTTTCGAACATTCAGACTTTCTTTATCAAGTGTATAGTAATGATACACCCCGTAAACGATTAAATCCCGAGTTAACCCCACCCCTCAGTCCCCATAGGTGCTTCAATTAAGGGTGCTTGCAATAAAGGCATCCCACTGCTGGTACTTCAGCTCAAAGTGCAAATCCAAGATCCAGGTGAGTCTGTTCAGATCCCATCTGTAAATAAAGTGCTTTTTTAACTATCTATTCGAATCATCATTCCCATAAAGTGCTTATTATAAAGTGCTATTAATGAAAAAGTGCCACATATGCTTAATAAAAGTGCTATTCATAATAAAACACATCTACTCAGTGAAATAAAACCAATACAATCTCTAACACTAGTGCTTTCCTTATATACAATCTAACAATAGACAATGTAACTCCATGGTTATATATACTTGTAACAATCTAGCATTTAAACTATACATGGTATATCTTGGAACTATTGTATACACAATCTACCTTCAAGGTGTTGTTAACTTTACATAATACTTGAAATACTCATTACACACAGGAAATATTGTTCCATAAATACATAATAGTAAAAGGCGAATACCTGATCACACATTGTTTCTTCATTTTCAATATACAAATCTTAGAATAAGCATAGGACAAAAAATAGGAGAGGTCAGTACATACTATAGATAAGGTTTTAAACTCCAGAAATCATTCATTCCTGAAGGGTTCATGGCATTCAATCTTTTGATCCAAATCCCTTCAGTTAAAAAGGAGTTTTTCTTTTCGGTTACCACCTCTATTGATTGGACCTATCACCTCTAACACCCTCCATTTAAGTTGGGCACTATTGTGCTTGTTTGCCTTGACACAGGGGTATCATACTGTTTACCTTCTTTAAAATTCGTAATACGGCGTTTGTGTTCCTGGATACGCGTCTTAGCTTGCCTTGACATCTGTCCAACATATGGTAACCCACATGGACATTTGATCATGTAAACCACAAACTCTTTATTACATGTCGCATAGCATTGTGGGGTGATTTCATACCCCCTAGTCGGGTGATTAAAGGAAGGTCCCCTAATAATACTGTTACAACAATTACTTTGTAAACATGGGTATGTGCCATACCTAGGTGGCCCAAAGAATATCCTCTGTTTCTCCTCCTTCTTTTCAGACAGGCAGAGGTAGTCTTTTAACATCCTGCCTCTCTTGTAACAGAAACTAATTTTCTCTTTACACCATTTATGTAGCCCTTTGTCCGATTGTACTATCGGCCAGTATTTCTGGACAATCCGTTCCATTTTTTGACTTAGGTGACTATATTGGGACACCATTAGTAGACCTCTCTCTCTGTTTCTCTTCTCCCTAGGTTTCAACAGTGACCCTCTATCCATTTTTCTTACCTCCTGCAATTGGGATTCAATTCTGTCCTGACTATAGCCTCTAGCAAGGAATCTCTTTTTGAGTGTATCTGCTGCCAACTCAAAGGACCTATCAGAGCTAGAAACCCTTTTTGCTCTGATAAACTGGCCCTTTGGTATGGCATTAATAACATTGTTATTATGGAAGCTTGATGCCAGTAGTACATTGTTTTTTTCCACTGGTTTCCGATATAGCTCAGTGGTTATAGTTCCATTATTCACCTTAATTGTTACATCTAAGAAGTTAATACTTTCCCTACAAATCTCATGGGTGAATTTAATAGCCATTCCCATAAAGTGCTTATTATAAAGTGCTATTAATGAAAAAGTGCACTCATGCTTAATAAAAGTGCTATTCATAATAAAACACATCTACTCAGTGAAATAAAACCAATACAATCTCTAACACTAGTGCTTTCCTTATATACAATCTAACAATAGACAATGTAACTCCATGGTTATATATACTTGTAACAATCTAGCATTTAAACTATACATGGTATATCTTGGAACTATTGTATACACAATCTACCTTCAAGGTGTTGTTAACTTTACATAATACTTGAAATACTCATTACACACAGGAAATGTTGTTCCATAAATACATAATAGTAAAAGGCGAATACCTGATCACACATTGTTTCTTCATTTTCAATATACAAATCTTAGAATAAGCATAGGACAAAAAATAGGAGAGGTCAGTACATACTATAGATAAGGTTTTAAACTCCAGAAATCATTCATTCCTGAAGGGTTCATGGCATTCAACCTTTTGATCCAAATCCCTTCAGTTAAAAAGGAGTTTTTCTTTTCGGTTACCACCTCTATTGATTGGACCTATCACCTCTAACACCCTCCATTTAAGTTGGGCACTATTGTGCTTGTTTGCCTTGACACAGGGGTATCATACTGTTTACCTTCTTTAAAATTCGTAATACGGCATTTGTGTCCTGGATAGCGTCTTAGCTTGCCTTGACATCTGTCCAACATATGGTAACCCACATGGACATTGATCATGTAAACCACAAACTCTTTATTACATGTCGCATAGCATTGTGGGGTGATTTCATACCCCCTAGTCGGGTGATTAAAGGAAGGTCCCCTAATAATACTGTTACAACAATTACTTTGTAAACATGGGTATGTGCCATACCTAGGTGGCCCAAAGAATATCCTCTGTTTTCCTCCTTCTTTTCAGACAGGCAGAGGTAGTCTTTTAACATCCTGCCTCTCTTGTAACAGAAACTAATTTTCTCTTACACCATTTATGTAGCCCTTTGTCGATTGTACTATCGGCCAGTATTTCTGGACAATCCGTTCCATTTTTTGACTTAGGTGACTATATTGGGACACCATTAGTAGACCTCTCTCTCTGTTCTCTTCTCCCTAGGTTTCAACAGTGACCCTCATCCATTTTTCTTACCTCCTGCAATTGGGATTCAATTCTGTCCTGACTATAGCCTCTAGCAAGGATCTCTTTTTGAGTGTATCTGCTGCCAACTCAAAGGACCTATCAGAGCTAGAAACCCTTTTTGCTCTGATAAACTGGCCCTTTGGTATGGCATTAATAACATTGTTATTATGGAAGCTTGATGCCAGTAGTACATTGTTTTTTTCCACTGGTTTCCGATATAGCTCAGTGGTTATAGTTCCATTATTCACCTTAATTGTTACATCTAAGAAGTTAATACTTTCCCTACAAATCTCATGGGTGAATTTAATAGTCCTATGTGCCATATTTGCTTCCTCTTCTAACAGGAATTCTTCTCCTTCCCAGAAAATCAAAATGTCGTCAATGAAGCGAAAGTACCCTTTAAGATGGTTATTATATTTTGGATTCTTAAGGAATATTCCCTTTTCCAGTTATTAACGAAAATATCGGCATATGAGGGGGCCACTGCCACACCCATCAAGGTGCCCTGCCTCTGCCAGTAGTATTCCTCATTAAACCTGAAAAAGTTCTTACACAATACCATATTAAGACAATCTAATAAATGGAGGGTGTTAGAGGAGATAGGTCCTATCAATAGAGGTGGTAACCGAAAAGAAAACTCCTTTAAACTGAAAGGATTTGGATCAAAAGTTTGAATGCCATGAACCCTTCAGGATTGAATAATTTATGGAGTTTAAAACCTTATCTATTGTACTGACCTCTCTATTTTCTGTCCTATGCTTATTCTTAGATTTGTATATTGAAAATGAAGAAACAATGTGTGATCAGGTATTCGCCTTTTAGTCCTGTTTAAATTATTGCTATTATGTATTTATGAAACAACATTTCCTGTGTGTAATGAATTTTCAAGTATTATGTAAAGTTAACAACACCATGAAGGTAGATTGTGTATACAATAGTTCCAAGATATACCATGTATAGTTTAAATGCTAGATTGTTACAAGTATATATAACCATGGAGTTACATTGTCTATTGTTAGATTGTATATAAGGAAAGCACTAGTGTTAGAGATTGTATTGGTTTTATTTCACTGAGTAGATGTGTTTTAATATGAATAGCACTTTTATTAAGCATATGTGCACTTTTGCATTAATAGCACTTTATAATAAGCACTTTATGGGAATGATGATTCGAATAGATAGTTAAAAAAGCACTTTATTTACAGATGGGATCTGAACAGACTCACCTGGATCTTGGATTTGCACTTTGAACTGAAGTACCTGCAGTGGGATGCCTTTATTGCAAGCACCCTTAATTGAATCACCTATGGGGACTGAGGGGTGGGGTTAACTCAGGATTTAATCGTTCACGGGGTGTATCATTACTATACACTTGATAAAGAACGCTTGAAGGTTTGAAACATGTTGTGACCCTGTTTAAGCAGCATTAAAAATCACTTTGAATTGCAAACTATGCTTTGCCTGTGTCTCCCTGCTTCTACTTTTGTTCCTGTTGGATTGTCTGGGGTGTAAGCGGCCGCGCTACAGGGATTGACACAAGCGAACTTGAATGCTACACTAAGCAACTTTCGATAAACAGGTAAATTTGTTTGAAAAGATATTTATGAATATAAAATTCAGGTCAACTAGGTTATGTCAAAGCAGGAAATGAAGAAATAAATGAAGGTATAAATAAAAGATAAATAAATCTTAGTTATTTGTGGAAGTAGATTACTTTTTAAGCAGGTACATCACAGTCTTCATTATGCCCCAGTCTCTTTCATCAATAGCAATTTAGTAAGCATAATTATATTTAGATTTGCTTTGCTTAAAATGCTACCAGAATTTCTTTCAGATCAGATTATAAAGCTTTAATCACATCATTGTTGTTCTGAAAAAGCTAAAAACAATTGCATTATATATATATATTGGTATAGGCTGGTTCTTTCCTTATCATGGAAGTCTGCAGAAACAATAACTTTGCATATTTTTTTTTTTTACACTATAGATCATTTTCTATTGAAATCAAACAACCACGGCTGTAAAGAGTTACTACTGGAAGAATGATCACAATCATCTGTTTTAAGAAATACTCAGGGATATAATGTCAGACTTTTTGAGAAAGCTACAGTACAGCTGATGAGGTCAAGTGAATAAGGTCAAGCCAATCCCAAAGTATAAAGTACTGTTCTTTATACTGCTTACAGAAGCTGTACATCTGAAAGGAAGTGGAGGGTCCTTATTTACTGACCGAGTATAATAATTCACACAAGAATACTTTGGTATCTTGAAAAATTGTTATTTGTAATCCAGTAATTTCTGACACTATCGACCTGTGTGGTGAAGATAAAAATAATGGCAGGATGGTGTTAGATTCTGTGAGGAATACAATATTGAAACAAATGGGACAGAAGTGCGATGTTTGCAAAATTCTTTTACAGTCACTATTACAGAGCACCAAATAGGATTTATTGGTTTGCAGTGCTGTCTATAAGTTGATATTTCTCCGACATTAATATTGTGTATGAATCACAAAGATTGCTCTCTCAAACTAACTAGCATCAGTAGCTAGCCCAAGGACAAGTGCTGCTTAGCGTGCATAAAACTATAGAAACTATAGAAGGGAATCTTGTAGAATTGTTTTGATTTTGTTTTTGTTGGGATATGTAAAGTTACTTTAAGGCTGCAAGTAGCAAGGAGTGTAACAAACAGGAGGAAGGGTTTTACATTGCTGCCCAAAGTAGCATTGTATATTATTATTGGTGAAAGGAGTGTCATATAAAGTGCATAGAACCCCAAATATTAAAGGGTATGTCTACCCCTCCAAAAAACTATTTATATTGTGTTAAGAACCCCCCCCAAACCTTGAGGATTTTAACATTATCAGATACTGCTAACATTACTTACCAGTTTTCTTTTCATCTGTGTGCTTCTGCTTGCTTCCGGGCCTTTTTTCGTGCACGGAAGCAAGTAAAGGGGGCTGGACTGGCAGTGTCTCCTGTGATTGGCTAAGACTAATTTTTTTTGTTTACATAAAAATCCATCCACACATTCTCCTCAATATATCTGAATCTAATCATATTGGTATTGCTACATTCTTCTAAAGTATAATGATAATGCAGTTGCATTATATCTAGCGATCACAAGTGTTGCAGCTCAAAATCAAGAGACTAGGCTAAGTTCAGACACTAAATACCAGATAGCTGAGGGTGGCATGGGAGCTTTTTCAAATCAGTTCGCCAGATGCATTTTGTTCATATTGGACTTAGCAAGAAGTCAGTTATCCAGCATGAGCCCTTTTAACTCTTATGACTTAAAGGGTATCTGCACCCCAAAATCTAATTTTTGCTATAGTGTAAACGCTAGTTTAAAAAGTTCCCAGAAATAGACTTTCCCACCTTTATTCCCTCAGCCTCTTCTGTTACTGCTACTTACTGGAAAGGAGTAGCAATAGGAGTAGCAATGGGGGCTTGACCAGCAGCCACATCTGTCATTGGCTGAGAGTCAGCCAATCATATACGAGGCTGCCTGCTATTTAGATAGACAAGGTAATGAGGCCCAGCAAGTCTATTTCTGGAAACTTTTTAAAGATAAAACCATAGCATTGAGTATTGAAGGGGGGTTCCCTACATTTCATGTCTTTTCTTAACATGCACTGCAGTGCCGAAGGAGGTCATGGAAGGGGCAGATACTGGATTACATACAGACAGCTCCTACTCTTCACTTTCCTGGACATTAACTAGACACTGCAGGAGAACCATTTGGAGCAGAGCAGTAAGGTAAGGATTTTTGAACACACACAAGACATTTCCCTTAAGGTCTGTAAGACATTTCAATTTGCTCCTGAAAGGTTTCAAATATAAACCCTGGAAAGACTGTGTTACTATTGGTGATATGAATCACATTTATATACAAATATAAACCTGGAAAGACTATGTTACTATTGGTGATATGAATCAATTAGTAACAAATATAAACCCTGGAAAGACTATGTTACTATTGGTGATATGAATCACATTTATATACAAATATAAACCTGGAAAGACTATGTTACTATTGGTGATATGAATCACATTTATATACAAATATAAACCCTGGAAAGACTATGTTACTATTGGTGATATGAATGACATTTATATACAAATATAAACCCTGGAAAGACTATGTGGCTCTTGGTGATATGAATGACATTTATATGCAAATATAAACCCTGGAAAGACTATCAGGGCTATTTACCGAGACCCACTATCGCAGAGATGGTCTAAAGGTAACAGGCGTTGCTTGTATTTAATAAAGCGTTTGCGATCAATATTACATAAGTATTTGCGCTAAAAAGTCACGCTAACAGCTTAACATGCGTTTTCTTACTAGAGTTGTGTGTGTCAATACATTGTGTTATAATGAATCACCAAAACTTCTCACACCATTTCTTGCAGAATTAAAAGCCATAAAACGGAAATGTGGATAAAATTTATTTTGCCTTATGTATTGTAAATGTGATTAAAAAAATAGTTTGCAAATATTTATAAAAAAAAAAAAAAATAAATATATATATATATATATATATATATATATATATACTTTCCCTTTAAAAAATTATGCTGCTATTATTTATAATTGGATTCTTTAAGGTCGTAAGTAGTGGCTACAAAAGTATTTAACTAATTGTATTATCTTCACACACGATAGTTCATAATGATCATGCATTAATAAATATATATGCAGCATAAATGTTTTGCGTTGCATATATAATGCAACATCCATAAATGTTTGCTTGCAACACACATGCATGGTTGACTTCTTATTGGTCCTACTCAAACCGGGACGGTTGGGGAGGGATGGACAACATGGGAATTACTTGCATTACCTAGACTTAAGCACCAGACACACACTGCCCACATGTCACACACTTCACAGACAGTTACAACTAAAGGACAAAGACATCATGGCACTTTTAATTCGGACCAGAAAATAACTATATTGATTGGGATCTAATAGTCAATATAAAGTGGCCCTTGAGCAAGGATTAAGTCTTACAGTGCAAACAAAGTGACATACTGCTAACTAATGTGCAAAAAATAGAGAACGCTTAATAAAAACACATAGAGCCCGTCTTTAACAACACACACAAAGAGCCAGCACGTCACATGCTTCAGAGACATTGCCGCCCATTAGTCACTCAAGTGCTGCGGTATTCAGTTGCAATCAACATGTTTTACCCACAGCAAATTCCATGTAGCATGTTCACCACAACATTTGTATATTTACGCTCCAATTGGAAAAACTGATAACGTTGCATATAAAGTTTTGCTATAAACATATGGGCTATACTTTCCCCAAGCAATGTCACCTCCTCAACTCATACATGACGTACATTACCAACTGTGCACTTCTTTTGCCCTCTGTTTCTTCCATCTAAGCTAAACACACACCTGCACATAAAAATACTATAACCACATGTGTACACGGGCAACACCAGGTACAACTGCTAGTAATAATAATAATGTCATGATACTAATGGGAGTAGAGTTCCCAACCCTTTCCTTTAAAGTGTTTGGACAATCAATATTTTCAAGAAACCAATCTATTATTTCTCTATTATGAAAGCACCCATGCACCTCAAGATTGGCTGCAGCTCTGGGTGAATCTCCCTGAATAAGTTTGTGACCTCATATGTAACACTTATCTTATATGTAAGAATTGCTATATGGGCTTAATAACTTTGGATCTTTGGACTTTTGTTCTCAACTTAAGTATAGAGATGTTTGAAACTGTTGAGTTTCGTTTTGTTTTTGAATTTTCTAAATTTTAGGAAAGTTCGAAAGTTCGAGTTTCGATTTTCTAAAATCGGCTACTTTCGGTTTTTGTTTCTCAAAAATCGGCTACTTTCAAAAATCATCTTCTTTCAATTTTTGATTATCGAAAATCGTCTACTTTCGATTTTCGATAATTATCTACTTTTGATTTTTGATAAAAATCGACATAACTTAGAATTTCAACTAATTTCCAGATCAGCAGATTTCCTCTGTTATGCCACTTTGGTCAGTCATAAAAAAAACCTATTAGTAGGTAGTACTCATGTTTGGGTATTTGACATTTATCCCAAAATTAGAGCAGGAATACAATGTGATTTTCTGTACAAATTATTGCTAGTTCAAATGGTAAAGTATACATCTACTAGTAAAATATAAGTAATGCACATATTTGAATGGAACATCTTTTTGTTCATTTCGATATCTGTCCTGGTCTTTGAAGGTTTCCATTAACAATGGGCTTTATGGAGCTTCTGTGTGTTGTAGCAAATATAAAAACCTTGAAGGACAATAGACATTTTATTATTTGTTAGTATTTTCAAGTCTAAAAAAAACAATATAACAATCCCCAGAGGTGGGGAGTTGGATAGCAAATAGTTTCCATGTCACCAAGTGTATTATTTGGTTCTTTATTGTATACAACCTTTTATTGCTTCATATATGTTGATGATTATGTATTGCTGCATTGTGTTTGCACGTTGAAGGATGCAATGACTAAAATATGTTTGACAATTCATTTCTTGTATCTGAATGTCATGCTATCACTGCCTACAAAAAATACTTTATGGGAAGTTTTATTTTAGAATCAAACCAGTTAAGTATTTTGCAAGTTATAAATCTATTCTTAATATCTTCTTATGTACTATAGTCACAGTTTTTCGATTTTTTGCCATTTACATATTGCATATGTTGGAAAATATTCCCCGTAGTTGTAAAAGGCGATATGGAATATCTCTCTGGAATAGACGCGCCCTTTTACAACTACGAGAATACATAATAACACAAGATAACTAGAAAGACAGATATGAGCAAGGAAAGTATGATGGTCCTGGATCACTTCAGGTATGGGGGACTTGATGGGAAATATATTTAATTAGGTTTTTTAATAAGCACTATCAGGGTTATTCAATAAAAGTTCTTATCGTTAAAAATGGTGCTAATTCTGCCCCAACCAATCAGATGTTAGCTTTGAAATGTTAAGTAATATCTGATTGGTTGGGGCAGAATTAGCACCATTTTAAATGATAGGAACTTTTATTGAATCTCCCTGTAAGTATATATAGGGTGACAGGGAAACTATATTATTTATTGGTGGGAGGGCTGTTCTGACAATATGGAAGAAGAGGAACTGAGATAAAGAGTAAGTGTGTCCTGACAACAGCCCAACAATGTCGGAAACGTGGCAGAAATAAACTTCATTAATCTGAAGTCCTGTGAGCATGCCCATTCATGAAAATGCAACATAATATATACGTTCATTAGAACATCTTTAGGCCAGTCCATAGGTTTTAGCCAACTTTTGTCCATCTTTAGGACAAAGCCCTATTTATTTCATGCATACTTTCATAAAGATACACCCATTCCCATCTCTCAGACATCCCCCATATACCACATTGGCTTCACCCTGTGTGAAATATATAGCACACATGTTAACATACATCAAATAAAGCATCTTTTAAAGCTTACCATATAAAATAGATACAAGCTATACAAAGTATTTAAACCAATTAAGTTAAAATTTAACTGTATCACACTCTAAAAAGTTAAGATCCTAGAACATATTATGATGTCAAAACTTAATATAATAAAAGAGTATTAGATGTCCACTTGTTTTCAAAGAGGCTTCCCATTCGTGAATATAATAGAATTGGTCTAATATTCTTATACTCTTAACAGTAATCCCATTCTATCTTTCTCTGAGAATGATAATGATAACTGGTTTCTTAAGGGGGCCATACACTAGAAAGATTTTACTTACTCAATATGCAATTGCAAAATGAATGGGATTTGCGATCGCATGTTGGTCGCAAAGAAGAACAGGAAAGGCGGTTTCGGCAGGATCACTCTAATGTTGTGGGTCGCTCGGTCGGGTAAGTAAAATCTTTATAGTGTATGGCCACCTTTAGGAGTATACAGGTATGTTTAGGTGCCTAAAGAGTATACGGGTCTGTTTACGGGTCTGATAGGTGCAGGTATGCTATTATAGGCCCAGATTTCCCACACCTCCATAGTGGCAACCATCTTAAAACAAGAGATAGATTGACATGTCTTAGTACCCCTGTTTTATACTTTATTAGGTGCCCGTGTGGCCTCTACTGCAAGGGTAACACATCTGCCTCCCTAAGAGACAGTTGATAAGACTCCACAGTCTGAATTGTCGATCCCGACGCAAGTTTGGTAACTGAGCGTTTGGGGAATGCTCAGTTACCAAACATTTACAAGCTGCTAATCATACATTGGCAAGTATTCGGGGCAGGGCAATAGATGTGCTCTGGCCCTGCTCCAAAAATAGTATGGTGTATCAGGCTCCCGGGGACCCTGGTACTAAAAGGTTTGAGCAAACAGCTTTATTTGAAATGTAGTATGGGATTACCGTTAATACTGAAACCTGAGTTTTAATCAGATTTTATGAGTTTGTACAGACTCTGACTTTTTAGAACTCTCCAAACTACAAACGTTCGAGTTTTCCGAACTCGTGGACTTTTTAAGAAAAATTATCAGAAATAAAGGACGTTAGCACTCCATAATCCTAGAGTGCAGCGTTCAGTACTTTCCAGGATTTTCCCTAAAATCGAGGGTTAGCAAACGCTACATTCAAGGGTTATCGCCAAATTCACCAATAACTCTGGAATGTGGCGATCGACATCAGTAACCTTCAAAAAATCAATGCAGAAACCCAACAATTGCTTGATCGTGAGGAAAGTTATCTCTCTCTATTGCCTCCTCTAGGCAATGCACCGATAGCGGCTCTCAGTTCATAGTGAATGGGGTTTACCCATTACGAATCTTTAACGCTAGCTATCTGCTGGCATTGAAGAGCTGTTATTGGCTCGGTACACCCTTGTGGCGGTTGCGCGAAACAGTTTTTGCTGTACCGCTGCAAATGCCGGAAGTTATGTCTTTAAGTCACGTTAACCCTTGGATGGAAAAAGACGTTTACAGCTCTATGTACATAGCCCTATAAGTGTTAAAACAAGTTTTGGTAATGTTTACGTTTTCCCCAGACCATTTCATAGGTCCCAGAGCCATTGACAGTAATTAATATTGCTATTTTAATTTTATTAGAAACTTTTCAAACTATTTTTCCCCATTGACTTTAATACATCTGTTTTTTGAAAATTTAGAACTATAGAACTTTTACTGATATTCTATAGTTCTAAAACTACCAAATTTTAAGAAGATCAGCCATCTCTACTTACTGTTAAAGGGCATGTCCACCCCCGAAACTAAAATTTAAACCCATACTGGCCCAACTGTGTACTTTAAAAAAAACTTTACCTTACATCTCTGGTCCTTATGGTTCTCCTGCTATGCCTTTTCAAGGAAAGTGAAGAGTAGAAGCGGTCAGTGATTCATTAGGAGACCTGTTTCTTTACTAACCTCAACATAGTCTGATGCATGTGCAGGGGAGCCCTTCCCCCTCTCCCATCATCCAGTTCTATCCTCTGCAGCCGTTTACTTAGCGTAAATCCCTTTTCGCATAAGGTAAGTGACTCCTGCCCACCCCCAACCACCATAATATTTCTTTTGAAAAATGCTATGGTCGTTACTTACGGACCCTTCTCTCCCGTGGCGTATTCAATGACATCAGCTGCATTTGTGATTGGCCACGTCTTAGCCAATCAGAGAAGTGGCTGCCGGTCCGGCCCCTGCTTCAAATTCCGCAAGCAGGGAGCCGGACCAGAGACAACACGGGAGAGAAAGGGTTGTAAGTAGTGATTTAAGCATGTTTTTCAGAAATAAGCAGGTGGTTGGGGATGGGCAGGGGTCAGCTATCTTATACTAAAAGCTAGTTTTTAGGGTGGACATGCCCTTTAAACCATCTCCCTTTTACAAATGGTTCTTTCAAAGTGAATTGCCTTTACCCTGCCCATCCAGGAATTTGAAACATCTGCATGTAAATTCCAAGCGTAACTTTTTTTTAGATTGGCTGGCAATGACAGGGCATATGATTTAAGGGATGTCATTTATGAACCTAGATCTTACAGAAAACATGTGAGATCTGTATTGGTTGTGGTTAAGTTTGAATACGACATGCTGCCCACAGTGCTTAGCATACATATAAGAAGGAAGCCTGCATTTATAATACAGCATTAGTGTGGCATGCTTTTCCCAATTTTGCAAACAGGAAACAAAAACGGCTGCACTCCCGGTATTCAAAGCAACTTTATTTAACACATATAGAAGACATGCAGCAACCTCCTGATGATGACGCTGCATGTCTTTTGTGTGTAGTAAATAAAGTTGCTTTGTATACCGGAAGTGCCGCCATTTCCTCCTTTCATAATAAATATAGCATATAAACTGCAATATTTATAAACACCGTCACAGATATCACACCCCTCCCATATTTTGCAGGATTCTCCCGCATTATGGGGTGGCCTGTCGCACTCCCGCTAGGCCACGCCAGACTCCTGTAACTGAGAGGAGTCGCTCTTCCCCAAAAAAGGGTAAGGGGTGGTTTGTAAAAGTTGGAAAATAGCCTATGTTTTTTTCTAGGTCCTGAAATTTATGTATCCAAGTCTCATAAAAAATTGTCCCAGCTGTTCGAAAGTCTTTCTGGAACATACCTACACACATTCATTGACTTTTATATAGAGAGATTTGTGAGCATTTCTGCAGCAGCAGCAGTCTTTATACGTGTTCATTTTTGCACCAAGCCGCACTATTTTTAGAAGTGTGTGTATTTCTCAACTGCCTGTTAACCCCATTATATTTGTATGTTGCACTTTATTTTTTTCCAGACTTCTATTTACTGACTGAGGTATGGGCAGTGAATTAATTCTCCTTTGCTGTTTTTATATTTCTGTCATGGACCTATTTGGCAATGTTTAATTAAAATGAATGTTTTTTTTTATTTGGTTATTTATTTCTTGTCTACTAATATATTTTTCGCTACAGACACAGCAGATCATTATATTGAGCATGTGCTCCCATTCTGCTTTGCTATATAAAATATTCAGTTAGAAGTTACCAAGCTGAGTTTTCAGACTGTCAAAAAGTAACTAACAGTACAAGTGAATATTTAAAATGTGAGTTGAAAAGTTTTTTTTAAACAGTTACTGTTCTAAACATATAAGGTAAAGTCACATGTATTACCTGTAAAGTGATCTGTGATGTGTTTCAACCTGTATATTCCTAGAAAGATACCTGAAAATGTAAAAGAGGAAATTTACTCAATTTACTGTAGGCACCCAACTCCTATCAATTATACTCTGAGGATTAAACCAATAGGTGATCACCCCTTGGTTTACCATAGAAAACCTGTTATAGTTACCTGTAGTGAGTTTTGGCAGTCCAGTCAAACTCCCCTGCTTGGGACCAGGAACTAATCAATGTGAATATGCATGAAGCATGTCTTCCCAGGTCCTGAACTAAGGGAGGGCAGGCAGAGATAGAACATATTGCTGAATGCAACATAAGAATAACTCCAGGGTGGGGTCCTCATCCTGGGTATTATTAATAGCAGTAAAAGGGAGGTTAGTGAACTATAATGTCCCTTTAAGTCATATTTTAATCCAGTTATGGAGGGGGAGCAGGAGCATGGAAAGTCAGCAGACTTTTTATTGCACCAGGAATCTCAGACCTTGCACAACCAGTGCAAGCCCCACACTGTTTTATACCAGGAGATGGGAGTTTTCTACCAATTTATGTTATAATGCCTGGTATTGCATCTATCTGTTAGTAGTATAAATTCTGATTAAAATCCAATAACCTCACTATTTAGTAGCTATGTACACAGCAATACTGTAACAGCATGGACAGATTTCAATCTCAGGAGCCCAGCCGCCTAAATTTCGAAAGCCTGGCTGACTAAAGACCACCCCTCCACAGGCCACACCCGCAAACCACACCATGTTTTTTTCATTATGGGGGAATATATATATATATATTACTAAAGTAATTATCATTGCAAGTAGAGAATATATAGTATTACTATATGATCCTTATATAATAGAAAATATGGATGTTTTTGGTCCTGAACTGCCTGCTGTGCTTCTTCTATGGTAACCTATTCAGGAATCCGCCCCCTAAACTGGATTTAACAAAAATTTGTTTATTTCTCTTTTAAATCTACTTTAGAACAAGCAAACAGGAAAACAGCAGTGGGTGTCAATGGGCAACACAAACAAGTATGTGCAAACAATCTGATACTTTATTCCAACAACCCCACACTCAGTCTATTCCACATAAAGTACACAGTACGAAAATAGTTAAAAACATATCCACCTTAAAAAGCATTTTAATAGTGTATATACCAGTATATACTGTATAAAGGGTAAGGGACAAATAAAGCCCTTCCCTATTCTTCACTAATCATGTTAGTACATACATCCATAAAAATACATAACACCCTAAGGTAAGTAGTAAGCAAACCAGAAGACCACCAGCTCCCCACATAGGTCTGTAAGGTACCATGGTAAGGCAGAGGGAGCACATTAAAAAGAAATAGAACGAATGCCTAACGCATTTCGTCCAAAAGGACTTCCTCAAAGGCGAGAACTATGTAATCACATGGCATCTTAATATAGGCCTCAAAGTCGCATGGTAGTGACATCAAAGATCCGCACCATAATGCATATTTGGCACCATTCAGAAGTGTTAAGAGGGCGTGACTCCCAATTAAGAATTTACTTCCGGCGCTTTAGTGCTTTTTTAAATGTACTACAGGGGGTGTCAATCCTTTTTACAAACCCAATGAGGTTCAAAATAAATTGCCAACAATATTTAATTAAGGGGAGGGGAGTATTGAAAGCTGCCCTAGAACCACAGGTTCCCTAGGCATGTGCCTACTTTGCCTAATGTTAATTGCAACCTTGTGGAACAGTGTGTTTTACTAGTAATTGGTATCATAATTGTAAGCTTTATTAAACGTGTTAGGATGATGTACCTTATTATTCTTTAATGATGAAAAAAAAAAGTGAAGAACAGTAATAGCCAAAGAAATATGAAATTGCTATAAAAGAATTCCCATGTATTAATAAACAGGTTCTCTCCTGATTAGTTCTTCTAAAGACTGATGAGTAATCTGGACTACTTAATTAAATGATAACAAAGGAAAGCTTGAAAATGAGACTTCTTTTTAATTAGCCAACTTCGTATTCATTTTAGATAACACAATATTGATTTTGAAGCAAAAAGACCAGTGGTCAAACAGTGATAGGTTGTTAAAGGTAAGACAAGCTCTGTAATGTTTTCTTGTGCACTGCAGGATCCATTTTACTTGATTTAATTAATTTATGGCAGCAACTTTGGCTGAAACCAATACTATGAAAAAATAATGTAATATTAATTTAACAGAGAGCTAGAAATAATTCTAAGTAGATTACTATATTCATTTTTATAACAAAATTACCATATTCTATCATTACTTACACAGCCCGATCCCTTGCCACTGCTCTGCTGTCTTCACTGCAGCTCTGGTAAAGGAAGACACTGATTGGCCATGCCTTGAGGGGAGGGGGGTGTTATGGTGGACATACCATTTAATGATTGCTGTGGATTAATACAAATACCTCTGAATATATGTATCCGCCCAATCCCAATCCCAATCGTAAAATAGCAGCATTGAACAATCAAGATTGGTCCGCTTAAAATTTCAGGGGGGAGAAATGAGAAAAAAAATCCCTGTGTCTGATAGGCCAGAAAATCAGATGTCAATCAGAGGGTCAACCATATATGATTCGATATTAGGATTTGGGTTATCATATGACTGGGGTTGATACATATATGTGCCCCTTAAACCTAAAATGTAAATGAGTCTGGCTGGATTCTATTATGTCCTATCTAGCAGATAGTTGTAACTCTCAGCTCTTAAATCAGCAGCGTCATGGAGAAATCATCTGATATTTCGCAGATTGTCACCGGGAGGTCACCCAGTAGTTTTTGAAAGATCTTGCAAATATGGAAATAGAGAAGTTACTAAGAATGCACAATGTGTGTATCAGGGTCAGTGATATTCTCTGTAAAAACTAGAAACCTGCAAAATTAAACTGATGGTTTCATGAAAAATCTGCTGGGTTTAGAACTGAGAAAAACGATTCATGCAGGTTCATTTATATTTTAGCTTTAACTCTTCTTTAAAACCATTTGTGTAAAAGTTTGCTGTGATTCTGAGCAGTGCTAAAGGCTGAAAATAGGACTTTAATGTTTCTGTATTACTATGCAACTTTATTATCTGCATTTAATGGATAGGAACAATCAGGTGCTGCATGCAGTGGGTTTCCCTAGTTAGAGATGGGCAGTTTGGGCTAGGCCACACCGCCGTGATTCCGAACACATTTTAAGATCCAATCTCGATGTGTGCATCTCATGCCATTTGGGGGTAACCAACCCCTCTGGCTGTGTTGCAATTTGATCCGTTTTCCGAACGCATGCAGAACTTTTAAATGCAATCAAAAGTCTGGATGTTAGCCAGATGTTATCCATCCCAGGATTCTAAAGGAGCCATTGACAAAGCTCCACGAGCGAAACGCGTTGGGGTGCTCTCCTGCCCATCTCTTTCCCCTGGGTGGATTCCTTTCTTAGTATTGCTAATTGAGCCTTTTACACTGCAGGCCCAGATACTCAGACACTTTTCTGACTGTCCGTGCATGGACCCAAGCTGACTCTAGATGGAACGATAAGTATAGTTACTTACTGGTGGACAAATTTACGTATATGATGGGGTGGGTAGATTAAGACGTTTAGCTACATTGCTATTGGTTTGCACACTTATTTGCACTATAGTATTTTTGATATATATTACTGATTGAATGATACCACTGAATTGCAGGTTTTTAATCTGTTTATAATAAATAAAGTGCTGTTTTTAGACTACTTACCTCGATCCTCTAGGATTTTTTCTTTTTGGGATTTAACTATATTATTCTAGGGGGAGGTTTTGATTAGATTTGAGAGTCTTGTGGACTATATAGGATTCTAAAGGAGCTAAGCTCAGTAGTAGCCTGACCGCTAACTCTAGTTAGCGGTCATGTTTCAAGTGATTGACAGATCACTGATGTGGTACTTATATTTCAAAAGGGACTCCATTTCCTAATTATAGAGCCATCAATTTGACATCTGTGGTGAAAAAGCATTTAGAAAGAGTATTGAGGTATAAGATATTCAAATACATTTTAGATGACAACCTTATAAACAGGGGAGTCTCTAGGGTTTAAGAAGATCAAGGGCACTTTTGGACACTTTTTTTAGCCCATGTTCCCTTCCCTGCCACAATTAAGCCACACCTACTAGGTACTTAATAGACATTAGATAGCCAGAGACAAAAGCAGACAGACATACATAGTCAGAGAGATAGATACACAGCCAGATAATTAAAAATAAATAGACAGAACAACAGAGAAATAGACAGACAGAGATGGAGATAAGAGGTAGACAGAGATACACAAATTAATGACAATGAGGCACAGTAAACTTTTATTACATGATACTGGTAGAAAACTGGCAATTTCAATATATGCTGGTAGCAAATGGGAATTTCATTACATACTGGACCCCGTTTAAAAAATCCCATGATCCCAGCCAGACCTGATCAAATTTTCTGAGCCCAGTTATAGTTTCCCAACCCTTGCGCTTGGCTTAGTTGTCCAGCAGCACAGAATCACACAAAACCACTTACTGAACCTTTTTCTTGCTCAGATCAGCTGCCTGCAGCCCTACACTGCTATGCTATATGTCCCTGCTTCAAATCACTTTCTCTCCAGTCTCCTCAGTCTTCACCCAGTAATTGTTTGCAGCTAGGATGTGGGTAGCTGCTCCTCCCCCAGGGCACAGAGCATAGCTTGGGTTTAAAGGGCATGTCCACCCTTAAATCAAAAAACTGGCCACATATGTCTTATTGCTGTTAGCAATATTAAGTTACAAAGTAAATTTCACATTTCATTCTCAATACATAAACTGTGCTTTACATATATTTATTTTATTATTGTGCTCTTATTGTATACATTTTAGAACTTTTATTTTGTAATTGTGTGGGTGTGTTGGTGTAATCGGGTGTGTTTTTGTAGTTGTGTAGGTTCGATTTTAGAGGATCAAGAAGGGTCAAGAACAGAACAAGAAAGTGGTGGACAAAGTATTAAAAGACACAGATATTCAACATGCTCCAAAAGAACAAAGGGACTAGCCCAGAGATACATCAGGAAGGTCCGGTTTAAGAAATGGTAGCCCCTACTGACAAATTAACAATAATAAATCTGACCTCTTACAAGTTGACAAAAAGGTAGGACAGCTAATTTAGACTCCACCTTTCTCTGATTCTGCAGCAATTTCAACTTTCTATAATGTAATGCTGACAGAAATGCAATGCCCACAGATAGGTTTAACTAAAAACAATTTATCAGCAGCGTAAAATGCAGCTTTAAAAGAACTAAAAGAAATGAATGATATAATCATTAAAAAATCAGACAAAGATTGTAACATAGTACTATGTCTGCTGAGATGTATACAAAAGAAGCAATGAGACAATTAAACTATCATGATAACTATATCTCTTTGGTTTCAGGCCCTACAAAGGTATATCAGCGATAATTAATGAGGCTTCTAGAAAGAGAAAGCAAAACAAAAACTGTAATAGAAAAAGAAGCAGCCTTCCTTACATTAAACAATACAGTCATACCCATGTTTTATCTACTACAAGTGCAAAAGAATCTTGAACAGCCACCAGGTATGCCCTCGGTAGCTGGTCTCGGGAGTTTATTAGAACCGTCATGTATTTTTATCTAAAAGTATTTACAGCCATTTTGTAAATCTATATACATGATACAGCTATCTAATAATGAGGATACAAAACATCTACCTTGATGAAGGAGACCTCCTGGTGGCATTAGATATAGTGGCATTTTATTCATGCATAGAGTGTAGAAGCAACCAAATATTTCTTACAAGGCTGAGATGTACGCTTAAACTCCAGAACGAATTTAAGAAGCGTGCTTAGAAAGTCATACCTAGACCACTGCTACTTTGTGCAATCCAGGGGGACTGTCATTGGTGCAAAATGCACGCTGTTTTATGCCAACCAGTTTTTAGGTTGGTGGGAGAGAGAAAAAGTTTTATCTCCCTAAGGGACAGAGCAAGGTTTGGCATCATGGTAGCCATCTGGATTTGTATTATAAGTGACATTGTATTTATTTGAAAAATAACCTATTTAATATAACTCACACCTATTAAGCCACAGAGGAAGTCGTTTTAGAGTTGGGGGAAATGGCCATTTTGGAAACTAGTTTCTATAGAATGCAAACTGCAACAAATGCTCTTTTGCACTATACAAGGGTGCACTCCAAAACTCCTGTACAAGACTTACCAAATTGTTATTATTATTGAGTGGGGTGAAATTGTAGTTATGACATTGAATCAGAAAAACTCACTTCACACTTTATTAATAGCTGTGTTAACCCTCTATTGCAACAGTGTAAGCAGTATAAAAGAACAAAGACACAGACTTATTGCCAAAAGGTGAAAAAATTAGCTTCACCACAACATGGTAAGCAGTGAGACTCACTCAAACTAATGTTAGCACCACACTGGGCAATACTGGACAAGGTAAGTACATTTATTTAGGCATACCCAAAACTGACTACTACCATAGGTGACTCGCTGGCCAAAATGTACTATAAAAGACCAAGCCAATGAACAGGCAGAGGAAAGGTTTTAAACGGGTGCTTCCCTTGTGAGAAATGCAAAATGTGCCCATTTATAAAGAGAACAGACGAGATCATGTATGCAACACAGACTGAAGATTTCTACCTTATCTCAACTATGATTCAACTAATGTTTACATCTTGACCTGCAGCTGTCCTGGGATTTATATGGGTAAAAGCATGTACAAATCAAAAGAGTGTTTAGTCAGCACATTTTAAATATATGTTTGGTACCACTTCATAAGGATAAAAAACAAGTCATTTTATCCATGGCTAAACATTTTAAAGGAGAACTAAACCCAAAATACAAAGGCAGCTCCACAGACTCTATAACTGTCACTTTGTAAAACCATTTGTCTCTCACCTCTAAATTCAGCTTCTTAGTGTAGAAATCATTTAGAACATTTCAGGATACTGGCAATCTATGATGTCACGGCTGGCTTCTAGTGTTGCCTCTTCCTTGTGGTCCAGGTAGCAAATTCTAACTAGCTACCTTGTGTTTGTTTCCCACTCCCCTTATGCTAAGCTGCATGTAACATTTGACCTCAAAGTCCCCACCTGCCAGTGTCTCCCAGCCAATCATCAGAGAGATCAGAGAATATTAGCTGTTTTTCCTGCTCAAACAGAGTGGGGGAAGGTGTTAACCCTTTTCATATGTATTTAGGAAGCAAACTGTTAAACTTTTATATTTGTGAGCATTTCTGCAAGACCGTGTCTTTTTAAGTGTTTATATCTGCACTCTACCATTTATATTAGTGTGTGTATTGTTGTACAGTTAGAAATGTAATGCAAGCTGCATTGAGTATAGCCTTACAGCATGCATTTAATGCAATGGCAGCAGGTCAATTTCATGAGGTTGCGGCCCCACTTAAGCACATGGAAGAATGCACAATCGCAATGATGTACTTCCGTGCGTAGGCTTTGTCCTCCTTTATCAGAGACCTTATCAGAGCTCATGCAATACAGACCAAAAATGGTGATCACATGTGCTCCGATGCACAAAGAAGCACAGTGCATGTAGTGGGGCATAAGCTATTACATGCCTGCACCTCCACTAGCCCAATCGGAGCGCAAATCCTGATCTAAAACGCACTAGTAGGGCCTAGCCCTAAGAGTTTGAGTCTTAAAGGGAAAGGTGGCAATCCCAGTATAATTGTACTGATCACTTTACAAGGACGTGTACAAGGACCACGTCACATTAAAAAGCACGATCGGATCACACTTAAAAGTGCATTAGTGTAGCCTAGCCCTCATAGAAACAAAACAGTGCAGTGCTGCAGGTGCAGTATGTTGAAACCCAATAAAATACATGAAGCATGGCTGAGCTGGAATTACTATTGTTTAATTGCAATCAGTGCAGCCCTCCTAATTTTTCTGTTTGTCTTTTTTATTTTATATATATAAAATTTTATATATATATATATTTATTTTATATACTGTAGTTTTTACTACCCATGAGCATCGTTGTTCCCTTTATTTATTGAGATATGAAATTATTTAATTATTGCAAGTTGTTTGTCACTTTCACCTGTTAACCAATTGATTATGTGCTTGTTCTATACGTTATTTAAAGGGGAACTGTGGTCCAAAAATGACTTTAGGTAAATTGAGGTAAATTGATAGGAATTGCTCCCCTGAGAATTTTTGCAATTTATTTCCATTGTTTATTTTGCATAGTTTTGAAGATATTTACATTTTTGTGTGTGATATGGCAGCAGGATCACCAGGTCCCCTGCACTTCCTGCTTCCTGCTCTGAAACTGTCAGTCAATCTGTCCTGTGTCTCCTCCTCCCCTTTGCAGCCCCCCTGGTCCCTCCCACTCATGGGCCCCATGGTCCCTCCAGTTGCAGGCCCCCCATGGTCCATTATCTTACAGACCCATGTGGCTCCGCCCACTCGCGGGTGATGTGGCCACGCCCACTCATGGGTGCCTAAGCCCTGATCACTCGCGGGTGCCATGGGTTACTCAGACCCCCCCCTACAGAAAACAGAGTGCCTGAAAAGACTGTTTTCACACAGTGAAAGAGAAGAGCTGTAGATTCCCTTACCTTCTCTGTCAGGACTTCACAGAGCAGAGAGGAGGAGGGACTTCCTATCTCCCTCACACACTGAAGGAGTCTGAGGCTGTGCTCACCAGCGGCACTGTGCCGGAGGAACCTCAGGAATGTCACATGTTAGCCTCCCACCCATTAACTTTCTGGTCAGTCATTTCTGTATATCCTGGGCTGTGGAGCACGTAGAGAGGTGGTTGATGGCTCGTTTTGGAAACTGGCCTTTCATTTAAACTTAACTTGTTTATAGACCACAGTTCCCCTTTAAATGTATCACCTGCTTGTGGGAGTATCCTTCTGATGAAGTTACGGTGCAAGTGTCACAAAACGTGTCAGGGTCATGTGATGGTCTCCCTTTGTGAAGTATGCTATCTACCGAAATATAAGTTAGTTTCACCTTCGCTGGTTGCAGTTCGTTGTTCCTTTATATGTTTACAAGCCCTGCTAATTACATGTATTAAGTGTGTCCCTACTAAACCAAATGATCTGACAACTCAGATTGGAAGTAGTGTAAAGACAATGCCATCTTTGCTTTAAGACCAAAACAGGAATGAAATGTACAAGACAAATGGCTGGTTTTAATTTCTACAAGAAGCATGATGCAGGCTACATTGATTTCAGTGTAGCTATCCAGCATGTATTTAAAGCAATGGAACTTAGCACAGCAGCATGTAGATTTCATACGTGTTCAGCTCTTAAAGGCAATAATGGCAACCATAGTCTTGCGCTGTATCATATGAGTATAAGAGGCTTAACTTAGCCATACTTCAAGTGTATTTAATAAGTGTGCCTCTATTTTTCACTGATCAGGCAACCCTGACCCTTTAAATAGATACATTACTAAGAAATGCATTTCCCAGAGTTGTGCTAAAATCAGGTTCACTTCATTTCCCTTCCCCTTCAGCTCTGTACTATGTTTTATTTACTGTATATATACAGCATAAACAAATACACACTCTTCCTACCCCCAACATTCTCTTTAATAAGGTACACTGATGAGAAATACATTGCACAGAGCTGTTCTAAGATCAGGTTCACTACACTAACCTCCCCCTACAGTTTCTATAAATACAGCATAATACAGCATAAATACAGCCCTCCAACAGTCCCCTTTAAGAAGGTAAACTTTCCGCTAATATTGTTGCAGCTGACAGGGAGAGCTAGAGACCTTGAAACTACAACACTTAAGACACAGGTCTGTAGGTCTGTAGCTGTAAATAGTGCAGATTTATTGCAAAACATGCATGCTACATGTTTTGGACCCACTCATCCTTAACTGCTTCCAAAACATGTAGCACACATGTTTTAAGGAATGACAAGTAGGTCTGAAACATGTAGCACACATGTTTTGCAATAAACCTGCACTATTCACAGCTACAGACCTGTGTAGGGTGGCCACCTTTGCTTTTATGACTCGAACATGGATGAAATCTATATACTACTGTGCAAAGTTCCATTGCTTTAAATGCATGCTGTATGGCTACAATGAAATCAATGTAGCCTGCATCATGCTTCTTACAGAAATTAGAACCAGCCATTTGTTTTGTAGATTTCATACATGCTTGATTCTTAAATTCAAAGGTGGCAACCCTAGACCTGTGTCTTTATATGTTTCACCTGCAATATATATGTTTATGCTTGGATTTGGTGGAGTGGAAGCCTTTGTGAGACATACATTATTTCAGATCTGGACACCCTAGATACCCAGACCAAAATACATCACACTACAACACTGCTACTTGGAAAGTGTTAATCAGTGAATCTCTCTGCACCACCCAGATACTTCTGCAATTTGAATATTGATGATTTAATATATTCCTACATCATAGGGTTTAAGAGGTGGGAGTGGAAATCACACGGGTGCAGAAAATGTAGTAAAGGCAAAAGTACTGGCAGGCAAGGGAAAATGTCAGCTTCCGATTTGGGGAACAAATAGAACAAAAAAAAAAAATAGCTAATACAGGAAAAGAAAAGGCCCCTGAGTGGAATCTTCCATGCTGGGAAGGTTATTGAGGCAAGTACTTTCTAACTCAAGCTTTGACTTTTTTTGAGTTTAGTTCTCCTTTAAGGATTACCATAGAAAAACTACAAGGAATGTGCTGTGTTTTGCCTTTGAAAAAGTTCAGAGAAATATCAGAGGAGGCGATGTAAATCTCAAACTATTACAAAGAGTTTTAATGAAGTCTTAATGAAAATTAGACTTCTCCATTTATAGTTAATGAAAATCTAATAAGTACTTATCCAATCCCCCCACCCAACCTAGCACTTGATGAGATAGCATATAGATGATACTTTTCAAATTGTGTGTCCAAGTAAGATATCTTGTTTATAGGTGATTTTGTATTTACTAACAGGCACCTTCAAGGGGTTAATTAAAAGCTGCATTATAACATATACGTTGATCTTCACTGGATTGTTTTATTTTAGTTTTAGTTTTATGTAAAATGACCTTTGACTTATGCAGCCCTTTTAAATTGCCCCTATAATATTATTCCCAACACAAATTGTCTCTAGAGCGTCACCTACCACTCAATAAGGGAAACTACCACACCTTCAAAAAGGATCAATGGTGCATGTAGCGTAGGCTGAATAAAGAAGCCGACGTCATTGGTGAGCGTGTACAGCATTAACACGTGTGTCTCTCAAGTAGGCTCTGATGTTCACTTGACCTTCCAGAGATTAAACTAATGTTTCTTAAAGGATAAGTGCACTATAAAATCAAGTTATGTTCATTTGGAAGCTGCAGCTTTAAAAATACCGTTGCCATATTTTTTTTTTACCTATGCCCCTTCAGAGCCTAGCTTTGTACCTTGAAATTTGCTGACATCTTGTTACTGGTTTGCTGAATGTTAAGCTCCGCCCCTCTGAGATTTCCTCTGCTTTGTCCTGCTTGAGCCTCAAACAGTAATGCATGTGAGTTCCGTGCACTCTCCTGCTTGAGCCTCAAACAGTAATGCCTGTGAGTTCCGTGCACTCTCCTGCTTGAGCCTCAAACAGTAATGCCGTGACACACATGTGTGTGCAAGGAACTAACAAGCATTACTGTTTGAGGCTCAAGCAGGAGAAAGCAGTGGAAATCTCAGAGGGGCGGAGCTTAACATTCAGCAAACCAGTAACAAGATGTCAGCAACTTCCAAGGCACAAAGCTAGGCTCTAGAGGGGCATAGGTAAGAAAAAAATATGGCAACGGTATTTGAGCAAACACAAAGACCTTGCTCTCAATTCCCACTTCTGTCATTTATAAACAGATTAAAAAGAAGAGGCCTGAATCTGCTATGCCTGAATCTAAATTCTTACTCACTTTTTCATTAAAAAAAAGTAAATTTGTCTGGCACAATCTATTTCTCATAAATCCATGTTGACTACTACTAATAAAATCAGTTCTGGAGACAAAGTCAAGGACCTCATGGGATATGTGTTTCTAAAACAAGTGCTTCAGCAGGTGAGCCACCACAGCACATGCAAGGAATAGAAATACATTGTGAAGCTTAATCATTTGCTAGGAACAAAATAAAGAAAATGTCCACAAAATTAGATGAATATTTTGTATTGCACTAGGAAATCTGTAGGCAATTCACATTGGCTGCTAAATATTATTTATGGTAACATGCAGCTTTAAAGTCTTATCCTGGATATCCATATTGGTATGGATATATATGTATAGAAAATACTATGTATAGAGACAGTAAATACTGGGTCAGGGGCTGGCAACAAAATGGAAGCCTTCTTAGTTACAGAACCTACTCTCACATGTGTGTAAATGAAGCTTACTAGAGAAGAATCTTACAATAGGGGTTCTGCCTAAATATTAGGATTTTTTTTCAAAAAAATTAATTGTACTTTAAATTGATAACCACTTCAAAACAAGCAGAACTTCTGCCACAGACCATGGAAATATTTACTAGTGGTTAGATAAAAACAGGTAAAAAACCTCCTAAAAAAGAAACAATTGCAACTGCCTTTGATATACTTGATCAAAAATTTTAATGCCTTCATAGATAATGGGGGAAATTTAATATCCTTAAAAAGAAGTGCAAAACCCACGCAACCCAATATCCATAATTTCGGATCAATGTGGGTTTGCAGCTATTTTACAGGATGTTGAATGTTCTATATATGAAGCCATGTCTCTGATTGTCTGCCTCTCAACTTATTAGAGATGTGGCTGCCAGTCCGCCCCCTGTCCCTACACATATTACCTTATGTTAAGTTTTGTGCTTCCTCTTATTGCAAAACTTGATGGGGGATTTATGGGGACTTTGAATAAGCGCAAAGAGAAGCGCATTAGCTTTCTGCGATCCCGTGATGCAATACTGTATGCAATCGCATATTACATTGTGGAAAATTCCCACCGTACTGTATATATTGTATTCAGTAGTCACTTTTACATTATATTGTATTAGATCCCTATGAATGTAGTCAGCACTTTCCCAATTTATTAAAATACAAAATAAATATAAAAAATATTAACATATGGCTACTACTTTATGCCAAATGAAATCCCACCAGTTTTGACCCGCTGAAAATGATTCTTATTTAACCTGATGGCAGCTTAGCGGGTGCAGCTCTAACTTCAGATTTATTTAATTTAAAGCTTTTACAGAAACTCTGTTTATGTTTTTTTCCCCTAAAAGCAAATTATAGTTTATGAATTAAGCCATAATTAGGATAATCTTTCTTTCTTTATTGAACTAGTCAATTTAGTTGCAAAAAGATTTCTAAATAGAAAAACACATAAAATTAAAGGTAAAGTTAGGTGGAAAATCTCAATATTTTAAAAATTCTTGGTTTGTATTATGCATACCTAGCTATTCTACATATTTTGAAAAATCAGTTGATTTCATACCCTTGGCTTTCCCCTGCTGTTAACATTAGTGAACTGCCAATTCAGGTTCCCATTGTCCTTCTTCCCAGGATGCACCATTTCCTTGGAATGTTCCTAACAGTAATTTCTACTGATTGGCTGTTGGATGGGTCAAAGATGGTCAGATCTCTACTGAGCAACTGTATCAACCCAGGCCCTTCTTTTTTCTTAAAAGCACATGTATTTGCACTGAACTTCCCCTTTGAATCATATTTTGTATTTTTTCTTTATTTAACTAGTTGATTTGTTTGCAGAAAGGTTCCTAAATAAGAAAAATAATTTAGTGTTTGTGCATTCACTGTATGGTAATACAGACTGTTTTATTTATCATTATTATTGTGGATTTATATAGCACTTACATCTTCTCCAGTGCTTTACAATTATATGTATACATTCACATCAGGTCTTGTCTCAAAGAGCTTGCAATCTAAGCACATTTATTTGACACATACAACCTATTAGTATGTCTTTATGAATGTGGGGGAAACAAGTATGCCCGGAGGAAACTCCCGCAAGCATGGGGAGAACAAACAAACTTCTTGCAGATGTGTCCAATGGTGAATTCAAACTCAGGATTTCAGCACTGCAAAGCATCGGTGTTAACCTCTGAGCTACTGTGCTGAAAAATATGGATTGGAAAAAAACTCATACAATCAATATTCAAAAAGGGGAGTTGTTCAAAGCCTGGTAACTATAGACCTGTAAGTTTAACATTAGTGGTGGGGAAGATACCGAAAACATTGTTACGGGGTCATATGCTGGACTGATCTTATGAGTAGTAATCAGCATGGATTCATCAGAAATAGATCTTGCCAAATTAACTTGCTTGGTTTTTAGAAGAATTTAGTGTGTAAAAATGTTGGTTCTGGCATAGCAGTGGATCTGTTATACTTAGATTTTGCTTAGATTAGGTTTTTGGCACTGTGCTTCATGGGCTACTTGTGTATGAACTACATTCATTTGCCCTTGAAAACAACATTTGTAGGTGATAGAGAATTAGTTTTTAGATTGTGAACAGACAGTAGGTTTAAACAGAACTTCATCTTTGTGGGATAAAGTTGTGGAGTGCCTCAGGGTTCTGTACTGTGGTCACTCTTATTTGATCGGTTTATAAATGACTTGGAAAGTGGGTATTGAGAGCAAGGTCTCTGTGTTTACTGATGAAACAAAACTATGCAGAGCATAGTGCAATTTCTGAAGGTGGACCTACATATATTGGGTAGCAGAGTGGCCTTTAGATTCAATGTTGATAAATGTAAGGTGATTTTAACATCTATGTGCTGCCTATATCATTAATGGCTCGGAAACTCTGTTTAAAAAAGATTTGGGGTTTCTAATAGATAACAGACATGTGGCCTATTTTACCATGGAGCGGCGCAGGCACGCATGCTCCTTTCTGCTCTTAAAGTCACGCTAACCAATTTATGATCAGTGAAAAGTTAATTTTCACTTTGTGCCAGCTGCACGAGTACCGGAAGAGGCAACCGTGCAGATAACACAAACCATAGCTGGCGATAAATACTCATGTGTGGGTGAGAGTCACCCAGAGTTGCAGAGCCTCTGGTAAATTTGCCCAGAGCACTTGTGCCTTTGGGTGAATCCCCTTGTAAGCCTTTGCAAACAGTGCCAAACAGCAACAGCTAGAGGTAGCAAAATATTGTCTTGTATAAAGAGAAAGGAAAAGAGTAGTTCTGTCATTAAGAGTATATATTTTTTACTGTAATTACGTGAGTTTATTTTTGCTGCAAATACTGTATATACGAGAGGATCTTTCCTATAATACATTTTCAATCTAGACAGAACATTGAATAAAACAGTTAATAAACTATCCAATTGTTCGTATATTAAATGTACATATACAGTGTGACACATGGAACATTTGATCACTCTTGAAAACATGAAATGTCAGTTGTATTAAATAGATGGAAACAGATGCTGTAGAGATTTAAACTCACATTTACACACATCTCTACACCAAGAATGTGTAAATCTTTTAAACTACTTCAAAATGCCGTCTCAAACTATAAAAGCCACAAGGCACAGAAAATCAAAGATGGTTTTCAATTGAAGTCATACATCAAACATGTAATAGACTTGTTGGTAAGATTAAAATGGGGAAAGAAATGAAAAATAAACAGTAAACTTCAAAGCCCATTTACTTATTTTTCTTTCTTTTTTTTTATAAGATTAAATTGATGAAGCAGATGGATGTGAATTTAATTTTAGCTTAATGTTAGCTGAGTACCGGCAAAAACACTTTAAAAAAGTTACTAGGGAATATAAATGGTAAATGGTAAATGTAAATTTAGATTAGAAAGAAGCAATGGCTTATCTGTCTTTTTCCTGTGCGTTAGTGTGCAGTTTTACCTGTGGAAACGAGAAACGTTTAAAGAGATACATATTTAGTCATGGATGGTTTCAATCTGAAATGTCAATGCAGTGTGACTGCTGCTGTTCACTCACTGTGAGCTGTCCCATTAGAGGTTCAGGATAATGGCTGCTAGATTTTTCCTTTTGAAAATCAAAACATGATAATCTAGAGAAATCCATTCTGACAAATTGAATTCCCTGCTGCTCTTTCACCATTATAAACAATAAGCTTTTTACAGGAAGGTGCCCGGAGTTGAAATTTCAAGTCAAGTATGATAGTCTATAGAAACTGAAGACACAAGATGAGATGAGTGACTGGAAAATCTGCTGGAAGCAGCACGCCAAATTGGTATCTACCAGATAATGATCTTTACAAGTTCAGATTATATTGAGGAGGCAACAAAACAGAGAGGCAGGCAATTTACACCATACTGTACAGAACAAACCCCAAAAACAGGACAAGAGATATTGGTGTAACTTATACATGCAAACAACCACTGCACTGTTATTTTTAGAACCAAAGATAGAATGTACTTGTAACGTGAGATAGTATAGTACTTGAGGTTGAATAAAGTCATAAGTACATCCAGTCCAACCTAAATTTTCCCCTTACAAGACATACTATTCCCTGGATCAGGCCACCATGGCTATTTATTGCCTATACCTTATATAGTTTAAAATGTCAATACGCAATACATTTTTAATTTTTATTATTTTTTTAAATGTTCCATGTGTATGCTGTGTTATTTACAGTTTATCTTTATTATTTACAGCTTTTTTCTTTTTTCTATAGCATTCAAATATAAACCATGCAGTGCTATATTTTCTCAAACTGTGAATTCATTTTTTTTTCTGCTTACTCTGCTCGGTAGGAAATATTTAAGTATTAGTTCAGTGAGTTTTCAAATTGCATTTGGCAGGTTTAGCTTCCCAGATGCAACACCCAAATTGTCACTTTTAGACCCCTAAAGGATAATGATTGATAACTACATGTATCTGTTATTTCAGCCATATGGATACTTGATTTATCTTTTAGGAGAAACTGGTATTATTGTTATTACATACATTATGTCATGACAGTAATTGTGGTTTATGAATTTTGAGGCATTCCATCTTGTGATATCTAGATAGATATATAGATAAACAGACAAAGAAGTGTGCACTCTACCTTCAATAGCTCAAACTGCCTGGGTGCTGCTGGCTGTTGATTCACTAATATCCAACAAAGTAAAAGTTTCAGGCACTCTCAGGTCTTGTGCAAAAATTATATTTTATTCAATGTGCAAACCACACAAGTAGCAACATTTTGGTCCCCCTTCTTGGACCTTTATCAAGCCATAAATCAGTGAGAGTACATAGCACACTAATATAACCAACATCCCACCCCATTTCTTATTTCTGAGATTAATTGGAAAAATATAGAAGTTACAAGATCCAAAAGTTCTGATCAGTTCCAATGGAACTTCGGACCTTTGGAACTGGGAGTTTCATGTCATAACTGCTAGGGTCTTATCGTCAATACTACCAGAGACAAATGATGGTCAAATTCTTATGTCAGCTTTTGTAGACTCATCTAGAATTAGCAGAACTTAATTACAATATGTAATTTCCCTTAGCAGTAAGTTATAAAAGTAGGTTATAAAAGATTAATTTGGTGCTATTGGTTTAACAATGCTTTACCTTGTTATGGCATTATAATTACCTTGCGTTAGCATAAAGTGTTATTTGGACAATATATTGTTTCACTTATTTGCTTTATTATTACACTCTGTCCTATAGACCTTTAATACATTTCATTATGCTAGATTAACTTTGTATGGTAGGGTTTTTACAACATCTACATTATTCTATATTAATCTATTATCTGTTTGTATGTTTAGTGGTAATTAATTGTATTACAAATAATTATTTCTTTAGTCTAGAAACCATATCATATATTGAATAACCTGGAAAATCAGTAGTTATTATGCAATCTATATTATTATCCCATATGAATCTTTCTGACTTTTCATATGAGCATCCTTTGAAAATCTAGGACAGGCAGAGTTCACTGCTATGGCTGTCAATGCAGATTAAAGATATTATTTAATGAAAATACTGGTAGCCATGGCATGTTAGCTTAAGACCTGTTAACTTCAGTTTACCCAGAAACAACAGCTGAAAGCCATAACATTTAGATTCTTGGCACCAGTAAAGCTCCTTAAGGTGCCTGCAAGTTGCCATTTACTGTGCAACAATATTATAGCAAACCCATGTTACTAACAAAAACATGATATAGAAATACATTTCTATGCTAGATTACTAAGAATTCCTACAATATTAGTTAATATACAGACATATAATGTAAATCAATCATAACATATGATTAGTAACACTGAAATTAACCCTTGACCTGAAATCAGGTAGATCTTAGTTTTAGAAAGTAATTTTTTTAAAAAATAAATCATTTTAATGGCTTTTTTTATATCACCTGTTGCCTGGTCTTTAGAGATGAACAAAATTGGCAAGCTTTGTTCTGCAAAAATTTCCGCAGAACTTTGTGAAATTCGGAAATTTTTAAAATTTTTGATATTTAGAATTTTCCAACATTCACAATTTCCATCTCTTCTGGTTTTCCCTAAACTTATATATTGTCATTGATTTGTTTCATTGAAAAATGTTTGTTCTGTGTGTGGATTCAGAAAATGTAACTGATGGTTTAATTAAACTTGTACAAGGCTCGCAAACATTTGTACACAAAAAGCACAGAGAAACACACAGTTATTTTTAAAATAAGTCTTTCTTTTACATAATTTAGTTACTTTTTGAAACAAGCAATTATTAATTGTGAATTTCTGCAATAAACGGAAATTAGATTGAAGACATTTGTGCAAATTTACTGTAGTATTAATATCATTAACTTTTATGAGAGAAAGTTTTCTTAAGGTTAATTCATTTTTTTAATCAACTAACCGTTTTAGTTATTTTGGAAATAATCGTGTTTTTTTAAAAAAGTGAATATTAGATAGAAATTAGTTTAAAAACAAAAGGAACTTATTACAAGAGAAAAAAAGTTTGCAAGTAATATTACTTTCTAATTACCAGTAATATATAGATATTAATTGCACATAGGAAAGCCAATTTCTGTCTGCAGAACTGAAAATAAAGGCGTTGAATGGGTTTTTATTTTTTAATAATTTTATTCCGCTGAAAACAAGGTACTTTTCAAAATACGTGGATAGTTTTCTATCATGCTGCTTTCTTTAAAAAGTAAAAAGAATTACTTCAGAAGAAATCTCATGAGCATTTAGTTGAAGACAAACTGATTTCTTTCCTAAGCTACCAAACATTAGCAGCAAGAAGTAGCAGCATCAATAAAATAAGTTACATTACTGCTGAAGCACTGCTTTTTTTAGCAGATACAACAACAGTTTGCAGCACTGCAATCATTTCTCCTGCTTTAGCATGACATCCTAAGTGCTCCAGGTACTATAAAACCTCCAAAATGTAGATTCTATAGACCCTTGAGGAGAAAAGTTTCTTTTAATAACAAACGGGGGAATAAATGTTCAAATGCTGGTGGTGAATGCTGTAATGTGTAAACTGAACACAGCAGAAGCATATAAAAAGGAATCAAATATTTGTATCCAGATCAGAGGTTTCATATGTATCTAAAAAACACAACAATTTGCACAGCAAAATGTTTTGACAATAAGCCATAAAATGATTAATCTTTATGTGAAATGATTCACATTTTTTACAGTTAAGTATAATAATACTGCAGTATATTTAACAAATTTGCTGCAAGTGGACACATTATTTTGTTTACAAACACTATTAAGTATATAGGCCCAAGTTTTCCATTCCATGGGTTTTCGTTATTCGTACGCCCTCGGCCGTAAATGTACTGCCGTGATCATATGATAATGGTGAACATTCAGAATCTACAGCAATGGTATTCTATGGGCGATCGTAAATTTATGATTATACGATTATAAACATGGCCCATAGTCACATAAACATCAGTCTATATTCTGTATAAAATAAATGCAAAGCGTGGCTTCCAATTAGCTAGGCCCCCAACAAGTTGGGGGGGGGGCAATCAAAATTTATTCTGCAGGGATGAGTACCTTGGTTTCTGGATAAAAGAAAGTACTTCTTATTAATATTATCATTCATTTTTTTAATGTGCTCTATTATTTAGAAAGATTTGCTGCTCTGTTGTGTGAATATTGCTGACAAAATATGGACTTCTTCTTTCGAATTTAAGCATTAATAATAAATGCAAAGGCTCTTTAGAGTCCAAGGAAGAGAGAAGCAAGTAAACAAAAAAACAAAAGCTTTCACATTTTTGTGCATCAAAGAAAAATAAATAATTAATATAATATCCTAACTTCAATTGTTTCTGAGCTTATGTGCCATTCCTCTTGTTAAGGCTTCCAGACACTTTCTACAATGCTGATTAAATCAAAAGCAAAAACAATTGTCTTATATGTACAGTCTCTTTAATCACTTATTGCATTGTGCTACTTAGAACTGGGCTACAAGACCCTTTTCTTATATGTGCATCATTACTGGTAGCAAATTCTCAATTTTAGCTGGACAAAAATGGAAGATCTGTAAAAATATCACATGATACTGAGAAATGCAGCCCTGTAGTTGATCTGGGACTGTATTTATATTTCTCTCTTACCTTCAAAGGCTTCTTTTCCGTTGTTCTTGTTTTCCTGTCATTTGTGAATAGTAGATTTAAACTCTTTTTTTTTAAGTCATCATATAGGAAGTATTGTCACACAACAGGATTTTATTCTAAACGTTTATGTGCTAGATTATAACATAAAAAAAATAAATGTGGAAACTGCTTTAACTGCTCTGAAGATTGTGTTTATATGTGGCAGTACAAAACCACAAAGGAGATGGGAGAAGAGGGGGTGTCATTTTTGGATATTGTAGCAGATTTATTGGGAGGCTGTATCTGCCATAGGGAAATGAAAATGATGACCCACTCCTGGCTCTGGAAGTAGGGGCTGCTCCCCTGGTGGTTATGCCCCGAATTTGATTTGTGCAATTATAATTAGCACATGCAAATGAAACACTATAGATTTAATGTGTTAAAGGGACACTATGCTGAAAAAATGACTTTGCCTCATCTTAAAGGACATTATACTCACCTTCCCTCCGCTCCTCTTCTTAGTTCATTAGCTTTTACCCAGGGCGAGGACCTGAACCGCTAGGTCCTCACCCCTGGGTTCGCGTAACCTACAGCAGAGTCTTAGAGCAACTCTGCTCTGGTAGGGTCCGCCCCCTCCTCCCCGTCGGCGACGAGGCCAATAGGAAGGCACGCTTGCAACAAGCGTGCCTTCCTATTGGCCTAGATCAACAAAAAAATGATACAGTGGTAGTGGTCAAGAATTAGAGCTTCCAGTTATGGTCAATTTAAAATAACCTTTTTTCCAGTATAGATGCCCTTTAATCTTACTAATACTGTAGGATTTCTATAGACAGTGCTTCCAAAACCCATTTAACCATTGGTTCCCCATACTATGACCAGCTTCCAGTACAATTTGTATGCTTGTAGAAGTTTTAGACTAATAAAAAGACCTCACATAGACTATATAATAATTTGCTGGTACATTTTGGCATACATTCATAAAATGAAACTAGATGGTTTTGTCAATCTTTTTTTCCCCAAACTTGTTTTCATTGGCCTAGAAACATAAAAAAAAAGTTATTTTAAAGTTAGTTCACACTTTGACTTAAACAAGTTAAACCATTTTTGTCATGCTTTTATCAATCCAGTGAGCAGCAGGAAGCTACAGAAATGATAACTACTTCCAGAAAGCTGACCATATATATCCTGTAGTATCAGTAAGAAACGTCAGTTTTGCTTTTTTTGCAGGTACATGAAAGATTGGACATTGGTTCATCTTGCCTCAGGTGTTCCTGAACTATGAATCTTAAGCCAAAGACATAATAAGAATCTTTAGCAGGTGACATTTTTTTTCTTTGTTGAACGTTATGACCCCATAGTTATTCCTCTTTTTTTTTTATGTTTAGAGCCATTGCATTCTAGGATACCTACCCCTGTGAAATGTCATTTTATAAAAAAATAAACAAAAAAACAAAAAAAAAAACATGCACTTTTGCAATGACATTTTTAAAAATGAAATATTAGTCTAAATCACTAAATACTGAATATGTTAAATTATTTGAGATAAAAATGAAATGAGTTATAGCTAACCAGCAATTTCAGTTCACTTTTTATTTTAAAAAACAAACTGTGTACAGGAAATCTACAAATACGGTAATGTTTATTTATCATTTCCAACTACTGGTGAACAGAATGTGGGCTATACCATTCACTGGGGTTTTAAGGCTTGCAAAATACTGATACAGTGGCTTTACCGATTGTATTTGTATTGTATAATCCCACCATCCCTTTTACACTGCAAAAAAATTGGTTTTACACTATAAAAAAATTGGTTCTTAAATTACAGATAACATTAATTTATTTTAATGTTCTGACAACCATCTGGCCAAATCATTTTGTGATTGATATTCTGATCATAATTATGACCACAAACATTTCCAGAAGAGCAATCAAATGTTGAATTGCTGTATTGTCAAGATTGTGTATGGCCAGCTTAACTTTGTTTAATACCTGATTTGTTAAGGTGTGACAAAAACAAAGCACGTTTGTACAATTTATAGGATAAGTTGCTGTAGTGAATAATAATAGGTCATGGTATATTCAGCTTATTGGTAGTTTAAAATCTGTATGCAGGATGTACAAACTATGTTCATGCTACAGTAGTATAGGCTATTTTGCCGAGTTCGGAAAAAGACATAGGCACCAAACAGAGTGAAATTTAAGTGCTACAGTAGTAAGACACAATTATTATTATTATTTGCATGATAAAGCTTTACATTTTGTCATCATAATGATGCACAATGTCAAGTTATCTTGCATGAAGAAATGTATATACAGATGTCCTTTTAGAAATAATGAATTTAGTATTAACATGAGTGCATTGACAGCCAGAACATGTAATGCATATTGTTAATTTTAGTATTTTTACTAAGTTAACAGTTTGTTGAAATGAGTGTAAAAAGACAGCAATGGGGACGTGAAGATATTTAACTCTGATTTTGATTTATTTACTGTACATACAGTAAGTGAGACAGGATCTGGAAAGTTTTTTTATTGGTATTTTTTATACATTGATCCTTAAAGGCACTGACAAAATGACAATGATAGTTAAATATATGAAAAACACTTAAAGGGGAACTGTGGTCTCCATACAACATTAATGTATAATGAAGTACCTCTATTCCCTTTTTTAATGAGCATGGGATTGCCTCTTTTTGCCAATCAGAACAGTTAGAGTCCAGCAAAAGTTAGGTCACTGTCTGCTATTTCTCCCCCTTTCACATACACAATATTTTTTTTAATAACATCCTTTGATTGACAGAACATGACATGAAATAATAGCAAGATCTCACTTTCCAAACTCTAATAAGCCCATTGCATCAAGAAATTATTTTGCAAAGTATTAAAAAAAATGAAAGGAAATCACAGCAACAACAAAACATTACCGTATATACTCGAGTATAAGCCGAGGTTTTCAGGCTTTAAAAATAGCCTCAAAACCCGACCTCGGCTTATACTCGGGTCATGGTAAATTTTCACAATCTGCTGCTGCTTACCGGTACTTCTCTATGTAACCAGCTACGTGTAACTTAATTCTCTGGATCCTGCTGCGCTGCATGTCTGTACTCTGTGGCTGTACTGTCCGGCGCCGAGAGTGGACTGCTGGCACTCTACACGCTGCTCTGCATGTCCGTACTCGGCGGCGTCTAACTTACTGCCCGGCGCCGAGTAGTGACGTCACTACTCGGCGCCGGGCAGTAAGTTAGACAGCCGGCGAGTACGGACAGCAGAGCAGCGTGCAGAGTGCCAGCAGGCAGAGGATCCACTACCGGCGCCGGACAGTACAGCGCCGAGTACGGACATGCAGCGCAGCAGGATCCGAGAATTAAGTTACCTGTAGCTGGTTACATAGAGAAGTACAGTACCGGTAAGCAGCAGCAGATTTTTGCAGATTTACCCTGATTTACCACAGTGAATGTTTTGGGCCTTTCCTGGGGGGTGCTGTCCATAAAAAAAGCCTCATTCCTTGGCACTAAAGGGGTTTGGAAACTACAACTCCCAGCTAATAAAGCATGCTGGGAGTTGTTGTTTCCAAAACATCTGGAGTGCCAAGGAATGAGGCTTTTTTATGGACAGCAGAGTTCCCATAATTTCAACCCTCGGCTTATACTCGAGTCAATCATGGGTTCTTACTTTTTGAGGTAAAAATAGGTACCTCGGCTTATACTCGGGTCGGCTTATACTCGAGTATATACGGTAATTGCAAATTTTCAAATGAAACAACTTAACATGAAACAAAATGTAGTCGTAAAAAAATATATAATTAGAAGCTTTTCATTCTCAGGGTTTGAAATCTTCATAGTAAAAAAGAAAAACAGTTTCTACCTTTAAACAATGTGAGCTTTACTTTCTCTGATGTCATAATTACACTCATTGCATGGCTAGTTTAACTTAATATTTATGATTCTAAATACTTTTAAGTCTCTTAACATGTTTTCATATTCATAAAATCTCACATCTTGTATAATCCTTGAAGAATTTTATATTGAATTAACAAGGTTAATGTAGAAATCTTAACATTTATCTGTGTAGTTCTAATGATGTAAAATCTGCTATGCATGGTGTTAATAGAACATCTAATTTATACAGTCATTTTGTGCTGAAAATGATGTCCCTTGCTAATTCATTATGTGTTATTTATTATATGTATTGTGCTATCTCATACATATTAATCCACTTATTTTAGTGAAAGTCGACTATACGCACAAATGGTTTAAACAGTAAATTCCTTCTTAAAGAGACAGTTGAAAATACAACAAAATTCAAATGAAGACATGCCTAACCACAATATAGTTTTTACTTGGTCATAGAATAGATGTAAAATCATTTTATCCTATTAAGGTGACATGTATACACATCTATTAATGGCAACAGAGCAGGAAGAATTCTAGGTGTTTAATAGTCATTTTTTATTTTTGCATGTGCACGCTATTAGAGCAATTTACTACGAAACATAACCACAACACTCAATAATTGTTGATATATACTGCTGGGTGTCAGGCAGTTTAATTACTCCACTCTATGCATCCATCCAAAGTGCACTTACGTAAGACAATCCAAAATGAAGTAAGTGAGTGGGGTAAGACCAGACTGAAGACAGAATTATGGTAAATGACTATTTTATTATATGTGGCTTAAACTTGTTTCGGGCAACATGGACCCTTTCTCAGAGAATGTCACTCTAGAAACTTGTATCTAGAGTGATAAAGAAATGTAATAGTTTCCTCAGTGCTCCTCTTACCTTCAGGGTTAATGTGATGCAGTAATGAGATTTACTGCACCAAGGAACCCAGAAGGTTAGGCACGCTGGTCTAACACATCCACTGGACTGAAGTTAGCGATTCGGCTGCTCTGTATAACTCCACCTCTACCTGTCCTACCAAACTATGCCCTAGCATGCCCATCTCCTCACTCCTTTCTCTACACTGCCCCTAATCCCACCCACTATAACAGTTTTGCAGGCCCTAATTTTACCAAATAGGGACAAATGTTTGGAGGGCACCTATGCCTTAGCTAGTACTTATTAATGGTTTAACTTATTGTGTGCATGGCGCACTCTATATTTCAATATTTGTATTTAAACACACAGATATGGAGATGTCAAACAATTCAGCTTAGATAGTACAGAATATTGATATAGCTTAAAGAGTATGTCCACTCTTAAAACAAAAAACTGGTGACTTATCAGTTATCTGTCTGCAACAAGGGATGGCCGGTTCGCGGATCCAAACCCGGATCCGCCGCGGATTTATCCCGTTCGCGAACGGCGGATTTTTCCGGATTTTCCGCCTTCCGAACTTCCGAACCGCGGATTTCTCGTATTTTAGAAAAATTTTGAAATTACGAGATTTCTCGTATTTTGAGAAAATCTCCTCATTTTGAGAAAATTTTTAATTTTAACGGGTCCGCTCGCGGATTTTCGAATTTTTTCAAAAAATTGCGGATCCTCGAGCGGACCGGATTTTGCGAAGTTTGGACATCTCTACCTGCAACCCTAACTGCTATTTTTCCAGGTTTTTTTACATGTATTTGTAACCATGTAATGACACCTGGCAAAGGTATCTGTCTCCTCCCTCTACACAATGAGCATGTTTAGAGGAGGCAGCAGTTGAAACAGTTGTCACATCCATGATTGACTGCTTTAAAGGTGGGCCAGCTTTCTCTGCCAGAATGGGGCCAATAAGTATCCTTAAATATCTGGTTAGTAATTCGGGTAATAAAGTGAAAAATATATTAGTTGGGGTTGGAGGCAGGTAAATGACAATTGACCAGCTTTTTGTTTTAAGGGTGGACATGCCCTTTAATGTGTGTGTAGAGAACTTCTTATTTAAATTAGAGGTGTAATGTGGGTTAGAATAGAACCTGGTTTCGAATTTAATCTTTTTTTACTACTACCTTTTACTACTTCTTGACATTTGTACACTATTTTAATGGGTTGTAGTCTTTGATATGAAGCATGATAATTTCTACATTTTACCTCCTATTTGTCAATCTTTATTCACTAACAAGAAAAGGCATGCCAAAAGTGTAATTAGTGAATACACATATCCTTTAACTGCTATCCAACAAAAAACATGTCTGCATTTATGGGAAAGACAAAGGAAACATGTCAAAATCTCTTGGTTATGATGCATTTAACATTTATTAAGTTTAATGCATTTTAACAGATCAATTGTTATAGAAAATGTCATTTTTAACATGAAACATTCAGTAGACCATTAGATACAGTATTTAAAAAAAAACACATTTTTTTTAGTTCCATAAAATCTCATTAGGATTAGGAGGATTAAAGAAAGTAAACAAATACTCCTATAATGACAATGTAGGCTGGATACATTTCTAAAATTAAAAACAGAAATTTACCAAAGTGAATAAATGCATTTTTCTGTAATTTGAAATTATTAAATATGAATATTTTAATATGACCCTGAAAAAAAATCTCCTAACTTTTAGTGGACTGCTTAATCAGATCATAAGGATCATCTTTTTCAGTCACTTTCAGTCACACAATGGCCTGGAGCACACTGGCAAATTATTTGTTGTTAATATTATAGCGGACAGATTGATATACAGTACAGATCAGTTGTCTATCTTTAAGGCACATAAGTGAACGTGCCAATATTTTGGCCCAACCAACTGTGTGGTCCATTGAAGACTGCAGGACTGGTCATGATTTACAAAAGTTTCTAGTTAGGATCGATAACCCTCAAAAATACGTTCAGGAACTCAAAAGTAATTCTGATCGTATTTGTGAGGGTTACCAAACGTTGGATAATCCTCAAAAATAGGGTTCAAACCCTCGAAAGTAAGTTCCTTTTTCGGATTTTCAGTTCTTCAGTTATAATATCAACATTTTATTAAAAAATAAAAGTATATATGGGGAATCAAACCTGCAACCTTCTATACTGTGTCTTAATAAAAAGAAATCTTTATACCTATTTCCCACAAGGGCTACTAGGTGGGCTAAAAGTACACGTAGAATCTATATCTTTTGCTAGGAGCATAATAGAAACAAACAAAAAAAGTCTGGCAAATTGAACCTGTATCCCAGACTTGAACTGTACACTACACATAAAGAAGCAAGTGCAGTTCAGTAAATGTCAGTAAAAACTGTTTACTATTTTGATTTGCTCCAGGGTGGCTGTCGGCAATTCATGCTGGTTGGTAAATAAAAAACAGAGCTGCTATATATGTAGAAACATGACAGAAACAAACAAAAAAGAAGCAATAAATTCAGGCAGTACAGAATTTTCACGCACACAAGAAGTGGGCTTCAGCACGCAACGGCAACAAACATTACTCCGGTAGTAAAAGTAACCAAATGTCCTTTATTGAGCCAAAAATTAACAATACATACTGCACAAGCAGTAGGACATTTGGTTACTTTTACTACCGGAGTAGTGTTTGTTGCCGGTGTGCGCCAAAGCCCACTTCTTGTGTGCATGAAAATTCTGGATTTCCAATACGGACTAAGCGTAGGGTCTGGGGCAGGCTGGACCCGGACCACCTGAATGGATGGCTGAGTTCATTCATTCAAATATTTATGCTTAAATTCACGGTTGGGATATCGTTGTTACCAGATGGTGAATAAGTGAAGGGCCCGGGGCATTTCAATTAAGTAAGCCTCAAAGTTTAGTCTCATATAAATGTTTTTGAGTGGTAATAAAGTAGTTTGAAAATTTCAGAGAGGTTATTTAATGGATGTTTTAATTTTAGATGTTTTAATTTTTTTAAACTCGGGCAGTAGACTATTTTGTATTGTTTTATAAGTAAACAAGGGGAATTGAACATGGGACTTCTTGGACTGTGTGTTCCTAAAAACATGGCATTTACATTGAGTGCCTCCAGCAACTCAACTATGAAAACAGGTATATTTAGGGATCCGGGGGTGGCTCTTTGAAGCCAACATGGCCCATGAGGTTTACTGGCAACAGCACAGAAGCCTACTTTGTTACATAATCTATTACTTACATGTACTAAATACAACTTACTAGAGAAGAATCTTGCAATGTATAGGTACTTTTCTATCCAGTTTCTGCTGTTCATATTTGATTTATCTTTTGTGTACTTCAAAAAGAGAATTGTACTTGACTACAGTTGCTTTTGAGCTTTGCAATGTTACTAAGCTTGTATTTGATTTAAAAGCTAGAAGAAACTGTCTATCTGGTAGTTGCTCTTTAGCCACAAAAAAAACTGCATGACATGGTTTAGTGGACAAGTGAAATCCACAATAAGCATGCTTGATAACCTATAACCCCAAAACAACCATGTCTGTAAAATCACCAATTATAACTGCTGCAAATAGTGTGTTCCAAAGCTCTAGAGATTTAAGCATTGTTTCTGTGTTAGCTGAAAAACATAAAAAGTAAAAAAACCTACAAACCCACTTATTTTTCTGAAAAACATAAAAAGTAAAAAAACCTACATATTTCATGAGTGAGTCAGTTAGAGAAGTAGTTGTAAAGGCATAAAGCAATACCAACATACAAGCTATTTATATATATAACAACATATTGAAAGTATTAGGTGGTACACTTTCATTTGATGCAGCATAAATTCCCCATCTGTTTAATTACAGATTAAGTCCATAGTTTCACATTTTAGCAATATTTAATGTATCTCTGATACAAAACTCAAGTTTTCTATAACATGTTCAAATGTATCCCACATTGCAGCAATTCACAATATTTTGGTTCTATTTGTTGAAAAAGTATGGTCTGTTACTTAGATACTTTATTGTTTAAATATAAAGCCTTTAGTTAAATAGTGGAGGTTTCATTTCAGACTCATGCTGTGAAGTAAATTGTCTGTGAGAAAAACATTTTATTCATAGCTTGCGAAAATACCTAGTTAATCATGCAAATTATTTAATAACATTTCTGTTATTTGGTAGTATCACTTATTTTAACTGCCAAGGGCTAATCCCTTAACTATTTTATCAAACTATCCATAAGGAAAGGGAAATATTTTTAAAGGTAAGTAATTAAAATGTCATCAACATAGCAAATTTAATCTAAACATTAAAACAAGTTACAAAATTGTGTTAAATACCTGTTAATCCTGTTAATATCAGTGTTTACATTTTTAACTGGTCAGTGTATGTTTGTGTGTATATGTAGTATGTAATCATTTACTGTATGCCAGGGATAATGTAGCTCATTATTCTAAAATGAGTTCATTATACTGTAGCTGTTTGAACTTATTTGTAACACTGGGAACTGAGAGTGAAGACTCAAATTGACCCCAAATAATGTTAAAATGTAAGAATGTATTATTTAAAAGGAAGTTTTATGATATCATCAGTGTATTCAGTGTTTTAAGTTTTAAAAAAATAACTGCAATGACATTTCTGTGGCATGTACTAGTAATGACTTAAATCATTGAGGTCTATCCTATAGCTTTATTATAATGAATTTAATGAGATGCCATCTCAACAAACTAAACCATTCACAAGTAACCAAGTTGCTGCTGTTCTTCCTTTAGCTGTCCTGTTTTCCAACTTTGCTTATAAAGTAGTCCATAGACTACAGTCAATGTGTGTGTGTGTGTGTGTCTGGCTATTATTTAAAATATTGAACTTTATATATTCAGAGATTGAAAGGTTCGAAATAATTTATTTTAACCCCTTTTATTCTTTGTTTTCTTTCAGTCTAAGAGTAAACACACAGTCTACAGCTTATTTTATATGGTGCCTTATAAGTGTATTAAAGGAACACTAAAACCGATATTATCAAGTACAGTAAATGTGTATCTATTATTCACAGTGAAGTGAGATGGCTTATTTCCACCTCCCTGTGAATAATAGAGCAACAGAGAAACGCTGTCCCGATCACACTGCTATCTTTAGTATTGGAGCATATGTGCAAAAGATAGGAGCTCAGTCAGGACAGAGCACAATCTGCTGGGGAGAAGCCGGTAGGTAAGTTTATCTCTATTACCTGGGCATTCTTTTGTTCTCAGGCAGGTGGGAATAGGCAATTTCACCTCACCTGTGAATAATACATACCGATTTACTATACTTGATAATATCTGTTTAGTGTCCCTTTAAAATTAGTAAAAATTATATTATGTATTATTATTATGTATTATTTTATAATAGTAGATTATGGTGGTGTTGTACTGACATCTTTAGACCCATTGCTATGAGATATTTACTTAATTTCATTTTTATTAATATGGTCTCCTATTTAATTTTGCATCCCAGGACATGCTGCATGTGCAGTCTCTGTTTCAGGCTGACTGTGCTGGCTGACTGGTACTGGCTTTCTCGAGCACCAAGCAAAGTGGTAGCAGCCTCTACTGGGAGGTGTATGGGAGGAGTATAAATATAAACATAATTTATTTAACAGGGAATTGAGTTCTCCTTTAAGAAAGCTTTTAGTGCTGTGCTTGAAAACTTTTAATCCTTATGTTCTGTCCCTCCTAAAGCCATGCTTATGATACTATTTATTCAGAAGCCCTTTTTAGGTCTTTAGCTAGCGGTGACTGTAATTCTTTTTTGAATACCTAAATGACATTAGCATTTTTCCAATCAACAGGCCAATCCATGCAAGAAGGAATCTAAGGAAATTAGAAACAACAGCCTGAATAAAACAAAACAAAGCCCTTTTATGGATTTCTGGTATAATTCTATCACTTTTTTAGAGATTTATTTACTTATATTTTCACGACACAGCAAATAGAAGCTTCTGCAGTTTATTTCCTCTTTAAGAAGATCTTCTTAATAAAAGAATAAAGTCTGATACCATGTTAATATTACACAAAAAAAGACACTAATACAATTTTGAAAAAAAGAGAATTAAACTGTAAAACTGCTTATTGGTCATATAATAATAATAATAATAATAATAATAATAATAATAATAATAATAATAATAATAATAATGAACATGTTAACTGTGCCAAATCATTTTTAACTAATCACACAGTGATTAGGATTAATTACCACCAATATTAAATCTGCTTTAGGGGCAGGGCACAGCTGTCAATCACCCAGACCCCTGGCATAGTACATGTAGAAACTACCCATTCTATAAAAGTAAAGTTTATTTCTCTGTCACTGCATGGCTAATTGATTCAACATTAATATCAGGAAAGGGAATAAGCATTATCTGTTAATCTGTGCTCTTTCTGTGCAGATAACACCCAATTCTGCTGTTAGCTTCTGTCTGTGTTACTGAAGTCCCAATGTAGCCCTGTACCTAAAGAAATCAATTACAAAGTCCCCCCACCACACCCCACCCACCCACACACCTTTAAACTCCTACAGCTAAAAGAAAATCTTACTTGATTTAAGCAGTGATTACAGCTCCCAGTGCTGCTTACCTTCCCATAGATCATCTCCACTGCATATGCTCCACACTCTAGCTGTGTTTTGTTAGGGGGTGGATCTATAGAGAGGAGGCATGCATACTAACTAGGAGTGAGCTGAACATGACATGAGGAGATCTAGTGACAGGGAGCACTGAGACCAAAAGGGGACAAGGTTCCTTTCAGCACTAAAAATCTAGAAATGGATAAATGCCAGTTATTTTTTTTAGTTTAGTGTCCCTTTAAACAGCAATAAGGTGTCAGTACCACTCTTTCAGTGTCAGTGCTTGCATTCTGTCAGAAGAAGATTATTTTGACCCAAAATACTTACTAATAAGATAACAGCATTTTGTAACATTTTTTTTATATTATTCTAACTTCTTGGGTGAAAACTGTCAAAAAATATAACATTGGCAAAATTAATTTTTTTTCCAATTTTTATTTGTAAAAATGTTTATTCACAAAAATCTTGTTATTATTATTATTATTATTTTATTTTTTTGTTCTGCTTCCTCTGAGATTCACAGGTAACCAGCTGAGATGCCCAAAACTAAAACAGCACTGAATTTACAAATATATCTGCCCTTTTCTTTTATATGTACATGATCCCAGGTTTTTACGAGTGATGTAAGTTTTGATCAAAATGCATATATATTCACACCTGTCTATCAAATTGGAAGTTTTTTATTTCATTTACCTTTTTTCCTAAGATCAGAGACTAAATCAATGGTGAAATTTTACAGAAAACTGTAGTGCAAAGAATAAATTTAACACAAATTTAAAAGCCTATTCACCACTAAATAAAATGGTTTGCCACAAGTATGCGTGAATATAGAGGCATGGCCAGCAACTAACCCCAGAAAAATTAATAAATAAAAACAATTACAGGGGAAAAAAAATATTTTGAACAGCTTCAAGATTTTTAAATGAAACATCCCTCAATCCTGGAAATACCCCCTACAAACTCTCAGGGAGATTCAATAAAAGTTCTTATCATTAAAAATGGTGCTAATTTTGCCCCAACTAATCAGATCTTATTTAACAATAAGAACTTTTATTGAGTAACTCTGGATATATTTTTTAAACTCACATGCATAATTATGTGTCATTCTTTCATACAGTATATACATCCAGAATTTATGCTTTTAGATTTTCTAGAAAATGAAGGGAAAAAAAGTAAGAAATATTGCCCTAGGGCACATAATAGGTAAACACCTACTAAATATCAATTTCCTATATCTACTGAATAAAATAGTATGCTACATGTGTGCACGTGGCTAACAATTAGCTACAAAAGGAAAAAATGCATAAGGGCCATTACAGCCAAAATTTTCTCTCTAAATACATAAAACATATATTCTTGCAACCTACACTCCTTCAAAAATATGCCATTTATTTTATACAGCACATACAAAATTTAAGACACAATTTTTTTTTAAAGAATTTCACATTTCATCAGATTTCACAAACCCCATGACAATAAATATCAATCTTCCATATGTCAAACGGTATGTCACATACATGTGTTCACACATTTAGTAAGCAACTAGCCTAAAGGAAAACAGTTTCAACTACAGTGAAAAATATCACTGTATTTAAAAAGAGATGGATAACCCTCGAAAGTATCATTTGGTAACCCTCGAATTGGCGATAACCCTTGAATGTAGCCTGCGGGAACTTGACAATCGCCTGAAGGTAGTGTTTAAACAAGTTTTTGTGATATTGACATGTTCCCCAGGCCATTTCCCAGGTCCCAGAGCCATTTACAGTGACCTAGCATTGCTATAGTCAGTGTCACTGTATTTAATCCAAAATTTCTGAGCTGTTTTCTCCCATTGACTTTACTGGGTTTGTTTCTGAACTATAGACCTTTTACTAAAGTTCTACAGTTCAGAAACATACTTCAGGAAGTTCCGCCATCTCTATATTTAAACAGTTTCTAGATTCAATCTTAGAAATACCCCCCAACAACCTATGGGGGAGATGCAATCATTCTAAGCTAGGTTACTTACCTGCCCAAGATGCCGCAATGCAGTGAGATTTACTGCATCACATTCAGCTAAGGGGTGTTGGCTTACTGCCTCCTTTTAGAACATGTTAACATTTTTAATATTTCATATTCTGTTAATAGAAATAATACAACTGACACACCTCCAACATTTTAACAGTGCCCTTCTTTTACTATAGACTATACTTTTTAGACTTTTACTAAAGAGAATTCTTTGTAGTTTGGCATTTTAATTTGATTTTCTTAAAAAAACAACAATTCAAAGTTCTCTTCAGTAAGAAAATTCACTAAATATAAATATCTTGTAAATCCTAAATCGAACATTATGCCATATGCATGGGTGAACACAGAGAGCACATTCAGGTCACCAGAAATAGTCCCTAAAGGCCTGAAAGCTTTTTTCCCCAGGCTTAACACCACTTTGAAACAACCTAACTTACCTGCATTATGACCACAGGGACATTCCCACAGCATTGATACATTGACACATTTATGTCACTGATCATGGTTTATATTGTAAAATAAATTAATAAAAAAAGTTTTACTTTTTTATCTGTGCATTAACACTTTAATTTTTCTTTTTATTATTATTTTCAAAGATGATATTAAGATCACTTTTGGGAATTGTAACTTACTTGTAAAATAGGCATAATGTCTATTTTTGTAGTTCAAATTTGGAAATATCAACTCTAGCACTTTCCAAGCTGGTGCACATGGGCACACATGCCTCAATGTGTGAAAACAATTTACCTTCACCGCCCATGTTTCAATGAACCGGGTCAAAACATCAACCATAATTACTGAAAAGATGAATTTCTCTTAACTGATTTTTAGGCAAACTTGTTCAGTCTAAGTGATCAGGCATGTCGTTAATCACAGTTGATACTGCAGTCTTTAATGGAACATATGATTGTCAGGCCAAGATATCAGCAGTTCGACTTTAATTCCTGACTGCTGGACTATAGATCAGTTTATCAATCAGTCAGACAGGAATATTGAGCCCTGGATGGCCTGTGTTTTAACAGAGGACAAATATTTCTAATTCTAATTTCTAAGCGATGGCTTTGACATCACCTGCATGAAAGATATTACAGGCTTTGTCGCTGACATGGTTATGTGAATGGATGTTAAGGAACATTATTATCCACTAAGTTTTCTAACCTTTCATTCATTCATACGCATTTTTGTGGCAGACAAAATAAATTGTTTGCAAAGGGAAATTTGAATGTGCTAAAATAAATAGCACATCATTACATTAAATAAAAAGGCAAAACAAAGCAAATCATGTGTTAAATAAATATAATGCATCATTCAATACTTTTTGAAATGTACCCCCCTTCCCTAAAATTGTACTCAAAAAGCTAATTTTATTCTTGTTCTTGAGTCTAATCAGTGGTGGTGTAAATTGGAGCAGATCGGGAATGCATTGTCCTAAATATTTTATCTTTTTGAGTAAAAAGAATCAAAATAAATGTTATTTGTTGTAATCGTTCTACATTTTATGTTGCAACATATGTTTCAAGTAGATACTAAAACAAAAGCAAATTATTGTAACTTAATTTAAGAGGAATGTTTTGCAAATTAAAAAGGTTGTAAATGCTACATGTTTAGAGGCTTTTATGTTCGTTCCTGTTTAAAAAAAGAAATAAATCTTTTACTTACATATTTAGGAGTGCTGTTAAAAATGCATAATCATTTACATATATTTTACACGTACAATAATTATTCGTGCTGTTCTCTCTCATTAACAGTGCTCTACAAATGGTGGTGAATCTAATGGTTTCGCTATTTCCGTGAGAAACCATCTTTTTAAAAAATTTTTATACCATAATGCTATCTTTATTTTATTATGTGCTTGTTCTCTGACTTTAAAATTGTTCTCAATCCCAGCAGCTATTTGTCAGAGATTTTTCTCTTAAAGGGGAAGTTAATCATGTTGTCTTCATTTTTTATAACAATGCTATTTATTTCTTACCCTTGGCTGTGCTTTGCTGTGGTCAGTAGTGAGCTGCCATTTCATGTTCTGCAATGATCCTTCTTCTTCCCAGGATGTACACATCCTTGGAATGTTCCTAGCAGTAATATCTACAGATTGGCTGTTGGATGGGTCAAACATACTCAGATCTCTAGTGAGCAACTGAATCAACCCAGGGATTTCGACTATAAAAAAAACACTATTAGTCTCATGCTAAAAGGAAGTCTTTTATTTTGGAAGCATTTATTTATGCAAAGAGAAATCACTGGATGGGCAGATTGTGGTCATTGGAATGAGAAAATACTCCCTTTTATTATTGTGGATTTGAATAGTGCCAACATCTTCCGTGGTCCTTTACAGTTGCATTAATACATATGAGAAAAACAAGTGCAAGTAATACAATGTGCAAATAATTCAAGTGCTCATCCAGCAGCATTCAGTGTGTAATTTATATAAAACATTTTGCAATATAAAACATTCAGGGAAATACAATACCGCAAAGCTCGAGATACTTACGTTTACCTGATCCTGTAAAGGAATATGCGATTATGTCAGGTATTGCATCACGGGATCATGGAAAGGTAAGAAGCCCGGCTTTGCGTTCCCTTATGGCCCCTTTCAATACCCTGTTAAGTTTCATGCTACTTAAGGGGTGTTATACTGGGAGTGTTGTGCTAGTTCCAAAAACATTCGGAAGTGGTGCAGCCCGTTCAATAAGTGTAAAACCCACAGTAAGCCATAACATAATAGTGTTGCGTGAGTTTTACACTTATTTTTGCAACATTGTATAGTTTATAGTTCCATAATGCCACATATTAGTCAGAAAGGAATCCTACCTCTAAAATCAATATAGCTCCAGATCTCCCTACACTAACATTCCAGGTCCCAGACTGCCTTAGTGCCATCTCTGCCTTCATGTCCTCCCACTTCCTCAAACTAAACATGGACAAGACAGAACTTGTCCTTTTCCCACCCTCACGATCTGTTCCCCTCCCTAGCCTTACTATTAATATTAACAACACACCCATATCCCTATCTCCTCATATCCGCTGCCTGGGAATAATGCTAGATTCCGATCTTTCCTTCAAACCTTATGTCAATTCGATTACCAACTCATGTTATCAACATCTCCTGCATTCAACCTTCCTCTCAAAGGAAGCTACAAAAATCATTGCCCATGCCCTAATCATATCCTGGCTAGACTACTGCAACACACTCCTGTGTGGTTTACCAAACAACCGCCTGGCACAGCTTCAATCCATTCTCAACTCATTCATTTCTCTTCTCTCTTCTCAAATACCTCTCCTCTCTTTCAGTCCCTCCACTGGTTGCCCATCAGGCAAAGGATCCAGTTCAAACTGCTTACGTTACCCTTTAAAGCACTATTCAACACAGCCCCTCCATATATCTCAGAGCTGATCCAGTGATACCATCCCAGGCACAACCTCTGCTCTGCAAATGATACCCTCCTCTCATCCACCCTGGTCACCTCTTCCCATGCCCGCATTCAGGTCTTTACTCATGCTGCCCCTCTGCTCTGGAATTCCCTTCCTCCATCTGTCCGTCACTCACCATCCCTTAACACCTTCAAACGTAACCTTAAAACCCACCTTCTTAGGCAAGCATATAACCTGGCCTAAACATTACCCTCTTACTACTCAATAGTAGCCTATTTACAGCCTACCAATTCCCGCAACCTTATGTCTCACTCCATATCCTCTAGTCTGTAAGCTCTTTTGGCAGGGTCCTCTCCCCTGTTGTATTACTGTATTGCTGTAAGAAACTCCACACTCTGTTTACTTATATTTATGTATTACCTGTGTGTGTAATATGTATGACTTTGTATAACATGTATTACCCTGTATGTAATGTATGACTATGTAATTGTAAAACGACACGGAAGATGTTGGCACCATAAAAATCAATAATAATAATAATAATAAAGCTTCAGTCCTTTAAGTCAATGTAAAGATGAATTGTAATTGCAAGTTTAAAGGGTTAAACATAATTGTTGAATACTTTTTCAAATGGAACAAATAGATATTGAGTAAATAGTAGTGAGATATGGGATTATTTCACTGCTTTTTTACATCCCATGGGCATTTTGCAATGTGACTTAAAAACATCAAGTATTATAGAAAAGAATCATACAGATTTTTATTCTTGTAATATATTGAAAGTTAAAAGAATCAAAATGAAAATGCCCACTTTAGAAATCTTGATCTTTGATAAATAGAACACTGATTCTTAATTCACTCAATTAGTGTACTGAGAGATACAGAGAATCTACTTAAGTAAAGGGGGGATAGGTTAGCACATAGGACGTTTTTAATTGCCTTACTGCATCATGCAATAAAATGTGCCTAACATTCATTCCTACAGTTTCCAGAATACCCTTAAGGATTTTGTTGTTCAGAAAGTGTTATGTAGTATTTGTTATGGTGATTTATACCTTTAAAAGCATCGTACATATTAAGCCATCTCTATTTATCTCAACTAAAAAAACATTCTTTTAGTGTCTTTTTTATTTTTATGTGCAGAATTATGGTACAGTGACTTTTTATAAGCTTTTTTATGCCATTGTCCCACAAAATTAAAATGCATGAGAGATAAACTTGCCGAGTTTGAATGCTTTAGGCCAGTAGGGAAATAAAAGTAATAGTGATGGCAGTTATTATTACTGTATGGGAAGCACATAACCACTAGATTTAATGTATACCATGGCACTAATGTATTATTTTATTTTGAGCAATATTTTCAGAAAGATGTGTAATGTAGATTCAGAGATTACTAGTGCATAGTACATTCAGTTTAGAACCTTGAACACAGCTCTTTGTTGGAAACGAAGCTTAACAGTATATATTTATAGAAAAAGTTTATTGTTGAGGTAGATAATGAGAGAAAGAGATCATGGAACAAAGGAATAAAAGTTTAAAACTGTTTTTATTCATCAATATAAAAATGCAATTTAGAGAGCTACATTACAGTGCAATTTAAGTTTTTAAAAGTAATAATGACTTTGGTTTTTTTAGATGCGCTTGATTAACTTGGTTATATTTGGAGCCCCTATTTTATTTTCGCAAATAAGGGTAAAATAATGATCCAAAAACTACTTTGTCTTACTAACCCGTGTTTTACCTGACACAGCACTTAAGATGGATTTTACTATACTGCCTCTAATTAAATACACACTTTAATTATCTTTTATGATGTTTTCACTTTTCTATGCAATGCAGCAAAGATCAATAGACATTCTAAGTTTTCTTTGTAGAACTTCGAATGATAAATAAAATTTCCCAAACACTCTTAAAAAATAAGCAAACACAATGATAAAAATTAAATGGTCTAATCTTGATCACTGAAATGAATACTGGGTACGCAGGTTGCACAGATTAAGAGCAGATTACGATCCGACAAAGTTATGTAAACGGTTTGCAGCCAACAATGAGATCAGAGTTGCTTATACAGTACTTGTGCCCTGAATGCTGTGTGCAGCTCTGCCTTCTATGACTATTAGAGATGGACATGAACCTATTTTCGAAGCAGATTTAACGGATCTGTAGGAACTCAGACTTTGCAGATTTCTGACTTTTTTCTCTAACTGGATAATTAAAAAAAAAAAAAAAATTTAATTATGGGCATTGATACGTGTTTCCCAAACAATTTTCCAGGTCCCTGAGCCATTTTTTAACTCCCATTGACTTCAGTGTGTCAGCTTGCGGATTTTCCATTTTTTTCTGAAATCTGCAAGAGGAACAGATTTCAGTGATTTTATCCCTCCCAAATGACTATGACCCTGAGACCTATCATTTCTACTTAAACATCAAATTCATCACCATGATCATACTTTAATCGCATCATATCAGGTAGACACTCATGCAGTACATGGGTCTTTCTTGCTGCTGGCAGGTCAAAAAACATTCCCGTGTTGCATCTGAGATTGGTTGTTTGGTCATCAAATACACTGAGCCTGGATTAACTTTATATTTTAATCATATATGTCTAATGTTCACAGGTAAAATTGTATAATCATTATGTACATTAAAATATTTTGTTTTTGTACATTTTAACTGGGACTCATTTTGATACAGGCCCTACTGTACCATTTGGTGTGCTTAGGCAGGGCACCTAGACATTTGTACCAGTCCAGCTAAACACACTGGTGTAAACAACCAGGTAAAAAATCTTATATGTCTCCTCTGGAATATTATATTTACTAGATAGAGCACAAAGTTCAGCTGAGTAAAAGTAAATATATAATGAATGGAGTTGAATAGGGCTATAATAATTTATAATCACGTGCCATCACCTCTGTCACATATGTCTGCCTTCTTTAGCTGAAATGTGTAAAATGGGTAGTAAAATGGCTTAATGGGTATAACATTTACTAAAATTCAGTAGTTACTACAGCTGTTCTGAGTTTTATTTTACAAGTGCATATCTAGAGGACAGAAAAACTAAAAGGGTTTGTTAAGATTACATAATGATATCTTAACTGTGAGTAACTTTAACTTTTTTTCATTTTTTTGGTTAACTGTTATTTGTCAGTCTGGAAAAGCTTAAAAATGAAAATTATATCTACTACTTATCAAAAGAGACTGTGTTGTTCCTGCCTTTTAGTCATTGATTGGCACTTATGGTTTGGAGATCTGTTTTAGAAATGGTACTGAATTAGGATGTTGGAAAAATGATTCAGTAATTTCTGAATTTCACTTGTCAGTTATGCTTTGGAATTGATGTGAGACTGATGTCTCATGTATTAGGAGAGACTTTTGTCGTTCCTCATTTGCAGTTAAAGAGTGTCATTTATCATGTGGAAATCTGTCTCAGTATAAGATTGATATTTGATGTACGATTAATTTTACAAAAAAAGTTTCATTTGTCACTCTGGAAACTTTTTGAAAAATGAGACCAATGTGTGATGTATGGGAAGAGACTTATTCCTATTTTGAATAACTAGTAACTCCTTTTAAATTTACTATTTCAAAATATGTTAATTAAATAGAACTTGTGTCATTAAAACTCTTTAAGAGCCCATGCTCAATGTTGAAAACAATGTTAATTACTACTATAGATGTTCGAAACCGGCAAATTTTGTTCCGTTTTCATATTTTGGAACTCTGAAAAAAAAAAAAAAATCTTCCAAAGTAGATTTGGTAACCCTCAAAAGTAGATAACCCTTGAAAGTAGATAACTGTTCAAAGTAGATAACCCTTGAAAGTAGATAACTGTTCAAATTAGATAACCCCTTAAAAGTAGCCTTGATATCTTTCGAAAGTAGCTTCAGAAGCCCTCGAAAGTAGCCCCATAATTTCGAGGGTTTCAAAAAAAGATAGAGCGTGCACACTGTCACGATCCAAATCACAAGGACTCTCCAGAGTAAAATAATTAATACTTTATTAGACCATTAATCATAAACCATGCTAAGACCTGACGCGTTTCGTGCCGGTTAGGCACTTAATCATAAGTTCTGACAGAACTTTGTAACTGGGAGTTCTGACTCAGAAACGGGTTTGAATCGGACCTGGATCCCATCACTAGTTAGTACTACGCATTTCTGCATGTATAGCATTAATAAATGAACACAGGCTTTTTAGCATCATATTAATGTAAGAACATAAACTTGGTCTTATAATTGCTAAAAAAAAAAAAAAGCAACTACGTTACAATTATAACATTGATAAACCTTCAGTATTGGTGAATTTACCAAACTTTCTCTCCTGCAAATGACAAACAATGTCAAACACTTACAGCTAAATTTAAAGAAATACAGCACAGCAGTGCCAGCACATGCCAATCTATTTAACAAAGGTTATTGTTACTTTAAGACCTGAGAATCAGCAGCTGAGTGGATTAAGTTTTGATATTAAATCGCACAGAGCACTGTTATTGTGGTGTTGATAATTTTCCATATAGTCTCTGATTGCTCTTGGTTCCCAAATAATCATGAAAAGCCAATTCACAATAGCCAAAGATGGAACAGTAGCACTAGTAGCTATTCACTACAATCTTCTCAGCAAATGTAGTAGTTGTTGCAAAAATCTGCATTGGGAAGGCTGCTCCCTCATACTCAAATACCAATAAATAGTGTCATGTGTAACTAATCTTACATACACATGGATTTAAACATAGGTATTTTTCACTAACTTTTAGACCATTGACAAATGAATAAACACTGGCTCTATCAGCCTTTGTGATTGCACTATAAATACCTTTTGATGATTTCGCAAGACCTGGATCTTTTAAATGAATGTTACATACTCAAATTTTATTAAAAAAAATAATAGAAAAAAAATTAGGTCCACTCCTGCATGGCTTAATGCTCAGGTAAAAAGGGAAATGGAAAAAGGAAAAAGGCTTTTAAAATGTTGAAATCAGAGGGAACAGAACAGTCTTACAGGGAGTATAAAAGCTGTAATAAAGAGTGCAAGAAAGAAATTAAGCTAGCTAAAATAGAAAATTAAATACGGTTAGCCGAACAAAGTCCAACCCTAAAATGTTTTTTATGTATATCAATATGATAACTGAGAATGTGGAGCCATTAAATAATGGGGCTGAGATGGTTGCAGAGGATGCCAAATAGGCTAATCTGCTAATCCGTTTTTTTACATCGGTTTTCACTATTTAGAATCCTAGTCCTTACAGCAGGGTCTGTAATAATATGCGGGGTAGAAATGAGGAGTATCCACATTGGCTGACGGAGGATATGGTTCGGAAACAATTAGACAAACTAAATATCAATAAAGCCCCAGGACCAGATGGATTGCATCCTTGGATTTTAAAAGAGCTTAGTTCAATTCTATCTAGACCACTGTTTCTCATCTTTTCAGATTCACTTTGATCTGAGGATGTGCCGCTGGATTGCAAAAAAGCCAATGTAACACCAATATTCAAAAAAGGTAGTCGTTCACAGCCTGGTAACTATAGACCTGTAAGTCTAAAATCAGTGGTAGGAAAGATGCTAGAAACTTTGTTACAGGATCATATTCTTGACTATGTGTCCGGAACTGATCTTATTAATAGTATTCAGCATGGATTTATGAGAAATAGATCATGCCAGACAAATTGAATTGGTTTTTATGAAGAAGCAAGTAAGAATTTAGATTCAGGCACAGCAGTGGATATGGTATACTTGGATTTTCCTCAGGGAGTTCCTCAGAGTTCTGTACTGGGGCCACTTTTTTTATCTGTTTATAAATGACTTAGAAGGGGGCATTGAGAGCAAGGGCTCTGTGTTTGCTGATGACACTAAACTATGCAGAGCTTTGGAAGCTTCAAATGATGTGCAAGTGCTGCAAGCAGACCTAGATAGATTATCAAAATGGGCAGCAGAATGGCAGATGAGATTCAATGTTGATAAATGTAAGGTGATGCATTTGGGATTTAATAATCCCTGTGCCACCTACACCATAAATAACTCTGGTTAAGTAAATCTCTAATGGAAAAAGATGTGGGGGTTCTGGTAGATAACAGACTTAGCTGTAGCAAACAATGCCAGGCAGCAGTGGCTAGAGCTAGCAAGATATTGTCTTGTATAAAGTGGGTAATAGATTCAAGAGAGTAAAATTATTCTCATTATACAAAAGGGACATCTTGGAAATGGAAGCAGTTCAGAGAAGGGCAACTAAATTAATAAGGGGAATGTAGGGGCTTGAATATGCAGGCAGATTAGACAAGTTAGGGCTGTTTACATTGGAGAAGCGATGTTTGCATGGGGATATGATAACTTTATACAAATATATTAATGGGCATACAATAACCTCTCTGGTGCATTGTTCACTAATAGGTCATATCAGAGGACTCGTGGACATCCTTTAAGGTTGGAAGAAAAGAAGTTTCATCTTCAGGTTAGGAAGGTTTCTTTACAGTGAGAATGGTGAAACTGTGGAACTGTCTTCCATCAGATGTGGTAATGGCAAGTTCGTTGAAAATCTTGATCCAGGGATACTTTCCGATTGCCCTTTGGAGTCAAGAAGAATTTCCCCCCCCCCCCCCATTATTAGCTTTTTTTTTTGCCCTCCTCTGGATCAACTATAAGGTAGTGTTAAAAAAGGAGGGTGAATAGGTTGGACTTGATGGACGTATGTCTTTAGTCAACCTCAATTACTATGCTACTATGTTATGCAAGAAATAGTATCATATGAAAACACAAATCTTATGCTTACATGCCCAAGCTGAATTAATATGACTATAAAAACAGATTTGCATTTTTAAACTAAAACTTTAGTCTATTAGTGTCATTTCCATACATGGATAACTTCTCTCATCTCTCATAACACAGGATCATTGGAAAATGAAATCTTAAATTTAATTTAGAGATCAATTTGAAGCTAATTTATGAAGTAATTTATCTATCTATTTGGATTCATAGCAATTCAATCCAGTTTGATTTACTAGGATTTGAGTTTTGTTTTTTCCCCATTAATAATAATGTCACACACACAAAATAAAAATAATTAAAATAACACTTATTTCAGGATATTTTATGTGATTAGGATATCCAGATATACAGTACTAAACTTACGTTGTGAAGGCAAATTGACCTGGGGTCACCAACTGGACCCAATAATACAACCTGAGAGTCCAAATTAGATAGAAGCGTATACATACATGGAGACAATCTATGAAGTACAAGATACATAGAATGGTCTGATTAACATAGGCAATGGTTAACAGTTTAAAGCATAGACCACTATATGGTTTACACCTATTTACAACCCAGTCCCAATCCCATCCAGCCCCTTGAGTCCTCCCATGTGTCCATCCATCTGGGGGTCTTTAGTCCAATCACAATTGTGCTTTGCCTCTTTAAATGTAGTGGTTTCTAGATACGTTACATCAACTCAAACCTAGAGGATCATGAAAGTTGCAGTCAGACTTCAAGGCTAGGATGGATGATACCTGCCTAAATTTCCCCCCAAAATTTCACAAGGTCAAGGTCATAGTAACATAGTAATTGAGGTTGAATACAGACATATGTCCATCAAGTCCAACCTATTTAATTTTTTTTTAAACCTTCCTAACAGTTGATCCAGAGGAAGGCAAAAAACCCAGCTAAAAAGGGGATGGGTGGAATTCCTTCCTGACCCCAAACGGCAATCGGAAAGTTTTCCTGGATCAACCAGATCTACAGTATATGTATTAATACAAGTAATTGTCAAAGTTTTTTAGTTTTAGAAACTTATCCAGGCCATTTTTAAAGCTATTCAATGAACTTGCCATTACCACATCTGCTGGAAGACAGTTCCACAGTTTCACCGCTCATATATTCAATATTAAGGTTTAATAGAAATACAGGAGTAAGTTAAAATGCTCCATTGCAACTGTTCATTGTGATTTATTTTGAATTTATCAATTAAACATCTACCTTAAAACCAAAAAAGGCCCAACCTAATACTAAAGTGAACATTCTGCTACTTCCCCTAAAAATTGCTTCTTTGGATTCTCCCCTGGTAAAACATCCTTCACTGCAAAACTATCAGCCCCAGAACCATCTACATCTCAATAAAGCCCTCACACCCCTATGGATACCTTATTATTATTATAGGATAAGTACACTGCAAAAATAAGTTAAGTGTAATTGGAAGCTGCAGCTTTAACTAATCATCTCCCCCCTTTTTAAAGTCAGATAGAGATCTAAGGGACATATTTATAAAGGGGCATTAGTTTTGCTTTTTTTTGCCACCAGACTTCACCACAAGTAAACTTTCTACTTTTCTTATAAAGTTATTAAAAAGGCAAATTTTCATTAAAGATGAAAATTATGTAGCAAAAGTAGCACTAATAATGCTGAAAAAGTTCAGCACATATGATGGTAAATAGGTAATACTCCCTGGTGGAGTTTCAAAGTAGTATTAAATTGGTTAATACACACTGAACACCTATCTTTGTTATTTTTATTAATTAACATTTATTAATTAACATTTATTAATTAACATATTAATATGATATGATAAATAGTGTAAAACTCACCCAGGCTAAGAGAACTCTTTTTTTATTAATAGGACTATAGTGTTGCTTATATTCAGCAAATTGCAGCTAATTATCAAATCAGTTATATAAATATGGGAACATACCATAGTGCTGTGTAAGAAACAGTCATGTTAATGGAACATTCCAGTAAGTAATGATGTTTGGCGACAATTATGGTAAAACTGCTAAAAATGCAACAAAAGGCAGAGAAGGTGTCAAACAGGTGAAATTTCACCTATTTATAAATTTTTCTTACAACTTGTCTGGTAATGGCTGACGCTAGAGAGCAATTTTTCTTTTCGCCGTGATACCAGACTTGTACGGAATGAATAAGGCGAAATTACCATCACACATCCCCGCTGTGTTACTTTCTGCAAAAGCAAAAACAAGCATTTTTAGAAATAAGGCGAAAATAGTGCTCTTTGTCATTGCAATTTCCTGTGATAGCAAAATGGTGAAAATAGCAACCGTTTATAAATATGCCCCTTAGTGTCCCATTTAAGGCAAAGTATTCTGTAACTTTGACACTATGGTCTGTAACTTTGACACTGATGGCTGCACTGGTTCTCATGATTAAATAAGTTAAATGTTTAAAGTGAACGTTCAATGACCAACTGTTCAGCCATCAGCCTTACGTGCCTGTCAATGTCTTTTGTGATCCAGCCAACCAGATCAATGTATAATGTCCCTGCAAACACACAAGATTTTTAACTGAATCGCTCAGCTGTTCATGACATGCTCACGGCCGACAATCTTACATGTGTACAAGGCTTTAATCAGAGAGCTAGGTGCAAATGGGAATGACCATCTATTATTATTGGACTTCTGTACCTCTATCTACTGTTTATTTTTCTAAGAATACAAAGAATTGTCAATATGGACAGTTATACACTATACAGTATGTTGAGTTCCTTTTGACCTCTGTTGAATGCACAGCAATGGTTCTCCATTGTAGCCAGAAGGTGACCACCACATGTAGTCTTAGTACAGTGCCAATTCCGGCTTCAGATGGATAAAACCTGTACATGCTGTGTTTGTTATTATCTAATATAGGTAATAGCATTGTATGCAACAGTATGTAATCATTTCTATCTATATAGCACCCTAGGTGTCACATATTTAGCATATGCCAAAGTATAAAGCACTTCTGGTGATCTTTAATTATGTGTACATCCATGTCTTCAAAGTGAGAAAAAGGACAGAAATTACAAATACACATTAAAGTGCTATAATTATTTATTTTACAGCTGGTGAAGGGCACCCTAGACAGTAGCTTGTAATTCTTAAAATCCTTAATGATAGATTTACATGGGACATGCTGCTGTGGGAAAGAAGATCCTGTCAGTTAAAATGAACGCAGCTCACACCTTTTCTTTTTTAAATTGGTAGTGTGCAGAATAAATGTTATACACATTATTGCTGTTATGGAAATATTTTCAAATATTACCTTTTATTTGTTAAAAAGAGAAGCATAAAGCACATAAAACAACAAGTGCTCACAAAATGACATCAATATGCAGCCTGCCTCTTCATGAAACACAGCTTCAAGGTTCAGTGTTTAACCTTTAAGAACCAGCTCCCTAAGTACAATCAGAAACTGCTATTAATATTTAACTATTAAACACATGCGTGGGATTTATTTCTTAATATGACCCTGACTAGTCTGGAAAGAAGTAAAAGCATGCTGGAAGTACATTTACATAAATCACACTGCACTATATTCTGTAGTAGACTTTTTTTTTTTTTAGAAAATTTTTCTAAGATGTTGAAAATTAGCAAAAATGTGCTTTATGCAAATTGTTGAAATAAAGAATACTTACATCTCGTATCCAAAACAATATCGAGGATGCATTACTTTTAGAAAAATGAAAAAAATATTCAGGGTTATTCAATATAAGTTCTTATAGTTTAAAATGGTGCTAATTTTGCCCCAACCAATCAGATCTTATTTAACATTTGAAAGCTAGCATCTGATTGGTCGGGGCAAAATTAGCACCAACTTTTATTGAATAACCCTGATTAAATGCTATTTAAATTAAATATAATACCACACAATGCTTGTGAAGGTTCTCATCCATCCAGGTCTTGGTATATCTGTTGTATTTATTTAGATCGACTGGACTTGAAGTTTAGTTCTTGAAGACGTTTCACTAGCCATCCGACTGGCTTTCTCAATTCAGAATGACTTGTACAAGAATCTGTGGCAATTATGTACCCTGGAAAATCCCAATTAGCATATCACAGCCAGGTGTTAAGGGCGTGATTGCATAGTGGCTAAGAGGTGTTATAGGAACACCCAGAGTAAGGTGTCAAAACAGCATTGTACATGGCAGACAGTTGGTGTCGAATCCCCCCATCTCTATTTAGGCTTGGTTTCTTTACTTTCACATATATGTATGCAAGTGGTCCGGAATTTCAGTGCTGCTGTGGAGGATTGCATGAAAGGTAAGGTTCTTCTCTCTTTGTTCCTGGCTGCACGTGCATTGATTGAAGAATGGAAGGTAAAGCACCTAAACTTCCTGGCCTTCAATCAATGCATTAAAGGAAGTTAGTTTACTTTTGCAGTTTAAAAACAATAATTTCAGTACCAACAACAGAAAACTAGAGGTTGAAAACTTTTTTACAATTCTTTAAAGGGGAAAAAAGTAATTCATATTACATTGGTCCTGTGTGGTTAGCACCATAAGCTGGTAAATCATGAAAATTGTTTCTATTAATAATTTGTTAAACACAAACACATGCATTTATATTTCATTTTTCATAGATGTGAGAGATAAAAATAAAAAATGGTTAATAAAAAAGTAGAAATAAAGTAGAAAAAGAATGCATCAAGGTTATTGACAAGAGCAATGTTTAGGTTTTGTCAGTCCCGTGAGAACTTATTATTTTTATTTCCTTAAAATTCGCCTGTAAAAGAAGTTTGAAGACTTGTTTTATGGTCTATAGTTTAAAATTGAACAGGGACATAGTTAGTACTAAAATAAAAAAAATGATTTCCTTCCTCAAACTGCTGATTTTGCAAAGTGTTTATCCCCAAAATAAATGTTTACAATAATTTATATTAATATACTTAAATAATAACTTAATGCTGAAATCAGCATAACCGGACAGGTTATTTATGGTAGGATCAGATAAATGGCTAAATCATAACCAGCTCATGTTTTAGGTAGGGATGGCCGGTTCGTGGATCCGAACCCGGATCTGCCGCGGATTTATCCCGTTCGCGAACGGCGGATTTTTCTGGATTTTCCAACTTCCGAACCGCGGATTCCTCGTATTTTCGAAAATTTTCGAAATTACAAGGATGTCTCTTATTTTCGTAAATACGCATTTTTGAAAATTTTGGAAATTACTAGATTTCCCGTATTTTTGAAAAATTTCGAAAATACACAAAAACGCGTAATTTCAAAATTTTTCGAAAATACGAGAAATCTCGTAATTTTGAGAATATTTTTCATTTTAACGGGTCCGCTCGTGGATTTTCGAATTTTTCCGAAAATCTGCGGATCCTCGAGCGTACCGGATTTTGCGAAGTTCGGACATGTCTAGTTTTAGGTAAAATACGCTAAACATTTATTTCCTATTTCGGACCTTAACTGGACAAATAAATGTATGTACCATGCAACCCAATGTATAACCAAGTAAGTGTGTTTTTTACACAAATTTTTGTGGTGGCATTTCATGGAAATAACACTGCGCAGCCTATTCCATATAGGATATGTCAAGCTGTGCACCTATTGAATGGAGGCGTAAACCGCACGTCTTACCTGGCCATGATCCTGCAATGCAATAAATCTCACAAAGGGATCTTGGAGAAGTATGTAATGCCAGGAAAAATATAATATAAAATATAAAGGTATGGTCACATGGAAAATTAAAGACGGGTATTTTACTTTGGTGTGTTTATATTGCAAGATAATACATGGTTTTGGCAGCAGTTGTTTTGCAACTAGAGTTGTACATTTTCTACCATGGCCATAAAATAATTATGTGACCATAAAGTACTACTAAGGAGTGCCATTAATGGTCATTATAAACCCATGGTATCGGACATACTGTAAGAATTTTAAATATAACCATACGTTATGATAAAAATGAATCCACTTTAGATGGAAAAATCCTCATACTTTGTGTGATGTCTGGTATTTCTTATTGTTAACATTGAATGGCAATTATATCATAGGTATTAGCACTAATGAAACTCCTTTTAAATGAAATAATATCTTTTGTTTTGAAATAATCATCTATGGAGTTCATTTATATTCATAATCTGGTGAAGGGTTGAAGAACATTAACATCTAGTCAGCATCACAGTATGTTTAGCTCTTAATGGACTACATCTCCAAAGGCCGAATTAATTATTTTTCTGAATTCCTAAATTATCTTACTGCTCACCTGCACTGCACCCACAGCCCCATTACTTGTTGGCCAATATCATATTTACAGGCTGGCTTAAATGTACAGTTTCCTGGAATAATATGCAGCTGGTAGTTAATTCACACTGTCACTAGTGATGGCCCAGTTTGCGGATCCAAACCCTTATCCGCGGTGGATTTACCTCGTTCACGAATGGCGGATATCGCGGATTTTCCGGTTTTCCGCCTTCTGAACTTTTCCGAACCGCGTTTTCGAAAATTTTCGAAATTACGAAGATTTCTCGTATTTTCGAAGATATGGGAAAATACGAGAAATCCTCGTAAATTCTAAATTTCACGGATTTTTCACATTTTCTGGTCTGTATTTTCAAAGAATCCTCGTATTTTCGAAAAATCCTCGTATTTTCGAAAAATCCTCGTATTTTCAAGGAATCCCCGTATTTTCGAAGAATCTCTGTATTTTTGGAAGAATCCTCGTATTGTCGAAGATCGGATTTTGCTGAACTTTCATTTTAATTGGTTTTAATGGGTCCGCTCGCGGATTTTCGAATTTTTGAATTTTTTCTAAAATTCGCGGATCCTTGAGCGGACCGGATTTTGCGAAGTTCGGACATCTCTAACTGTCACTAACGTTAAAGTGTATCTAGCTTTGAAAAAGATGAATTGCAATATGTTCCAGAGAATTCATTCAGTATGTACAAAGTAAGATTTCCTTATCACTAACTCTCATGACTGATTTTGGTAAGAGAATAATCCAATAAAAAAACAGAAAAAGTATACAGGTAGGTGTGGTGGTAATCCATCAAAATCTGTGGTTTTCTCTAGTTCCTCCACTAAAATAGAAACATAGAAGATCTAACAGAAATCACATTTTTCAGCAGAACCACAGTTAAATTATTAGTTGCTTTTTGATACATACTGTGCAAATTTAAAATAATTGTTGTTTTAATTCAGGAAGCATGCAGAGATTAATGACATAATTAGTTATTACTGACCTTAGGCAAATATAGCACTGGACAGATGTCTACGAGGTATATTTGTGTAAAAGATGAGAAGAAATATCTATTTACACTGTTTTAGCATATGCTAAATCAGCAGTAGACAAATTAATAAAAAACAAAATACTTCCAAAGAAGTATTGAGGAGATTGCATAGTCCATTAGAGTTCTAAATATTGTCAAATTGTAATTAGGTAGCAGAATATTTGTTTAGGCAGAGTGTCATTAAATATCACCTTTGGGGTTCACCTAATTACAAGCTTACAACATTTCTCTTGTGTAGGTTTGAATTTTAATCGAATACAATTACAATGGAGTTTTAACTTTTTGGGTTTGTTCAGTGGAAAATCAATTTACCCTAAAACTTAATTGGAATCTCATTTAGTTAACAAAGTGCATAAATATGGAAATACTAAATAAGTAAGTTACAATTTAGTATTTGATAATTACCATTTATTGCAGTCTGTTTCTTGGCAATAGAAGTGATATAAAAACCCTTGGCAATAGGATGCTGTGAATAATCTTAGAATTATTTTCATTTTTCCCCACTTAACATAAGAGGTTCATCATAAGCTAAAGATTATGTAAAGTCTGTTCACAGTCAGTGATAGCTTTGGTAAGTTTTAGTTGTTTTATAATCACTAGGGATGGCTGAAACTGGTTTTGTTCCGTTTTTGGGTTTTCAAATCTAGGGAAAATCCTGAAGATCCAAAAACAGAACTTAAAATAAGGACTTCGGAGCGAGTTTTTAATATCGAACGTTCAAGCTATTTATGAAAAAACCTGAAAATATCCTTAAACGTTCAATAATCCTCGAAAATACGATCGGAAACTTTTTTGAAGTTTGCAATTGTATTTCCGTAAACTCACTCCGAAGTACCGAAATCTAAATGATCCAATCCGTTCCATTTTGAACGGAACATTTGGATTTCGGATCCGGGTCCGAGTCAGACCCGGATCCCATCTCTAATAATCACATTAGGGCATTTCTGACCTTTAAAAGGTGTTGATCTTCTTTCCTATCACACAACCATCTTCCAATTACTGCACAACCAATTGCAATTTTATTTATTGCAGCAAAATCTTTCATGTTGCATCAAGATGAGAGGATTGAACAGTTGAATGAATTAACAGATTCCAGATTGTTACAACCTTTTTAAAGTTGTCAGGAATCTGCTATCTCACTGTTCATTTGCAGTTCATGCGACTATGGATTTTCATTTCATATTGTAAGTAAGCTTGGTTCGGCAGAGAGTTCAAGTGACTGTACACAAAATTCTGATCTCAATTATCGTCTACACTATGGCCAAGAAATCCACATCATAGCCCCTGGGAGACTGGTCTGATAATTCTGTTAGTTTACATGAACATTATAATAGAACAAAAAAATAAAAGATTTGGAAACTAAATAAAACATAACTTTTATTATATACATTAAAAGTATTATTATCATAGTATATCAAACAGCCTAGACGGGCCCATATAAATAAACCTCCATACTGGTGAACCACAGCACTGAAGTAACATAATGATTATTAAGCCTAACAAACGGTATACTTATCACTCAGTATCAGTCATGATGTCCGTGCACTGAAATGATCAGATACAACAAGTATCGTAATCTTAAGAAAGGTGGATATCAATGACAGTGCTGGCAGAGTGGGTAGTAGGGAACGTCAACATTTAAAAGGTGTAGGTGGACGACATAAACATTGAAGGAGACTGTTATAGACTAGCGGGGAGATGTAATATGCCTAACAGTAGCTCCTTACCTTTCTGCAATCCCTGTATGCAATACCGGACATAAACATGATTACATCTGGTATTGCATTGCGAGATCTCAGAGAGGTAAGCCTCTGCTGTTAGCAATGTTTTAAAGACCCCATTCAAGTCTGGTGACAAGTTTTATGAGGTAGAGCAAAAACAGATCGGGTATCAGGTGTGCTGGAAATATTCCTACTCAGAGCAGTTCATTTTGACATTGGCATGCAGCACAGTATTTCTCTCCTTTGTGCTTTTTATACAGGGAACAGGATTGTCAACCAACTGTAAAATAATTAACAGCCCATAAAAATATGTGTAAACTGTGTATGTCTGTAATGACCTTTAAATATGAGGTTGGTCCATAAAAATCTATTTTCTTACAATAACAGCCATTACTTCATTACAAGCAGTTGGTGTGTGCTGAAAGTCTTTTCTTACAATACCAGCCATTACAAGCAGTTGGTTGGTACTGAAAGTCATAAACAAAGCCACAGTAAGACATATGGCATATTTCAAAGTATCGCTATTTCCTCCATTTATCTAATACCAGACTATGGAAAATAGCGTTATTTTCGCCATATTTATAAACCAGATAATAATGGCCACAAAGATTTTTCGCGACGGCTACATGCAGCTTAATATCGCTGTATTCTTTGCTTCAAAATAGAGAAATAGCACCAGAAAGTTTACCAATACCAGGGATGAACCTGAGGATAAAGCAACATTACAGGGGAAGATCTTTAGCAGCTAAAACACTCATGAATATGAGGAAATAACACCTCCATTCGACTCAAACAGCAGATATTGGAAAATCGCTAATTGTATTATAGTAGATGCTTGAAAATAGTTTTATAACCCCTGGACCTTTATTTGTGTTGAGGAACCCACCAAAATGTACTGACACCTTCTAGGCTAGCCCACTTTCAGGCTAGAAATATATCCACTAATGGTCACCCCAGACATGGAAATTTTCTAGGCTTGACAAAAGCTTTTCGCTGTTTTAAAATTATGATCACATGGTTACCACTACAATGTGTGATTATAGGTGGCATTAAACCAAAGGACAATATGTGGCGGTATGAGAATTTGCCACCGATTATTGCAGATTTTTAAAATTGTGCTAAGTTCAAATTTGCCGAAAACGTCAGCTTTAACAGTGGCAAAAACGTTACATTCCAAAACAGACCGCATAGGGACATCACATTGACTACCAATGGAGCATACAAGAGAGGTGCACTGACTGGCCCAGACTTGTTGTTTATATTGTTTGATAGGTTTCCTAATTTATTCCTGTGTTTATTTTTGTTATCTCTTTTCACCACATGATTTTGATGAAAATAACAGTGCTAGATTACAGTATTAAATAGGTAGTATTATTTTTCTTTAATTTGTTAGTAAGCAATAAAGCATACATCTACATTCTGCTGACCAAATTCTAGTTTTCCCTTGTCTGCGAGTATTGTAATTACAGAGAAATTATCTCTGTATAAAAGATCCTTTTCTAAATTACACACTTGTTAAAGAATGAATTCTGATGTTTTAATTACAGCCTGCAAACCTCAACAGAACCCCAAGAAATAACATGATTTTGTTGTCATTCAGCTCTTTTTAGCAGGAAACATACAGCACATTGTAAGTAGTAACCTATTAACATACATAATAATTATACTATAATACAGATGATGTATTCATAATTACAGCACTCCCAATTCTTGGAAAGATACCAAGCTGTTCATCACATATTGTGAACTGTGAGGCCCACTATAAACTAGAAAAAGAAAATGTTAGTCTTATACAGAAATATATGTTTCAAAAGAAAGATTAGTAGGATTAGTAAGTTTATTCTCACACACCCATGCCCTTAACAGAAGTTCTAGAAGGACAAACTATAGAAGGCAATAGCACTAATCATTTTGCATATTGCACAATTAAATTATTGATGAGCTTACCAACAATCACCCTCTTTCAGTACCAAAAATAAGTGATAATGTACCTAGATCTGCAATTTATCACAACATGCAAAAATTTGCCTTAAAGTCACACATACCTTTTTTCTTCAATGTACCAAGGGAAGAGGCAGATTTCCACCTCAGGAGCATGAAGGCACAAAAAGTCTTGCACCCTTAGCCACACCCCTAAACACAGGCCACACCCACATACTACACCAATTTTCTCTTTTTTGGGAAGAACTTAGAATTTATAGAGGTTAGAGAGGAGACTGACAGCCACCCCTCAAACCACAGGCGCCCCTAGACCCATGCTTACTGTGCATAATGGGTAATCCAGGCCTGACCAAGGGTTAGTGTGACATTAAGATGATATGTGCGGTGGTTGTAGCTGTGGTGAATCAATGCAAATGTTGCTCTTTTGCTTGACATTTACTGTTTGTTGCTGTTGAATTTTGGGGGTCAGTAATGAGCAAGTCTTGGCAAACTTCCCTGTTAAGTTTTTGTAGTTTTTACAAGTGTACTTATCCAACAGACAATAACTTACTTACAGTTTTTTATTTGAGCTTATGAGGGAACTAAAGGAGAAAATGTTTACTTACACATATTATTTTTTAAATGGATGAATAGTGTTCAGCAGAACAAAAAACATATTTTGTAATTATTTTAATAAATTTATAACTTTAAGCCAACAACTAGCTAGCTTTAAAAAAAAAAAAAAAAAGTCATGCATACTATAAAGGCTGCAAATGCAAAATAATTAGATTGCTTTCCCAAAATGCATACATCCCCCACAATTTGATTATATTGGATTAAAAACGGCAAGAAGTCAATACAATTTCTATCTCAAAGAAGTGATGCTATCCCTATTCCCTCCATATAACACAATATCAAAGACCATGCTCTAAGCACTCATAAAATGAAAGGTAACCTTTGCCAAAAAGTCCCATGAATGCCCATGCCAAGTAAACTAGAAAAATGCCAGCTCTACCGATCATTATCAGTAGATTACATTGCTTGTAAAGGCGTAGTATTGCAAATCTGTGAGTCTGTACCTTTATAAAGATCTTTATAATCTGACCTGCAGACATGACATGTTTCGATCTTGTTAGATCTCATAAGTGCAAGATACAGGTTCATGGCTCTATGGTGTAGGACTTGGGCGTACAGTAGACAAGGCAGCTAGAAAGCTTAGGGAGAAGGTGGCCAAAAGGAGCAAAAAGCCCTCCACTGAGCATAAATATGGAGAAACACCTTCTTATAACAGAAGGCATCTTGCAGTCTCATGCTATATGAATAGCATTGCCCACAAAATATAAGAAACAAGTAAATTTTTACTCCCAGGTTCCCCAGAGTAAGCTAAGGGACATAAATGAATATTTTGCATATCTCCGCCCCTTACTCTGGGGAACCTGGGAGTAAGAAATTACTTTTTGTTTCTTAGATTTTGTGGGCAATGCTATTCATATAGTATGAGACTGCAAGATGCCTTCTGTTATAAGAAGGTGTTTCTCCATTTTGATGTTAACATGACATCTTCAACACCTTTGCATGTAAATCTGATTCTTGTACAAGTTGACAGCAAAACAAGCAAATGACTAGCAAAACATCTTCAAGTAACTAACTTCAAGTTCAGTTGGTCTAGCTGAATAATACAGATACCATGACCTGGATGAATAGGGGCCTATGACCATGACCTATTGTATGAATGCATTTAACTAACTGTAAGCCTGCATAATCTTTCTACACTGTTGGGGGGGTGGACAAAGCTCTTGAGCAAACTCAGGCAGCATGGTGGCTTAGTGTTTTGCACTAATAACTTCCAGTGCTCCTGTCCTGGGTTCAGCTACATCTGCAAAAGTATTTTTATGTTACATAGTGATTGAGTTTAACCCTACCTAACAGTTGATCCAGAGGAAGGCAAAAAAAAAAAACAGCTAAAATGAGAAAAAATTCCTTCCTGACTCCAACTGGCAATCAAAATGTATCCCTGGATCAATCAGAACTGCAGTATATGTATTTATACCAGTAATTCTCAGTATTTTTTCATTTTATAAACTTATCTAGCCCACTTTTAAAGCTATTCAATGAACTTGCCATTTGCTGGAAGACAGTTCCATGGTTTTACCATTCTCACAATAAAGAAACCTTTCCTTACTTGAAGATGAAACTTCTTTTCTTCCAACCTTTAAAGGATGTCCACATGTCTTCTGATATGACCGATTAGTAAAGAATGCACCAGAGAGTTTGTTGTATGGCCCATTAATATATTTTGATAAAGTGATCATATCCTCACTAGAGATATAATGTGGGTTCGATTAGAACCCAGTTTTGAATCGAATCTGAGGGTTTTGAAGTCCCAACAAAACTTTCGGAACTCCCAAATTTCACGGAACCTGGATTTTTCGAATTTTCGATTTTTATCAAAAATCAAAAGTAGACGATTATCGAAAATCGAAAGTAGACGAATATCGAAAATTGAAAATCAAAAGTAGACGATTTTCGATAATCGAAAGTAGACAGTTTTGAAGATCTCTAATCCTCACACAAACGTTACTTCTCTAATGTAAACAGACCTTACTTGTCTAATCTGCCTGCATAGTCAAGCCCCTCCATTACTAATATGTCCCTTTTGTATATGGGATTCCAGAACTTTACCACATATTACAAAATTAGGCCTTACCAGTGCCTTGTAAAGAGGGAAAATATTTTTCTCTTGAATCTATTCCCCTCTTTATACAAGACAATATGTTGCTAGCTCTAGCTGTTGCTGCCTGGCATCTGCTATCTTCCAGAATCCCTAAATCTTTTCCATTAGAGATTCACTTAACACAGAGTTATTTAGGGTGTAGGTGGCACTAGGTTTGTTAAACTTTCTACAGTATTTGGAAAAAAACCAAAGCTCTTTTGAGTGAACTTAGGCAGCATGGTGGCTTAGTGTTTTTCACTAATAACTTACAGTGCTCAGTCCTGGGTTCAGCTACATCTGCAAAGTTTGTATGTTCTTACTGTGCTTGCATGGGTTTGCTCTGGGTACATATAGACATACTGTACTGATATGTTATGTGTATGTGATAGTAAGGTTAGTATGTAATCTCTCTGATGCGGAGCCTAATGAGTAATAAATTGAACACTATTTAAGAATGTTATAATCACTGGATTTTTAATTAAGATACTCTAAATAACAATAAAGGAAAATACCATAATACGATTTAGAGCTTGGGTTCAAACTTTTAAAAACCTTATCTCATTTGTTACTTTGGTTTGAACAGCATATTGTTTATTAATTAGGGCATAGAAATGTATACTAATGGCCACCATGTATTATGAATTATTTTATCATTATATATTATTGTATTCATTAAATTATGTAAAATGTTTTATGTGTGTATTAATGAGGGCATTTTGTAGCTAGAATGAACCTACAAGGGGGATAGTATGAGCTTTGTGGAATACCAGTGGAGTTTGTTAATTAGTGCTGTACAATATCATTTAAAGGGTGTTTCAGTAAGAGCTACTAGATTCCCTGATTCATCCCACGAGACTGTACATTGCTTCCTCAACTTAATGAATTGATATTTTGTTAAATTACTACTATTGCATCTGATAGGCCTTAAAAAAAAGAGTTCTGTAAGGTATATTTATGATTTTCTGGTGTATAGGAGTTAATAAGAGTATGCTTGTGAAGGTTCTCATTCATACAGGTCATGGTATATCTGCTGTATTCAGTTAGATCAACTGAACGTTGTGTATTTGATTTAATAAATAGTTATGATTGAAACTCAAGTGTGCCCCTCACATGAATTTTGCTTGTGCTATAACTAAGAGTCCATGGTAGAGGACTTAGTGAGGGAGCACCTTATGATTTACTGGCTAATAGCCACAAGGAGAGTGCCTGGGCCCAAAACATTTATTGCTGGACATACAAAACTCACTTTGCATGAAACAAACAAAAATTCAGGAATATGCAGCATGCCAACTTTAATCATTCCCAAGCTCATAAAAAGCTTAGAGAGCTGGGGAGGACTGGGGAACAAAAATTATTGTAGTGGTCCTTTCAAGGTAGGATAAGCATTTATAAATATGAACACATTACCAGTTGGTCACAGCGTCGGTTTCTTCTACTTCAACTCCTGTAGTGGGAGTCCAATCACCTGGCGTTCCGGAACTCTATCCAATAAAGATTGTAGCAAAAAAGAAAAAAATGGGATGGACTGCCAACAGCTACAGATAAAATAGCAGTAAAGAGAGCACGATAGGTACTGGAGCGCAAGGCGCACATGAGGGGCCGTGGGTGGAAGAAACAAGGTTAGTGGAAATATAACCATAAGAACAAAAAAAAATAAACATAAATCTCTCTCACTCCCACTCACCACTCGCAGGGCAAGGATCCCAGTCGGTTACAGTAAGAGAATTTTTTTTTTAAAAATTATTGCCCGGCTAAGAGTGCTGAACTCCTTCCTGACAGTGGACAGCAGGTCGGAATAAAAAACAATAGGCTTACACTTGGGGGTGTTTGGTAGGGAGATAGATATACAGACAAGAGATAAATGATGATAGACAGGTCATATGGTGGTAGATAGACATCATAGGTAATAGATGGGTGATGAGATGATCGCTAGATGTATAGATAATCAAAGGTATCTAGATAGACAGAGGTCGTGAGGAGTAGTAGGGTAGATACAGATAGAATGATGAGATAGCAGAGATTCGATAGATGCAGAGATGATGCAGAGATAGATCGGATATAGCGCTAGCTAGATAATCGCGATGATAGATAGCAGATATATAGATAGCAGAGATAGATCGATGCAGAGATAGATGAATAGCGAGATAGATAGATACCAGAGATCGATAGAAGTAGATAGATTACATATATTAGATAAATATCATAGCTAGATAAATATCGAGAGAGATAAATAATCAGGAGATAGATAGATAATTAGAGTGATAATAAGAGTTAGTCATAGAGCTAGATAGCAGAGATGATAGCATGATATAGACTTATAGCAGAGATAGATATAGATGACAGAGAAAAATAGTATAGATAACCGAGATAAATATAGACAGAGATAGATAACATAGATAGATACATAGCAGAAGATAGATAGATAGATAGATACATAGCAGAATTAGATAGAGATAATAGATAGATAGATAGATAGATAATGATAGATCGTAGATACTAATATACTAGCTATAGGATAGATAGCAGAGATAGATAAATATGAGATAGATAGATAATAGGAAGATTAGATAGATTAATAGCTGATAAGATAGCCGTAGAAGAGATAGAATAGATGATAATTAGTAGACAGATGCAATATCAAGATAGATAGACAGATAACGAGAGGATAGATGATAATTAGTAGACGATAGAAGAGATAGATAGATGATATAGATAGAGATATATAGAAATATCGGATATACCAGATAGCAGAGATAATATATAATTCAGAGATAGATAGACTCGCGAGATAGATATATATCAAAGAAATAGATAGATACGAGATAGATAGATAGATCGACATTCATCGAAATATAAATAGATAATATAGATAGATACATAGATAGATACATAGCAGAGATAGATGATAGCAGAGATAGATATCAGAGATAGATAAATATCAAAAAAAAAAGAGATAGATAGATATAAATAAAAAGCTACAGAGATAGATCATAGCAGATATAGATACATGCCAGAGATGATAAGATGATAGATAGATAGATAGATCGATAGATTAAGAGATAGATTAGATAAAGCTATAGGATAGATAGCTAGCAATAGATAGATAGATAGCAGAGATAGATAGATATAGATAGATAGAGAATTAGATAGATAGATAGCAGAGAAATAGATAGCAAGATAGATTAAGCAGAGATATATGAGATAGATAGATACAAGAGATAGATAAATATCATCGATAGATAGAATACGATAATATAGATGCAGAGATAGATCGCTAGATAAGAGAAAGATAGATAGATAATCGCGATAGATCGATATAGCGATTGCTAGATAGATAATAGCAATGATAGATAGATAGCGAGATAGATAAATAGCAGAGATAGATGATAAGCTAGTGATAGCAGAGACAGATATATGGATTAAGAATAATAGATAGCCAGAGATAGATACGAAAAAAAATCGAGTAGAATAGTATAGATCAGTAGATAATGCTAAGATCGATAGATAGATAATATTAATAGACAGACATAGCAGAGATAGATAATATATCAGAGATGATAGATAAGCAGAGATGATAGATATCAGAGATGATCGGATAGCAATAAGACTAGATATAGAGAGATAAAGAGATTAAATAGATAGATGTATAGATTAGCAGATTAGATAGATAGATAGCCAGATAGAAGCAAGATAGATAGATAGATAGATAGCAAGATAGATAAAATGCAGAAAGATATAATAGATAATATGATAGATAGTCAGAGACAGATAGATAGTAAGATAGCGAGATATATAGATCTATAATATATATCGATATGCAGAGATAGGATCAATTAAATCTAAGATAATTATATATAATCTATATATAAAATATATAATCTAGATAATAGTTAGGGCCCTGCTGAAAGAGTCCCTACTAACGATGGTAAGCAGGGCTTACAAATCTTTTGGCCACAGCTTTTATTATTCTTAGAGTATGGTAGGAAGTAACAATTTCTATGTAATGTCACCAGTTGAACCAATATGTTTTTAGTGTTTTCTAAAAATAGAGAAGCGTATAATACCATTTTCAAAAAAATTCTGAAATTTGTCACGCTCAATGCTAAGCACACCCACAGACGCAACCACGCCCAACATATTAAGCCACTCCTACGCGCCGCCCTCAACCTTGGTGTGGCAATTCCACAGTATTTTCAGGTGCCAAAACCCCTAGGACAACCCACTCGTGACGTCTCTATCCTTATAATTTACAGTTGGGGGATACATTATTCTAATTAATACATGGACTGTGCCACCCCGAATTTCCCTGTCCCTCTATAACATATAACTTTACATGGAGACCGAAACTCCTCAGTGACTTCTAATATCCTTATGATTACAATAGGGGACATTATTCCTCATAAGTACCTAAGGTGTTACCCCAGTTTCCCCTGTTCTGTTAGAACATACACAACTTTATTTGGAGACGAACTCCTAATGACTTCTAAATCCAAACTCCTTCTATTTAACCGGAGGGATACATTATCCCTTATTTATACATGGGTAAACCCAGATTGTTCCTGGCCATGTATACATATACTTTATATGGCCACATAACTCCTCAGTGACTTCTAATTCCTTTAATTTACATAGGGGATACATTATCCTCTTATAATAAAGTGGAACCCAGAATTTCCCTGTCCCTGTAAATATAGAACTTTAATAATGCACACAGGAACTCCTCAGTGACTTCTAATAATCCTTATAATTTATATTAGCGGGTACTTATCCCTTATATACATAGTGGTATCCGAATTACCAAATACCTGTCCTGTATACAATATACTTATATGGACACATACTCGTCAGTGACTTTTTATATCCTTATAATTTACAGTGGGATACATTATCCCTTATAATCATGGTGGGTACCCAGAGTTCCCTGTCCCTATAACATAATTTTTATATAGACACAGAACGCCTCAGGTGACTTCCTAATATCCCTTATATTTACGTGGGGGATACATTATCTATATATAAAAATGATGTACCCAGAAATTCCCTGTCCTGTTAACATCTAATTTTATATGTACACAAGAAGCCTTCGGTGACTTCTAATATCCGTATAACAAATTTACAGTAGAGGATCCATTATCCTTATAATACATGGCTGTACCCAGAGCTCCATGTCCTCTATAACATAACTTTATAAGAACACAGAACGCTCGCGAATTCTAATCTCCTTAATCAATTTACAGGATAATTTACAGTGGGGGATACATTATACATTATAATACAATGTGGTACCCAGAGTTCCGTGTTTTGTATCATATAACTTTTATCATGGACTAGAACTCCTCAGTGACTTCTAATATATCCTATAATTTAAACAACAGTAGCTGATACAATTATCCCTTATAAGACTGGTGGTACCCAGAGTTCAACTGTTCTGTATTACATATAACTTTATATAGACACCGAACTCCCAGTGAACTTCTAATATCCTTTTTATAAATTTACAGTGGGATACATTATCCCTTTCATAACACATGGTGGTACCCGAGTTCCCTGTCCTCTATACCAAACTTAAGAATTTCTAGACAAAGAAAACGCCTCAATTTACTTCTAATATCCATATAATTTACCGTAACGATCATTATCCGTTATAGTACATGGGGGTACCCCAAAGTTCCTGTCCTGTAGAATATATACTTATAGGACACGAACTCCACAGTGAACTTTTAATATCACTTCTAATTTACAGTAGTTGATACATTATCCCTTATAAGATACATGGTGGTACCCGAGTTCCACTGTCGCTCTATAACATAACTTTATATAGACAGCAGAAACGCCTCAGTGAACTTCTAATATCCTTATAATTTTACATGGATACATTCTCAATTATAATAACATGGTGGTACCCAGAATTCCCTTGGTCCTGTATAACCGATATAACTTTATATAACCGACTCCATACAGTGACTACTAATATCCATACAATTGACGTAGGGATACATTATCCCTTATATCATGTGATCCCAGAATCCCTGTCCTGTATAAACATATAACTTTATATGGACAACAGACTCCTCATGACTTCCTTATATCCTTATATTTCAACAGTAGGCGATACCTCTACCCTTAAATACATAGTGGGTACCAATTTCCCTGTCTTTATAACTAAACCATGTCTTTTACTGTAATGACACAAAACTCCTCATTGACTTCTGACATCCTCATAGTTTACAGTCGGGGATACATATCCATTATCATCCATGAGTGGGAATAGCAAGTCTATGGCATATTTTATAAAGAAACGATGTTAGCCGCAAAAACTTAACCGGCCGCACATCGCGAGTCCAGCGAAAATAGCGCTTCGCCGTATTATAAAAAAGAACGTCGAGCGCTATTCCCGCGCATACCTAATCGGTCAGCGCCCGCGATGGCTGGCGGTAATTTTAAGCCCTCTATCGCGGCAATCGTATAGTATCGGCGCGAAAGGACTTAAGATCCTTCCCGACGCCGCTCCTAAGGGGCGGGGCATATACGCCCCCCCCACCCACACACTCCCGCGGCGAAGCGGCGACCACAAAAAAAAAAAAAACCTCCGCAGCCGCCGCTTCCCAGCAGCCCCACTCCCACCCGTTCCTTCCCGTTCGCGGCATATCTCGGAGAACGGTAGGGCCTAGGAGGGGCTGCCTGGAAGGGCCGGCACAGTAATTAAAAATCAGCGACCCACGCCGCGCACCCCCTCCCCGCCCCCTCCAACCCCCCCCGCACCCGGCCGCTAAAAAAAAAAAACTCTCCCCGGGGAGGGGACTGGAGGAAGCCGGCTGGGTGGGTGGAGGCTCCCCCAAGCGGGGTCCCTGAGAAGGGCCTTTTTTGGTGCTTAGGGGGTCCCCAGCTTACCAACGGGACCCCCCCTCCCCGCCCTTATAAGGGCCTTGCGGCACTGGACAAGTGGCCTTTAGGGTTTCCTGCAGCTGAAACCCGACCCCCAGTGCGGCTCTTAAACGAGCACCTTGGGGAACGTCTATCTTTCTATTTTCCTTCCATCCCCGGCGACAACCAGCTCCGCCGAGGCCGTCCGACCCCGAGAGGTACCCCCATGCGGCCGCCAGGGTACCCCGTCGAAAAAAAAAAAGCGCCGCGCCTCACGAGGCCCGATGTTGCGGCGTTTGATCCGCGCGACGGTCCTTCGGGCGGGGCGACACCAACCCAAACTCAGGTCGCCGTGCCAGGCAGACTCACTGCGGCCGCCAGTTGAGCTCTGCTGGCACCCGCCGCCTCAAGCGAGCCGATGTGTGCCAGCACTTCTTTCTTCTTTTCTTTCTTTCTTCAGCCATCTACTGCGATGGCATCTGAGTTCCGCGGCGGAAACTCCTCTTTATATGGTTTGCAGAAAGCCATAATCCGTTGCTGATTGTTCATTTTTAATACTTTGGCTTTCATTAACCAGTCGATTTCTGGAAAGTTCTGAAATCTGTGGTTAATGGAAAGCACGTAATCAGTACCAAAAAAAAAAAAAAAAAACCCGCCGCCTTCTATAAATGAAGCGGCTGTAACAGTAAGTATCCCGCCGCGAAAGGTGTAAAACACTTTCGTTAAACTTTTCGCGGCCCGTTTTCGGCCTTTATAAATCGCGGTAAACGCGATTATGCGTTAATGTCCGTGAAAACTGCCAAAAAGCGAAAAGTTAACGAACCTTTATAAATTGCCCCTATGTCCTTGCCTCTATGGGTTCCCTGGGCCTTTATAACTCAGCCTGTGTTGCTTGTACCTTTATATATACACAGAACTCCTCAATTACTTCTAATATCCTTATTATTTACGTAGGAGATACATTATCCAACTTTATATTCTCTGTTGATCCGTTTAGGATACATTGGAGGGGGGGGATATAAAGTGATAAAAATCGCTATCTAAATCTTTACACCATATTTGATTCTGATGTTCCTATATTATTAATTATTATTGTTTTATTATTGTAATTTATAGCGTCACCATTTTTCTGTGGCGCTTTACGTTGCATTAATATCCATGGAGGAAACACTACATTTTACATACATGGGTATAGCAGTAATAAAAAGTCAAATAATTTCAAGTGCTGGTCGCATTGCTTATATATTAATAATTTTAGCTATTGTTTTGCACATAGAAATCTCAAGATAATGTAAATTCTGATGATGATTTCATCCCTTGGGATGTCACTCACTATGAACTAACATTGGAATTTGATATCCCCCCTGTGATGTCCATAAAACCAGTAAACATTTTAATTAATTTGTGAGACAGATGACGGATTTTTTATCACTTTTCTGCTTTTGCCTGATTCTTTTTTTCCACGTGTTTACCTCCAGCTCCATCCTAGTTTATATTTTATCTTCTCTGGTGCGGTGTTTGGTTTTCTGTCCTGGGACCAAGTTCAAACAAAAACTTTCAGTAAGTACTTCATGCTTTAAAACTTAAAAAATAAAATTTTATCCTGCAGTGGACTTCCAATATCCTTGTAATTTATCAGTAAGGGTATACATTATTTCTTATTAAAATAACATGAGTGGGTAACCGAGTTCCCTATCCTGGTATAACTCGTCTGTGGGTCCTTGTACATTTATATAGACATAGAACGCCCTCCAGTGACTTCTTAATATCCTTATTAATATACAGTGGGGGGATCATTAATCCTTATAATACATGGTGGATACCCAGAGTTTTCCCTGTCCATCGATAACATAACTTTTTATAGACACGAACTCCTCAGTGACCTCAAATATCCTTAGAATTTACAGTAGCTTGGTTTACAAACATTATCCCTTTAATACTGGTGTAACCCAACCCATCATTTCCTGTCCTGTATACATATACTTTGCATGGACACAGACTCCTCAGTGACTACTACTATCCTTATAATTTACAGTAGGGGGATACTTATCCTGTCACTAATTACATCGTGGTACGCGCAAAGTTCCCTGTCCTGATAATATATAACTTTATATTGACACATACTCCCTAATGAGCTTTTAATCTCCTTATAATTTATCAGTAAGGGGATACATTAATCCCTTATAATACATTGTGTACCCAGAGATCCGTCACTCTATGACATAACTTTAAAATGGGACACAGAATGGCCTCAGTGGACTGCTTAATATCCTTATATTTACAGTGTGGGATACATTATCACTTATAATCATGGTGTACCAAAAAAAAAAAAAAAGAAAAAAAACAGAAATTCTCCTGTCCTGTATAACAATACTTTATATAGACACAGAACGCCTCAGTGCTACTAATATCCTTACAACTGACCAGTAAGGTGCTACATTAGCACCTTATAATACAATGGTGATATCCCAGAATTCCCTGCCCTGTATAACATATAACTTTAGATGACAACAGAACTCCTCAGTGACTTTCTTATAGTCATGATAATTTACGTAGGCGATACATCATCCCTTATAAATACATTAGTTGTACTCATATTTCCCTGTTCTTTAAAACTCAGCCAGTGTCATTTTACTGTAAATGGACACAAAACTCCTCATTGACTTCTTGTTCTGACTCCCTCATATTTCAGTCGGGGATAGATTACCATATAATAACATGATAGGGAATAGCTACAGTACCTAATTCCTTGTGCTCTATAGGGTTCCCTTGCCTTTATACTCGCCGTGGTCTTGTACCTTTATAAATATACCAGAACACTCCTCAATTAACTCAAATATCCTTTATGATTTAACCGTATGAGACATTTCACTTTATAATTTTACTGTTTTGGATCTCTTTAGGGATACATGGGAGGGGGGATATAAAGTGATAAAAAATCTCTTCTTAATCTTTACATTATATGATTCTGATGTGCCTCTATTATTAGCTTATTTGTGTTGTAAATTATTGTAGATTTTATAGCGTCAACATTTTTCGTGGCGCTTTACTGTTGCTTAAATACATGAGGAAACATACTGTGACATACTGATAAACATTACAATCTAAATGCAAAGTAATAAAACGTGCAAATATTTCAAGTTGATGTCCATTGCTTCAATATAGTTATAATATTTAGCTATGTTTTGCAATCAGAAACAAAAATCTAGAAGATATGTAATTCTTGATGTGTCATCCGTGAATGATCACTCCCTAGTGAATAACATTGGAAATTTGAATACCTCCCTGTGAGTCATAAAAACCAGTACAACATTTTATTAATTTGTGAGACAGCGATTAAATCAGGATGTTTTTTTTATCAACTTTTCTGCTTTTGCTGATTCTTTTTATCCATCTTGTTTACCCTCCACTCCATCCTATTTATATTTTATCTTCTTATTTCTGGTGCTGGTGTTTGGTTTTCTGTCCTGGTAACAAATTCCACCGTTCAGTAAGTACATTCACAGCTTACTTTATTTTTATCCTCAGTGACTTCCAATATCCTTAGTATTTACAAGTAGGGTAATACATTTTACATTAATTATACTGAGTGGTACTCAGAGTTCCCTATCCTGTATAACTCGATCCTGTGTCCTTGTTACATTTTTATATACATAGACCTCCTCAGTGACTTCCTAATATCCTTATTAATATAACATGGGGATATCCTTATACAAATAAATACAATAAATACATACAATACAAGAATTGTGGAAGCACTCCAATTAGGCTATTTACACTACATTTAGCGGAGGTGCTACTGATCTGGGTCAAAAAATTTTATACAAACAGAACAGATAATCAATGAGCACATTCCTAAGGCCCATACAATATCATGATTATCTGCACCTGGCATACTTTATAAACAAAGGGGTTTTAGTATACATTACTGTGATCACATAATGAAAAGCCTTCCAACCACTTCAAGGTACCCAGTCTGGAAGGTCCTACTCATAACCTTTTCAATTTTTCCTGTTGACTTCAATTAACGATTACAACTTTTGGCATTTCTCATTCTTAACAACACACTGATTCCATATAACGCTCTCTCGTCTCCCTTCCCCCTCACCCTCTAAGCTTTTTTTAAATATGGCAGAGGCCCAGCCAGTGCTTTTGTATTCAAGCGCAGGCCTCCGCATTAAAGGGGTGTGTTGGGTGCTATTCCAACAATAGGAGGCTTGACCAAGTCCTCCAAAAATACAATACAAGACAAAATTGTGGAAAGCACCTCCAATTTAGGCTAATTTACAACGACATTTAGGCGAAGTGCTACTGATCTGGTCAAAAACATTTATACACAAAAAAAAAAAACGAAAAGACAATAAAAATCCCAATAAAAAGCACATTCTAGCCCCATACATATCATATATAATCTGCACAGCTGGCATACTTTATAAACAAATGGGTTTTTAGGGTATACTTACTGTGATCACATGAATGAAGAGTGCCTTCCAACCAACTCAAGGACAACCCAGTCTGGAAGGTCCTAACATCTAACCTTTTCATTTTTTACGTCCAATAGATTAGCAAAACCTGTGCATTTCTCATTCTTCCCACTGGCATCCATATACAGGCTCTCTTTCTTCTCACCTTCCCCCTCAGCCCTAGGCTTTTTCCAAATAGCTGTGGAATATGCCACCAGTGCTTTTGTTATTAAAGGGCCAAGGACCTCCCATTAAAACGGGCGTGTTTGGGGGTCTATTACCACATGGAGCTTGACCAAGCTCACCAATAAATACATACATACAAAAATTGTGGACATATTGTGGAACTCATGGTGGTAACCCAGAGTTCACTTTCCTGTATAAATCCATAATCTTATAGACCACAGAACTCCTCAGTGACTTCTAATATACTTATAATTTGACATAGGGGATCATTATCCCTTAAGATAAAATATGTGGAACCCCAGAGTTTCCTGTCTGAAAACCAATATCACTTTATTGGACACAAGATCCCTCCGTGACTTCTAAATCTTATAATCTTACAGTAGCGGATTACTATTCATAAACAGTGGGTAAGCTTCCTTGATAAAGACTGTGAGACAATCCCAGGTACATCCTTAGGGGGTACTCCCTAAAAGTGGATCGCCTGTCCTGTATAAGAAACTTTATATGGACAAAGAACTCTCCTCGTGATTCTAATATCTTATAATTACAGTGCGATACCAATTTCCCTTAGTAATATACATGGTGGTACCAGCAGCTCCGGTCCTCTATAACAAACTTTATATGACACAGAATCTCTCATGACATTCTAATATCCTTATATTTAACAGTAGGGGATACATTATCCATTATATACATGTGTACAACGAGTTCCTGTTATTTATAAAATAACTTGATATAGAACCCAGGAACTCCTCAGTGACTCTAATATCCTTATAATTTACAGTGAGGGGATACATTATCCATATAATACATAGTGGATACCCACCCGATTCCTGGTCCTGTATACACATATAACTTTATATAGCGACAGAACTCCTCAGTGACTTCTATATATCCTTAGAATTAACAGTAGGGTAGAATGATACCTGTATAATACATGTTGGTACCCAGATGTCCCTGGTCCTGCTATACCAATTTTTTATATAGGACAGAACTCCTCGTGACTTTTATATCCTTCTAATTAAGTGGGGGATACTTATCCCATTATAATACCAGGTAGGTACCCGAAGTTCTCACTGTCTGTAGAACAAATAACTTATGGAGACAGAACTCCCGGTGGCTTTAAAATATCTATAATTTACAGAAGGGTTACATTATCCTTATACATACATGGTGGTAACCAAGAAATTCCCTGTCTGTATACAATAACTATTATAGACAGAATCCTCAGTTACTTATAATCCTTAATATTTACCAGTAGCGGATACTTATCCTTTAATACAATGGTGGTACCCAATTCCCTGTCCCTGAACTAACAGATTTATATGGACCAGAAAATCTCTCAGACTTCTATATCCTTAAATTTACAGAGGGGATACATTATCCCTTATAATCAATGTGGAACCCAGATTTCCCGGTCCTGTATAACTTAATTTACTATGATACGAACTCCTCAGTGACTTTAATATCCTTATATTTACAGTAGGATATTCATTATCCCTTAATAATAATGGTGGAACCCAGAATTCCCTGTCCTGTATACAATATAACTTTATATGGAGCACAGAACTCCTCATGACTTCTAATACCTTATAATTTACAGTAGCGGATACTTATCCCTTAAAACATGTGGTTTACCCAGAATTCCTGTCCGTATACATATACTTTATAATGACTAACAGACGCCTCAGTGACTTTCTAAGATATCTTATATAATTACAGTGGGGGATACATTACTCCCTTATAAACATGGTCACACAGAATTCCTGTTCCTGTATAACATATACTTTATATGGCCACAGAACAACCCTCAGTGACTCTAATAATTCCTTATAATTTACAGTAGGGATACACTTATCCCTTATATACATGGTGGTACCAGATTCCCTGTCAATCTATAACATAATTTAATAGACACAGAACTCTAGTACTTCCTAATCTTATATTTACAGTGGGGCTATATCATAAATCCCTTATCAATAATGTTGAACCCAGAATTCTGTCTGTACAGAAAATATAGCTTTTATGCCACAGAACTCCTCAGTGACTTCAATATCCTTATAATTTACAGGAGGGGATACATTATCCCTTATAAAAATAGTGGAACCCAGAATCCCTTCCTGTATAAACATATAATTTATATGGACACAGAACTCCTCCAGTGACTTCTAATACTCCTTAAATTTACAGTAGCAGGATACATTATCCCTTATAACATACATGGGTACCCAGAATTCCTGTCCTGTATAACATTAATAACTTTATACGACAAAGAACCCCTCAGTGACTTTTATATATCCTTATAATTTACAGTAGGGATACATGATCCCTAAACAAACATGTGGTACCCAGGGTTCACCTGTCCTCTATACAAAAACTTTAATAGACACAGAAACTCCGCAGTGGACTTCTAATTCTTATATTTACAGTGGGGATACTTATCCATTATAACATGGTGTACCAGTAGTCCTGTTTCTGTATCCATATAACTTTATAAGAGACAGAACTCTCCAGTGACTTCCTAAAATCCTTATAATTTACAGTAGGGGATAATTATCCCTTATATACATGGTGGTACACCAGAATTCCCTGTCGTGTATAACATAACTTTATATGCGACACAGAACTCCTCAGTGACTTTAATATCCTTTATTTACAGTAGCGGATACTTATCCCTATAATACATAGTGGTACCAGAGTTCCCTGTCCTGTATAACACATAAACTTATATCTGAGACAATGAACTCCTCAGTGACTTTTAATATCCTTATCATACAGTAGGGATCATTCCTTAAATAATTGTGGTACCAGAGTCCCATTCATCTATACCAAACTTATATAGACAAACCTCTCAGTGAGCTTCTAATTGCTTAATTTACAGTGGGGATACGTTACCATTTATAATACATGTGGATACCAAGGTCACTGTCTGTATTACATAAACTTTATAAGGAGACAGAACTCCTCAGTGACTTCTAAAATCCTATAATTAACAGTAGGGGATACATTATCCCTTAAATACAATGGGGTACCCAGAATCCAGTCCTGTATAACATAACTTTATAGACCAGAACTCCTCAGTGACTTCTATATCCTTTATTTTCGTAGCGGATACATTATCCTTTAATAGTACATGGTGTACCCAGAAGTTCCCTGTCCTGTATATAAACATATACTATATATGGACACAGAACTCCTCAGTGACTTTTAATTCCTTAATTACAGTAGGGATCTTATCCTTATAATACATGGTGGTACCCAGAGTTCCCTGTCCTGTAATACATATAACTTTATATGCCACAGAACTCCACGTGGACTTCTAAATCCTTATAATTTACAGTAGCGGAACATATCCTATATACTAGTGGTACCCCAAATTCTCCGTCCTGTATAACATTTAACTTTATATGGACACAGAACTTCTCAGTGACTTTTAATATCCTTAAATTTACAGTAGGGGATACATTTCCCTTATGAAATACATGTGGATACCCGAGTTACATTCCTCTATAACATAACTTTACTATAGACACACAGCTCCTCAGCGACTTCTTATTCCTTATAATTTACAGTGGGGGGATCATTATCCATCTATAATACATTGTGGTACCCGAGTTCCCCTGTCTGTAAACATATAACTTTATATGGAGACAGAACTCCCAGTAACCTACTATATCTTACCCTACAGTAGGGATACATTATCCCTTATAATACATGGTGGTACCCAGAATCCCTGGCGTATAACACATAACTTTATATGGACACGAACTCCTCAGTTACTTCTAAAATCCTTATAATTACAGTAGGGGATACCTATCCCTATAAAACAGTTGGTACCAAATTCTTGTCACTGTATAACTACTTTATGATGACAACAAAACTCCTCAGTGACTTCTAATATCCTTATAATTTACAGTAGCGGATACATTATCCTTATAATATATGGTGGTACCCAGAATTCCAGTCTGTATAACATATAACTTTATATGACACAGAACTCCTCAGTGACTTCTAATTTTAAAACAATACCCTTCATAATTACAGTAGGCATAAATTACCCTTATATTAGTAGTGGTACCCAGAATTCCCGTCCTATATATAACATATAACTTTATAGGACACAGAACTCCTCAGTGACGTTTTATCTTAACAATTTACAGTAGGGATACATTATCCCTTATAATACATTGTGGTACCAGCAGTCCTGTCCTCTATAACACAAATTTATATAGACACAGAACTCCTCAGTGAATTCTAATATCCTTAAATAATTTCAGTGGGGGATAACTATCCATTGATAACATGGTGGTACCAAAGTTCCCGGTTATTATAACATATAACTTATTGGAGAAAGAAACCGCTCAGTGACTTCTAAATCCTTTAATTTACAGTAGGGGATACTTATCCCTAAAATACATGTTTGGACCAAATTCCTGTCCTGAATAACATATACTTTAAATGGACACAGAATCCTCAGTGACTTCTTATATCCTTATAATTTTAACGTAGGGAACATCTCCCTTATAATACCATTAGTTGTACTCAGATTCCCTGTCTTTATAACTGAGCCTTGTCCTTTACGTAAATGGACACAAAACTCCTCGTTGACTTCGACATCCTCATAGTTTACAGCGGGGATAGATTATCCATTATAATACATGAGTGGGAATAGCTAAGTCTATGCCCTTGGCTCTATAGGGTTCCCGGCCTTTATAACATACACCTTTGTGTGCTTGTACCTTTTATATATACACCAAAACTCCTCAATTACTTCTATATCCTTATTATTTACAGTGGAGATACATTATCAACTTTATATTTACAGTGTGATCCTTTAGGGATACCTGGTAGGGGGGGAAATAAAAGTAATAAAAATCTCTATCAATCTTACATATTGATACTGATGTGCCTATATTATTATATTATTATTTTTGTTATTATTGAGATTTTATAAGCATCAACATTTTCAGTGGCGCTTACAGTTGCTAATCTCGAGGAAAACATACAGTTACCTACATGGTAGTGCAAGTAATAAAAAAAGTGCAAATATTCAAGTGATGGTCCATTGCTTAATATATTATAATATTTAGCTAAACAATAAGAAAATCTAAAGATATGTAATTCTTGATGATGTCATCCGTGTGTCACTCACTAGTGAAATAACATTGAAATTTGATTTCCTCCCTGTGATGTCATAAAAACCAGTAAAAACATTTTATTATTTGTGAGACAGCGATGAAGCAGGATGTTTTTCAACTTTTCTGCTTTTGCTTTCTTTTTTTCCATCTTGTTTACCCTCCAGCTCCATCCTATGTTATATTTTATCTTCTTCTGGTGCTGGTGTTGGTTTTCTGATCCTGGGTAACAGTTCACCGTTCAGTAATACTTCATACTTACTTTATTTAAGGGAACGGTCTCCAATTCTCCAAACTAGTTTAGTGTTGTATATAAAAGAGCTTCCATGGGACCTTCAATATGAACCTAATCAACATCTCATATACAGTTTGTAAGGAATAGTTTCAGCCATGTGGACCGGTTATAGTCATGTGACCAGTTTTATAGTCTTGACCGGCTATAGCCATGTGACCAGCTATAGTCATATAACCAGCTTAGTCATGTGACAGTTTTATAGCATGTGACCAGCTTATACGTCATGGTGACCGATTAAGCCATGTGACCAGTTTATAGTCATGTGACCAGTTTATCGTCTGTCCAGCCTTTCCCTGATTAATTGGCTCTCCCATCCCAACTGTCATTGTTAAACTGTCTGTCCAGGTTGTTCCTGTTTCCCACATTAGCCGTAACTCAATCATTTTCTCTCTGGGAAGCATGGGGGGAGCAGAGGGAGGGGCAATTGATGTCCATAACCTATGGAAAACAGGATATTTCAAACTTTACCCAATATAGCTACAGATAAAACTTAGCTTTTATTTGCCGAACTGAGCATACTTCACAGAGGAGACAAACACAGTACCCTGACGCGTTTCGTGACGAACACCCCTCACTTCATCAGAGGGAACTCCCCCACCTTGAAAATAACCATATATACCCAACAATAAACAAGCATCACCTGTAACCTATCAACTTAATGAGATAGAGACTAATCACATCCTACCACACAGATGCATGCTGAGGGTTAATGCAGTCTGAAAAATAAAGGGTGTAATCGGGGGGGAGTAATTACTACACAGGTTGTAAAGATGCATAAAAACAATACAAAAAGATAAATTGCATTAAAATATATATATACAATAAAAGACAACCACAGTTTGTAGCTATTTACAGCACATGTAAAAAATGATGTATAAATAACGCAAAGAATGTGAACAGTGGAAATATGAAAAGATAAGAACCATAATGTCACAACACATGAATAAATAATGTCACAAGTATTATTGCAACTTATTACAATGTATGCGCAAATATAAATTTACTCTATATGGATGCAAAAAACCAGATCACATATCTAAAATATGTATAATACTATCAGCGTCTCAATAGTGATATAATCTAATACTACTATGAATAATTTATTTAAAACAACAAATATATCACTTAGGAGTAGAAAACCTATGGCTCCATATGTGCATATATTACCCTGAAACTACATTACACAAGATCATTTTATACAAAAAGGGAAACCTCCCATTCTTTATTCAACCCTTTAGGATATTTAGTTTTTAATTCCAAATCCACCAAAGTTCCCTTTTTGAAAGAGCAGAATCTCTATCGCCACCTCTACACTCCTACCACAACCTGCTCTATTCCCATATATTTACACTGTTTGTATATTGATGACAAGTAGACGAATGGGTACCTAGAGCTGTACGGTTATCTCTGCTTGCAATAGAGTTGGAATGTTCATATAAGCGCAGTTTCAATTTTCGTGTTGTCTTGCCTACGTATTGTAGCCCACACCACATGTGTCAAATATCACATATTGGGACCCGCAGTTTATGTATCTCTTCACTTTATATGTTTTCTTGGTGACAGTAGATGAAAAAACAGATGCAGAAGATACAAATGTACAACACCTGCATCTGCCCTTTCCACATCTAAACATCCCCATACGTGTGAGCCAATTGTTGTTGGTTTTAACACTTAACATACTGGTGCCACATAATTAGATAATGTTCTCGATCTGCGATAGGTAATGCCAGGTTTATTAGGAAGAATCTCAGCCAAGACTGGATCAACCATCAATACGGCCAAAATTTCTTTATTACATCATATATGCGCTTGGATTCTTTACTGTACGTAGTGATAAAATTCATGGAAAAATCTTTTTATCTGCTCGTTCTTTTTTTTTAAGGAATGTTCTCTAAATCTGGCCTTTTTTGGTTTGAGTAACTGTTCGCGATCTAACTGATCGCATGATCATAGGCTTTTTTGATTACCTCTGTATTATAACCACGATCTTAATTTATCCCATAGGATCATGGCCTGTTGGTTGAAACAATCCCAACCAGAAAGATTCTTCTGATGCGGATAAACTGGCTTATCGGGATACTTTTCAATAATGGTTGAGGATGACTGCTATCATATCTTAACAGATTATTTCTAGATAGAGGTTTTTTGTATCCATCACTAGTAACTGTACCCGACTTAGATTGAAACAATATATCCAGAAAAGGTATTTCTTCCTCATTCATAGAAATGTGAAATTCAAACCCAAATCATTGGAATTCAAATATTGAACAAAGCTAAATCTTATCTTTGTCTCCTTCCAGATGATAATCAGGTCGTCTATGTACGATAATAGCACACAATATTCCCTTTGTATGGATTACTATCTCCATACACGTGGAACCGCTCCACCACCCCATATATAGGTTGGCGTATGAGGGCGAAATTTCGCCCCCATAGCGGCCCCACGTGTCTGGAGATAGTAAGAGCCCTGAAACATAAAGAAATTGTAATTCACAAATATCTCAATGATTCTAAGATGAAATCTATCTGCCTCCCAGGACACTCATTATATTCCCGTAACCAAAATTCTGTGGCTCGTATGCCTAATTGATCGGAATACTAGAATAGAGACTACTGACATCTATGGTCAGCCAAATATAATCATCATTCCATAGAATATCCGTAAATTTGTTCAGACAGTCTCCCGATCTCTAATATAAGACGGTAAACCAGTTACCATGATTAAGAAAACAATCCACATATTCCGATAGGCCTTCATTTAAAGAGCCTATTCCAGCAATAATAGGACGACCCTTTGGTTTCAATGGATCCTTATGAACCTTGGGTAAGGTGTGAAAAATAGGCATTACTGGATTATCAACATACATATACTCAAATTCATTTGTGTTTATGATGCTCATATCAAGAGCATCATCCAACAATGATCGTAATTTTTTCTGACACACAAGTGTGGGATCACCATCAATTTTACAATACGTATTACAATCTGATAACTGGGACAGTATGTCATCTATATAATAGGATCTATCTAATACAATTATAGACCCACCTTTATCAGACTGTCGAATGACAATCTCATCATTGTTATATAGACTCTTATATACACCCTTTTTTTCAGCACTGCATTAACCCTCAGCATGCATCTGTGTGGTAGGATGTGATTAGTCTCTATCTCATTAAGTTGATAGGTTACAGGTGATGCTTGTTTATTGTTGGGTATATATGGTTATTTTCAAGGTGGGGGAGTATCCCTCTGATGAAGTGACGGGGTGTTCGTCACGAAACGCGTCAGGGTACTGTGTTTGTCTCCCTCTGTGAAGTATGCTCATTCGGCAATAAAAGCTAAGTTTTATCTGTAGCTGTTGGCAGTCCATCCCATTTTTTTCTTTTTTGCTAGGATAAGCTTTTATGCATGCCTTTCTTGCAAGCAAATACGGTATGCCAAATGCTACTCTTAGGGCTATAATCCGGATACATGAAGGAATTTCAGCTAGGGCCAAATAATGTGCAAAGAGTGGCCTGAAGGGAATTTGGTCCCTCTTGCCTACTTGTCCAGATTCCTGTGAGTGAAACGAACTAGTGAGTGTCCCTTTCTCTTAAGAACCTTGCTCTCAAGGACATAGAAAAGAAGGACATGAAACAAGAAGGGCAATTAAACAAGGTTTGTGCGTCACTGTGTTGGTGTGGTGTATTAGAAGGGACAGTTTTTTCAGTACCATGCAATGTGCATCATGCCACATGTATAGGAACCTGGAGCAGACGTTCCGGGGAACCTATGTCTGTGTCAGGGGTTGCCCGTTTGGAGCTGAGGTGAAGTCTAAGGGGGCAGCTTGCATCATTGCAGGGATTGGCAGAACTGGGGGGTCACAGGCACTGGCTGGGGCCAGTATAGAGGTGGGTGGAAAGGGACAAGAAAGGTTAGGAAGGAGGTAGTTTTGTTAGGGTTACTAGTGGGGGACGGAAGAGTAGGGGGGCTTCTTCCCAGATTGTCCATCCCAACAGATTTGCCGCCTTAGGTAATGAAGTGGAGGAGGACACCTCGGAATTAGCGTGTAGGAGGGGGCTAGTCCCTTGAGCACCCAGGGGACTGCCATCTCTGATACAGGGGAGGAGGAATGAAGGGTCAGGAATGCCAGGAAGGTGGTAGTGGTAGGGACTCCATATAAGAAAGGTAGATAGGGTAATCTGCCGCCAAGACCCAACATGCCGAACTGTGTTTGCCTGCCTGGTGCTATTGTTCGGCATGTGGTGGATCGTGTGACAGATTATGGGGGGCCGGTGTGACCCGCGGTCTTGGTTCACATTGTTGCCAATGACAAAGTTAGAGGTGGAGGTGAGGTCCTTAAACATGATTTCCGAGAGCTAGGGGCCAAGATAAAAGCAAGGACCTCCAGGCCAGTGTTTTCAGAAATAATACCGCAGCCACTTGCTAAGCCAGGGAGACAGCGGAGCTTAGGAGCATTAATGCGTGGCTAAGAGAGTGGTGTAAGGAAGAAGGGTTTGGGTTATTGAGAACTGGGCAGACTTTGCTGTCGGCTACAGGCTCTTTAGTAGGGATGGGTTGCACCTCACTGATGGTGGTGCAGCTGTTTTAGGGGGAAGGATGGCTAGAGGGTTGGGAGGGATTTTAAACTAGGTTTGGGGGGGAGGGTATTAGCAGTCTTACTGGGATAGATAGTCCAGGAGGAAAGCAGGGTGTAGATAGGCCAGTGTTGGGCGGAAAGGGGGGTGGGCTAGCATAGGGGATAGAGGCATGTGTATTAAAGTGTACGATAAATTACAGGATCATAATCTAAAATGTATGTTTGCAAATGCGAGAAGCCTGGCTGACAAAATGGGTGAATTGGAAATGATGGCATTGAATGAAAAGTATGATGTAATAGGTATAGCAGAAACATGGGGAACAGTTCCACACGACTGGGCTGTAAATATAGAAGGATATGCCTTGTTTAGGCAGGACAGAAAAAGAAGGAAGGGGGAGGAGTATGTGTTTATGTTAAAAAAGAATCGAAGCCATTTAAAAGAAGAGATAACTGGTGATATGGATGATAAAGTGGCATTTCTCACAGGATACAGCAGGGTTGTCATTATTCCCTATTGGGATGGGATTGTCCAGACTGCAGGTACGAGATCCTGAGTCCCGCAGTCAGGGCTTAAATCCCGCCTAACAGAGAAAAATGTCAGCGCAGCCCCCTGGTGGTACCCAGAGTTCCCTGTCCTGTATAACATGTAACTTTAAATGGACACAGATCTCCTTAGTGACTTCTAATATCCTTACAATTTACAGTAGGGAATACATTATCCTTTATAGTACATGGTTGTACCCAAAGTTCCCTGTCCTGTATAACATATAAATTTATATGGACACAGAACTCCTCTGTGACTTCTAATATCCTTATAATTTACAGTAGGGGATACATTATCCCTTATAATAAATGGTGGTACCCAGAGTTCCCTGTCCTGTATAACATATAAATTTATATGGACATAGAACTCCTCAGTGACTTGTAATATCCTTATAATTTACAGTAGGGGATACATTATCCCTTATAATAAATGGTGGTACCCAGAGTTCCCAGTCCTGTATAACATATAACTTTATATAGACTCCTCAGTGACTTCCAATATCCTTATAATTTACAGTAGGGTATACATTATTTCTCATAATACATGAGTGGTACTCAGACTTCCCTATCCTGTATAACTCAGTCTGTGTCCTTGTACATTTATATAGACACAGAACTCTTAAGTGACTTCTAATATCATTATAATTTACAGTGGGGGATACATTATCCATTATAATACATGGTGATACCCAGAGTTCCCTGTTCTGTATAACATATAATTTTATACGGAGACAGAACTCCTCAGTGACTACTAAAATCGTTTTAATTTACAGTAGGGGATACATTATCCCTTATAATACATGTTGGTACCCAGAATTCCCTGTCCTGTATAACATTTAACTTTATATGGACACAGAACTCCTTAGTGACTTCTAATATCCTTATAATTTACAGTAGGGGATACATTATCCCTTATAATAAATAGTGGTACCCAGAATTCCTTGTCATGTATAACATATAGCTTTATATGGACACAGAACTCCTCAGTGACTTCCAAAATCCTTATAATTTACAGGAGCGGATACATTATCCCTTATAATAAATAGTGGTACCCAGAATTCCCTGTCTTGTATAACATATAACTTTATATGGACACAGAACTCCTCAGTGACTTCTAATATCCTTATAATTTACAGTAGCAGATACATTATCCCTTATAATACATATTGATACCCAGAATTCCCTGTCCTGTATAACATATAACTTTATATCGACAAAGAACTCCTCAGTGTCTTTTAATATCCTTATAATTTACAGTAAGGGATACATTATCCCTTATAATACAATGTGGTACCCAAAGTTCCCTGTCTTCTATAACAAAACTTTATATAGACACAGAACTCCTCAGTGACTTCTAATTTCCTTATAATTTACAGTGGGGAATACATTATCCATTATAATACAGCGTGGTACCCAGAGTTCCCTGTTTTGTATTACATATAACTTTATATGGAGACAGAACTCCTCAGTGACTTTTAAAATCTTTATAATTTACAATAGGGGATACATTATCCCTTATAATACATTTCTCACAGGATACAGCAGGGTTGTCATTATTCCCTATTGGGATGGGATTGTCCAGACTGCAGGTACGAGATCCTGAGTCCCGCAGTCAGGGCTTAAATCCCGCCTAACAGAGAAAAATGTCAGCGCAGCCCCCTGGTGGTACCCAGAGTTCCCTGTCCTGTATAACATGTAACTTTAAATGGACACAGATCTCCTTAGTGACTTCTAATATCCTTACAATTTACAGTAGGGAATACATTATCCTTTATAGTACATGGTTGTACCCAAAGTTCCCTGTCCTGTATAACATATAAATTTATATGGTCACAGAATTCCTCTGTGACTTCTAATATCCTTATAATTTACAGTAGGGGATACATTATCCCTTATAATAAATGGTGGTACCCAGAGTTCCCTGTCCTGTATAACATATAAATTTATATGGACATAAAACTCCTCAGTGACTTCTAATATCCTTATAATTTACAGTAGGGGATACATTATCCCTTATAATAAATGGTGGTACCCAGAGTTCCCAGTCCTGTATAACATATAACTTTATATAGACTCCTCAGTGACTTCCAATATCCTTATAATTTACAGTAGGGTATACATTATTTCTCATAATACATGAGTGGTACTCAGACTTCCCTATCCTGTATAACTCAGTCTGTGTCCTTGTACATTTATATAGACACAGAACTCTTCAGTGACTTCTAATATCCTTATTATTTACAATAGGGGTTACATTATCCCTTATAATACATGGTGGTACCCAGAGTTCCCTGTCCTCTATAACATAACTTTATATAGACACAGAACCCCCTTAAGTGACTTCTAATATCATTATAATTTACAGTGGGGGATACATTATCCATTATAATACATGGTGATACCCAGAGTTCCCTGTTCTGTATAACATATAATTTTATACGGAGACAGAACTCCTCAGTGACTACTAAAATCCTTTTAATTTACAGTAGGGGATACATTATCCCTTATAATACATGTTGGTACCCAGAATTCCCTGTCCTGTATAACATTTAACTTTATATGGACTCAGAACTCCTTAGTGACTTCTAATATCCTTATAATTTACAGTAGGGGATACATTATCCCTCTGATGAAGTGACGGGGTGTTCGTCACGAAACGCGTCAGGGTACTGTGTTTGTCTCCCTCTGTGAAGTATGCTCAGTTCGGCAAATAAAAGCTAAGTTTTATCTGTAGCTGTTGGCAGTCCATCCCATTTTTTTCTTTTTTGCTAGGATAAGCATTTATGCATGCCTTTCTTGCAAGCAAATACGGTATGCCAAATGCTACTCTTAGGGCTATAATCCGGATACATGAAGGAATTTCAGCTAGGGCCAAATAATGTGCAAAGAGTGGCCTGAAGGGAATTTGTCCCTCTTGCCTACTTGTCCAGATTCCTGTGAGTGAAACGAACTAGTGAGTGTCCCTTTCTCTTAAGAACCTTGCTCTCAAGGACATAGAAAAAGAAGGACATTGAAACAAGAAGGGCAATTAAACAAGGTTTGTGCGTCACTGTGTTGGTGTGGTGTATTAGAAGGGACAGTTTTTTCAGTACCATGCAATGTGCATCATGCCACATGTATAGGAACCTGGAGCAGACGTTCCGGGGAACCTATGTCTGTGTCAGTGGGTTGCCCGTTTGGAAGCTGAGGTGAAGAGTCTAAGGGGGCAGCTTGCATCATTGCAGGGATTGGCAGAACTGGGGGGTCAGCAGGCACTGGCTGGGGCCAGTATAGAGGTGGGTGGAAGAGGGACAAGAAAGGTTGAGGAAGGAGGTAGTTTTGTTAGGGTTACTAGGTGGGGGACGGAAGAGTAGGGGGGCTTCTTCCCAGATTGTCCATCCCAACAGATTTGCCGCCTTAGGTAATGAAGTGGAGGAGGACACCTCGGAATTAGCGTGTATGGAGGGGGCTAGTCCCTTGAGCACCCAGGGGACTGCCATCTCTGATACAGGGGAGGAGGAATGAAGGGTCAGGAATGCCAGGAAGGTGGTAGTGGTAGGGGACTCCATTATAAGGAAGGTAGATAGGGTAATCTGCCGCCAAGACCCAACATGCCGAACTGTGTGTTGCCTGCCTGGTGCTATTGTTCGGCATGTGGTGGATCGTGTAGACAGATTATTGGGTGGGGCCGGGTGTGACCCGGCGGTCTTGGTTCACATTGGTGCCAATGACAAAGTTAGAGGTGGAGGTGAGGTCCTTAAACATGATTTCCGAGAGCTAGGGGCCAAGATAAAAGCAAGGACCTCCAGGCCAGTGTTTTCAGAAATAATACCGCAGCCACTTGCTAAGCCAGGGAGACAGCGGGAGCTTAGGAGCATTAATGCGTGGCTAAGAGAGTGGTGTAAGGAAGAAGGGTTTGGGTTTATTGAGAACTGGGCAGACTTTGCTGTCGGCTACAGGCTCTTTAGTAGGGATGGGTTGCACCTCACTGATGGTGGTGCAGCTGTTTTAGGGGAGAAGATGGCTAGAGGGTTGGAGGAGATTTTAAACTAGGTTTGGGGGGGAGGGTATTAGCAGTCTTACTGGGATAGATAGTCCAGGAGGAAAGCAGGGTGTAGATAGGCCAGTGGTGGGCGGAAAGGGGGGTGGGGCTAGCATAGGGGATAGGGAGGCATGTGTATTAAAGTGTACGAATAAATTACAGGATCATAATCTAAAATGTATGTTTGCAAATGCGAGAAGCCTGGCTGACAAAATGGGTGAATTGGAAATGATGGCATTGAATGAAAAGTATGATGTAATAGGTATAGCAGAAACATGGTTGAACAGTTCTCACGACTGGGCTGTAAATATAGAAGGATATGCCTTGTTTAGGCAGGACAGAAAAAGAAGGAAAGGGGGAGGAGTATGTGTTTATGTTAAAAAAGAATCGAAGCCAAATTTAAAAGAAGAGATAACTGGTGATATGGATGATAAAGTGGAGGCAATATGGGTGGAATTAGGCAACAGGAAAGGGGGTAATGTCATTGTTGGTGTCTGCTATAAGCCGCCAAATGCTAGCAGAGAGGAGGTGAGTCAACTTCATATGCAGTTGGCAAGGGCTGCAAGTTTGGGGAGTGTGCTCATTATGGGGGACTTCAATTACCATGACATTGATTGGTGTGGTGGAACTGCCATCACAGAAAAAGGCGACGAGTTCCTGAATTTCCTGCAGGATAATTTTCTCTCACAGGTGGTTGAGGTTCCTACTAGAAAAGGAGCTCTGTTGGATCTGGTAATATCAAACATTGTGGAGCGCATTATAGATATAAAGGTAACTGGAGGCTTAGGGAATAGTGACCATGAAATAGTGGCATTTGGACTTTGTTATCGAAAGGAAAAGTGCGCTGGGTTAACAAAGACATTTAATTTCAGGAAAGCAAATTTTCCCAGGTTAAAAGCAGCTCTTCAGAATGTCAACTGGGATAATGTATTATCAGGTAAATGTACTGAACAGAAGTGGACTGTGTTCAAGGGGATTTTAAGCCAGTTCACATCTAAATTTATACCCTTGGGAAATAAATGTAAAAAAAATAAATCCGCGCCCATGTGGCTGAATTCTGATGTATAGCGGCAAATGGAAAGGAAGAAAAGGGCATTTAAAACCTTTAAGGCCGAGGGAACGGAAAGGGCCTTTAGGGATTATAAAAACTGTAACAAGGAGTGTAAGAAAGCAATCAAACTAGCTAAAATTAATAATGAAGTTAGGATAGCTGAAGAAAGCATCACTAAGCCTAAACATTTTTTTAAGTATATTAATAGTAAGAAGATGAGGACTGAGAATGTGACACCATTAATTAATGGGGATAAGTTAGTTACGGAGGATGGCGATAAAGCAAATGTCTTGAATAATTTTTTTCCCTCTGTATACACTATAGAAGATCCAAGTACAGATATCATAGAGTATAGTAGCAATAATGGTATAAAAGATTCAAGTGCACTTTGGTTAACCGAGGATATGGTACAGAAAGAACTAAAGAAGGTTAATATTAATAAATCTCCTGGACCGGATAAAATACATCCTCAGGTACTTAAGGAGCTAAGTTCAGTTTTATCTAGGCCATTGTTTCTTATTTTTGCTGATTCCCTCATGTCCGGTGGTGTGCCTCTGGATTGGAAAAAGGCTGATGTTATTCCAATATTCAAAAAGGGTAGTCGTTCACAGCCGGGTAATTACAGGCCTGTAAGTTTAACTTCAGTGGTGGGGAAGATCCTGGAAAGTTTAATAAGGGAACATGTTCTAGAGTATGTTTTAAGGACTGACATTATAAGTAGTAACCAGCATGGATTTAGGAGGAATAGATCTTGTCAAACTAACTTGCTTGGCTTTTATGAGGAAGTAAGTAGAAATTTAGACTCTGGCATAGCAGTAGATGTAGTTTACTTGGATTTTGCAAAGGCTTTTGATACAGTCCCCCATAGGCGACTAATGAATAAGCTAAGGTCTGTTGGTCTGGGGAGTCACATTTGTACATGGATAGAAAATTGGTTAATGAATAGGATGCAGAGAGTAGTTGTTAATGGGGCTTCATCATTATGGACTAAAGTGCTAAGTGGGGTGCCACAGGGTTCTGTGTTGGGGCCGCTTCTATTTAATCTATTTATTAATGATTTGGAAGTGGGTATTGTCAGCAAGGTTTCTGTGTTTGCTGACGACACAAAACTTTGTCGACCATTAAAAACTTCAGAGGATGTGCAATTGTTGCAAAGGGGATCTAGATAGATTATCACATTGGGCTGCTAAGTGGCAGATGAAATTCAATGTTGATAAATGCAAGGTGATGCATTTTGGACTTAAAAATGCTTGTGCTACTTATACTATAAATGGCTCTGTGTTAAGTGAATCCCTGTTGGAAAGGGATCTTGGAGTTTTGGTGGATAACAAACTTAAAGGTAGCAAGCAGTGCCAGGCGGCAACAGCCAGAGCCAGCATGGTATTGTCTTGTATAAAGAGAGGTATGGATTTGAGGGAGGAAAATGTAATTCTCCCTCTTTACAAAGCATTGGTAAGGCCTCATTTGGAATATGCAGTGCAATTTTGGAATCCTGTGTACAAAAAGGACATCTTTGAAATGGAAAGAGTTCAGAGAAGGGCAACTAAATTAATAAAGGGATTGGGGGAGCTTGAATATGAAGAGAGACTGGAAAAGTTACAATTATGTACGCTGGAGAAAAGGCGCTTGCGTGGGGATATGATTACTGTGTATAAATACATTAACGGGCCATACAATAAACTATCTGGGGCATTGTTCACCAATAGAACATGTCAAAGGACACGAGGACATCCCTTAAGACTTGAAGAAAAAAGGTTTAGGCTTCAAGCTCGGAAAGGGTTTTTCACTGTGAGAACGGTAAAGCTATGGAACTGTGTTCCAGTGGACGTTGTAATGGCAGGTTCATTGGTCAGTTTCAAAAAAAAGCTGGATGAGTTTCTGCAAACAAGGAAGTTTGAAAGTTACTGGTATTGATACATAAAGTAGAGTTGATCCAGGGAAATTTCTGATTGCCACTTGGAGTCAGGAAGGAATTTTTTCCCCCTTCATAAATTTGGTGGGGGGGGGTTTGCCTTCCTCTGGATCAACAGTTAGGCAGGAAATGAGGATATTGCTAGATGGGTTGGACTGGATGGACGTATGTCTTTATTCAACCTCAAATACTATACTATACTATACAGTCCTTCCATGTTGAACAGTTTGGGTGGAGATGACGCACGTGCACAGAACTCACAGGCATTACTGTTTGAGGCTCAAACAGGAGAAAGCAGAGGAAATGGGTGGATCTTAACATTCAGCAAACTAGTAACAAGATGTCAGCAACTTTCAAGGCACAAAGGTAGGCTCTGGAGGGGCATAGGTAAAAAAACACAATACTTTTAAAGCAGCAGCTTCCAAATGAACATAACTTGATTTTACAGTGCACTTATCCTTTAAAGGACAACTCCACCCTCATAAGAACATCTTTTAGAAAGAATGGCCTCTTTAAAATATGTTTGATATATCATAGTTTGTCCTATGAATTCCATACTGTATGCCTGTTATGCTTCTGAAGGCCTCATGGAAACTTTAGAATTTAGAAACCTGTACTGAGCCTGTACTGAGCCTGGGCATACTCAGAAGAGGCAACTAGGGGATTAGCATTCAGTCATGGGCTGTGATGTCAACTGTCAAATGCATAACTGACAGTTGCTAACTGGAAAAACCAGGAAGCAAAACAGGGGAAATAGGACATTGTGCAGGATTTCAGGTAAGACTTATATAGCTCAGATTTTAAGCTAGTACCGTTTAGGGTTTTGGGGGGTGGTTTACCTGTATGTAAGTTTTCATTTTGGGTCTGGACTTGCCCTTTAAGGACTGGACTAGGCTGAGGCTTCTTGGTTGTTCATTTAGGGTAATGAGTAGCATATTTCAGGTAAGTGTGGCCAGCAAAAAAGTAGCATAAGCACAATACTGCAGGGCAGTATCTTAAATTAAAACTGAAATTCAAAATTACTTATCAACCAAGTAACTTTTAGTTTTTATTGTATCTATCTCTCTCTCACTCACTCTCTCTCTGTTTTTTTTCCTTTCATTTTTTTCGTTTAACTAGGTTTGTCAAATGTAAATAATCAGTTTTGTGATTTATATGCATTATTTCAATATATGTTAATTTATGTTTTTTTTCCCTACATATTATTCCACTCCATACGGATATGGTGTTAATGTAAAATAAAATCTGCAACCATAAATACACATAACCCCGCTGTTAAAACCACAGGGTGGTTCTCTGTTCATAACATGTGACGTTATGAGTTCAGACAGGCATCTGAACATGATCTTTTTTCTGAGTCAGTTACACGCAACCCACAATTGCAAGCACTGTATTTTGAAATCAATTGTGGGTGCAAAGTAGTGTTGATTTATAAACAGTATTACATTTTCTTTTCTAGTACCAAAAGATGTTAAAAGAAAAGCAGAAACAATAGAAAGTGGTGACAATAAATGTTGTTTATTTGCAGAACTAATTACCTTCTCCAGCTTTCCAAAACCTGAAAGAGTTACATTGCATGGCTTAAAATAGCTTGGAAAATGGAACACTCTCTACATAATTAAAAGAAAAAAATTGCTGTTTTTTTTTCTTCCTGCTGCAATAAAGGTTTTAGAAATAAAGTCTTTAATGTAACATTTGATTATGCCAACATATATTTTAAATGGCTCAATTTGATAGAACACTAATTCCTAGGAAGAACACTTGAGTTCTTTTTGAACAGTATTCTTTCTAACTTTAATGTGCAAAATAATTGTTTGTGAAATGCTTTGTTTTGTCAGGAATAGAGAGGTTGGAAACTCTGGTTTGATTCCAAAATCAGATTTTCGAAAAAATTTGAAAATTCCAAAACAAACCCAAGAAGCCAATGTTCAATAAAGAATTTTCTTTGTTTAATATAGAACTTTCAATATTCAATATCAAATATTCAGTTTTGAATAATTGATAAACCCATCAAATATTTCCAAAAAATGTCAGTTTTACAATACATAACAATAACATTTTTAAAGCGCCTTTCTCCTAAAATTTTGAAAAGTTCTGAAAGTTCCATGGAACTGGCAGTTTCAAAAACCAGAAATGAACCTAAACCCACTCCTAGTCAAGAACATTAGGGGAACCAAACCAAACAACAAAAAAATAACCATCATCCACCTTTCTGTTAATTGTTGAATGCATATATCTCATGCTTGCCAATGTATATATTATTTTTTTTTTAATTTCTTGCTACATATCACCATGTAAATATTTTTACTATTGTTGTCTGGTGTCTGCTTTCAGAGTCCTAGTTTAGGACTTAATAGTTCCATTTTCTATTCTATTTTAATTTATTATGTCTAGTTGGAAAACATGCAGGGATATTCAATAAAAGTTCTTATCATTAAAAATGGTTCTAATTTTGCCCCAACCAACCAGATATGATTTAACATTTGAAAGCTAGCATCTTATTTGTTGGGGGGAAATTAGCACCATTCTAAAGGATAAGAACTTTTATTGAATAACCCTGATTGTGTTCTGCTTGAGGCAAATTGACTACAATTACATAAAAAGAATAATGGTTACAATTCTTACAATACTAAACTTGTTAATTAAGGTTATTTTTTTATGAAAACTATATTACATAGTATATTTCATTTTAAAACACCAAGCCAATTAAAAATGCCCTTTTGCATAAATGTGCTATGTATCCGAGACCTGATACACATCACTGTGGGTATTTAAAAGTGACTGGTTCTTTTAATAATTATCAAGCTATTTAAAATCAGATTTGCAGATTTCAAAAGCATTTGGTATAAATCATGATGCATTAGGGCAAGTAGTTAATCACCACAGTCAAGTATCTGTGCCTCAAGGGATATGCCACTTAAAAGAATCTTCTAATGATTTTCTGATTTCCCAGCTGTATTTGCATGTTGACAAATTTTCTATCCACTGGAGGAAAAAACTGATCAAAGTTTTTACAAGATTTAGTTTATGTTACGTTACAAAAAAAAAAAAAACTTTTTAGTCTTTGGGCTATTGCAAAGTATGGCTTTAATTAAAAGCTGATGGTTTATTAGCATACAATTAGTTTTCAAATGGAAAAGAAGAAAATACTGATTGAATTTTATATATCAATAGGATTATTATATTTCTAATAAGAACAGTATACTTCAGACTCTTCTCAATAAATTAGATTATTTCTTTATTGAGAAAAATGCTTACAAAAAAAGTCTTTAAAACAAAAAGCCAAGGATATATTGTACATACCTACTGCAAGTGGTTATAGTGTCTGATCTCTATTGAATATTAAAGTGGTGGGGGGATTGTTTAAATCAAAATGGATCTATCAGGACCAGTGTTTCCGAACTAGGGTTCCATGAAACACTAAGGCTTTGCAAGTGATACTCCCAGGGGCTATACAGATCTATTATATTTGAATAATTTGTGCATTTTGATAAATTGAAGACTGAGACTAAAATAATTACTAAAAAACATAAAACAATTTTTAACATTAAGGTTCCCTGAGGCATAAAAAATATTTTCGGTGTTCTCTAACCTTTACTGATGTAGATAATGTGATGTGAGTGAAAATATAGGTTAAAGCTTCAATAAAAGTCTTTAGACATCATTAGTATCCACCATATGAAGCATGTGATAACTGCACATATTACATTCTTTGGGCAACACTACTTTCAAGTTGTAGAGCTTTAGAACTACCCATTTTTTATGTTCATAATTGAAAAAGACTCCTTTCCAAGAAGGCCCATATAAGTGAATGGTTTTGTGTCCTTTAGAAAAAATTATCCAGGTGTGCCTATGGGAATATTCTTTAAAAGGTTTTGTATACTACAAAGAGATTATATTATTATGATGTTAATATTTTAAATGTTTAACTTGGTTGTGTAAAACTTGAATGAATGCAGAGCAATTATTATTTTATTTTGTCAGCTTTTTGTTGAGCATTATTTGGATGTGTAGGTTTATTTAGTTGTAGATCCGCTGTACTAAAATGGTTTTAAGTTTTCCTCTGTCTCCTGTGCCTGAAAAGGTTGGTTGACTGGATATATATTTCAGTTCTTCTTATGAAATTCAGTTTGTCAATTGGTTCATAATTGCTGTAAATTCTTTTGTCAGCAGGTATTCTTTTTGCTCTGGCAATCAGGCCCTTAGGGATTATTTTCAGTGATGAAAACTGGTAGCCAAAAGCAAACTATTTAAGTCTAATATATAGTCTGAGCATTTGCAGAACAGATTCATTCTTAACTGAAATTGATACAAATAAGATATTTCTCTTAAGGGTTGGAAATATTAATGAAAATGAATTATTGCAGATACTAATCTGCGTAGGTCCAGGAAGTTGTCTAGTCCTTTCTGCTGACTGGCCTCTTTCTGCCAGGGTACTGATATTAAACAAATTAAAATTCAATGGAAATAGGGGAGTGTGAGTTCCAAGTTAAGTAACAATTTAAAGAAAAACAAAAACAAAAAGGTATTGTGGAACTGCTATCACAAATGTTAAAGGCACAATCAACAGGGGGTTTTACAGAGGTGTGCTGCAGTGGTCTTTTAATGGGTTAAAGTAAATCATAAATTTGTTAGCGTGAAATTGACCCATAGTTTGTGGAAGGTGCACAAGTACCATAAGAAAAACACGCACAGCTGCCACAAGCCTAGTTACTAAAGGTTGCGAAGCTGTGCGCACTTAAGTATTTTAAGGAGAGTTGAACTTAAATTTTTTAAATCCTAATGTGAAAGCCTTTCTCCCCAAAACAACTATACATTGTTAGAATCTTCTCTAGTAAGTTGCATTTGGTATATATAGTAATAGATTCTGCAACATAGAAGTCTTCCATGTTGTTGCCAATACAACTCACAGCCAATATTGGCTTCAAAGAACCACGGCCCCTAACCGCAGTATTCACTGTCCCTATGCACATAGTTTCTAGGAAAGATAAAGTTTCCAAGTGTACCAATTTCATTGTGCTGGGGGTGCACCATGAAAATAGCCCAAAAAGTTTAAATCCCCTTTACTTATAAGCAATATAACATAGTCTACTGCCTGAGTTTATTGCTTTTTGTTTCTTTGTTCTCTTCATTGTTTCTAGAAAAATATAAAGTTTCTACATTTGTACAAACTTTTTTATAGCGCTCTCTTTTTTATTTACCAACCAGCGTGAATTACTGACCGCCTTCCTGGAGCAATACAAAATAAAACATTTTTCCTTATCAAAAAAATATATATAAGATTCAAAATGTATTCTGCATATGCAATGGTGGCTTAATGCTAGGGTGCTGGTTTTGAAAAACAAACAGACCATTGGGACACAGTTCAATTCCGCACGCTTCCTTTTTTTTTTTTGTTTCTATATCTTTTTAGCAAAAGTAAAGGTTCTTTCATGTACTGCTATCCCACATAGTAGCCCTTGTGGATAGTTACAAAGCTTTATTTTAGTAGAAAACAAACTATAGAAGGTTGCAGGTTCGATTCCCCCAACTTACTTTTACTTTTTAAGCAAAGGAATTTATCATTGTTAGGCACAGGTTTAAGGGGGAGGATGATCTCTGAGCATTAATATTATTGGCTGTCAGCTTCTAGGAAGCATGCTGCAGCATCCTGTGAAGGTATTGCATACACTTAGCTGGGTGTTCCCAGCTAAGGTGAATTATGGAAGCTGACCCCTAACACCCACATTACCCAGAATCAACAGGGGGTTTTACAGAGGTGTGCTGCAGTGGTCTTTTAATGGGTTAAAGTAAATCATAAATTTGTTAGCGTGAAATTGACCCGTAGTTTGTGGAAGGTGCACAAGTACCATAAGAAAAACATGCACAGCTGCCACAAGCCTAGTTACTAAATGTTGCGAAGCTGTGCGCACTTAAGTATTTTAAGGAGAGTTGAACTTATTAGGCGCATTAATGCGTGGCTAAGAGAGTGGTGTAAGGAAGAAGGTTTGGGTTTGAGAAACTGGCAGAGACTTTGCTGTCGGCTACAGGCTCTTTAGTAGGGATGGGTTGCACCTCATGATGGTGGTGCAGCTGTTTTAGGGGAGAAGATGGCTAGAGGGTTGGAGGAGATTTTAAACTAGGTTTGGGGGGGAGGGTATTAGCAGTCTTACTGGGATAGATAGTCCAGGAGGAAAGCAGGGTGTAGATAGGCCAGTGGTGGGCGGAAAGGGGGGTGGGGCTAGCATAGGGATAGGGAGGCATGTGTATTAAAGTGTACGAATAAATTACAGGATCATAATCTAAAATGTATGTTTGCAAATGCGAGACCTGGCTGACAAAATGGGTGAATTGGAAATGATGGCATTGAATGAAAAGTATGATGTAATAGGTATAGCAGAAACATGGTTGAACAGTTCCACGACTGGCTGTAATATAGAAGGATTGCCTTGTTTAGGCAGGACAGAAAAAGAAGGAAAGGGGGAGGAGAGTATGTGTTTATGTTAAAAAGAATCGAAGCAAATTTAAAGAAGAGATAACTGGTGATATGGATGATAAAGTGGAGGCAATGGGTGGAATTAGGCAACAGGAAAGGGGGGTAATGTCATTGTTGGTGTCTGCTAAAGCCGCCAAATGCCTAGAGAGGGAGGTGAGTCAACTTCATATGCAGTTGGCAAGGCGTGCAAGTTTGGGGAGTGTGCTCATTATGGGGGACTTATAATTACCATGACATTGATTGGTGTGGTGGAACTGCCATCACAGAAAAGGCGACGAGTTCCTGAATTCTGCAGGATAATTTTCTCTCACAGGTGGTTGAGTTCCTACTAGAAAAGGAGCTCTGTTGGATCTGGGAATATAAACATTGTGGAGCGCATTATAGATATAAAGGTAACTGGAGGCTTAGGGAATAGGACCATGAAATAGTGGCATTTGGACTGTTATCGAAAGGAAAGTGCGCTGGGTTAACAAAGACATTAATTTCAGGAAAGCAAATTTTTCCCAGGTTAAAAGCAGCTCTTCAGAATGTCAACTGGATAATGTATTATCAGGTAAATGACTGAAAGAAGTGGACTGTGTTCAAGGGGATTTTAAGCCAGTTCACATCTAAATTATACCCTTGGGAAATAAATGTAAAAAAATAAATCCGCGCCATGTGGCTGAATTCTGAGTATAGCGGGCAAATGGAAAGGAAGAAAAGGGCATTTAAAACCTTTAAGGCCGAGGGAACGGAAAGGGCCTTTAGGGATTATAAAAACTGTAACAAGGAGTGTAGAAAGCAATCAAACTAGCTAAAATAATAAGAAGTTAGGATAGCTGAGAAAGCATCACTAAGCCTAACATTTTTTTAGTATATTAATAGTAAGAGATGAGACTGAGAATGTGACACCATTATAAATGGGGATAAGTTAGTTACGGAGGATGGCGATAAAGCAAATGTCTTGAATAATTTTTTTCCTCGTATACACTATAGAAGATCCAAGTACGATATCCTAGAGTATAGTAGCACTAATGGTATAAAAGATCAAGTGCACTTTGGTAACCGAGGATATGGTACAGAAAGAACTAAAGAAGGTTAATATTAATAAATCTCCTGGACCGGATAAAATACATCCTCGGTACTTAAGGAGCTAAGTTCAGTTTTATCTAGGCCATTGTTTCTTATTTTTGCTGATTCCTCATGTCCGTGGTGGTGTGCCTCTGGATTGGAAAAAGGCTGATGTTTTCCAATATTCAAAAAGGGTAGTCGTTCACAGCGGGTAATTACAGGCCTGTAAGTTTAACTCAGTGGTGGGGAAGATCCTGAAAGTTTAATAAGGAACATGTTCTAGAGTATGTTTTAAGGACTGACATTATAAGTAGTAACCAGCATGGATTTAGGGAATAGATCTTGTCAAACTAACTTGCTTGGCTTTTATGAGGAAGTAAGTAGAAATTTAGACTCTGGCATAGCAGTAGATGTAGTTTACTTGGATTTTGCAAGGCTTTTGATACAGTCCCCATAGGCGACTAATGAATAGCTAAGGTCTGTTGGTCGGGGAGTCACATTTGTACATGGATAGAAAATTGGTTAATGAATAGGATGCAGAGAGTAGTTGTTAATGGGGCTTCATCATTATGGACTAAAGTGCTAAGTGGGGTGCCACAGGGTTCTGTGTTGGGGCCGCTTCTATTAATCTATTTATTAATGATTTGGAAGTGGGTATTGTCAGCAAGGTTTCTGTGTTTGCTGACGACACAAAACTTTGTCGACCATTAAAAACTTCAGAGGATGTGCAATTGTGCAAAGGGGATCTAGATAGATTATCACATTGGGCTGCTAAGTGGCAGATGAAATTCAATGTTGATAAATGCAAGGTGATGCATTTTGGACTTAAAAATGCTTGTGCTACTTATACTAAAATGGCTCTGTGTTAAGTGAATCCCTGTTGGAAAGGGATCTTGGAGTTTGGTGGATAACAAACTTAAAGGTAGCAAGCGTGCCAGGCGGCAACAGCCAAGCCAGCATGGTATTGTCTTGTATAAAGAGAGGTATGGATTTGAGGGAGGAAAATGTAATTCTCCCTCTTTACAAAGCATTGGTAAGGCCTCATTTGGAATATGCAGTGCAATTTGGAATCCTGTGTACAAAAAGGAATCTGAAATGGAAAGAGTTCAGAGAAGGGCAACTAAATTAATAAGGGATTGGGGGAGCTTGAATATGAAGAGAGACTGGAAAGTTACAATTATGTACGCTGGAGAAAAGGCGCTTGCGTGGGGATATGATTACGTGTATAAATACATTAACGGGCCATACAATAAACTATCTGGGGCATTGTTCACAAATGAACATGTCAAAGAGACACGAGGACATCCCTTAAGACTTGAAGAAAAAAGGTTTAGGCTTCAAGCGGAAAGGGTTTTTCACTGTGAGAACGGTAAAGCTATGGAACTGTGTTCCAGTGGACGATTGTAATGGCAGGTCATTGGTCAGTTTCAAAAAAAGCTGGATGAGTTTCTGCAACAAGGAAGTTTGAAAGTTACTGGTATTGATACATAAAGTAGAGTTGATCGGGAAATTTCTGATTGCCACTTGGAGTCAGGAAGGAATTTTTTCCCCCTTCATAAATTTGGTGGGGGGGGGTTTGCCTTCCTCTGGATCAACAGTTAGGCGGAAATGAGGATATTGCTAGATGGGTTGGACGTGGAGTGATGTCTTATTCAACCTCAAATATATACTATACTATACAGTCCTTCCATGTTGAACAGTTTTGGGTGGAGATGACGACGTGCACAGAACTCACAGGCATTACTGTTTGAGGCTCAAACAGGAGAAAGCAGAGGAAATGGGTGGATCTTAACATTCAGCAAACTAGTAACAAGATGTCAGCAACTTTCAAGGCACAAAGGTAGGCTCTGGAGGGGCATAGGTAAAAAAACACAATACTTTTAAAGCAGCAGCTTCCAAATGAACATAACTTGATTTTACAGTGCACTTATCCTTTAAAGGACAACTCCACCCTCAAAGAACATCTTTTAGAAAGAATGGCCTCTTAAAATATGTTTGATATATCATAGTTTGTCCTATGAATTCCATACTGTATGCCTGTTATGCTTCTGAAGGCCTCATGGAAACTTTAGAATTTAGAAACCTGTACTGAGCCTGTACTGAGCCTGGGCATACTCAGAAGAGGCAACTAGGGGATTAGCATTCAGTCATGGGCTGTGATGTCAACTGTCAAATGCATAACTGACAGTTGCTAACTGGAAAAACCAGGAAGCAAAACAGGGAAATAGGACATTGTGCAGGATTTCAGGTAAGACTTATATAGCTCAGATTTTAAGCTAGTACCGTTTAGGGTTTTGGGGGGTGGTTTACCTGTATGTAAGTTTTCATTTTGGGTCTGGACTTGCCCTTTAAGGACTGGACTAGGCTGAGGCTCTTGGTTGTTCATTTAGGGTAATGAGTAGCAATTTCAGGTAAGTGTGGCCAGCAAAAAGTAGCATAAGCACAATACTGCAGGGCAGTATCTTAAATTAAAACTGAATTCAAAATTACTTATCAACCAAGTAACTTTTAGTTTTTATTGTATCTATCTCTCTCTCACTCACTCTCTCTCTGTTTTTTTTCCTTTCATTTTTTTCGTTTAACTAGGTTTGTCAAATGTAAATAATCAGTTTTGTGATTTATATGCATTATTTCAATATATGTTAATTTATGTTTTTTTTCCCTACCTATTATTCCACTCCATACGGATATGGTGTTAATGTAAATAAAATCTGCAACCATAAATACACATAACCCCGCTGTTAAAACCACAGGGTGGTTCTCTGTTCATAACATGTGACGTTATGAGTTCAGACAGGCATCTGAACATGATCTTTTTTCTGAGTCAGTTACACGCAACCCACAATTGCAAGCACTGTATTTTGAAATCAATTGTGGGTGCAAAGTAGTGTTGATTTATAAACAGTATTACATTTTCTTTTCTAGTACCAAAAGATGTTAAAAGAAGCAGAAACATAGAAAGTGGTGACAATAAATGTTGTTTATTTGCAGAACTAATTACCTTCTCCAGCTTTCCAAACCTGAAAGAGTTACATTGCATGGCTTAAAATAGCTTGGAAAATGGAACACTCTCTACATAATTAAAAGAAAAAATTGCTGTTTTTTTTCTCTTGTTGCGCAATAAAGGTTTTAGAAATAAGTCTTTAATGTAACATTTGATTATGCCAACATATATTTTAAATGGCTCAATTTGATAGAACACTAATTCCTAGGAAGAACACTTGAGTTCTTTTTGAACAGTATTTCTTCTAACTTTAATGTGCAAAAAATTGTTTGTGAAATGCTTTGTTTGTGTCAGGAATAGAGAGGTTGGAAACTCTGGTTTGATTCCAAAATCAGATTTTCGAAAAAATTTGAAAATTCCAAAACAAACCCAAGAAGCCAATGTTCAATAAAGAATTTTCTTTGTTTAATATAGAACTTTCAATATTCAATATCAAATATTCAGTTTTGAATAATTGATAAACCCATCAAATATTTCCAAAAAATGTCAGTTTTACAATACATAACAATAACATTTTTAAAGCGCCTTTCTCCTAAAATTTTGAAAAGTTCTGAAAGTTCCATGGAACTGGCAGTTTCAAAAACCAGAAATGAACCTAAACCCACTCCTAGTCAAGAACATTAGGGGAACCAAACAAAACAAAAAAATAACCATCATCACCCTTTCTGTTAATTGTTGAATGCATATATCTCATGCTTGCCAATGTATATATTATTTTTTTTTTAATTTCTTGCTACATATCACCATGTAAATATTTTTACTATTGTTGTCTGGTGTCTGCTTTCAGAGTCCTAGTTTAGGACTTAATAGTTCCATTTTCTATTCTATTTTAATTTATTATGTCTAGTTGGAAAACATGCAGGGATATTCAATAAAAGTTCTTATCATTAAAAATGGTTCTAATTTTGCCCAACCAACCAGATATGATTTAACATTTGAAGCTAGCATCTTATTTGTTTGGGGGGAAATTAGCACCATTCTAAAGGATAAGAACTTTTATTGAATAACCCTGATTGTGTTCTGCTTGAGGCAAATTGACTACAATTACATAAAAAGAATAATGGTTACAATTCTTACAATACTAAACTTGTTAATTAAGGTTATTTTTTTATGAAAACTATATTACATAGTATATTTCATTTAAAACACCAAGCCAATTAAAAATGCCTTTTGCATAAATGTGCTATGTATCCGAGACCTGATACACATCACTGTGGGTATTTAAAAGTGACTGGTTCTTTTAAAATTATCAAGCTATTTAAAATCAGATTTGCAGATTTCAAAAGCATTTGGTATAAATCATGATGCATTAGGGCAGTAGTTAATCACCACAGTCAAGTATCTGTGCCTCAAGGGAATGCCACTTAAAAGAATCTTCTAATGATTTTCTGATTTCCCAGCTGTATTTGCATGTTGAAAATTTTCTATCCACTGGAGGAAAAAACTGATCAAAGTTTTTACAAGATTTAGTTTATGTTACGTTACAAAAAAAAAAAAAACTTTTTAGTCTTTGGGCTATTGCAAAGTATGGCTTTAATTAAAAGCTGATGGTTTATTAGCATACATTAGTTTTCAAATGGAAAAGAAGAAAATACTGATTGAATTTTATATATCAATAGGATTATTATATTTCTAATAAGAACAGTTACTTCAGACTCTTCTCAATAAATTAGATTATTTCTTATTGAGAAAAATGCTTACAAAAAAAGTCTTTAAAACAAAAAGCCAAGGATATTGTACATACCTACTGAAGTGGTTATAGTGTCTGATCTCTATTGAATATTAAAGTGGTGGGGGATTGTTTAAATCAAAATGGATCTATCAGGACCAGTGTTTCCGAACTAGGGTTCCATGAAACACTAAGGCTTTGCAAGTGATACTCCCAGGGGCTATACAGATCTATTATATTTGAATAATTTGTGCATTTTGATAAATTGAAGACTGAGACTAAATAATTACTAAAAACATAAAACAATTTTTAACATTAAGGTTCCCTGAGGCAAAAAATATTTTCGGTGTTCTCTAACCTTTACTGATGTAGATAATGTGATGTGAGTGAAAATATAGGTTAAGCTTCAATAAAAGTCTTTAGACATCATTAGTATCCACCATATGAAGCATGTGATAACTGCACATATTACATTCTTTGGGCAACACTACTTTCAAGTTGTAGAGCTTTAGAACTACCCATTTTTTATGTTCATAATTGAAAAAGACTCCTTTCCAAGAAGGCCATATAAGTGAATGGTTTTGTGTCCTTTAGAAAAAATTATCCAGGTGTGCCTATGGGAATATTCTTTAAAAGGTTTTGTATACTACAAAGAGATTATATTATTATGATGTTAATATTTAAATGTTTAACTTGGTTGTGTAAAACTTGAATGAATGCAGAGCAATTATTATTTTATTTTGTCAGCTTTTTGTTGAGCATTATTTGGATGTGTAGGTTTATTTAGTTGTAGATCCGCTGTACTAAAATGGTTTTAAGTTTTCCTCTGTCTCCTGTGCCTGAAAAGGTTGGTTGACTGGATATATATTTCAGTCTTCTTATGAAATTCAGTTTGTCAATTGGTTCATAATTGCTGTAAATTCTTTTGTCAGCAGGTATCTTTTTGCTCTGGCAATCAGGCCCTTAGGGATTATTTTCAGTGATGAAAACTGGTAGCCAAAAGCAAACTATTTAAGTCTAATATATAGTCTGAGCATTTGCAGAACAGATTCATTCTTAACTGAAATTGATACAAATAAGATATTTCTCTTAAGGGTTGGAAATATTATGAAAATGAATTATTGCAGATACTAATCTGCGTAGGTCCAGGAAGTTGTCTAGTCCTTTCTGCTGACTGGCCCTCTTTCTGCCAGGGTACTGATATTAAACAAATTAAAATTCAATGGAAATAGGGGAGTGTGAGTTCCAAGTTAAGTAACAATTTAAAGAAAACAAAAACAAAAAGGTATTGTGGAACTGCTATCACAATGTTAAAGGCACAATCAACAGGGGGTTTTACAGAGGTGTGCTGCAGTGGTCTTTTAATGGGTTAAAGTAAATCATAAATTTGTTAGCGTGAAATTGACCCATAGTTTGTGGAAGGTGCACAAGTACCATAAGAAAAACACGCACAGCTGCCACAAGCCTAGTTACTAAAGGTTGCGAAGCTGTGCGCACTTAAGTATTTTAAGGAGAGTTGAACTTAAATTTTTTAAATCCTAATGTGAAAGCCTTTCTCCCAAAACAACTATACATTGTTAGAATCTTCTCTAGTAAGTTGCATTTGGTAATATAGTAATAGATTCTGCAACATAGAAGTCTTCCATGTTGTTGCCATACAACTCACAGCCAATATTGGCTTCAAAGAACCACGGCCCCTAACCGCAGTATTCACTGTCCCTATGCACATAGTTTCTGGAAAAGATAAAGTTTCCAAGTGTACCAATTTATTGGCTGGGGGTGCACCATGAAATAGCCCAAAAGTTTAAATCCCCTTTTACTTATAAAGCAATATAACATAGTCTACTGCCTGAGTTTATTGCTTTTTTTGTTTCTTTGTTTCCATCATGTTTCTAGAAAAATATAAAGTTTCTACATTTGTACAAACTTTATTTATAGCAGCTCTCTTTTTTATTTACCAACCAGCGTGAATTACTGACCGCCTTCCTGGAGCAATACAAAATACAACATTTTTCCTTATCAAAAAAAATATATAAAGATTCAAAATGTATTCTGCATATGCAATGGTGGCTTAATGCTAGGGTGCTGGTTTTGAAAACAAACAGACCATTGGGACACAGGTTCAATTCCGCACGCTTCCTTTTTTTTTGTTTGTCTATTACTTTTTAGCAAAAGATAAAGGTTCTTTCATGTACTGCTATCCCACATAGTAGCCCTGTGGGATAGATGTACAAAGCTTTATTTTAGTAAGACAAACTATAGAAGGTTGCAGGTTCGATCCCCCATACTTACTTTTACTTTTTAAGCAAAGGATTTATCATTGTTAGCACAGGAGCTTAAGGGGAGGGATGGGATGATCTCTGAGCAGTAATATTATTGGCTGTCAGCTTCTAGGAAGCAATGCTGCAGCATCCTGTGAAGTGTATTGCATACACTTAGCTGGGTGTTCCCAGCTAAGGTGAATTATGGAAGCTGACCCCTAACACCCACATTACCCAGAATCAACAGGGGGTTTTACAGAGGTGTGCTGCAGTGGTCTTTTAATGGGTTAAAGTAAATCATAAATTTGTTAGCGTGAAATTGACCCGTAGTTTGTGGAAGGTGCACAAGTACCATAAGAAAAACATGCACAGCTGCCACAAGCCTAGTTACTAAATGTTGCGAAGCTGTGCGCACTTAAGTATTTTAAGGAGAGTTGAACTTAAATTTTTTAAATCCTAATGTGAAAGCCTTTCTCCCCAAAACAACTATACATTGTTAGAATCTTCTCTAGTAAGTTGCATTTGGTATATATAGTAATAGATTCTGCAACATAGAAGTCTTCCATGTTGTTGCCAATACAACTCACAGCCAATATTGGCTTCAAAGAACCACGGCCCCTAACCGCAGTATTCACTGTCCCTATGCACATAGTTTCTAGGAAAAGATAAAGTTTCCAAGTGTACCAATTTCATTGTGCTGGTGGTGCACCATGAAAATAGCCCAAAAAGTTTAAATCCCCTTTTACTTATAAAGCAATATAACATAGTCTACTGCCTGAGTTTATTGCTTTTTTTGTTTCTTTGTTTCCATCATGTTTCTAGAAAAATATAAAGTTTCTACATTTGTACAAACTTTATTTATAGCAGCTCTCTTTTTTATTTACCAACCAGCGTGAATTACTGACCGCCTTCCTGGAGCAATACAAAATACAACATTTTTCCTTATCAAAAAAAAATATATAAAGATTCAAAATGTATTCTGCATATGCAATGGTGGCTTAATGCTAGGGTGCTGGTTTTGAAAACAAACAGACCATTGGGACACAGGTTCAATTCCGCACGCTTCCTTTTTTTTTTTGTTTCTATTATCTTTTTAGCAAAAGATAAAGGTTCTTTCATGTACTGCTATCCCACATAGTAGCCCTTGTGGGATAGATGTACAAAGCTTTATTTTTAGTAAGACAAACTATAGAAGGTTGCAGGTTCGATTCCCCCATACTTACTTTTACTTTTTAAGCAAAGGAATTTATCATTGTTAGGCACAGGAGCTTAAGGGGGGAGGGATGATCTCTGAGCAGTAATATTATTGGCTGTCAGCTTCTAGGAAGCAATGCTGCAGCATCCTGTGAAGTGTATTGCATACACTTAGCTGGGTGTTCCCAGCTAAGGTGAAATTATGGAAGCTGACCCCTAACACCCACATTACCCAGAATCCACAACAAAGGGAGAGGTGAGACACAGATTTTTGTATCTTTTTGAATGTGCTCTTTCTATGGGGACAATGTTATCTGAAGACTTTAGTTCCACTTTAACGCCAGCTGATAGCTGGGTGTAAATGCTTAAGAGTGAGTGAGATCCACCCAGAGTCACACAGCTTCTAGTAAATCTCTTCTGGGAGAAAAATGCAGCTCAGAGTGAATCATCCTGTTTTCATTAGTTATTACAGTGCAGCCACCTCACTCATAAATATAGCCCACCTTTGCTGATTATATTTCCCACAGAATCAGAAATAATTAGAGATGTCCGAACTTGGAAAAATCCGGTCCGCGCGAGGATCCGCGGATTTTCGAAAAAATCCGTAAATTCGAAAATCCGCGAGCGGACCCGTTAAAACGTATTAAAATGAAAGTTCGGGAAAATCCACATTAAAAGTGGTCTAAATAGCCTTGGTAATGTACACTTAATCACTCAGGGACCTGGGTAATGTCCGTAGAAACACGTATCAATGCCTACAATACCTAAAAATTACAGTCCGCTAGCGAGAACGGTATTTTTCGAAAATACCAGGATTTCCGTAAAAACGAGGATTTCCGTAAAAACGAGGACCTCCGTAAAAACGAGGACCTCCGTAAACCCGCGGATCTCCGAAAAACGAGGATTCCCGTAAAAACGTGTAATCATGTTAGCTGCCATTGGCTAATTTGGGTCATGTGGCTTGCTCCGTCTTGAAAATAATCCCCAAAAATTCGAATTTACAAGAATTTCTCGTTTTTATGAAAATTCTCGTAATTACGAGAATCCGCGTAATTACGAGGATCTTCGGTTTTTCCGGGTCCCGGAAGATCGCAGATTCTTGTAATTGCGGAGATACTCGTATTTTCGAAAATTTTCGTAAAAAAAAAAAAATCCGCGGTTCGGAAGTTCGGAAGGCGGAAAATCCGGAAAATCCGGAATAATCCGCCGTTCGTGGACGGGATAAATCCGCGGCTGATCCCGGTTCGGGTCCCCGAACCGGCCATCTCTAGAAATAATGTTCAGGTCATTTAGTGGAATAAACAACCCAGTAGAAAACATATTTGATGGTCTCTTTTGTAAGATGGATAATTTTATTCCATTCCATTAATTGTAGTTTTACAAACATTTTCTCCTCAAAACGGGCTTTTGGATTTTTCTTCCCTCTGTGCCATGTTTGAAATTAATATAAGAAACATACAATGTATACATTTACAGTTATTATCGTTTAAAATGTTGCTAATTTTGCCCCAACCAATCAGATGTTAGCTTTCAAATGTTAAATAAGATCTGATTGGTTGGGGCAAAATTAGCACCATTTTAACGATAAGAACTTTTATTGAATCTCCCTGTTAGTGTTAAGTTAAAGTATGTGTATTTCTCTCCTGCATTGCTACTTCTAGATTTCCAGGTGTTTTTATTTTGTAGTACTGCTGCAAATCCTACTGGGTACTCTAGACAATAAACTAGACTTGATTACAACTGATACAGGCAAATATGTCTATACACATACGGGCAGATGTAGTAAGAAATATCGCACTACTTAACCAACCGTGATCTTGCAATGCTGTAAACTCCTTTGCAAGACTTACTGCATCGTGGGATCCCATTAAAGTAGGTTGTGTGGTTTATGCCTCCATAGTCAAGGTGTTACGATTTTAGCTAAATATTAGTGCAAAACTTAACTAAGCCTTTATGGAATAGGCTAATCTGTGCTATTTCCAAAAAGTTTTGGAAATGGCGTCGCTACAGCAAAATTAAAGAAATGCCCACGCTAACCCAATAGTACATCTGGTAGTGTGGGTTTTGCACTAAATTTTCTTACAAGAGATTTTTGGCAATCTGGGAAGCACTTTACATGGATACACTTACTATAGTAAATCTTGGAAATATTAAACCTTGTAAATAAATAAAAGCTAAATGGTACATGATTTTAATCAATAGACTTTAGACTGTAACTCCAGGAAATGTATAGCATAAACCTCCTTAAATCAGAAAGTACATCTTCTTGGAATATATTCTGCATGTTTTTATAGAAGTGAGAATCAGTGCAATCTGCATCATTAGTATAATCAGCCCTGTTTGTTTCAGTCTTAAAAAAGATGAAGAAGCATCACTAAGATACAAATATAGCCGGATCTATTGACAAAGCAGTCTGGAGAAGATGGCTTGTTGCAGGTGTTTTTTGAGGAACTACAGTATATTGCTAAAAAAAATTTGACTGAGCATACTGTGTTAATGAAAAAATGGCAATAAGAACATAGTAAGGTAGACAAGTCCTTGTTTTTTATACCTGTACAATTCACAAGATTTCAAGGCCTAAATAGTCACGTCTTTTTGTGTATTTTATCATTTGTACTCATCCCCTTGTCTATATTTGAAATATTTCAAGAGCACCCTGCGGCATATTCAAGCATCCAAAATATTCACTTCATATTGCCTTTATTTTTTTAATAGACAGATTGGCTGTGATAATTTATCAGAATTCATTTTGCTTTAATTTATTCTTTCAGAAGCTTGTTATATATTTTCTACAAATGTATTAATTGCAGAGAGGATTTAAATGTATGTGCCATGGTGGGATTCCAGAATAGGTTTATATTACAAGATTGATATTAAGAACCCATACTAAACAAAATCAAACAGTAGAATCCAAAACACAGGCACAATGATTCCATTCATCTGACTGTTTGGGTCACCTGCCCTCTGACTGTGTAAATCAGCAAGTTATAATCCACAATTATGCAACTCCAGAGTTTTATGATGCTAGTGAGATGTAGTATAATCCCACTTTTATTGAAAACACGCAGGGCAGACAACCAAACCAAGGATTCACACGTTCCTTTCAGGTGGCCTCTTCTCCAGTGTCACATTTGTCATTTAAGCCTATAACGACAATGAGCAATTTTATAAGCATTTAAATAAAGTTGTAAGAAATGGCATTTTTAAGAATTCGTTATGCATTTGTACTGTCTTTTCTTCTCTATGGTTACTCTCTGAAGCCTTTAGAAAGAATTTCAGGTTATGGGCTGACATTGTTCTTTTAAACGTTGCAATTTCAATAGCTGTTAAAAGGAGTTTTAGTGTTACAAATGCAAGTGAATATGCTATACCTTTTTAAATAATGATGTACAGAAAGGACACTCTTCTAATCAAGTTTCTTCTTTATACTTTAAGAAAATGAACAAATTTGTGTCTTGTATTATAAATCTTTATAATACAATAAAATATTCTAATATAATTGCTGAAGCGCATACAGTGTACAACAAAAATAGCCCAAATCACATAGCAGAAACAATGTGTGCATGATATTATTATAATTTGTACCATATGGTTTCCTTTCTGATATGTGGGAAAGGGGCAGCAATCACTTTTATTATGTTAATTTTTGCTTTCCTGCATGATATAAATTACAAATTTGAATCCCCTAAGTTTCATTAGATTTCTTTACTCTTCTTGTTTAAGCCGCTTGCACATCTCCCAACACAGCATAAAATACCCATTTGTAATTATGTTTAACCTTTGTAAAGCCTTTGTGTAAAGTCAACTCATTAATCTTTAACCTGACAAGCCTTAGGGGCTCTGAAATCAGTTCAGCCATGTATTTGAGGCACAGAGACCATAGAGTGAAAATTCAAAGGGGTAATTAGAAGAGGTGAGGAAGAACTAAGGGGATATAATTGTATTATTCTAGATAGAAGCTAGCTTTATGGACGGAGGAATTCAGATATCTCTAGACAGATATCAAGCATTAGTCTGCATAAGAAACAAGCTAGACACTTGCCTTTTTTGTGCAGCTGAAGTTAATATTGTAATTATAATTGTAAAGTAAAACAAAAGAAAAAATCTAACTGTAAAAAGAAAAATGTATAATTTGAAGTTTAGAAGACAAAGGCAAAAAAACAATTTCACATGTATTAATTTCTCAGGTTAACAGGAGCTAAAGCAGAATTTTTGATTTATTGTCAATTACAATCATTAGCAGACTGTTGGCTTGAGCAAGTTCACTCCGCATATTGTGGTGAAGACTGTAAAACATATACAGGTTTTATTTTCATATTTTTCAAAGCCATGCTAATCTGATTTGTGGTGATGTAATAGGGGCTGGTGTGAATTAAAGATGGGGTTTTCTGTGGCTGCAGCACAGCTCAAAAAATGATTTTTTGTAATGAATAGATTGTATGATTGCGTTTCCATTTTGGATTAAATATTTCTTGGAAATGTAAGGGTTGCAAGATCAATGAAACAATGAGAGGACAAATATGAAAAACAAATGCAACAAGGCTGAGTCAAATGTAATGCAGTTTAAATGGAATCAATGTGCTGCCCACTTAATATTAAATATCAAGAGTAACCTAAAGACATCATACAAACTGTTAACCTTAGATACTGTAGTCTATGTTATTGTTGTATTGTACTGTTGTATTCATATTTATGTATTTTAAAGAAGGGGTGGCTACATCTTATCATAGTGCTGCTGGTTGAGAGGAAATAACTCTTTCATAGGGCATAGCCTACAGTGAAACAGGTTCACCCCATTGTCTGTAGATGTGTAGAAAAGATGGAACAGTCGCCTATCTAAAAAAAACAGCTGTGACTGTCATTTCTAAAGATAGACCGATATGTAGATATGAAGCCCCATTCCATAAATGTTTAAAGGTTATTACCAGCGGCGTTCCCATGGTTTTTGGCACCTGAAACAACTTTTGAATGCTGTCTTTAGGCAGATGGGGGGAGGTGTGTAATATAGTGGGTGCGGCTTGATCTGGGCAAGCCCCTAATGCACCCGCCCACAATACAGACTGGTACATAAAAGAAGCCCCTAATGCACCTCCCACAATACAGACTTGTAAATATAAGATATGGAGAATGTGAGAAAAGGGGATAATAAGAAAATGAAGGAAAGGAAGGAAGTGCTATGGATTAGCAAATTTTACTTATACAGATGCTATAGTAATTACCATTAGTATGTTAAGACTTAAAATTCCCTAACAAATAGAATGGCTATTGGGTCAATCTCATATGATATTGTGTGTGATTTTACCGAAAGGTTTGGCATAACCATTGTTACATGAAGATGTTCCTGTAGGAGGGACTAATAGGAACTCTAAAGAATTTGATACAGTGATATCCAACTCAGTAGAAATCAATAAGAAACATAGCTCACTAACATCTCATGAGTATAGCGTTTAAGAAATTCTGGGTAACAACTAATTAATAATAAATAATAACATAATTAATAAACCTTTGATTTATGATTATAAAAAATTATGAATTGTTTCTCATAGAACGTTATTTATTTTTTTTTTAAAAAAATATGAATTCATACATTTTACAGAGATTAATACATTTTTTGATGGCAGAAATAAGGCTGCACTTGACCCCCCTTCTTGATAGACTTCACTGATTGATAATGGGTCACAAAGAGAGAGATCAGGACATGGAGAGATCCATGTCTCCAGGACAGCTTTCTTTCTATTGGCCACTGTGTGTGGATGAGTTTTTCAGGATGTTGAACTTTTAACTCTGCACATGATAAGCTTCTTGGTTAGCCGGAGTTGAGACATGGAGGAGGTAACAGAGTTGAGGGGGAAGGAAGGAGTGCTGACAGAGAGATCTGACACCATGGTTAAACAAAGTCACTGAAAGAGGTAGGAGAAAGGCAGCACAGAGTACATTAATTTTATTTTGCAATGGGACAATTTTCACTATAGATGCCCTTTAAAGCACAATTCTATGCTGGAGCAGGGAGCAATAGTGATGGACCCAAGTGAAATAACCTAGTTTCTGGTGAAACAGACATATAGGAAGGAATTAAGATGAAAGTACCTATTGTTTACACATTGTAAAAGCTCACATTCAGGAAAGGGGTCTCCAAAGAAGATTAATAACAGTGGTAGTGTAATTAAAGTCAGGTGGTGACAGATTGCAAAAGCATTAAAACTATTATTGTCTCTCATTTTCTGGACAAAAGATGAACTTCATAGTGGGGAATTTAATCTTAAAAGCAAACGACTTTTAAAGGAAAAAGAAAGAAAGAAAGAAAGAAAGAAAGAAAGAAAGAAAGAAAGAAAGAGAAAGAAAGAAAAGGCCTCCCATCTAATTCTAAGTATTAAAGGCACAAGTTATCTAATTAAAGGGTCAGGTTGGGGGTACTACTACCACATGGGAGCTAGGCCTATCTTTCTGCTATTTTTCCATCACTTCTGCTAAATTACAAAAAGGGGATATGGGAGTTTGTTAGATGAAAAAATATGCTTAAACTTAAATAAAACTCAAAGTGCAGCTGAAGCAACAAGCACATTAATATGTTATGCCAGAGCATACAGCATTGGATTACACTACAGGGGAGTGTTTCTCATACTGTGAAGGGACATACTGGTGCACTAGAGAGCCAAAGGTGTGCATCGATAATTTGGAAGGGAATTTTTCAGCAGCCTATTTTTAATTACTTGCTAAGAAGTACATTTTATGATATTAAATGAATATGCTATAGTCAATGCATTGCAACCTCACACTAAATTGAATATAATAAAATTAGACATAAATTCTGTTAAAGTATACACTGTAAAATTACTGTAAACTGTAAAGATTACTAACATTTGCAATAGCTTAGCGTTAAGAGCAAGTATGTCATGACTAGAGATTGACCAAACTCAAATCCGAGCTTGGCCCCTCTATTTAATAGTCCGGATGAACTCAAACTCTTCCGAACTTCCCAAACTATGAACTAGTTTGTTTTTCTTTGAACTCAAAGACTTTTTGATAATTATCGAAAATGTGATAATTTTGGCCTCCTGGAGTTATGGGCCCTTGGCAACTTCCCCTGTTTGCATTATGTTATACTGTGCCACTTGCTGGTTGTAAACCACATTAGCCCTAGTATATATGTAGAAGGTGGTAAACTTTGTCTCTATGGATTTGCTTGTGAAGGTTCTCATTCATCCAGGTCATGGTATATCTGTTGTATTCAATTAGATCAACTGGACTTGAAATGTAGTTCTTGAAGACGTTTCGCTAGTCATCCGACTGGCTTCTCAATTCAGAATGACTTGTACAAGGATCTGTGGCAATTTTGACCCTGGAAAATCCCAATTAGCATATCACAGCCAGGTGTTAGGGTGTGATTAGATAGTGGCTAAGAGTGTTATAGGAACGCCCAGAGTACAATGCGTTTTGACACCTACTATGGGGTTTTCCTATAACACCTCTTAGCCACTATCTAATCACACCCTTAACACCTGGCTGTGATATGCTAATTGGGATTTTCCAGGGTACATAATTGCCACAGATTCTTGTACAAGTCATTCTGAATTGAGAAAGCCAGTCGGATGACTAGCGAAACATCTTCAAGAACTACATTTCAAGTCCAGTTGATCTAATTGAATACAACAGATATCTCTATGGATTTGTAATTTAGATTTTTATGAATGGGTTAAGAAGGATGTGGCGAAAATATAAATGAAATACCATTGGGGTATATAGAAAATCTCAGCTTCTTACCTTTCCACGATCCTGCAATGCAATACCGGACGTAAACGAGATTATGTCCGGTATTGCATTGCGGGATTGCAGAAAGTTAAACAAGCTGTAATTTGCACGGCTTTAAAGTCCCTTACAATACCATGTTAAGTTTAAAGCAATGCCTTTAAATAAGTGTAAAATCCACGTTAACCCCAGGTTGCATTTGTTTGCACTTATTTTTCTCTATTTTGAATCTCCCTACATATGTATTGTTGCATTGCAGTTCTGTACTTTGAATTACACATTACTTTTGTTATCCCAGCCAGGACAGATAGATTTACAAGATTTTTTTTTTAAAGTTTTGCTTACACAAAACAATTTGTAGAAACTCAACACTTACTAAAATACTACTTACTTTTTAATATTTTAAACTGACATTGTTTAAAACATTCATTTTACATTGCTGTGTTTTTCCTATTCAATACTGTAACAAGTTTCAACTGACAAGTTTGTTTTTTCAGGTTTGATGGAAGCCTAAAGGCCAAAGCTGAAAGAGTGGAAAGATGTTTCTCATTCTAGTATACCCTGCTAGAGATGATTGTAAATCTTTAAAGATTTTGTAGATATTTTAGTATTTGGCTGTAAGTCTAAACAAGTAAACAAACTGCAAGTAAGGTATAGTCGCACTCTTTTTATGTTCACTTTCAGAGCAAAATAACATATTATAGGGGAGGCAATGTTCCCTTTAAGTTTTGAGCTTGTGAACATAAGCATAATGCACATAGTATAAATTCAAAATCTGTGTGAATATAGGCAATGCGGTATGTAGCTGTTAAAATTAGAGGGAACATTGTAGGGTACCTGTTACCATTAAAAACAGGGGCGCATCTACCTGTGTTCCACTGGAGAAGTGGCATAAATTGCAGCTGAATAAAACTGAAATAAGTGGTCAATAATTTGACTCTTGCAATTGCATGACATGTGTACGTGTGTACAGGGGGAGTTGGAGATCAAGAGATCATGGCGTGTAACTGGTAGACTTACAATTCTCATGTAGAATGTAGCTCTGACTCCTCCTCTCCCTCCCCCTAGCTGCACAGATTTCCTTATGGAGAGGCAGAGGAAGATTGTTACACTAACCATGTTCCCACACAGGGTTGTACAATGCACACCAAGGAAGCTTGTAAGGAGGAGAAAGGAGGGAGGAGAAAGTGTGTGAGTAAGTTTACAGTAACTAGGACTGCAAAGGATGGGGCACAGACCATACTGAACTACAAGGGTTAAATGTAATTTACAACAAGTTGTGGCTCCTTTACCCTCAAACTACTGGAGTCTCTGTTATAAGTCACACAGTGTCAGCCCAGTTCAAGTAGTGTGTGTCAGCTCTACAGTTCAAAAAACAGTGTGCGTCAGCCCTTTAGTTCAAACAGTGAGTGTCATCCCTCCAGTTCAAACAGTGTGTCAGCCATCCACTTCAAACAGTGTATCAGCTCTACAGTTCAAAAAAACAGTGTGTGTCATGCCTCCAGTTCAAAAAAATGTGTCACCCCTTCAGTTCAGTTTACAGCCAAACCTACAGTTCACAAACCATAAGTCAAGCCCCCCCCCTCGATCTTCTTACCTTCCCTATGACAGATACAGACTCTACTCAGAAAATATGTGTAGCATTTCCTAAGAAATATGGAAATAACATGGAGATTACCCAGAAATCTCTGTTCCTTATTTGCATATTCTGAAGGAGAGCTCTAATGCCTTATACTCTCCCTATCTTATTTATTAGTGACATTTGTCTTTAGGCTCTTCACATTGCAAAACCAGAGGCCTGTGCTACACTGATAATGGCTCAATAAAGCCAAAACCGGTCTGTGGCTGGCTCTCTGGTTTTGCATTTAACACAACCGCCACCCCCGTGACCATGGAGGGGGATGGTAAGAGGGCCTGCCAAAACCTCTGTGCTTAGCTGTTTTTAAACAGCTGATTGCACTTATGAAGGACACATATGCAAGATCAGCTATTTAAAACCGAACCGGAAGTTCAGGTCCGTCTTTTAAACAGCTGATTTTGTGTATGTTTCCTTCATATGCGCAATTAGCTGTTTAAAAACAGCTGATCGTGGACCTCTGGGGAGGAGAGGGGAGGGGTGTGGGTCAGGGGCCTGGCCTCCAAATTTCGAGCCCCTGCAGTTATGCTCCTGCGTGGAATGCTGTAAAAACCTTTTAATAGGTATAGCATTTCCTAAGGGCTACCATGGAAACATGGAAATTATCCAGAAGTCTCTGTTACTTATTCTCAGAATAACCACAGTAGATATAGCAGTGAAGGGGGCTTCATCGTAGTTTTGGTATGTGTGTGTGTGTGGGGGGGGGGCAGTGTCTCCTAGTTATCCTACTGGTTTCAGGTGACAAAAGGTCTAGGAACACCCCTGATTAAAAAACATCAGTCTATAAAACATACTTCCTGATTTGGTCTGTGCTGTCTTGAATTTGACATGTCTGTCCTGTACTACTAGATCTTAGTAGCACGAAACAGAAACAGATGCTAAGCATTTTATATTAAACAAGTGTGTTTTTGGTTTCTATACTGATGAATCTGTAAAATATGTTTTAGCATGTTTGTGTATAGGAATTAATTATTATTTAAGTGGACATTGGTTCTCTATTTCCTACTCTGGATAAGTTAAGTTATATATATATATGTAATGTTTTCATACAGGGTGCTCCAAATATATAAAAAAAATTTTGTGACGTCATAAATTTTTCTTTCAAAATCAAGAAGCCATACATTTTGAATCTCCATTTAAGGTGTATTTAATTTAGTCAAGAAAATCCTAAAATTACACAAACATCAGAGCTGATTTCAATATTGCTCTGTAAAGCTGCATTGAAAACAGTGCAGTCTTCCAAATGAATTAGAGCATATTTTTCCTCTGTGATTAGTGACTTTTAATGTTGCGCAATTTACAAATGTGCGTAAATGACTGAAATTTTACTATGGTTCCTAAAGAAAAAAAAGTTGCAAGCTAAAAGATGGTCCCCACTGTGCAGCTTTAGACTTCTTCAGTATTCTGAGCATAGTTAGTTAAAGTAATAGTTCACTGCAAGTGAACTTTTCCTTTAAAGGGTATCTCCACCCCTAAATTAAATATTTAACTATGGGATGAATCACTGACAGCTTCTACTATTCACTTTCCTGGACTTTGAAAAGGCATTGCAGGAAAACCATAATGAGCAGAGATGTAAGGTAAGGGTTTTTAAACACTGCACAGTGGAGCCAGTATGGGGTTAAATTTTAGTTTTGGGGGTGGACATGCCCTTTAATGTATCGATTAAGGTTAAGGAGCTTAAATCCTTAAACTTCCAAGCATGTTGGCTATAGTGGATTAGAACCAAGAAGCAGACTGAGAATTTTAGCTCTGCAGCGGTGGATCGCGCAAAAGGTAAATATACTTACCTTCATCCATGGCTCCTGAGATATTGATTGAAGAGCTGGTCCAAATTCAATAACATTTAAAAATCCCAATACATTTTATACTTGTGCTTGCAGTTAAGGAACAGATCATATTAAGCATTCCTACAGGAGAACCATACGGAGCTGGGATGTGAGGTAAGGATTTTATTACACTACATGGTGGGGCCATAGTGGGGGGATTATAGTTTTGGGGGTGGACATGCCCTTTAAAAACATATGTAAAATGTTTTGGAATTCCTCCAGTGCATGTGTCGGGGGAGGGTTGGGGGAGTGTCTTGGGTCTCTCTGTTTATTTGTAGGAGGAAATGACATCTTTTAACAAGTCCTGATGATGGCAATAAGGTTGCCGAAATGCATCGACTGATTTAAGATTTATAATAAAAGTTATGTTTTAATATAAAAATCCCAAGGAGTGCTCCGTTTGCTGGCTACTATATAAGGGATAATGCGCCCCTTACAGTATAATATAAGGATATTACGCCACCGAGGAGTTCCCTGACCATATAGAAGCACAAGGCCGTAGGCCAAGTGCTTTTATACAGGGCAGGCAACTCCGAGGTGGCGTAATGTCCTTATATTATAATGTGAAGGAGTGCATTATTTCTTATAATACATAAGTTTTAGATTCCTTCACCCCATTCACATTTTAAATTATATCCTTGTCTCTATTCCCACCTTAATTTAAACCCCCAAGCAACCATCTGTAACTTAAACCCAGTAGAAAGGAACATCCCAGCCCAGCATCTATGCTGTTAAAAAAATCTTTGTGGCGGAGAGAGAATTTGGTTATGCAGTGACAGGAAGCAGCTCCAGCAGGTTCTGTTAGTGAAGTTAACACTGTAAAAAATGCTGAGTCATTGTCCAGGCATGAACACTGGAATGGGCGGAGTAGTGGGATATAAGAAATATAAGAAATGAGTCACTTAGTGACATAGCTGAGTGATTTTTATAAGGATATATACCACTGCAGCTCCCATTATAAAAAAAGACCCCACGATGGGAGTCTATAGTAAATATAGATATATATATATATATATATATATATATATATATATATGTTGAATAGCATAACCGTGTACTCTCGGGTCTTCTTTCTTAATTGAATAATTTTACTTGTGTACAGGCAACCTTTTGGACCTTTCCTAGGTACCTTTATCAAGCCAAGGTTATATATATATATATATATTTTTTTTTTTTTGTGAGGTCTATTTATTCTACCTCTAGTGCAAACACAAGCTTGATAAAGGTCCTAGACCTGGACTGAAATGTTGCCTTTGGTTTGCAATGGAGGTGGAACAAATATACCAATTTTTGTTTGGAAATATTTATGTGATAATTGATACCAGTGGCACCCAAGTATATTTCGTTAATGCTACAGCATGTGCACACCATACCCCAACATTTATGCAGATTTATTATGATTCCATTTTCTAATTGCACGACAGATTGTAAATTCTATGAGACAGAATCACCTACAATGAAAAAATAGAATAGGAACCGAACTTGCTGAAAACAAGAAAAAATATCACTTGGGAAAAATAATTATATTTAAAATTATGCAGCACTAATTATTTGGTAGGATCCAGACATAACAATTTATTTCAGCTGTGATAAGGTGACAAGATGTGAATGAGGAAAAGTTTTGCTTGTCTTATTTCTAATGTGGGGACAAAAGTAGCAGAACAGATTGCATACTGGAAAAACAATTTTATTTTTAATAATGCTTTGTTCCATTCTCCCCTCCCCTCATTTATTTATTTCATTCTGTTATTTATCATTTACAGACTTGTGTGTGAAGCCATTTTCTGTTATAATAGGGTAATAGAGTGAATATTGCCTGTGGTATAAATGGCAACTTTTTCAATTTTTAAAGGACCAGTAAAGTGCGAAGCCAAACTTTTGTTTTAGGGTCTAATGTTCCTGCAACCTAAATAGCATTGTTTACATTTAGATTTTAAAACAAACTGATGAACTACAGTAAGTGTATCTGCATAAGAATGTTTTTCTTTTCAACAATTCCTCTGTGCAGCAGGAGTCATGAAGGATAAAAAAGAAAATCAAAGACTTTACCTGCCTATACACAATCCCAAATGATAATTGTCAGGTTAAATATGAATAATATCATGTAGGGATAGATAAAATGTGATACAGTTTTAAGTTAAATAACAAAGTTGGCCAAATATGAATGATTCATTTTGTATTCCATGGCATATTCTGTCAAAAGTCTTTGGTATTCTGACATGAATGCTGAAATGCAACTTTTTAAGCCAAATTTAAAGTTTATACTTAAAAGAGAACAAATTCGATGTGACCCTAGTATCCACTGTTTTATCTCTACAGATGTTTCCTCAATATATACAGTAAGTGCCTGATAAGACTTTGAAAACTGCTTGTTATCCTGCAGTCTATTTTCCAGTTTTCAAGCATTGCTTAGGCACATGCGTACACTTCTTACTTAGGAACCCGTGTTCCCGTGTGTTGTTATCCAGCTGAGTAGTCCCGACTACTAAGGTAGTTGAGAAAGCTCCCGGGTTTGGGGCGGAGCGAAACGCGTCCTATGTGATGTACTCGTTTTTAGTCCACTATTCTTCTTTGCACTGTGTCTCCGGTCATAAGTAGGGTAACCCCCATGATGCTGACTTGTTTGACTGAGTAAGACTATATGACTACTTCTCTATTACGTATAGATACTCTTGTACACAGTTGTACTATACTTATACTTATTGAAGAGTATGGTGGTTTCGTTTTAAGTGTTTTTAATGTATATCCCTGTTTGATTCAATAAAGGATTTTTTAGCCTTTACATGCTACATCTACATTGTGTATTAGAGTGTTGCAACCCATTAACTCTGATTACCTTGGGTGGATTGTGACTATTACTTATTTATTTTCTGTCACATTCTGAATACAGCCTGTTGACAAGGACTTCCACCTACATTCCTCTATATTTGGATACTCTGGGGATGCCCAGATAGCACCCTTCTTTTTGGTTTTGTTATTATTTTTTAGCACTATTTCACTTCATTTTGCTTAATTGCACCCATTTTATGCATTGGTGGTATATAGGATCTCCTTAGGGGATTCAAATCTGTATAAATAAATTTTTTTTTAAATTTTCTGGCCACAAGTGTGTGAGTGCTGTTTGGGTTCTATGGGTTTCTCCCAAGCTTGTTTAGTGTTTTATATATATATATATATATATATATATATATATATATATATATATATATATATATATATAAAAACGGTGGCTCTGTGGTTAGCACTGGTGCCTTGCAGTGCTGATGTCCGAGTTCGATTCCACCCTTGGACACATTTGCAAGGAGTTTGTACGTTCTCCCAGTGCTTGCGTGGGTTTCCTCCAGGCACTCCAGTTTCCCCCACAATTATAAATACATACTGATAGGTTGTATGTGTCAAATAAATGTGCTTAGATTGTAAGCTCTTCAGGGCAGGGCCTGATGTGAATGTATACATGTAATTGTAAAGCGCTATGGAAGATTTTGGCGCTATATAAATCCACAATAATAATAAAAAAATAATAAAAAATACCTGCAATAAATAAATAAATAAATAAACTGCAAAGAATTATTTTCTTTATAAAAAGGTATTTAAACACTGTTGCAACAGCTACATTTGTTTATAACAACCTACTATTATTGTGACTTAGTGGCGATCTGCAGTTACCTTCTACAAATGTAAGGAAAACAAACATGGCCATACATTCAAGAATATCTACTGGAATATAGCAGAGCAAAATATATATTATTTATCCTTTCCTCCCAGTCAAGACAAGACGTCTTTTACAAACTCTACACGCATAGTTAATTAGTGTAGTATTTTCTACAACTTGCATTTTCTAGACCCTTCGTTAAAAAAAAAACTTTGCATGAAAGGGCATGTCCACTCCCCAACCCCATCAATACTGATGAGACAATGATACTTCCCTTTGATCTAGTGGTCCCTAAAGCACGTACCAGTATTCTACTTCCTGGTAGCAGTCACCAGTCTCTGCCAATGACTAAAGACTGCTTACCAGGGCACCCCCTTTGTGGCTTGACCTTGCAAGAAATGTGACAACATTTTAGTCATGTGCTTACAGAGATTGTAAAGAATAACTTGCTTCACAGTGTCTAGGTTTGAAGGGTTTAAACCCTTCAGGAATTCTGGGCTATATTGGGGATGGACATGCCCTTTTATCTTCATTCCAATTGCAATTGTTGTAGTAGTCATAGCCCTCTGGCATGCTTTATGTTTTGATCTTGTTAGATCTCATCAACTATGGTTTAATTGTTAATCAAGCATTTGACTAAATGTGGCTTTGAAACCTTGCCATTTCTTTTTGTGTATTCTATGCCTTTTAAGCAAATAGACTACATTAAGTAGCAAAAAGAAGCTTTTCAAAAATGTTATCTTTAGTGTATTGTTAACACTGGTTAATCCGTTGGAGCTGATTACCTGTATGTGCAGTATAGGCGAAAGTATGAAAGAAAGAATAAAGAAGGTGAACTTATTTGTTCACTTGTTTTACAGCACAAAATACTGTAGTTTGTTAGGTTTGTTTGAAGGTAGTGATTTTTAGATAAATGGTTGTTTTGTAGTTTATTGTTTTTTTTAAACCTGAAAAGCATCTCCTTACACCTTTCTGCATCATCTACACTGAATGTTTTCAGATGTTCAGGTAGCCAATTTATGTTTTTTCTTAACTAGCATGTGTTGAATTAGTATGATCCCTCTGCTATTTTTTTTTTGATAATGAAACAGAGATATTTTGCTTTTATATATGGGTCAAAGCCACCCATCAATAAATGAAAAAACCTCATCTTTCATTAAATTGTCTGTGCAAGCACAAATCCATTCTTATTACCAACAGACCTTACAATCTGAAATAATAATTTAACTGGCACAGTATGCACATGGTTTGACATTCAGTAGCTAAATAATTTAATGTTCCATATCTGCAAGAAATAACAGATGGAAATATCATGTATTAAGCAAACATGCCCCACCCATATTTTTTCTAATGCAAATGATAAAGCATCCATCTACTTCAAGTCCTTTTAGTCCATGACAACTTCCTTAATAAATTCTGTCTTTACCTGACCTTACCAACCTCTTTACCAATCCCTTATAAAATACATTTAATCTTAGGGTCAGCACTATAATTTCGTTTTCAACCCTTACCACATTAACTTTCCCTATCAGTCTTATGTAAAGCTCAAGATTTAGGTTGGGTACCCGCAGGTTACCCGATTTGTGGGTTGGGTTCGGGTAGCCTGCATTGGGTTTGAATGGGTTGCGGGTCATCAATACATTGTTATCAATCCAAGACAATGTGCAGTGTGCATAGCACCTTACACTAAATCACACTATGGCAGATAAAGCAAATATATCTAGATCCAAAAGCTCCCAGCCTCTTACTGTGTTTTTGGCTGGGTAAATATAAAGTTATAACAGCAAAGTTCAGGGTACACTCCAGCACACCGATGTTGGCTGTATGCCAGACAAATAAGTAGGTGCTATCCCCCTAGCCCTCCACTCCAAGGGCCAAATAGTTCTATAGCACAAGAAAAATGATGAGGGAGCACACTAATCAGGTGAATCCAAATGTGTTTATTCAAACAACATACACAATGTTTTGAAACACACTGCCCCTTCCTCAGGTACAATCAGTGTGAGTAAAACATCAACTTTTTAAACCATAAGCCCCACCTACAAATCATGTGATATCATGAGTGACACACAGGGGCCCAACAAGAGGCTACCCATATAGTTCAACAAGTAAGATTCAATAAAGTACATTATCATATAAAGTGCTAATTGCTAACAAAATGTATATTATTTTAAATACTCATCCAATGTTTTATTACAATTTATTGATGATCTGCTCTTTTAATAGATATTAATAGCACTTGATTTTATTGATGCTTTTCATGTATTTAAAATAATATATATTTTGTTAGCACTTAGCACTTTATATGATAATGTACTTTATTGAATCTTACTTGTTTAACTATATGGGTAGCCTCTTGTTGGGCCCCTGTGTGTCACTCATGATATCACATGATTTGTAGCTGGGGCTTAGGGTTTAAAAAGTTGATGTTTTACTCACACTGAGTGTACCTGAGGAAAGGACAGTGTGTCCCGAAACGTTGTGTATGTTGTTTGAATAAACACATTTGGATTCACCTGATTAGTGTGCTCCCCCATCATTTTTCTTGTGCTATAAATATAAAGTTATCAGCAGCTCTAATGTACTTACAAGGCAATGCACCGAGAGCCGTGTTTGGCAACCTGGTGCAAACAGCCCGGCAATGTTATATGCCGATTCCGCCATCACCGGCATTTCTTCCAGATCCTCTTCTGGATATCACTCGGCTTCACATAAACCATGACAAGAGGGATCGCCCACAATTGGAAATCAACTGTGCCTTTCCTCTGTGATATGGCCGACATCAACTGCTACAACCACCCAAGACATGCCAGCACACCGTCAGGAGGATGCTACGGCTCCTTCAGCAACTGCCTGATGGGCCTGGAGTTGAGACGTTGCACACATCTGTGGGTTCTTCAGGAGAAAACTAAACACTACTCCTTGGTTTAAAACAATTTCTCTCCTCTTGGGAGGCAGGTACTTCTAGCACCAGCTTACCAGTGCCAGTGGCAGATTTGGTTCACACATCTTAATTAGGGGCAGTTCAAGCATGGGCCAGAGTTTCAAGGGATTTTGAGGATAGATTAGAGGGTTACTATCGTCAGGATGGTGTCCACTTATCGGACGTGGGGTCAAACCTATTCTTGTTAGCTATAGACGAGGGAATTGAGAGGGCCGTAGTGTTAGTGAGGGGAGTCGTCAGTGCACTAGGGGTCATGCGCAGGCTTCCGGGGGGGGGGGGGTATAAGGATGGGTGTGGCATCAAGAGACAACATGGGGGAGTTGTAATACTAGTAAATAAGCACTAGATGCACTAGAGTTGTTAGTGCAACTCACTAAGTTGATGCACTAGAGAAACAGTTGGCAAGGTTTTGGTTAATATATTCGTTAAAGGGCATATCAACCTCCAAAACTGAAATTTAACCCCATGCTGGACCCATTGTGTAGTTTTAATAGATCTGTACCTTACTCCTCAGCTCCTTATGGTTCCACTGTAGTGCTTGCCCAAAGTCCAGGAAAGTGAAAAGCAGGAGCCTGTCTTCCTGTGTATAGGTTTCTGCCTCTTCTCATACGTTGCCAATCACAGACACGGCTGCCAGAACGGCCCCTAATGTTATTTCCTTCATGGAAGTAACATTACAGGCAGAGGTCGCGGGAACGAAAGCTGGTAAGTAAGTAACTGATATTTTGGGCAAATGTTTATTATTTCAAGGTTATTTTTGGTGTGTAAGGAACAATATTTACTGGTCTCCTCGTTCCTGTGCCTTGTCATCACACCATGCGCGTGATGTCAGGAAAGGGTGCTGTTGGTCCCAATTTCTTCCTGTCATCTGAACAGGTAAGACCTAACAGGGTGACATACCATTTTAGGATGCTGTGGCTTTTTTCCCCCCAAATAAGTTATGGTGTGTTTATTTGGGGATGGAAAAGGTCAGGCCAGGAGGGGCGTTGGGGAGGAGGCAAACGGAGGCCCGCTGTCGACCATGCCCTGTCATGAAGCCCCTCAAACCTGCCTCAGTGCTTGATGGGGCCTTGATGGGACCAGAAGAAAAGAACCGGAGGCCCCTTTATTTCCTCATGGGTCCACGTACCTGGCAGCCAGCTGGCACTTTTGGGCACTATTGGTTAATATATTTGTTAATATATTTGTTAAATTATTATTTGTTACTTACTAAAATGTGAACTGATATTGTTTATTATTTCAAAGTTATTTTTGGTGACAAACCATTTTAGTAAAGGATGCTGGGGCCTTTTTTCACCCAAAACAGTTGTGGTGTGTGTATTTGGGGATGGGATGGGTCGGGACGGGACGGGGGGGGGGGGCGTTGGGGAGGTTGTAAAGAGAGGCCCATTGCCCTGTCAAGCACATGTAAGAATGTTAATAAAAAACTGTTAAACATATTCAGGAAAATGAACCGAGCGGCACTATCAGCAACCCGGTGCAAACAGCCTGGCGAAGTTAATTAAGCTGTTCTCGCTGCTAAAAAAAATATTGGTAAACATTGGTAGGGCAAATCCTACCTTATTCTTGTGTCTAGCAATGAATATTTTATTCTAGGTCTTTTGTTATGCCATACAAAATGTCTGATTTCTTTATGTAATGTTTGGGAGTCTTTTGGTTTAAATTGGATCGGTAGTGCTTTGAAGAGGTATAGGATTTTGGGAAGGATGGTCATCTTAACTGCTGAAATCCTGCCGACAAGGGATAGTAGTTAAGAAGACCAGTCTTTGAGGAGATTATATAGATAGGAGAGGAGTCTAGAATAATTATGGCTGTATAGAATTTGTGTGTCTGCGCTTAGTTGAACGGGTTTGATCAAAAATATGTACTCCATAGGCTGTAGATTTAGTGTGGTTAATTTTAAAACCTGATAACTCCCCAAGGTCGTTTAACGTTTGGAGTACTGCTTTGAGGGAGTGTAATGGATTGGTCAGGTAGAGTAGAGTGTCATCTGCAAACAGTGAGAGTTTTGTTTCCAGGTGTCCCATTTGTATACCAGAGATATTGGGATTTTGTCTGATGTGTGCTGCTAAGGGTTTTTTATTATAGTTGATGGGTAACACATGTTGCAGACTTTTGCCTGTGGGTTCCTGTATAGGCTAAAGATAGCATTTATAAAGGTGGTTGGTGTAGTGTTCTTTGCAAGTATATCCAATCTACTCTATCGAGTGCTTTCTCTACGTCAAGTGAGAGAAGCATTGCGGGTTTTTTATGTCTGCATTAAGTTAAGTGCTCTCCTGATATTATCGGTGGGTTGAGGATGCATTATAATCCCGGTCTGGCCGTAGTGAGTAAGGGTTGGCAGGGCTTGTTTTAGTCTGTTAGATTTTAGTGAAAAGTTTGATGTTGGCATTTATCAGTGATATGGGTATATAGTTTTGTATTTGAGTTGTGTCTCGTTCTGGTTTTGGAATGACAATTATATGAGCATCAAGCATTTCAGTTGGGAAGGAGTCGGTTCCAGACAAGATTACATTAAAGAGGTCTAGCAGGTGGGGGTTAGTTTTTCCTTATATAGTTTGTAGTATAGAGTAGTGAACCCATCCGGTCCTGGGGATTTTCTGGTCTTAAATTCCATGTCGGTTAGCGTCACTTAAACTCCAAAACAGGAGCCCGTTGGTGCATCGCCCTGATTAACTATTTCCCTTAACTTCATTTTGTACAAATCCTTGATATTTTTCTGGTCTATACAGAATTAGACTCAAACACAGTAAAAAGACCTGTTTTGTCTGTAAGCTCAATAATGCAGTATTTGGCTCAGCAGACATTAACAGTGTTTGTTTACAGTATTGGGGGAAAAATATAAAAATGTCTTACAAAAGGTAACACGTACAGTCTTAATCTTCCACTAAACCTCAGGATATCAACAATGAAAGTCCTTTTAGCTTGGAGCATTTATAAAAAAACACAACCCCCCCCCTAAAAAATACAATGTCTACAAAAATAAATTTTCTAATGTGGTGTTGTACAGTTTTACCTTTTCCAAATATTTATTTTAAAAAATGTAAAAAGAATATGTATAAGAATAATATTCTATTTCTTCCTACCATGTATATGTAAATACAACAATGTAGAAATTATTAGGCACGTTATCGTTCAGGTTTTGTTTACACTATCACCCTGGAGATTATACTACATTACAAATACTTTGTCTATCAATTATATAATCTGCCAAGATTTATTATTTCTCAGCCTCTTAATTAACGTATTTACAGTTTAGATTATATTTATTGTGCTTCCTTGTCTATATTCCCCTTATACATTCTAACTCCCAGAACTCCCAGAGTTACCGTCATTGTAACATGTATTGCAGCCTAAATGTACAGAGCCATTTATCCAACTTGCACATGTTTTGGTTTTATTAAATTAAATTTAATAATTAAGTCTTATGTAGAATTACTTGTACTTTGACATGTTATCCATAGTAGATGGTGATTTGTGGTTACAGTCATGCTGTAAGGCAGGGGTCAGAATCTCAGTTGCGAAGGTAGCCTCACTTGTGTCTCTGGGCCTGGAATGCAGACTGAGTAAGAAGACAGGTGGCCCAGGACCCAGTGGGACAAGAGTGCCAAAAAATGATGTAACAAACTCGAGGAATAACATTCCAGGTAAAGAGGAATAATTAAGCAGGATGCAGGTACAGTTCTTTAACAGTGGTGAAAAAGTGAAAGGAGTATTCGGAGACCAACAGAAGGAGGAGGAGGCGTGGTTGGTAATCCCTTGGAGTTCAAACTAGGGAAGATATGGCTGTCAGAATGGTTTAGTCAGAGGTAGACCGAGACTAGCGGCAGCAGTAGAGAGTATGGCAGCAGGGAATCAGGGACAGCAACTGTAGGAGATGGAGTGTGGCAACGGGAAACCAGGAGCAGCAGCTATGGGAAATGAGAGTATGGCAACAGGAAATCAGGAGCATCAACTTAAGGGGATGAAAGTATGACAACAGGAAACCAGGATGGAAGGCGTTCAGGGAAGTGCAACTAAAATAATAAAGGGAATGGAGGGGATTACAATGCAGGCAGATTAGACAAGTTAGGGCTGTTAACACTGGATAAGCGGCGTTTGCGTGAGGATATGAACTCTCTGGTGCATTGTTCACTAATAGGTCATATCAGAGGACACATGGAAATCCTTTAAGGTTGGAAGAAAAGAAGTTTCATCTTCAGGTTAGGAAAGATTTCTTTACAGTGAGAACGGTGAAATGGTGAAACTGTGGAACTGTCTTCCAGCATATGTGGCAGAAGTTCACTGAATAGCTGAATAGTGAACTTGTGGTTCACTATTCAGTGAACTATTCAGTGTGGTTCACTATTCAGTGAAATAGTGACCTAGATAAGTTTTATAATATTGAGAATTACTGGTATTAATACATATACTGTAGTTCTGGTTGATCCAGGGATACTTTCCGATTGACGTTTAGAACTGCAGGCGAAGGTTAGAGGGAAGGTAAGTAAAGATTGGTGGAGTTATTTGACATGCTAATATGGCGTTTGGGGTTGGGGGAGGGAGACCTACAATATCCTAAAAGTTGGGGAAAGGGGTGGACATGCCCTTTAAGTGATGATAAAACATTTATTCCATTATTATTTAACCTATTAAAGGGCATGTCCACCCCCAAAACTATAATCCCCCCCAGTAATGGCCCCATCATGTAGTGTAATAAAGTCCTTACCTCACATCCCAGCTCCATATGGTTCTCCTGTAGTCCCCCCCAAAGTCCCAAAAACTGCCCACCAAGAGGATAGCAGAGTCCATATAGGACTCTGCCTCCTGTCTCGCCTCCGGGAGAAGTTTGGCATGCATACTGCAGCCCTTCTCCCCCTCCCTCTCCTCCCGATTAGGATTCCCTCCCCCTAGCGTAAAAACCCTTTACATATAACATTCCCCCTGTCCCCCCAGCCCCAACCGCTATATTTTTATTATTAGAAAGTGCCCCAAACATTACTTACCTTCCCTCTTTCCTCTGCCGCACTGAACTCCCGGCAGCCACGTCCGTAATTGGCTGCCGCTCAGCCATTCACAGACGCGACTGCCAGTCCCGCCCCTCTGCTTGCATTTTCTCGCAAGCAGAGGGCCTGGCAGTGCGGTGGAGGAAAGAGGGAAGGTAAGTAAAGTTTGGGGCACTTTTTAATAATAAAAATAAAGCGGTTGGGGCTGGGGGGACAGGGGGAATGTTATATCAAAAAAAAACTTTCAAGGGTGGACATGCCCTTTAAACCAGAATTGTAATATTTAATTGATAATCAGCCTATTCATTATTGCTCTGTAAAGTAATTTTAACAGAGATTCAAATCTCAGGTAAATTTACTTCACACACAGAAACAGAAAACCCACACTCTAGAAAAGTACAAAACCCGCATTGGATTCGAAAAGATTCAAAGTATATACAGGCTCATTTAGGCTGAGGCCAGAGTGTTGCGAGCTCCCGCATGCATGGAAGCATGCTCTAAAACTCGCAACACTCCTGGTGTGTGAGAGTGCATTTGCGATCGCCTGATGCTTTGCAGTTGGATCGCATGCGATTGCGGAAAAAAATGCAGATTGCATGCGCTGATTAACGGATCGCACATGCAGCGCACAGTTGCACACTAGTGTGAGCTTGCGCCTCTCCCTAATACAGTATAAATGGGTGCATAGTTTCATGGATAGATTGGGTTAATTTGGTTTGGAAAAGGGGAATTTTCCATTATATTAAACACTTCCATAGAAATCCTTATGCAGCCCACCCAACAATCAGAGGAATTCACGTGTATTTAATGCAAACACCTTCCTTCTGGTCTAAAGTGGAGGCATGTTTGTAACCAGCTGTATTTGCTTTAAGATTGTGTGCTGCTTTATTTAAACATATGTTGATTTAATTCGACTAATTATGTGACCTTATTTAAGGGGTTCACTTTAAAGAGAATAAATACTTAAACAATACGGATAATAGACTATATATAAACTCAACCACATATGGGGCCATAATTAAAAAGACAGGCTAAGTGATGATTTAGATACTTAGCAGGTGCAGGATTGTGTCTAGTGGGTCTTGGCAGGACTTCGGCTCATTTTAAATCTTTATCTGCAACAATTTTTTGGGATCTGAGACAGGGATAGGTAACCAGTAGTTATCCAGATGGTTTAAAAACTACAACTCCCAGCATTCACTGTATGGAATGCTAGGAGTTATAGTTTTCAAACATCTGGAGGTCTACTGGTTACCTATCCATGATTTTATAACTATGTCCTGAAGAATATACATTTCAATCTCCACCCACTGTCTAAACTTGCATTATGGGAGACAGTAAAAGTTACAATAAACAGGTACCATAACTGAGGATTTTGGGTAGTGAGCTGGTGGGGCTGCAGTGAAATAGTCAAAATTTTATATGGGTGTAACTCTTTATACTATGTTTTGAAAACTACAACCCAGCATTCCCTGTCAGCACACTGCTGTTGCACAATGCTTGTGAGTTTTAAATAGCAATTGGTAGGAGGCAGGACAGTTAGTTTGGGTGGGAGTTTGTGGGCATAAATAGGAAGGTTGTAAGGGGCTTCCCATTGATAGCACTCTTGTTGTAAACACTGAGCTGTAAACTCACAAGAGCTGTTCTCACTTATGGATAGAGATGTCCGAACTTCGCAAAATCCGGTCCGCTCTAGGATCCGTGAATTTTCGGGAAAATGCGAAAATTCGAAAATCCGCGAGCGGACCCGTTAAAATTAAAAATACCCTTGAAATAACGAGATTTTTCGTATTTTTCGAAAATTTTCGAAAATACATGAAAACTCGTAATTTCGAAAATTTTCGAAAATACGAAAAATCCGCGAATCGGAAGTTCGGAAGGCGGAAAATCCGGAAAAATCCGCCGTTCGCGAACGGGATAAATCCGCGGCGGATCCGGATCCGCGAACCGGCCATCCCTACTTATGGTTCAGCTGCAGCAGCGATTAGCAGGTGCAGTCAGAGATGAATGGCTGCTGAGATGCCTTGTCATTCCCTGCAATGCACCTTTTTCTATGGATTGTCCTGCTTGTGGAAGCATGGTAGCTAGTCAGGACCGTCAAGTGCTTTCCAAATTACCCAGTCAGCCTATAGATCAAGTGGCTCCAGGAGCTCAGGGATTGTCTGCAAACCGGAAGTCCTGCCTACTCAAAAGAGGAAATGAGCTGTCCAACAAAAATACTCCCCCAGTGCCAAGGGACACCAGAAAGCTCAAATTTAAAAAAGTGGCCTCCAGACTTCAAGAACGGCGCTCCTCTTTCTTCAGTATGCCTGCTGATTATTTTGTAGGGGATTCTGTGGGATCACTCTCTCAGACTCCTGCTTTCACTCAACTCTGCTTGCAAGTACAATTAGCATTCAAAATATGGGGGCTCCTGCTGCAACTGCTTCTCACCTACCTGATTCAGTGAGCTCCCCTCTCCAGCTCACAGTGCTAATGGTCCCTTGTAGTCAGTTAGCTGCTCCACCAGCTTGTCCTCCGCAAGTGGTTCCCCTGACTCAGGCAGCAGTAGCTCACTACAAACAGCATCTTCAGGGAATATTCCAGCTGTAGACCTTCGGAATGGTGACTGTTATTCAATTTCAAAGACTTGAATCTGTTTAATCTTCTATAGCAACTGCGTTAGTTCAATTGAAATCACCAACAGAAGTGAATGTCTCTAATAATGTATCAGTCAATTCTGTTGTTAACAATGTTGCTATCCCACATAATGTATCAGTTAATCCTGGTGTTAATACTGTTGCAAAGTCCTGGATTTCTCCTTCAGTAAAGCTTGTTTGACCTACTACTGTAGTTAATACATCTAATACCATGGTTAATAATGTTACACAGCCTTCTGCCCCTCCTGCTACTTTCCATATTCCAAATGCTAACCCAGCACCTAACGTTAATTCCTAATACAAATATAGGGAATGCTGTTCCTATGCAAGGGGGCAGCTTATGGCCGGCCACGGAGTAGCTGAAAACTGTTATAAGAAAGCTTTGGGTTGCAAAGTTTCACCTTTTAAAGGTTTAAGGTTCAGATTTAAAATAGGGTATGAAAGATGTAGGTCTATGGGTACGTTTAATACTCCCTCAACAAACTCAAATGCACGGTTAAAAAACAAATTCCTTCTTTACGAAAAAAGGGGCTTTGCTGGAGCTTTAACGATTCCTTCCTTTACCCTGAAAAAATTCCTTACACTCGGGTTTCTAGAAGGTTTTTGTCTCCCCCCATTTCTAGGGCAAGGTGTTTTTTGGGTTTATAACCTTTCTTCAGTGGCCACCACCAGCAAGTGGTAGCTCAAAAGCTTAATAAAGAATTATCTCTAAATAGGATAGCTGGTCACTTTGATTCCCCTCCATTTACCAACTTTCGTTTATCGCCACTAGGCATAGTTCCAAAAAAGGAGATTTGTGAGTTTAGAATTATTCATCATCTCTCCTTCCCAATGGGATCATCTCAATGATTAGATTGATAAAGATTCCTGTTCAGTCTCGTATGCTACTTTTGATGAAGCATTAACTTTGGTAAGTAAATGTGGCAGAGGAGCCTTGATGGCAAAAGCTGACATTCAATCTGCATTCAGGCTATTGCTAGTCCATCCAAAGGCATTTAGCTCACTAGGTTTTTAGTTTAAAAACTAGTACTATTTTGATTGTCGTCTCCCTATGGGCTGTGCATTATCCTGCATGTATTTTGAAACCTGTGCTACATTTATAAACTGGGTTTTAGATTTCCAGTCAGGTTGTCATTTATCAATGCACTATTTAGATTATTTTTTATTTGTAGGCCCATCAAATTCTAACCAATGTCATTGTCTCCTTTCCACTTTTCTTAATATATGTTCACACTTTGGTGTCCCACTTTGTAAGGAAAAAAAGTTTCCCCAGTCACGCAGATTCAATTTCTAGGAATTATTATCGATTTAAGGCAGATGGAGTTTTGGGCTCCAGGCTGATCCTGATCTAGATAAACTAAAGAAGCCTATAAGTTTGGTAATATGACCTCCCAAAGTGACTTTACTTTCTCTTCAATCTCTATTAGGTTTACTTGCCTTTGCAGTTTGTATTTTACCAATGGGTAGAATATACTACAGATGCCTTTCTGCCTTAACTCCAGATTACGAATCTCCTTTAGCTCCCATTCCTTAATAAATATAATGGGCACACTCTCTGGCAGGAGGAATTTTTACAGATGCTTCTGAGGCTCATGGCTTTGATATTTTTTGGGGGGACACTGGTGTGCAGCTTATTGGCCCCTATCTTGGCATAATATGGCTTTTACAAAAAACATAGTGTTCTTAGAATTATTTCTGCTTGTAGTTTCTGTGGCAATTTGGGGACAGTCATTTTCAGGAAATACGACTGTTTCACTATGACAATTTGGGAGTTATCTTAGCAGTCAACAGACTTTCTGCAAAGTCTCCACAAGTGGTGTCTCTGATGAGACATTTTGTTTTAATTTGTCTCTCTCACAATATTTGGGTCAGGGCTCTCCATATTCCAGGAGTGCATAGTATAATAGCAGACTCTCTCTTGGTTTCAGTTCCTTAAGTTTCGAGAACCAGTCCCATGGGCAGACGCTACCAATAACCTTGTGCAGTAGGACAGCTATTTAGCAGGGTGGAATAGGTGGGGTATATTTATAGCGGAATGCGACAGAATCCTTTTCTATTTAATTTGTGTTAAGCCTAATTGAAGAAAATCTAGCTTGGAGCAGTGTCAAAAAAGTCATAGCAGGAGTGTGCTTCTTTCAAAAACTAGAGAATCTCCCATTAATAGCCTTTTTCTTGTGTGACATCATCTCACTGCGCACAGGCACTGACGTCACGTCAGTGGGAGGGCCTGTGCGCAATCGGAAACAACCGAGACTACCTTTTGCAACTAATGAAAATGGAGGAACCAGATTCAAGATGTCAGCAACTTTTAAGCAGGAAAAGTAGGCTCTGGAGGGGCATAGAAAAAAATGGCAAGTTTTTTTAAAGCTGCAGCTAAACTAAACTTAACTTTTAACATTTTTGTAATGGATTCGGCCGGACGGACGGATACTTACTGGTGTGCTTTCAGGAGGAGACCAAAGACTGATGAACTGGATACAGAGCAGAAGAGGCTGATGGGAACAGCAGATGGGATACTGAGGTGTTGCTCGAATAAGATGCTAGAACAGGCAAGGTAAGTCTCTGTAACAGGAACAGGGAAAGGTAAGTCTCTGGAGCTGGTATGGTAAGGTGAGTCTCTGGAACAGGAACAGGTAAGGTAAGACTCTGGGAAGGAATTTGGGTCCCAACTTGGAAGAAGGAACAAGAAGATTTATATAAGTAGAGGAGAGCCATACTTTATCTCCAACAGAGTAAGATGGAGGATCTTTATGTCTCCTATCAGTTGCAGCTTTTTGTATTAGGGCAGATTTCTGAAGGCAGACCTCAATAGAATGCCAGATAGCTGACATCTGGGAAGCAGAGTCATTGGCAGCAGGTACTTGAGTAACAAGAAAATCTTGAGGGAAACATCTTGGATTAGTTCCAAGGACACACAGAAAAGGAGATTTTCCAGAGGATGCATGAGAAGCATTATTATGGGCAAACTCGGCCCAGGGCAGAAGGCCAGATCAATCGTCCTGAGTATAGGAAATGTAACAAAGAAGATATTGTTCAAGAGACTGGTTAGTGTGTTCCGTAGCCCCATTGGACTGTGGGAGGTAAGCTGAAGAAAACTGTATCTTAATTCCCATGGATTTACATAGCGCTCTCCAAATTTTAGACACTATTTCAATAGAAAGTCCATATAGGCGGAAAATGTGAGAAATAAATAATTTAGCAAGCTCCACAGAGGTTGGTAGTTTGGTAAGGGGAACGAAGTGGGCCATTTTTCTGAAGCGGTCCACCATTACCTAAATTACTGTGTTCTTTTTGGAAGCTCTATGATAAAGTCCATAGATAAATGAGTCGGGACGGGACGGTCGGGACGGAATAGGGAGAGGTTGAAGTAGACCACAAGGTAGAGTTCTAGAAGATTTAGACTGGGCACCACTGGAACAGACTTGAATAAAATCACACATCTTTCCTCATTTTAGGCTACCAGAGAGAACGGACAAGAAGTTCAAAAGTTTTACAAATGCCAGGGTGACCAGCTTGCTTGGAACAATGAGTATGTCGAAGGATAACATTCCATCGAGAAACTGGAACAAAGGTTTTGCCCGGAGGTGTGTCAGGAGGAGCAGACTTTTGTGCAGCTTGAATTCTGGAACAGAGCTGAGGAGTAAGAGAGACTAGGACTTTAGTAGTCAGGATAATGGGACTCATCTTGATTAGAGGAGTCTGAAGCAACAAATGATCTGAAAAAAGGCATCTGCTTTCTTATTTTTGGAGCCAGGTTGGTAGGTGATAACAAAGTTAACCTGGAGAAGAATAAGGACCAATGTGCTTGGAGGGGATTTAACCTAAGATTTTGAATGTATTTGAGGCTCTTATGATCGGTAAAGATGGTAATATTTAAAGGGGTGCCTTCTAATAAGTGACCCCATTCCTCAAGGGCCAAGTTGATGGTCAGATATTCCCAGTTACTGACATCATAATTCTGCTTGTTGGGGAGGAACTTTTTAGAAAAATAAGCACACGGATGTAGTTTCCCTTTGACACCTTGTCTTTGAGAAAGGACAGCTCCCGCACCCAAGTCGGAGGCATCAACTTCAATATAAAAGGGAAGGCTGGGATCCGAATGAACTAAAACTAGTGCACAGGCAAAAGCTTCCTTAAGTTGTTTGAAGGCTTCTAGGGCTGCAGGGGACCATTAATTAGGCCTACCACCTTTGCTGATGAGAGCTAGAATAGGAGAAATTATAGACGAGAACCCTTTGATGAACTGTCTGTAATAGTTGGCAAAGCTGATGAATCTTTGTATGCCTTTGGTTCCCATTGGAAGAGACCACTCTTGAATGGCTGAAACTTTAGCAGGGTCCATCAGTAAACCTTGGGCACACACAATGTAGCCAAGAAAGGGTACTTGAGAAAGTTCAAAGAAGCACTTTTCCAGCTTTGCATAAAAATTATTTTCTCCTAGTCGTAGTAACACTTGTTTAACATTAAGACGGTGTGAAGGTAAATCTTGTGAGAAGATTAAAATGTCATCCAGATATACTACTACTGAGATACCTAACAAATCATGGAAAATGTCATTCATAAATTCCTGGAACACAGCTGGAACGTTTAAAAGGCCGAAGGGCATTACAAGATATTCATAGTGACCATCCCGAGTGTTAAAGGCGGTTTTCCACTTGTCACCTTTGCATATGCGGATTAGGTTGTATGCCCAACGAAGATCAAGTTTAGTGAATATTTTAGCACCCTCAATCTGATTGAACAGTTCAAAGATGAGGGGAAGAGGATAACGATTCTTAATAGTCATCTTGTTTAGACCCCGGTAGTCGATGTAGAGACGTAGGCTTCCGTCTCTACAAACCAGCTCCAGCTGGGGAAGTGGAAGGTTGAATGAATACCTGGGACAAATGTTCTTTAATGTACTCTTTCATGGCTTGAGTTTCGAAAATGTAAATTTTTATCTAATATCAATATTAACTTTGTACAAATGGCACAGGGATGGCACAGGGATGCCCACTACTTTTAAAAATCAGCCAATAAGGGCATGTTCACGTGCAACCCTTTTTTTCACTGGTCCTCTTTATATTTTCAATATTTTGCAATATTTTGTCATTTAATAATATGAAAATTCAATGGAATTTTGAAAATATGATAAAAACGTGAAAATTCTAAAATTCTGATCTCGAAAATATGATGAAACCTCAAAAATTCTGAATGTTTAGAAAATACAGAAGTTTTGACTCAGAACAGGGTTTGTTTTAAAATTGAAACCCATCCCTATAATATATTATCATTGAATGTATGTTGCAAAAAACAAAGTGCTGTGGGTGAACAAATACATTTAACTTTAGTAAAGCAAACTTTATGCTATTAAAATATCTTTTTAACTCATAGACTGGGGTGATATGTTCATAGGGAAATAAAGTGGTCTGCTTTTAAAGGGGTTTTAAAATATTACACATAGGGAAATGGAGAGGAAGAAAATGGCACATAAAATCTTTAAATCAAAGGAAAGGCAGATTCTATCTATTTTGGTGCCCTAAGAAAGTCTCCCCTGTTGCCCACTTCCCAACTGAAACATCCCCCAATTACCTCTTGGAATAGTCTTCAGAGATTGGAAAACTAAGCCAAGATGATTATATTACTGTATATGCAAGAAGAGAGGCTTAAGGAAACTAGCTTGGTAACAGAATGTTGCTCTATGGCTGATAAGGATCCCTGTCTTTTAAAAGAATTAAACTTTTGAATGGTGCCCTAGCTTTTTGCCTAGATTGAAGGAAACAGAACAAACATTAGGTGCTATAAATCTGTAATAAGAATTGTAAGAAAGGAAATAGGCTAGCTTAAACAGAAAATTATATATGGATAGCTGAACAAAACAAGGACAAAGAATATGAGGAGACCATTAAATAATAGGGCTTAGATGGTTATGAAAGATGCAAAGAGAAGAGAAATGTACTTTTCCTCTTTGCACTATAAAACAACCTAATACTAATACCATAAAAGATGAATACTGTATTCTGTATTCACCCTGGCTGAAAGAGGCTATGGTTCAGAAACAATTAGACAAAGTTAATATCAATAAAGCACTTGGACCTGATCCTGATGCCCATGAGTCTTAAGAGATCTAATTTCAGTTTTATCTAGACCATTGTTCCTTAACTTCTGAGATTCAATTCTGTATAAAAATTCTGTATTGGAAAAAAACTAATGTGATACCAATATTTGGAAATGGTATTTCATTCACAGCTTGGTAATTATAGACCTGTAAGCTTACATCAGTGGTAAGAAAGATAACTGGAAAATTTGTCACAGGATCATATTCTAGCCTACATCTCATAGACTGTCCTTATAAGTAAAAAATCAGCGCCATTTTATAGAAAATAGATCTTGTCAAACAAACTGATTGGTTTTTATGAAGTACGAAATTAATTCTGGCATAGCAGTAGATGTGGTATATTTTGCTAAAGCTTTTGTTTTGTGCAACTTATGTAAAAACTAAAGCTAGGTACACACAGTACAGATTTCTGAAAGATGACAGACAGGATCTTCAAGATCCTGTCTGCCATCTTTCAAAGATCTGCATACACACAGTCCCGAGCGTTCTCCCTTATAGAACGCTCGGGACTGTGTGTTTCCATCGGCCGCGCTAGACTCCTCTATAGGAGTCTAGCGTGGCCGATGGAAATTTTTGGACTTTCCCAACGAGCGTTCGGCCGACCCGATCGTTCGGCGCCGCGGGCTTTTCGGGAAACGAGCGTACACACTTAACGATAAGCCCCGATACCGTCGGATCCGACGGTATCGGGGCTTTATCGTTAATGTGTGTACCCAGCTTAAGAACTGTTGGCCTTGAAAACCCAACTGTACATGATAGAAATTGATCAACAAATATAGGGCGTTTATGGAGTAGTTGTCAATGAAGCTTTTCCTATGTAGATTTAAGTTCTAAGTGGAGTGCCACTGGGTTCTGTACTGGGGTCACTTCTTTTTAATCTGTTTATAAATTACACAGCATTGGTAAGGCCTTATTTAGAATAGGCCTTATTTTGAATATTCTTTAGAATCTTGTACATAAAAACGCATCTTGGAATTGGAAATGGTTTAGAGAAGGGCAACTAAACAAGGGGAATGGAGGGGCTTGACTATAGGGATAGATTAGTTAGGGCTTTTTACACTGCAGATGTGGTGCTTGCGTGGAGATATGATCACTTTACACAAGGGATGTCAAACTAATGGCACTCCAGTTGTTTAAAAATTACAACTTTCAGTTTTTAAACTTCTGGAGAGTGGCAAATTTTACATCCCTGTTTTATACAAATACATTAATAGGCCATACAATAATGCATTGTTCACCAACTTATCATTTTAGAGGACACAACACATCCTTTTAAGGGTAAGAACGGGAAGTAAAGGAGTTAATAATAGTTTGAACTTCAAGTTAGAAAATAATTTTTTACAATGAGAATGCGAAAATTGTGGAACTGTCTTTCATCAGATGTAGTAATGGCATTTTCACTGAATAGTGATCTGAATAAGTTTATGAAATTTAAAAAAATGAAAGTTACTCATATAGTCATTGTGGATCCAGGGATCCTTCCCCATTCACCTTTTATTGTCTTTTAATACTGTTTTTTATGTGCATTTCTCTGGATAAACTGTTAGACAGGAATCATAAGTAGATTAAAAAGCACTAGATGGACTTATGCCTTTATTCATTCTCAAGGAATGTAATACCCTTTTTTAAGTATGGTTCTAGAATTAACCTTTTTTCTAAACAAAGCAAATAGACATTTAGATTTATTCAGAATAATAAATTACATTAATTGTGGTCCAGTATTTTTATAATACAATAAAATGCCGTAGCATCAATTTAGTGAGTTTAAAAAAAAAAAAATTCAAAATTCAAAATTCTTAAGTTGGATATACAAATCCTAGAATCTACAGGGATTGAAACCAGAAGAGCATAACTTGCTCAGTCTGTCTCCCTTGAACTACAGCCATCTGGAAGCTCTAATTAAGCCTGATGATTTGGGACATGCTGTCGTGATTCTTTAATGTTTGTGTCTTTTGCCTTAGGAGAAAAATTGAGTATATTATTGTGCTGTAAACTTTAGAAGGGTAAATTTAACACAGAGTGACACAGAGCTAAACAACAGTATATCCAACACAAACTCTCCCAACTGAACATTTGCACAGAAAGGACTACCTACCTATTGTTTTGACCACAGCCACAGTATGGTTTGTTTGAACAATCATCAAGGTTTGAATTGATATTGTTGCAGAAAAAACTCATTCAAGTCACCAAACAACTTGGCTAAGCTTTATATAAGATCATATAAGTTTCATTCTAATTTATCCATAACCTTACCAACTTGTTTTTACCCAAGTTCTTTACTGTTTTTGTGTTGACCTCTCCTGAAACCACATTCTTCCGTGCTCCATTATACAAACTATTGTAAAAAAAAAGATATACATGTATTGCTTTTCTTCATTGCTTAAAAGAAATTTAACAATTAGTTTTGAATTTAGTATTTCATATCTTTTTCTCACAACAGTTGCAGTTATTATTGTAATGAATTTTTATTCTAGAGCGTGAATGATAGATAATGAGCCTCCATATACAGTGTGTTAAACAGGATCACATGCCCTACTTCAGTAGATCAGTCCTCTTTATAGATGAAAAGCCATTTTCCTTTAATTAAACTAATTTGCCATATTTTAGGTTTCTCTAAGGGTGAGGCTACACTGTACCACGCTCCTGTTAATGTACTCGATTGCGAGTGTGTTCCTTTGCCATGGGCACGCGATCGTCAGATGATTCACAATGGGAGCACATGCGATTGCTAATCAAATGCAGACTGCATTCTCCCCGAATAACATACCGCACATGCAGCACTCAGTAGCACACTAGTGTGGCCACATCAACTGGGCCACATCAATGTGCGCCTTAAAAGCACGATTGGATCGCAAACGCAATCGAATCATGCATAAGAACGCATCAGAGTGGCCTAGCCCTTAGCATTCATAAAATTAGGTGAGGCTAAAAAAACACATTTTGTATTTCTAATAGTTTAAACACAAGCCTAGTTCTAAAAAAAAAAAAAAAACAAATTCCAATACCATCTGGAACATCAACTATTATCTTTTTTTCTTATGGTAGACATCACCAACCACATAAGATGTCATGAAAATTTGAGATCCATGCTTCAGAATTTATTCAGCTATTTTATCTTGGTGTATCCACAGACTTTCTATATTAAGTCAAAGCAAACATGAACCATTTAATGATCACATTTGCTGTATGTAGATTTTGATTTTACATGTATAGGATTGCTTGTTTATTCATTAGCTGTAAGATACATTGCATTCCATGGGTTGTCAAAATTTTTGTTAAATGGAAGAATTATCAAAACCCCTCAAAAAATGTGAATTCAAATCTATAATAGTAGATCAAGCACATTGGGGGCAATGTGCAGAGAGCCGCTATCACTATCCATTGCCCTCACTGCAATGTATTGAGTACTATTTGCTGGTGTTAGGGAACTCAAGCTAATGTACTACAATTGCCTTAGTACATTGCTTGTGGCGGTTGTGTGGAAGTCCCTTCATGAGCCACAGTGATCACTGCAAGTATAGTCTTGAAGGCACTCTAAACCTTGGTACATCGGTGAACATTAACACAACATCAAGTCATAGCAGTTCCTTGACTTGATGTAGTGTTAATGAAATGTTATGATCATGGCAGATTAACATAATGTACCTGGTTCAAAGATGCAAATCAAAAAATAAGGATATGTATGGAGAACTGTTATCGCTCTCCCTCTTAGGCAACACACTGAGCTGATAGTGTCTCTTGGTGCATTGCAAATTAGGTTTACCTGTTGTGAATCTTTAATGCCAGCTATCTGCTGGCATTAAAGATTCTGTCTTGAAGAGCCACTATTGGCGGTTGCACAACCTAGCTTTTGAGCACCACCTCAACAGCTATTATTTGTGCCTTAAAGCTACATTAACAAATGTACCATGGGTTAACGCGGCTTTAAGACACAGTAACCAATAACGGCTCTTCTTACATAGCCCTTAAAATAAACTGTAGCCATAAAAAACAAAGGTAGAAAGTATGCATAACATCCTTTTAACATCTCTTCAACTATAGTAGATTGTCAGATATATTTATTTTGATCTAGTTACTCATTTGCAGATTGGCATGATCCATAAATAGCTGTTTTTTATTTGTGTTTTTAGTTACAGTATGTAGCAAAAATACTACAGTGAAAGCTACAATGGAAAAGTAACTATCAATGTAAACATATTGTATTTATCACTATTGCTAAATACAGACGTTAGCAGTAGGGATGGCCGGTTCACGGATCCGAACCCGGATCCGCCGAGGATTTATCCCGTTCGCGAACGGCGGATTTTTCCGGATTTTCTGCCTTCCAAACTTCCGAACCGCGGATTTCTCGTATTTTCGAAAATTTTCGAAATTCCGAGGATGTCTCTTATTTTCGTAAATACGTATTTTTGAAATTATGAGGATTACTCGTATTTTCGAAAAAGTTCATTTTTGAAAATTTTCGAAATTACAAGATTTCCTGTATTTTCGAAAATACGCGAAAACGCGTAATTTTGAAAATTTTCAAAAATACGAAAAATACGGACATCTCTAGTTAGCAGTATTATCCTGACTTTAAATACTATGGCTGGTATTAATTAATGGGAATATTGCAAGGGTCGATATTTTACTAACCACTAACTGTTGCAATAAAATAACCAGGAAAAAAACTTTAAAAAAGGTTCATTTTAAAGGTGACTCAAATACAGTCATATATTCAATGACTAAAACTACAATGCCATTTTTGGTATTGTTTTGTTTCTGTTAGAAAAAGACACTCTCATAAGAAGGCTATTAATCTGAACAAATGCATGCAAGATCACAATAGGGAGCTTTCAAAGAGACTCTTTATCCATACAAGGCCATTGCTAGTGAACAGATAAAAGGATTGGGTTCTATATGGAAATCTCTTTAATGTTTTGATGTGTTGGGATTTCTCATCTGAATTTGCACAGTTATTGATCCTTGCTAAACTTCTATTGCTCTGTTGGGAACAGAATGGAGTTGATAGTAACAGTCTGTGGTGCAATTGATTTATACTCACCCTTTCTTATTCAGAAACCTTATAAATCAAATAGGTGGACAATACCTTCTTATAGAGTCCATGTGTGGAACTAAATTATTAAATGTCTAAATCCATTTTTTTAAGTATATAAAACCTCTGTATTTTTTCCATACTTGGTTAGCTAACATACAAGGTAATGACACTACCTTCATATAAAATATGAAGGAATATATGTAATTGTAAAATAAATCAATAAAGAGCGTGATTGTGTGAACTGAATACATAAAATAAATCATATATTCACATTATATTCTTTGATGTCACCAAAAACTCAGATCTCAGAAGTTGCTTTGATTTTCATTATACTGCACAGTATACAGACACGTTGCTTGTCCTCTTTTGCTATGCTGCTTGAGGTATTTTGATTATTTTGAATATCACCTGTTGTGCTATTTTAATGTATAGCTTTATTGTGCATCATTTAAAATCATTTAAATGTCACGATAGGAATTAATGTATCAAAATCAGTGAAAGACAATCTGTGACTATTATCTAATTTTTCAGATCACTGAGCTCTCTGGGGATTGAAGTTCTTGATTCACCACCTGTCTCCTTGGCTGTTACTGCTGCTGCTGTTTTCCTGGGCTTCTTTATACTTTTCATGTTTGCTTGTTGATGGTGTATTTTCCCTCTGCTTAACAGCCTTTAGGAATATTCTATTGTACACTTGAGAAATATGAAATTCAATAATGTAATCAAACTTTCACTGATGTATTTACAGTGAATAATTCAGTATAGATTACTTTAAACTAATTGCATAGTTATGCATTATATTTCAAAAATACTGTATTTGGCCAAGTAAAAGTTTACAAGATGACTGTTTGTCTAGTGTACATTAATTGCCCTTTGTCTGCAATATTCACTTAAATAAAATAAAAAAATAGCTAAAACAGAAGAACATTATTATATAATTTAACATGGAGAATTTCTTTCTTTTTTTTTAACAGTAACCAGAGACCAATCTTTTGCCAGTAACACCCCCCCCCCATCTTTACCTATTGGATGGTGTGTACACAATAAAGATATACAGGGAGATTCAATAAAAGTTCTTATAGTTAAAATGGTGCTAATTGTGCCCCATCCAATCAGATGTTAGCTTTCAATTGTTAAATAAGATCTGATTGGTTGGGGCAAAATGAACATTTTTAACAATAAGGACTTTTATTGAATAACCTTGATAGTCTTGTAGAGTGGCTATGTGTTCATTTGACTATGTTATCCTTGTAAGTTGGTAATTAATTGATTGACAGTTTATGATAAGCATGTGTCCTGAAATGTATCCACATGTCCTGGGGTTTTTCTTGTAATTTGTAATTTAGTAAAAAGCTGTAATTCCACCTGCAAGAAGATTCAATCCATTTCTTCCTATTTTGCACCTATGAAAAGAAATGCTTCTAACTCCTGATAAATTAGACCCATTTTTTGATTTGGTATATTCACACTTATTTCACAAATTACAAAAAGTAATACATCAGATGTTCAGGTTATCACCAAACAACAACAGGACATTTTTTCCAAAATAACCATATACACCATCATACTACACCATCATACTAACAAGATACCGAAATCAAACTCTCCATAGTAGATGCCTTCTATTTATAAAACGGAATGAGTAAAAAGGTTTTACTTTAGAAAGCACCACCAACCCTTTGGTAAATATATTTTGATATCAGTGAAAAATGTAATATGTTTAAATCTGAAATCCTCTTTGCGAAGTATTGAAATTGATTTTTACTTATGATTTACAATGTGTTTTCCACTCAGATAAATTGTGCAGCATAGAAATGATGAAATCCATTATTCCCAAGAGAGAAAGGGTTTGTGTTGGGAAAAATGTTATGAAAAACATTTTTGTGTGTGTATTCTACTACAGGAAACTACTACAGGAAATTTCAAGGAACAATTATTTAAGGACTAATTTCATCTAAAACATTTTTTTCAGAATTCTTAACACTTGATAATTGCCCTTAAAATTCCAACTCGCAACAATCCCAGTTAACCTTGCAATAGAACACAAAATTAAAAACATCTCTATTTTGACCAATATGGTTTCTAAACCAGAATGTTTAAAAAGTATAATAAAAGATTATATAATATCAGAGTATATGTTATAATATTTATGTAACCATTGCAGAGCCATAAACAAGGAAGAGATGCACACAGGCCCCACACAGCAGACCCTAGGTAGATTAACAACAAACAGAAAAACAGAATAAAATTTTAAAAAGAGACCAAAAATAAAATACATAATCAAAAATGTATAATGTAATGTATTTATAATGTTAGTACCAGTAACAATAATCTGATAGAGAATTAAATAAATAAAAGATCTACAGTAGAACAGTACCAGGATCTAAATACTGAATATACACAGGACAATGCTGAAAATATTGCAGAGAAAAGGAATCTGCACTCTAGCACTAGCAGCAAAGCAATAGGCCTGGCTTTATTGAACTATTACAGGCTAAAGTAACACATAACTGAAAAGTGCTAAGCTTAAATTGCTAGCAATTTACATTCAATGTTCAGAGTAGAGAAGTAAACATGCTGCACCAAAAATTATAGTTATCCAACAGGAACCTGTGGCATATTATTATCCCAGCTGCCAAGACGAGGCACCTTTAAGTACAAGAAGTATATATTAATTTATTTATATTTGCTGCCTCATTTCACATTTAACCTTATTTTTTTTCCTCATGAAAAGCTTCTGTGTGTTTACTATATGTAAGAAAGTAATGGATGTGTGCTCTCTCCTGGACTCACATTGCATAGTTAGATTGCTCAACCCTTCCTTTATAACTGGCAGTGTAATTAAGGAAAATAAAGTCACTTCTTCCCATCCAGACTGTGCTCTCTTTTCCTTTTGTGTTTCCTTTTAAACACATATATAGTTAACAATTTTTATGCACAGACAGTTTAAATTCACTTGAAGATGTACATTCATTATTTTCCACACCTTGATCCATGGTCATTCATTTAACTAAAACAATGATACTCTAGGCATATTTACCCAAGCCTGTTTTAGAGGCATTCAGTATTTGTGCCATTGCAACGTTATCAGGTATAGCATTTCACAACAATACAGTCCCATGCATAAACAAACATTTATGTTAAGTTATTTTATAAACTTGTGTCCATTCATGCTTTGATCACCTGAAAAATATCTGTTAGTTGTTTGTGATTCTCAGGGGGCACTTCTTCTATTAGGCAAGATGATCACCTTGCCTTAGGCAACAGAATCCCAGGGGAGCGACAGATTGCCACAGTGAATTAACATTACCATGGCAGTATCAGAACTTGTGCCTCAGGCTGCTCAATGCAAAGGCGAGCTTCTGATAATACCTCTAACATTTTGAAAGACAATCCCAGCATGACCCAAAAAGCATAATTGCACTGAAGGCACATTCCTTAGCACTCTGTACTTTCATTTTTAATAAATAAGAAGAGTTTTTGTCTTGTTCTGTTTCCTTTTTCTGAATTGATTATCTATACTGCAAATAGATACCCAATACAACAAAAGACCATTGGCCCAAAAATCTTTTACAAAGGAAGGGAGAAGGAGGTTTCACAAGACCCCCCAAAATTGTTTTAGTGGTTCCTAAGGATGGATCAATAAATGACAATGACATGATCCACCATACAAGTTAGATTTTAGGCCAAATCAAATGGATAATGGGCGTTTGTCCAAATACAGGAACAAGTCAAGACACAGAAGATAAGAAGTCTATGCAAAGTGGCAGTATTTTATTTCTTATTCTGGATCACTTAACATCATTTGTTTTTTTTGATGTGTTAAACCACTTTATACATTGTGTATACATGTTTTAAAAATCTTTCAAAGTTTCTTGCTTGAGGGTATTGGTAGGGGAAGAGTTAAAAACAAAAGCAAAGATTTTATACACAATTCACTGGACAATTTGCAGTGCAGCCACACAAGTAGACATTGCCTATCACACCAGAATGTGGAAGTAACACATTTTAATATTTTTAACTACACTCCATACATTGGTTGTATTGAGTTTTTAGTATTTTTTATTGAGTCTTAAAGCCATGTTAACCCTTGGAACATTGGTTAACATGGCTTTAAGACAAAAAGCTGATTGCAGCTCTCAGTACATAACCCTGTATAGTGAACCATCTGCAAAAAACGTCCTATACCTCCTTTCACATGTATCCCAATGAATATTTCTCATCACAGACATATATATTATACTAAAACACATACATACCTCTTTTTCTGTAATGATTCTTATTCAGGTATTATAATTATGTAGCCAACAGGCTACTTTGGCTATTTCCAGTGACATTAGTTGTTGGCTTCAGCATATATAGGTGGCAGTCTTTACCATACAGTTTTGGGCATGCCTGGACCCTTTTAATAAGGTCCTATGCCGATTTGCTTTCCAACATTTTCTTGTTCACCTGCTACACTCTGACCTAAAACTCTCCTTCACATCCCTTTTGACATCACAGCCCCCCCCCCCAAAAAGCTAAAATGGTTTTCAATGTAAATGCAATTTTAAAGCAAATGCATTCTTAAGTCTGCATGGAATTGCATCTAGTCAGATGTATGTATGTATGTATGTATGTATGTATGTATGTATGTATGTATGTATGTATAGATCTAACCTAATGATGCCCTGAACATTTTCATTGTATATTTATCATTTAATTGCTAATATACAGCATGGACAGTATGAACCTACTGTTAAATGGAGATTTCACAAGAAAGTAATGGACATTAGTAGTACTGTTTATTTGTGTTCTTATTACTATTAACAGCTGTATATCCCTAATCTAATCATTCTGCTGTTTCGATTTTTTCCAATACAATAGAGTGTTTTTACTAAACTAAAGGTCCAGTACCTTTCTATGACTGTGAAAAGTCATCTAGAATATAGTCACTTTCCTCCGGGGTAGATCTATAAGTAATCTAATATGATATACCTGTAAATGTACAGTTGCTGACTTCTTATCAGTCTTTGAGAAGATGCATCTACAGTAGCAGGCTGTTTGCAACACTAAAGGCTCACAATTCATAACAACAAAGTAGTGATTTGTTTCTTGTGAATCATTTCACTTGCAGCCAGTTATAATGAGCTTGCCTGGGACATTGGGAGCATTATCATCAATTGTAGACATGCCCAAGTAGCTATCACTTGCTTTTCAGATTGAATAACAAAATTAAAATATGTTCTTAACTGCAGATTTCTCTGTCTTTTTCTTTGGGCTCTAAAGTAAAATAAATTTAGAAAATATATATATATTTTTTTCCCTCCATCTTTAAGAAAATTTCTATTGTGCTCTAGGTTTTACCATTGCGGGCACTGTATTTACAGGGCAGAATAAAGTGCATTTAAAATAAAATTAAATATATTTTTATACATGGAATTTATTTTATAATAAATTATATTTTAGGAAAGGTTATCGTTACAGGGATGTGCTCCTGACTAATTAATAGAGATCAGTAAGGACAGTATTTATAAAGGATCAATATTGGTGTTAGAGATGAAATGTGGGTTCGAATAGAACCCAATTTCAAATCGAATCTGAGGGTTTCGAAGTCCCAACGAAACTTTCGAAACTCCCGAATTTCACGGAACCTGGATTTTTAGAATTTTCGATTTTTATTGAAAATCGAAAGCAGACGATTTTCCAAAATCGAAAGTAGGTGATTTTCAAAAATTGAAAGTAGACGATTTTCAAAAATCGAAAGTAGACAATTTTCAAAAATCAAAAAATCGAACTTCCTGAAAATTTCGAAAATTCTAAAACAGAACGAAACTCAACAGTTTCGAACATCTCTAATTGGTATATACCCTTTATTTAATGTTGCAGTCATTAAATAACATTGTGGATGTACAAATACAGATTGTTTATGGAATTACTGTGTTATTATGATCCTGACATAAAATAAATCCTTTGGTCGTCAATAGGATACCGGGCAATATCAAAATAACACATTTACTCATTTAAATGAAATGTCTTTTAAAAAGGGGGTTATTAAAGGGTTCTTTTAAACTTAAACCCTTTCAAAAGTTTCAATGTAAATATTCCTTTCTGCTGACACATGGATTTGTTACAATTATTGTACATGTACAAGAGGTTTATCAGATTCTTTTTCTTTTAGACACAATATATGAATTTATTTACATGTTATTCTGATTGAAGTTTTGTAAGGATTGGGATTTGAATGCTTTGACTGCTATATCAATTTGTTTTGAATAGCAATAAACCTTAACTGGACCTGAATAGGATCAACACTATATACTCGTTTTAGCCAAGTGGAGCTATATGAACTTAATTGTGAAAGTGCTATCTAGTCCTATCTATAAACAGTATAGTGCTATCTATATATTGCAGTTAATTAACATTTGATTGATAGGTTAATTGATGTACCTTGTTTATTTTATAATAATAGTATTTGTATTGTATTTATTATATCTCCATGTAAAATAAGTTGGTATATACAATAGGTTGTGGTTACACTGACCCTTAGTTTGAGTGAGTTTTCTGTTGTTTTATCTTTGAAATTTATAAAGCCACTGTACAGAAAATACTGCATGGGTTTTTTTGACAGCAATAGTAATTTTCATTAGATATTAAATAAAGCAAGTGTTATTTAATATATATTATCATACATCCTCTTTGCAAAATAATAATAATGTTATTTTATTAAAATGAGGATAAAAGCACTCATTAAAGCATAAAATACCATTATTTTTCAATGCTCGGGCTTTAAAAATATGCCCCTAAACTTAATTTGCTATTTTGTAGTCCAATCCCCAAGTCTAAATAATATGAAATAGTGATAGATATGGGCTCTACTCCATAAACTTATATAGATTCTTACTTAATATGAAAGGTGGTGCGGGTGTTTCGCCTTATCAATTTGTGTACACAGTAATAAGACTCATCCACGGGTAACACTTACCAGACTATCCAGGTGACCCGGGTGACGGAAGACCCAGGCCCGTCGTTAAGTTCCAAAATGTTCAAGATAAAAAATAAGGAGTCCGCACTAACTGGATGGACATGGATACAAGAACCAGGCTGTAACTGTAATTTTCAAACTGCTTTATTCCAAACCACCTTGTGCGTTTCGGACCGCACGGTTCTTAATCATAGGCATATGATTAATCATATAACATAATGTATCTAATAAAGAATAGCAGCCTTTAAAAAGTAATATAACACAGTATATATATACAGTATATGAAAATCAAATTAGACAAAAATATTCAGTCTCTGTTTCTTCTTTTTCTATATAAATTTAAACTAAAGGGTGGGGGGAGATACAGTAAGGAAGGGTTGGTGAGGTAGAATTTGAGTTTGCACCATACAAGTACAGTTTATTGGGGTATTTCCCTTAATCATGCAGTAAAACCATATTTTTGCCCTCTTCATGTATAGATCAGGACACCATGCACAAAAACCTCAACACATCTTTGGGGGTATGCTATTAAAGTTAAATAAGCATAATTAGGATTAAGGAGGGTTACAAACTGTAGCTTTAGTCTATTCCTCCAATATAGTCATACCATGGTCTCCAGATTCTGGTAATTTATCTTGGCTTCCTCTGCTCCGATAAATTAATTTAATATAAGGGGTCTGCTTATGTGAAAATAAAGAAACCAAGCCTAAATAGAGGTGGGGGGGTTCGACACCAACTGTCTGCCATGTACAATGCTGTTTTAACACCTTACTCTGGGCGTTCCTATAACACCTCTTAGCCACTATCCAATCACACCCTTAACACCTGGCTGTGATATGCTAATTGGGATTTTCCAGGGTACATAATTGCCACAGATTCTTGTACAAGTCATTCTGAATTGAGAAAGCCAGTCGGATGACTAGCGAAACGTCTTCAAGAACTACATTTCAAGTCCAGTTGATCTAATTGAATACAACAGATATAATATAAGGGGTCACTTGTGTAATCATTTCCTTCCATTTTTTAACCCTGGGGGCCCTGGAAGATATCCAATCTAGTATTATGGCACACCTAGCATAAAATAGCAATTCTTTCAAGACTAAAGGATATGTACACTGGGAAATTTGTTTTTTAAACTATCACTGTACCCCTAGTTCTTTAGATATCCAGTTTAAACATCTTACATTGCTGCTGTCAATCAATTGCCTTAGTATAACAATAATTTCTGTAATGTATAGATTTGCTGTAGCTGGAATGGTGACATTCTCCCACTGCTGCCTCATAGGGATTACTGAGTATTCTTGCCCTCACAGAGAGTCAGAAAGTCTGGCAGGGGGCTGGGGTACTGAGGGACTAAGCTTGAGCAAATCAAGTACTGGATTGAAGTCATGCAGCAACACAAACACATCAGAGTAAGTTCTGCTTACATGTATTCATTTATAGATTGAAATGGGACATTCTTTCAGTGTACAATTCCTTTAAGTTTCTTACTTTGTACAGTTTTTTCTGTGTCATCTGAATTTCCTAATAAAGCACATGCAGACATAACGGAGACTGCAGGCCTGGAGCTGCAAAAAGATTTGTGCCAAATTAATGTCTTACATGCCACTATTGTAGAGAAATCTGTAACAACTTTTTGTAACTATTTTTTATTTCTGTTTACCACAACATGCATGTGAAGGTTTTCATTCATCCAGGTCATGGTATATCTGTTGTATTCAGTTATATCAACTGGACTTAAAGTTTACCAGCCATTAAAAGAAAAAGGTCAGAGACTTACTACAACAGCTTCAAAAGTATAAAGCCATTGATTGAGCAATGTACCATCGCCTCTACCCTGGTCCTGGTCCATCCATACGGACTCCCAAAAATACATAATGAAGGGGCACCACTAAGACCTATAGTCAGCAGCAGCAATTCTGTAACATACAAGGTGGCAAAATATCTAGCCAACATCTTAGGGCCATTGGTGGGAAGTTCTAAGCATCACATCCAGAACTCCAAGAATTTCACCAACAAGATTTAAGATATAGTACTCAGTGTAGAAGAAACTATGGTGTCTGATGATGTGACATCTCTCTTCACCTGTATACCCACCAAGGAGGCTGTTGACATGGTGAGAAAACAGCTAGGCCAAGACAGCACTCTTACCAGCAGAACTGATCTCAACCCAGACGTATATTGTATCTGACCGTTATATAGTTACTGTACATAGTATGGGAGGTTAAATATAGACATATGCTTCCATATATTTTAGCCTTTTTAGCCTACCTATGAACCCTACCTGACAGTTGAGCCAAAGGAAGAAAAAAAATAAACAGAATGAATGGGTAATAAAATTCCTTTCTGACCTCAAATGATAATTGGAAACAATTGCAGGATCAACAAGAACTAACAGGGTGATTCAATATTCCTGTAATAAGGGTAAAACCAAAGTTAACTTAGGAAAAATATGGAAGGTAGCACACCTAAAGCGTAAAATGCAAAGTCTTTATTGAACCATCAAACAAACAATGTTTCAGGTTTTTTTTCGGGGGTTGAACCCCCCGAAATGTTGTTTGTTTGATGGTTCAATAGAGACTTTGCATTTTACACTTTAGGTGTGTGACCTTCCATATTTTTTCCTAAGTTGTATGCTATACCCTTTGGGGTAAGGGTTGGAAGGGCCTGCACGCTTGATTTTGGATGTGCATAGGAAATTTTCAATAGAGATAAAACCAATGTTAACCCTAAGTCATGTTGGGTTAACGTATGTTTAACTGCACTGCACCATTTCCAAAACTTTTTGAAAGTAGCACAGTGCATCTGATACAATTCCCTCAAAGCGCAAAAGTTAACATTGGGTTGTATCTGTTTTTTAAAAGAGCGCAAACAGGAGCATCTTACCTTTCCTCAATCCTGCAATGCAATACCAGATATAATCACGCTTACAGTCCGTTTTGTATTGCAGATGTGCGGAAAGGTTAGTTAGTAGCAGGTATTTTCTATATTGAATCTCCCTGTAAATGTATTTTTTACAGTAATTTTCAAGATTTTGCAATTTTCCTTAAGGTTTATTTTTTTCTAATCTTAAGGAATGTCCCCATGTCATCTGATCTATTAGTAAATAATGCACCAGAGAGTCCATTGCAAAGCCTATTAATATATCTGTATAAAGTAATCATATCTCCATGCAAACAATTCTACAGTGTAGATAACTTGTCTAATTTGCATAGAAAACTTCTTACATTCCTCTTATTAATTTAGTTGCTCTTCTCTGAACTCTGAAAGGAAACACACCACACTTCAACCACATTGCAGAAAGCAAAACAGGAAGAACGTATATTTTACAGGAGCAATATAAAAACATAAATTATAGAACATTCAGCACAGTAGACTGCTCTTACTTTATAATAAGCTTATAAACAACAAGAAGCACAAGGGCCTCTGGAGGAGGATGCCTTCCTTTTTGGCACGTTTTCACTCATGGGAGGTTACTCCTGATATAGCTTAAACATGGCAAAAACATGTTAATTTTATAAAATAAAAATTAATAAAAAACATTGGCTAACCACAAAATGTATTCTATATAGTGCCCTGGATGCAGGAATGCAGGAATATATGTCTTTTGAAAGCAAACATGTGAAGGCGTTCTTAAAGGGCATGTCCACCCCCAAAACTATAATCCCCCCCAGTAATGGCCCCACCATGTAGTGTAGTGTAATCCTTACCTCACATCCCAGCTCCATAGGGTTCTCCTGTAGACCCCCCCTAAAGTCCCAAAAACTGTCCACCAGGAGGCTAGCAGGACTCTGCCTGCTACCTTGCCTCCGGTAGATATTTGTCATGCGTACTGCAGCCCTTCTCCCCCCTCCCTCCCCCTCCCTCTCCCTCCCGTTCTACTATCCCTCCCCCTAGCATTAAACCCCCTTCATATGATGTTCCCCCATGTCTGCCAGCCCCAACCGCATATTTTTTATTTTCCAAAAGCTCCCCAAACTCTTACTTACCTCTCCGCTTTCCTCCGCTGCACTGAATGACCGGCAGCCGCGTCTGTGATTGGTTGAGCGGCAGACACAGACGCGACTGCCGGTCCCCCCCCCCTCTGCTTGCATTCTCGCAAGCAGAGGGCCGGCAGTGCGGCGGAGGAACGAGGGGAGGTAAGTAAGAGTTTGGGGGGCTTTTGGAAAATAAAATATATGCGGTTGGGGCTGGCAGACATGGGGGAACATCATATTAAAAGGGTGGACATACCCTTTAAGTATATGTGCAGGCAGCCTCATTCATTCACAATTGTTTGGGGTTTGGAGAGTGCAGGTTAAAAGCTGCTAAATACACGCATTCAAAGAGATGAACATCAAATAGAATTGCAAGGTCACAAATCACAGCTTCAATAAGACAGAACTACATGTAATTACTGTTTATATTTGCTGTATCCATTACACCAGATCTTTATTACACCAGACTGTTCTCTAAAAGTTTTAACCAGTATGGCAGACAACCAGTACGATTTCCCATCTGACTCAAAGCAAAATCGATCCTGCATCTTTTTACAGTATGTTCTTCTATGTTCCCAAATTCTCTCATTTCCAAACGCATATTGGAACTCTCTATGTATTCCTTATTTTTCTTCCTTATAACTCTTTACCCCCTGCTATACTTTTCTATTGTTCATTATATCATGCTGTGTTTTCTCACAAGTCATTGCGTGCTGCACATTTTCCCTAATGCACTAGTCGTACTATCCTTATGCTGTTACATGGTCTGCTGCTATCTTCTTCCTGCCAATTTCTCCTTGTGTGTTCGTACTGTTATAAGTCCCTTTCCTTAACCCTGATTTCCTATTTATCATTGCCAGGTAGCTCCGAGTCCCCATATTTTCTTTTAGAGTAATGTCAATCTATAATGTTACACTTTGTTTTACTAATATCATAGTTTATTTATGCTAGCCATGTTCTTTCCCAGTTATTATATTTCGTGTTTGTCTGAATGATGTGTAAACAAATCTGCTGTAATGTTCGAAGTCAGTATTCTGGCTAGATATACACTGTTATACTTTAAGTAGTCCTATCATGAAAAGAACACACTGGGAGCTACGCAGATTAAAGACTGGTAACAGTTAAGTTTAATGTGCCCAGAAAGAAATAATTCTAATGAATTCCTAATAGAAGCCTATAGCTAATGTTTTCTCTAATCATAAATTAATAAAATAATAACAGATGTATAATAATTTTGTGGACTGAATGTTGTAATGCATGTCTGCCATTAGATTTGTGTGTGTAACCTGTATGCAGGTTTAGTGAGTTGTTGACAGTTTCCATGGCTACTTATCAGACACTGCAAAAATATGCATAGACAACCATTACCTTGTAATCTGTGAATAAACAAAGCTTAAACACGCAATAGTATATTTCATAAAAGAAACAGTCTTTGTCAAAGGAAGATCATGTCACTGTGTGATTTTAGTCTCCGCAATTCTTTTGACTGAGAGGGCATAGAGACAGGTGTGTCAGCAGTGATTGAGTCTACATTAGAATAGCTATGGTACCAGAATGAAGAGCTCTAAATACAGCATATGGTTAAAGCCACTGCAAGCATGTTACGGGGAAAACATATAATTAAAGAGTATGTCCATCCTTAAAACAAAAAATGGTCAATTGTCAGTGACCTGTACCCATCCACAACTGTATATGTTGCTGACCCTTCCCTCCTTGCAGTCTTCCGTTTCCCCTGCTGCCTACTTTGCACATGCTCAAGCTTAAAAAAAGCTCATTAAGCAGAGGGCGGATGCAGATAACTTTTCCAGAAAGTTATAGAATGGACTATTAAATATCTGGCCACAAATGCATGTAATAAATTAGCAAGCATATTAGTTGGAGTTATGGACAGATGACTGACAAATCACCATTTTTTTTGTTTTAAGGGTGGACATGCCCTTAAAGGGCACACACAGAATTAAAACCTATGCTTACCTTTCCCAACCCAACCCCAAAACCCAAGATTGTTATAGTTACTTGCCTCCCTGCTATTCCTCTAGTCCATAATACATACATTTCTCAGCCATGCTTCTCCTCCCCAGTCCCTTCCTCCTCTGTAAGCTTAGAGTGAAGACGCACAGGGTAGAGATGGGGCATCGAAATGCAGAGTCACTCATTGGCCATGATGTCACTGTCACAGCAGTGGGGTTGGGGCGAGGAATATATTTTCATTCTGGGGGGCTACATGTACTTTAAATAATAAGTGAGGGCACATTGAGCAAGCAAAATATAAGATTTGAATTATAATTTACTGTATTTGAAGATCAATTTTTATTCTATTTTTTTTTTTTTTTGCATAATTATTCTGTGCCAAATTGTTAGTGGCCAGAAATGTACAATTTATTAAAAACGCGGGCACTACATTTTTGGTGTGCATTGAAGTTTTCAACATTGTGCTGCATGGTTTATATGTTATTTGTACATCACTCACCCCTGCAGACGGTATGATTGTGGCTTTCTCTAAATGGAATTGTCATTGTAGGTGTTGTGTGATTTAACCACCAGCTATTCGTCTGGCAATAAAAACTTCAAACCTTCTGCAGTTGTTTTCCAAAAGGCCTCTGCAATTCCCTTCTTAAAGACATGCTAATTGCCACAAACTATTTAGTGTGTCTATGGGACAGGGTGACAGTACTGCAGCTATCTGTAAAGAGCCCTGATATTGTTCCCGATATTCTGATCATTTACTAATGAATTATAAATTATATTTGTTTGCAGTGTTTCAACTGAGCTCTGCCCAAAATACTGAATATTAAGGATATAAATATACACGAGAATATTTTGTTCTCATGTATACAGATACAAATCAAATGCAGGTTACAGAAAACACTCCTAAATGGAGCTGGGTCGGGTGGACTCATCCCCCGGACCCTTCGCATAGAATGCAACCCACCAACTTCCACACGCTAACACAGTATTGGCTCTGATATCAATGTGCACGTTAAGACAGGTAAACGCTCACCACATAACCCAGCTGGCCCGGGTGCGCTCATGCCCCGAGCCCTTTGCATGACTCGCTCTTCATATGTAGATAAAAGACCAAAGTGTTGAGATAAGTGCAACAACCAGATCAAAATATCCACTGAGGGTAAAAAACAGTCTTTATTAGTGCAGATACACAAACATAGGCATTAGACCTTAAACCGCCAGACGCGTTTCATGCTATCCTTAGCACTTCATCAGAGGTGTGGCTTAGTGACAAGAAACAGTCTTTAAATAGGCAGAACACCTTGATAGAAACCCCTCCCTTAAAGAGACAGAGCCTAATAATTACCCACACACAGGTGAGATTGCACACATAATAACAATACCCGCAAATCAAGAGTTTACATACAACCCATCAACGTGTCACTCCCATAAAATATTAAAAACATTATCAGTCCAAAAGTATCCCTATATTAGTATCTGCCAACAAGTAAAGCAATAAGGATATGCAGGAGAGAACTAGTAGATACAAAAGAACACATTATGTAAAACACCAACAGGGTTATTCAATAAAAGTTCTTATCATTTAAAATGGTGCTAAATTTGCCCCAGCCAATCAGAACTTATTTAACATTTGAAAGCTAACATCTGATTGGTTGGGGCAAAATTAGCACCATTTTAAACGGTAAGAACGTTTATTGAATAACCCTGGAAGTTAACAAATTGTAACACCTATACACTTAAATTTAAGACTGATACAAACAGTCTAGTTAAAGGATTGAAGGATTATCCCTAAAAAAGTTAATTTGCCAGTGTACATGTCCTTTAATGGGGTTAGGGTTACAAGATTTGACGTAATCTTATGAAAATCTTATATCAACATTTTAATATAAACTGTAACAAACAACTGAAAAATATGTTAGAAATACACACCTAATACAATTATAGAGATTTCAGTAGATCCTGCAATGACCGTTTAAAGGATAAAGCTGAGGGAGTTTGCTTTAACAAAGGATGCAAAAATGCTTTAATTGTATGTCTCACATCTTGTTTTATATCTAATTTAACTATGGCTTTGCTCAGTTTTCCTTATAATAAATGGATTTGATTGATTAATAACCTTGAAGTCTGCTGCTGAGCTAATTACTAATCAGACAGGAAGCATGAATACTTTAGAAATAGCAACTTTAATTTCAAACTCAATATTATCATTTTCGTAGGGTAGGTACCATATATACTTGAGTATAAACCGAGGTCTTTTTTAAAAAAAAAAAGCCTGAAAAGCTAATCTTGGCTTATACTTGAGTCACAGCAGTTACCAGGCACTTTTGCTGCATGCTGCCCCTTTAAGGCAGCTAGTTGAAATTGGGGGGCAAGTGCCCCCCTAGCCCCCTCGATCCCCCATCATTTTGGTCCAAATCAGATGTGGCCCATTTAAGGAAGCTAGGGGCAATCGGGGGCAGCATTTAGCTGCTTCAAGAGCATCTATACCGAAAAATAGGTTATTTTAAATTGACCATAACTGGAAACTGTAATTCTTCCCAACCACCACTGTATAATTTTTTTGTTGATCTGCCCCCTATTTCTTTAGATATCCGATCTGTCAATCAAGTTCCTTGCTCTCAAAAACTATTCTTCTGTGAGTAGTTTAACTGTAGCTGGAATGGTGACAGAGTTTTGACAGTTGGAATGCTGTGTGCTGTGTGCAGACATGACAGTTGGTTTGTGGGGAAAAAGTCAGGTCGGATGGAAGTGGGAGTGGTTAAAAGAGGAAGGGGGGCTACTGCTCCTAAATAAAGTCATGCAGCAATACACACAAGTCTACTTACAAGTTCTACTTACATGTATTAAATTATAGATTTAGATGAGGAAAAGTCATTTTTTCAGTATAGTGTCCTTTCAGCACTATCTTTTATACAGGAAAGCCTGGGGCGCTATAAATTCTTATGAAGGTGCCATGTTGACACCAAAACATCACGTGTTGTTTGAATAAACACATTGCTTTAAGACTGGTGTGCGCCATGGGCCTTTGCTCTATGGCAGCACCCAGAATAAAAACCCATATATTTGTGAAGGGGAGTGAAGGAGATTTCCACTACAGAGACTGTATCAGTGGAAGAAACAGACATCAAGATTCTTCTATAAAATCTCAATTCCCTAACTTTAGCATGAGTGTTTCAGAACATATAGCCCTAAAAATATCTTCACCCTTTCTACTGTTCCAAGATGACAGTGTCATTTTAAGACCTGATTACAAATTCATACCAAAACCAGGATCAAAATGATTAATCTGGAAATAATACTGCCAACTTTTCGAGAGAGAGTTTGAAAAACCACGTATTGGACATTGGTAATGTACTTAAACATATTTACAGAGAACTGAGTCTTTTCAAAAAAATGTAAGCAATTGTTACAAAAAAAGAAAAATTTCTACAACCTACAGTCTTTACAATATGTTAATGGAGTATGTCAACCACAAGGCAACAAAGGTTTCAGGGCAGCTCTAAGAACTTCAATTCAAAATGTAAGAAGTCTTACAAGCTTGGGGGGAGGTATAATATTGGCTGCTTACAGCTGAAAGTGCATTAAACCAACACATGTAATATTGGGTTGGCCGTTTTTTTAAAAAACACAGGTATCAGATACAAAATGCTGTATTTGGCATTAGGCGGACTCTTCTTACACTCTGCGTTTATGCAAAATACTTTGTGAATACTTTATCTACTTACATCTCCCTGTTGGTATGTTAAGTCATCTAGAATTATACTTTGGCTTTAATGTTTTAGGGTCAATAAAATATTATATCTTCCACCCTTCTTATTTTTTAAAAATGGGAAATCCCAGATTTCAAAGGCATAACCAAGGGGAGGAGCAATCTTTTATTGAAAGCTGAGTATTTGACCCATCAGTTCTTCCACTCTGATGCTTTGTATCAGAAGATAAAACATAACAGTAAGTATAGTACTATTTTCTGCTTTTCTGGTTTATTTTGGTTAACAGCAGTCACATGTATTATTTTAGTATTATAATTAGACACTAAATTATCAGTAATGCAGTCCAGATGTAGTATCTATCTGAGACAAGGATTAGGATCTATCTAAGACAGTTTGTATTCATGTCAATCTTTCATCTGCATTATTTTTGAATGCAAGTTTTCTTAGGATATGCTGTTTTATAAATGTATTAGTTGCATCAGTTAACTAGAGGCTTAAAAACAATAAAAACTTTCACCATTTTATCAACTGCATATTTTTAACCGAAAGAATTCATAGTGGGCTACATAATATAATCAATATTATAAACAAGGAGTACATTTATCTACCCAGTGAGAATGACATTTTAATATATTTATTTTATATAAGATGAATCTGCTATGTTTGTTGATTTGAAATATATACAAAAAAAAATCTCACTCCTAGCTATATAGTTGGCAATTGTGGTATTTAGCTAGTTGCCCCAGGGTAGGCTATAAAGATCATATAAAATTAGAGAGCATGGTTAATAAATGTAATTAAGAAAGTTGCATTGATTAAAACCTGATTGCATTTAAACTGTTTAAGTCAGATTAAGCCTAGATACATGTGTTTAACTATGTATCCTTTAATATTTCATTGGTCTAAAAACTATGGCACAGGGAATCACAAACTTATTTATATGTATATGTAAATATATATGTAAAAATATCTCTTGAGAAACTCAAAAATGGAGAATTATTTTTGGAATATCTACTCCTATGTGCAGTTTTGAGATAAGCTTGACAAATACAGTTGTCTTGATTGTGTAGCACTTTATACACAATATTGTTTATTCTGTCAGTAAAGTATTTAAATGCATAAACTGTACATGAGCTGTGCACACCTACCCATCATTTATTGTATGAAAGGAACTGGTAAACTCATTTTTTACCTGATGAACTACATGTCCCAAGAGGCTCTGCAACAGGAAGTCTATGAAGAAAGCCAATAGGGAGTAATCTCAGGCAAGACAGGAAAAGGAGGGCATTCCAGTTTGGTACTGTTCAGGAGGAGAGCTGCCACATGTTGCACAGGCTTTTGTACAGGCCTTGATCTATGTGAACTGGACGAGGTGCTTGCAGAACTTCACCTGTAGTGCATGCTGTGGATCTGGAGCCTGGTGTCCTTTGAATATCAGTAAGGTGACTTTGAATTTGTGTGGGGAAATGGCCACTAGTTCAAGGTGATCACCCATCACTTACCAATCTGACTGTCAGACTGTGCACCCTTACCAGAGGGAACCCCTGTGTAATCAACCAGTTAGTTATTCCTCTGATTAAAGTACCCTGTCTATACTGGCTTGCAGTGGGACATCCAAAGGAGATCCTATTTCTATCACTACTAACAGGGAACTTAACAAAGCAAGTTTAAACCCTGCTAAGGATAAATTACAGACTGCAGGATTATATTAAGTTTATCTGCAACAGTTACCCACTCTGCTCATTTGGAATATAAGAGTGACAGATAACTTCTACTATTCCATTAGAACTGTGCTCTCAACTCAACAGTTAAAATACTTGCAGTTAATATACTTTACAAAAATAGGTTATACACAAACAAACTGTAACGTGAATATTAAGATATGTATATTAAGGTAACAAAGTTTGCATAATTGTTCATTGTTGCTGTCATTGTATTATATTTTTCTGCCAGGTTCAGAAAATTAAATCTGGACCTTTTGGTTGCTATCTTTGTGCTGGTGTCTATTAACTGGGATCATAGGGGTGTCACTGGGGCAACACAGTATACCTGTAACTAATAATCTTGAGCCACACCCAAGGGTGGGCTACAATTGTTTCTGATAATTACATACTTTTTTAGGGACAGATCAGTGTTGGATGGAATCTGATCTAGATTAGCATAAACATGTACAACATACAATGGGTTGTCAAATTGCCCAATGCATGGTATGAAAGAGCAATTTTAAAGATCAGACTTGGTAATTTTCAGAATTGTCCAGGTTTCGAAGTTTTCATCACATGGACTTTGATCAGGCACTGCAGGACAACCATTTGGAGCAGAGGAGTAAGGTAAGGGACACTACACTGTGGGACCAGCAGTGGGTTATACAAAAAAGCATAAATAGCATAATAAAGATCAAAATGGCACAATTGTATCATTGGGCATCAAAATGTATCAATATGCTACAAAGATACACATATATGTTTTAGGAAGTCTGCAGGGTCTACTAGGGGTCACTAGCAGCCTAAATCAGCCCTGTTCTCTAATCTCTGTCAAATGTATGTATACATAAATGTAGGCATATGTTTAATTATATAGTGCTAATTGGGAATGCAGCACTGAACAATATTATAATACAAAAAGCTGTTCAAGGGGGACAAAATATACATACATACATAATTATGTTTGTGCATTAATAAGTATACATAATATATATAAGTGCGTGAACTATGCAACATGAGAAAAAAGGACCCTGCTTCACAGAGCTTATAATCTAGTTAGGTGGGTAACATAGTGCTAGATTATCCACAAGGCACCCAAGGCAAGTGCCTGGGTGTGCCAGTATCTATATATACATTTTTTGGCAGTGGGTATGATTAGTATGTAAAACCGGCCGCAGGAGTCCAGTGGGGGGCCCTGCCCTGACTTCCAATTAGGACTCGGGACTTGGTGTGACTCTGGCAGAAGTATTCATCAATCATTGGTGGTTCAGATCCTCATGCGGCGCGCAGCGCATCACTGCTGTGCGCCTGCGTGCGTATGATTGGTCACATGGGTAAATTTCTCTGGGTGAGAAGAGAAGGAGAGTGCCGCGGCCATCCAAGTTCCAAGTAAGTACTTCCAACCAACTTTTCAAATCCAACCCACGATGGTCTCTGCTGCAGTGCTGATAATTTTTGCAAGAGTAAAAGTTGTATGCCCGGCAAGGATGATGGGGGGGGAAGCAGACTCAGAGTGCAATCAACCAGATCATGGGGGCCCAGGGGGACTTGGGGAGGGGGAAGGGAGATGTGCTGGTGGTGCCAGGGGGGATGTGCTGGGGGTGCCAGTGGGAAGGGTAAAGGTAGTAAAGGGGTTTGAATGTTAAGATAAGGATTTTGTAAATAATATGTTGCCATGTAGTTGTTTGGCACAGGGGAGGTTTAGGTTCCTGTTTATTAGACAATGCATGCAGCAGAGTTTAGTATCAACTGCAAGGGAGAGAGATGTGGATCAGGAAGAACAGTAAGCAGAAGATTACAATAGTCCAGGCATGATAGGATGAGAGCATGGGTAAGCATAGCAGTAGTAAGACGTAAGGGAAACCTTACTTAGCAAAATTGTTAATGTGATTAGAAAAGGAGAAAAAGGAATCAATAATTATCCATAAGGAACATGCTGACTGAATAGGGGAAATGGGGGTATTGTTAACTAAAAACCCACAACATTTGGGATAGGACAATGTTTCAGTGGGGAAATTAATTATTTCAGTTTTAGTAAGGGTCAGTTTAATCTGTATGCAATCCTACCACCCATCCTATTTTTATAAGTACAGTAAAATGACAGCACAAGTTGTCCTATCATGTACACATTACCAAAAGTACATATATCATTGCCATCCTCACTGGGGCATCCCATTGTAGCATAGTTGTAAAGTGCCATGGAAGATGTTGGCGCTATATAAATCCATAATAATAATAATCTATGGGTTCGATATTCCAACCGGTGTCAGCATATCTGGATACCTTGACTCCTTTCTGCTACCTTGCATGAGGTCCTATCTGAGGGACAGTAAGCACCTCCTACAGAAGCTCCTCAATGAGTACAAGGGGCGCTTGAAAGGTATGAACTTACACGTGCCGTCAATAATCTGTACACATTTATCCCTCATGGGCAGAGAGTGTCTGTAGAACGACTTTAAGTCGGGGGCAGGGGGGGGAGACCAGGGCCACCTATTGAGTTCCCAATGTAATTATTGACCCTTCAGGGGAGAAATGCTTAATATTTTAAGAAGTTTATTTCCAACACATTTTGGGGGCAACTGTGTGGATCAACGTTGGTCATTCCTTTGCCAACTTATATATGGAGTGGTTTGAGGCAGAGTATATATACCAAAAAGTTGGGGATAAACTCATTATGTATAAAAGTTATATTGATGACTGCTTCATTTTGTGGAAGGGGGCACAGAAGGAATGTAGAGACTTTGTGGCTCTCTCAATAGCTTGAATACTCCCATAAAGTTGATTATGTATATTTATATATTATAAAGTGGTGACTTTATTCCATGTAGCTCATACGCAACATGTTTCAGATCCCCATACAACAGGATTGTGAATTACATACAAAGGAATATGGGAGAGATAGGGCCATTATTTCAAAAAGTATAATACAACTCTAGCATATCGGGTGTGGGAACTTGCCAGAAGTTGGTAGGTGCAATCCTCCAGGGCCCCCCACCCTAGGGCGATACCGTCAGTAACATTAAGTATAAAAGAAGCACAATGTGAATTTTCCTATATAACATAGAGGAAGGGGACTCCAAAACAGTATTTCAACTGCTAACAAAAACTGTTTTATTGCGACATGTTTCGGACTGCACAGAGTCCCTTTTCAAGCAATGATTATAGGAAATTTTGCTAACTGTTCCAACCAGAGCAGTGGAAAGGTGTCGACTTGTTAAATATACCTGGTGTGCAACACAAGGTGAATTTGAGCACAATGTAAAAACAGAGATTCCAGCACATTGGGGGTTGGGACACAAATAATGTGGCTTGGATGTCAGGTGTGTTGGTAAGTAATATTGGGCAACAATCCCCACAATTCCCCACAATTGCAACAGCACCTATTGCTGGAATATTTACTGCTGCCCTGTTGAATCTTTGAGGCTACATTGTGCATTGCCAAAATGTAGCCTGAAAGATTCAACAGGGCAGTAATTGAAACCTATGATGTTTGTGCAAACCTGCTGGTGGAATAAATCCCATTGCAATCGATTTGCATTCTTTTTTGACAATCCGTGTTTTGTGAAGGATCGACAGTATGTGGGGGTGGAATGAAGGTGTCTGGGACTTAGGGAAACAAGACACATCTTTTTTCTATTGCTTACTTAAAACTCAGTTCTGTTCTTGAATGAAAAGTTGTTACTGTCATACATTAAGCAAGCCTTAACAAAAGAATACAATGTTCATTTTATTTCATTCACCAGAAGTTTCATATGAGTAGCATTATGGAAAGACAGATGCCTTTTTAATCTACTGTATTTAGAATTGTTCACAATCAGTGTTCTCCCCAGAATTTTTTTCCTGCCCGGTGGCATGAAAAAGTAGCCGGGTGGCATGAAAAAGTAGCCGGGTGAGGTAGGACGGGGAAATTTGGTGGTAAGGGAAAATGTGCACTGCATCATGCTCATTATATAGGTCAGGGATGTCTAACTTCTGTCCCACTAGATGTTTGAAAACTATAACTCCCAGAATTCCATGGTTGTAGAATGCAGGGAGTTGTAGTTTGTCAAAATCTGCAGGTAACCCATGTAACAGCAGCACAAGCACATGTGACACCCTTTTGTGGCCTTGGAGATCTTGGAAAAGCTAGTTAACGTGCTAAAATATTCTTGCAGGCGTAAAAAAGGGGTCAGGACTGAGCAGTTTTGGCGGGAGTTTTTACTGACCTATTGGCACCTATTAAACCTACTTCTAAATTCTTTTAAATCACAAGTGTTCTTTCAAGAATTTTTTTCCAGCCGGGTGGCATGAAAAAGTAGCCGGGTGGGCCGCCCGGCTAAAAGACCCTAGGGAGAACACTGACAATTATTGACCAGACATGCTGCATTTTTCTAAAATGTTAACTCTCACCTTCACTTCACATGGGGCCATATTTATAAAGCCGCGGTATCGTTTTTTAGCGATACCGCGGCTTAATAAATTTACGATCACGGTTGTAAATGTACGATCGAGATCATACATTTTCGAATGAACATTTGTTAATTAACGAACGTTCGATCGTAGAATACCGTGCAATAGTAAACTTCCGCAATGGAATTCTATGGGGATCGTAAATCTACGATTTCGTTATCGTAGATTTATGATCAGTATCGGAAATTTATCGTTAATCTCCGATCAGTTTAACAATCGTAAATTTAGGATACTGATTGTTAAAGTCGGCTTTATAAATATGGCCCATGATTTAATATTTCATTTTCTTCCTTTCAAACATTGTTCAATCAATTTCTTCTTGATTCCTATTATATAATTTACCCGCTTCCACTTTCCTTTATTTCTTATTTCTAAATCCTTCCCTTTAATGCATCCTGAGCTTACCAGCATAAAAGAAAGCACTAATTATTAAATGTCACTTATACTGGGTACAGTATATTCACAAGTCTATATCTATATGCAGCCTTGAAGTGTAATGCTTTATTTCCTCTTTTACCTATTTTACTGTTATCTTGCTCATGTCTCCATTGTAACGCTTACCCTTTGTAACAATATATTACACACAGCAATGAGGGCTGCTGCCTGCAAGCTGCTGGTGTGTACATATTTTGGCTTTAGACTTAGTGAATACAAGCTAATTTTTCCACCGCAATATATTTTTTTAATAAATAACTGCATGCCCTTGAGTCAGGCTAGATGAAATGTACTTCTTGCAAGACTGTAATCTACAGGTTCATAAACTTCGTTGACTGCTAGGTCCATGGAGATTCACATAGTTTACTACTTAATATCCTTACTTCTTTATATCCCCCAAGTTCCATATCTAACTAATTCACAGCTATCATAAAACAAGATGTTTGTGTCATGCGATCCTTTGATACCAAGATGTCTATAGATTTGCTTAAAAGGTAGGTGAAGTTTCAGTCTTAAAGGGAAAGGTGGCAACACCAGTAGAATTGAACTGACCACTTTACAAGGTACACTTGTACGCTCAGAGCTGCAGGTGCAGCATATTGACGTGAACATGGTCTTAACACAGCTCTGTGCAATGTATTTTAAAGGGGAATGTTGGAGCCTGGAAGTAGTTTTAGAAGTTTGTAGTTTGTCAAGGCAAAGGCCACCTTTGCCTTTAAGACCCAAACACATATTAAATATACATGTTGCAGTGCTAAGTACCATTGCATTAAATACAAACTGTATCAGCCTGCATCATGCTTCTAAAGAAAATACCAAGAACCTTTTGTTGTGTAGATATTATCAGGCCTATGTCATAAAAGTTCTTATGCTTAAATCTGATTGGTTGGGGCAAAATTTGCACCATTTTAAATGATAAGTTTTTTTAATACATAGGCCTGTAAATGTGTCCGGGTCTTAAAGGCAAAGGTGGGAACCCTAGTTGGAAGATTTTCTCTATGCAAAACTTCCCCCAGGCAGCCCTCCTGCTGCATTAATTTTATAGAACATGTGTGCGTTCCCTCTAACAGTGCCCCTTTAATTGGTATTCCTCCAATAATTCCTATTAATATGTACATTTATATAAATAACATGGTGCAGAGCTGCAAAAGGCATACCCTCCAAAATTCCCCTTTAATACATACACATATAGAGCATGGTGCAGTGCTGCAGGTGGATAATATAATGACTCTGATCTTAGCACAGCTCTGTGCAATGCATTTCTCTGTGTAATACATTTCTTAGCTTAGCTCTGTGCTACAGTTTGTTGTTTTTATACAGACAGCTAAATCAAAAACACACTCTTCCTACCCTCCAACATTCCCATTAATAAGGTACACTGATGAGAAATGCATTGCACAGAGCTGGTGCTAAGTTCAGGTTCACTTCTCTATCCTCCCCCTACAGTTCTGCACCATGTGGTTCCTATAAAAACACACTCTTCCTACCCTCCAACATTCCCCTTTAAGAAGCTACACTTTCCACTTATATTGCTGCAGCTGACAGGGAGAGCTAGAGACCTTCACACTACGGGACATATTTATAAAGCTGTGGTATCGCCTTCTTTAGTGATCGTTATGGCGATTATTAATTTATGATCACTAACGTAAATCTTGTAAATGTATGATAGCTAACGTAAATCTACAACCGCCCGTAGAATACCATTACGATAGTTTATTACCGCATGTTATGGTATAATACAGCCACAGTCATACAGCAACGAAAACCTGTGGCATCGCAAGTTTTTGAATACGGCCCTCCAACACTTCTGCGTTTTTTTTGCGTTTGCGATTGCGTTTTTAAAAAATCATTGAAAACGCGGCAACGCAAAAAAAACACGTTTTTTGGTGCGATTGCGATTAAAAATGCAAAACGCAATTGCACCGAAAAACGTGCGTTTTTTTTGCGTTGACGCGTTTTCAATGATTTTTAAAAAACGCATGTGTTTTCCTATACTTATTGAAGAAATCGCAAACGCAAAAAAATCGCACATGAAATCGCGTGCGTTTGCGTTGCAGTGTGGCCGTGCCCTTAAACAATATATTACAGGTGAAACATAAAAAGACACGGGTCTGTAACTGAATAGTGCAGGTTTATTGCAAAACATGCATTCTACATGTTGCTGACCCACTTGTCCTTCCTCAAGTGCTTGAGTGGGTCTGAAACATGTAGCACGCATGTTTTGAAATAAACTCGCAATATTCACAGCTACAGACCTGTGTCTTTGTATGTTTCACCTGCAATTTATTGTTTATATATCGGATTTGGTGGAGTGAAAGCCATAGGTGAGACATTATTTCAGATCCGGACACACTAGATACCCAGACCTATATACATCATACTAGAACACTGCTACTAGGAAAGGGTTAATCAGCTGCACCACCAATTTGAATATTGATGATTTAATATATTCCTACATCATAGGGGTTAAGAGGTGGGAGTGGAAATCACACAGGTGCTGAAAATTTAATCAAGGCAAAAGTACTGGCAGACAAGGAAAATGTCAGCTTTAGATTTGGGGAACAAACAGAACCTAAAAATAGCTCAAAGAGGTAAAGAAAAGGCCCCTGAGTGGAATCTTCCATGCTGAGAAGGATGTTGAGGCAAGTACTTTCTAACTTAAAGTTTGGTTTTTTGGGTTTAGTTCTTCTTTAAAGTGAGTAAGAGACATTCAGGAAGAAAAAATACAGCGTACATTCTGATTGGAGTCATACATTTGCCATAATCAGTTTAGCTCTGTAGTCCCAAGCCTATTTTCCTGCTCTAATACTAGATTAAGTTTGCTGCCTTTCACTAACGTTCAATTTTAACCCTATAATTTTACTTTTTCACTTCTTGTTTTGCAATCTTGCTCGGTGTCTTTTTTTTTCCCATTCAGAGTTCAATGTTTTTTACGTCTGACTGCTGCTTGTTTTGCCATCTGGTCTGTTTTTTTCTTTTGTAATTATTATTTAATTATTACTGCAACCATCCTATCCTGCGCCTGTTCAGTTGATGATTACCTTTCTAGGCTAGTAACCATCACTGTTCTGCACCTGTCAGCCTTTATAGCCAGATTTCCATTCTATACTGGGGGTTTTCCTTGTTGGAGAGAAAAACTAATACTGAAAGATGAAACAGTCGTAGATGTCAATGTTCTGTTTAAGCACCATTATGACATGGTGTTATGTTAACACTGAACCCATTTTAAGTTGTGGTGTGTTGATACATGGTATAAGGCAGCTGCCAGGCAAACTGCATTATTTTTACACCTTCACAATATATATGTGATCATGTCGAATTTCTATTCAAACTTTTCATAAGTATAACGACAATGGCTTACTGCATTCATATATAGTGTACATAATACTGCTCTAGGCTAGTACATAACAAAAAATATTTTGTTTTACTGAGATAAATTCAGCTTTTTTATTGCATTAATATTATTCCACAATATATTTACCTCCCAGCCCGATAAATATAACTGGTATACTAGCTTACTGTCACATTTTTTAGATTAGATTACCATAAAATACTTTATATAGTGATTTCATTAATAGCAGAAATGTCATTTTTATCTTCTTCAAAATATCAATCTTTGAAAAAGCCAAACTTACTAAATCTATTCCCAAGACATTTATAGCTGTGAAAGTCTGCCATGAATTTGGATGTAAGACTTTTAGGATCTTCTCTGCCAACAGAGAAATCTACTGAATGCCGAAAAGAATTATACCTTGTAAATGATTGGTAAAATGTTACACTCCTAAACACTGTGCCTCCCTTTCATTCCGCCACAATAATAGAGCTTTGTGTTTTATTGACAGAAAGATAAATACGTTTGCTAGAATTTGCTGAAGATGTTAAATACAATATTTTTAGATTCCAGCAGGTGTGTTTAATCTCACTGCATCATAACTATAAGTTCATGCTTCACTTCTCTAGCATTTTACTGCATAGATTTGATCTTCGATAAACATCTCAAACTGTTTTTTTATCTTTCTGTGATAAAGATGCCCTTTAAATAATGTTAGCATATGAAACAATTTTAACTGCTCATATATTCTCTCATTTTAAGCACAACAAAGTAACTTAAATTCCAGACAGCCAACCCAGAATTCTTAGGTGACCATAACCTTTCTGAAAGTTTGATTTTATTTCATGCAAGGATTAGTTCAGAGGCCTTAAGCACTTAAAGAGCATGTGTACCTGTCAGGAACGTGTGTAGTGACTTGGAAAGAATGGGTTAACTATTGGTATTAGTTCTTGCAAAGGACCGATAAAAATACCATTCCACCCTGGAACAGTCCTATTGTTTATGTTACGATTAGTGAAGCATGGAACCAGATCTTCTTTTCCAGAAAAATGTGGGGCTGAACCGTGTATCTGGAATTCTCTTCAGCTAGGGGTCTAGTTGGTACCCTAAGAGGTCATTTTAAGGACATCCATACATGTAAAATAAATGTATTTCGGTACTGGAATATGTAAGACAGAAACCAATATTATACTTGTGAATGGAAAAGTAGGCCCATTAAAATGATACCCAACATGGAGCCCTTATTCACTTACCAAGGCGAGTTATTAATATCTTGGGAAATATGGATTACACACAGGTCATGTTTGGTATTGTAGGAATTGATAATTAATACAGGAGAGGAATATGTGGTCAATATCCCAATACAATGTAAATATCTACATTTATATGGAGTCTGCCTAACTGAGGAGGAATGAATGCTTTTGGCTAGTCGTAAATCTGGACATTCCTAGACACTCCCACCTCCTGTATAGCCCAGAGAAGGGGGGTAATTCATGAAATGGTTTAAAAATCCTTGTAGACCCTATAACTTTGTTCATACTGAGGGGACATGCTAAAACCGTGTGTATGGACCCGATGTTTCTTCCCGCCCCGGGATACAGGACTTCTTCTAGTGAGTAGGGTCTGTGAATATTTTTATCCTGTTTATTTTATATAACTGTTGTACCTATTGTATGTCATTTTATTATAACACCATTTTCTTTTATTTTTGTATTATATGCACTGTCTACCTTTTGGAATATTAAATCTAGAATTTAATTTAAGTTTTGTCTAAAAGAACTCAGTTAGCCTCTGATAAGTTTGTATGTGGTTGGATGAAGTGTTTTGCAGTGTAAATGCTGTGACTGCTTGTGAAGGACTGATGCTAATTAACCAGTTAGTTGCTGGAGTGAATGTTGTAGTGTTAAGCATTTAGCTGCCAGGGCAGGGGTGTGCATAGTCAGTGAGAGTCAAGAGTGTTTTTGGGGCATCTTTAAGGCCATAACTTAAAGTGGTGGCAGCGAGTACCGATTGATTGGTCAGATAACGTGCCCAGTGAACTGGCTTTCGTAACATGTACCCTTAAACGAAAACTGGTAATTTGTCAGTATCTGACTGCAATCCCAACTGCTTTCTTATCTGGTTTATTCCATGCATTTGTAATCAGATATTTAATGATAATTTCTATTCCTTTCTGGCAAAGGTATCTGCCACCTCCCTCTGAGCTTTTTATAAGCTTGAACATGTGTAGAGGAGGCAGCAGGTGAAACAACGGTCAATCATTGACTGTGATATCAGTTGACTGCATGAAAAAAGTGATCAACATACTCTGCCAAAATGGGGACAATAATTATACTTAATACATAAATATTTGGTTATTAATGCAGGGGCAGGGCTACTAACTTCTAGCTGTGCTATACCATCTAATATAGGCTGATTTCCCTGCTGCAGCTGTAAGTAACTTTTACTATGCTGTATTTTGCTACTTATATAATATTCAATACACCTTACAATCTACACTACAGTTTTACAATATATGCATACGTTATCCCCCATCTCCTATAAACTTACAAAACTATTTATGGACTAGGATGAACCAAGGCAGCCCATAAGCATGCCGAGGCATGGGGTGGGGGAGCTGAGACACTGTGGTAGCTGTTCAAATCTCCCTCAGCATCTCTGAGGGATTTGATTGGTCTCTGGGGGGTCTGGCAATTTCAACACTCCGTTGGTGACAACTGTCACCAAGGTGTGATTGGTTACCCCTTGTCTCCGCCTCACCCAAAGCCACTCCTGCAGGGCTATAAAAGAAAAGTCTGTACCTGGGTCCCCTTTCAGTCAGCTGTGAGCTTAAGAAATCCCACCACAACTCTGCAGGATGGCTGACATCTCCGCCAGGATCGCCGAATGGATCAACCTCTCACGGAGCCCAGAGGAAGCAGAGCAGTCCCTGATGGCCTTCATCGCCTCCCGTGCCAATCCTGCAAGTGAGCGGGACATCAGCGAGCAGGAAGCAGAAGCATCAGAAGAAGCGGCCAATCCGGACAAGGTAAGGGCAACTGCAAAGACGTCGGCTAAGAAGAGGAGGTCCCGTGACGTCAACAGAGGCGGGTGAAGCAGGGCACTGGCAACCAATAAGAGCGGGTGCGGGATGGTCGAGCCTCCGCTGTCAATCAACTTGCAATCTCCAAAAAAACAGCTGCAGGCAAACAGATGTGCAACGGAGGCAGGCTTACAATGCTGCCTCCATCTGATGGGACACCTGCAGCATGGAAAAGGAGAAAGGGGGCAGGCAGAGCAGGAAGGCACATCTGGCCATCTGTCTCTCCCCCTAGAGCTGTGACCACCACAACTGCTGCAAACAGCAGAAAAAGAGCTGTATACTCCGCACCCAATGTTAAACAGACCACTGATGCAAGTGTGTCTGGTAACAGGTGCATTTCTCCCCCACAGGTACAACCACAATCTTCAAACCTTTGCTTTCCAGAGGCAGATAGGCCATCGGGGCAGGATACCAATGCATCTACAGCTGAAAGTTCCACATCATTGTCCTCAGCACAGATACCTGAATCATGCCAGTCAGCAGTACCCCTCACAGCATCTATTCTAACTGAAGGGAACTCAGACCCCGCCAAGGCTGCAGGTAATTACAATGAATAATTGATGTATTTTAGAGGCAATCAATATGCTCTCTTCTGCTCTTGTAAAATTTTACGAACTTTTTAACTCAATGCAAGCAAATAATTGTACTTCAGCTAACATTAGTGCAGTTAAAGTAGCCCTAGTCAAGCCGAAAATCCTAGAAAAAAACCCACAGTATTACCTGTCCCCAAAGTTTGCTTAAAGGACACACACAACACCATTAGGCCTGCAGTTATCTGCCTCTTTAAGGGAAAAAATAGTAAAAGGTGATTACTTGGGTTTACTAACATCATTGCCAACAATTAAAAAAAATAAGATCTAATGTGGTGCCTGACAACCTTAAATTGGTTCTTTTAAACTTTTGATAAAGTCAAAACAAAACTACAAAAAGAAATTTTCTAGAAGCTCAGGATTCTAGAAAGCCTATTACCCTCCCGCTACTACACAGATTGATAGGAGTGCTTCCTTTAGTCTGCCTAAATGCTTATGAGGCTATTTTATTATGTTATGACCTTTTTCGCAGCCTTAAGAGTAAACGAAGTGGTGTCTCCTAGCAAAATAGTAGCTGGAGGTCTGGATGTTGATTGCGTTAAAATGGTAATCCGAAAATTCGTTAATCCCAATCTTTGCCCCATAAAATGCTACCGGGAATATGTCTCAATCCGACCACAAGTAACGGGCCCCTTCTTCATTCACCAACACAGATCCTTTGTCTCAAAATTTCAATTCTCAAAAGCTCTTAAATTTTCACTGGAGACCCTTAAGTTTCCTATCTTAGACTTTACTTCACACTCATTCAGAATAGGTGCGGCAACCCAAGCCTCCCTTCTTGGTATGGATACCGCCATCATCAAAAGGATAGGCTGCTGGGAATCCGTTCGGTATAAATTGTATGTTCGTCCCAACTTAATGAACTAAAATGAATCAGCTCATCTCTTTTAGGTCCATTGATCAGCATATGGATTGTTTATTGGGCAAAGCAGAGAGCTGAAAACAGAATATATGGAATAAACCTTGGCTTTGATGCAAGAAAATACAGAATTCAGTGGATGGGTATTAGAGGGCTCAATTGGGATAAACTTTTTTCAGCTTTGTCTCGCCTGCAAGCTATGTGGGGATTTCCAGATGTAATTTTAATTCATTTAGGAGGAAATTAAATTGGCAAAAAAGCTACAATCTCGACCATTAGAGCATTGAAAAATGATATTGCCGAACTTAGGCTCTTAAGGCCTGATGTGTTTCTGATATGGTCCGAGATCATTCCCAGACTAGTTTGGTTTTCTCCTTCATTGAAACCGCCTGAAAGAAGCAGACGTAAAGTCAATCTGTCTATTAGTAAGTTTGACAAATCACTTAATTTTTGTTCATATAGGCATAAGGAGTTGGAAGGTGGTAAAATTGGCCTCTACAGAGATGATGGCATACATCTGTCAGACATTGGCTTAGACATCTTCAATGTCGGTTTACAGCCATAGAAAAAGCCTGGTTTTGGATTAGGCCAGGCTCAATTTAATGGGTTTAAACGAACCCGGCGTGGCCAAAGTAATCGAAAATGTAAAAATTGCAGGATCCTGGCTGAATATGAATGCATTAAGGCAGAGCCGAATTTGATTGATTAACACAACTAATAGGGCAACCCGCTGGGGTTTTTAATCAGGAGTTGGCTTGGGATTAACATATACTGTATGTTTAAAAAGTTGTTTTTTAAAATGTTTGAATTTCTAATAGTTTTTGGTTTAAAATAAAACTGTTGCGGCCATTTTCACCACATCTCTGTCTCTGAGTTTTATTTATTATTATTTATTCATTTTTATTGTTATATACCATGTAAAATGTGTGGGATCCATCATCCCTACAGCATGAACCAAGCCAGCCGAGGCATGGGGTGAGGGATGGTTAACACATTCAAAAAGCTGAGACACTGTGGGAGCTGTTCAAATCTCAAAATAGGGCCCAATGTACTCTTTTTATTCAACCTGTGGGTGCTTACTCCTCTAATGTCCAACCTCCATGGACAATAGTCCAATCTTAGAGAAGAAAAAGTTGAGGGTCGCACTCCAAAATCAATACTTTATTAAGTGACCAACATCAAAAAACACAATGTATTGGGGGATAAGGTGCCCCCTTCCACCTGAGAAAGGGGGCACCTTACCCCCCGAAATGTTGTGTTTTTTTATGTTGGTCACTTAATAAATTATTGATTTTGGAGTGCGACCCTCAACTTTTTCTCCTTTTAGAGCTGTTCAAATCTCCCTTAGTGTCTCTGAGGAATTTGATTGGTCTCTGGAGGCCTAGTAATTTCGTCACTCCCTTGGGGACAACTGAGTCTCTGGGGAGATGTTTCAAATCTCCCTCAGCCTCTCTGAGGGATTTGATTGGTCTCTGGGGGTTCTGGCAATTTCATCACTCCTTTGGTGACAACTGTCACCAAGGTGTGATTGGTTACACCTTGTCCCAAACTCGCCCAAAACCACTCCTGCAGGGCTATAAAAGAAAGGTCCGTACCTCGGTCCCCTTTCAGTCAGCTGTGACCTTAAGAAATTGTGGAATTAGTTTTCTTTGTCGCAACACTTTGACAAAGGCCAAAGTAATTGAAAATCTAAAAATTGCAGGCTCCTGGCTGAATATGAATGCAATAAGGCGGAGCCGAATTTGATTGATTAACACGACTAATAAGGCAACCTGCTGGGGGTTTTAATCAGGGGTTGGCTTGGGATCAACATATATGTTTAAAAAGTTGGTTTATAAAATGTTTGAATTTCAAATAGGTTTTTGGTTTAAAATAAAAATGTTTTGGGGCCATTTTAACCACATCTCTGTCTCTGAGTTTTATTTATTATTATTTATTCATTTTTATTGTTATATACCATGTAAAATGTGTGGGATCCATCATCCCTACACTATGTAATTTACATTAAAAACAACAGTGAACCATTTTATAAATGCTATAGCACCAGTTTGGTATTCCATACAACATGTTATATTACTTATTATAATATACAACTAATATAACATTAACATTTATTAAATTATATATTATTAACTGAGAATAAGAAGACAACAATAAAGGGGCAGTCGTTCTGCATTTCTACATTAAGTACTGATAAGAATAAACAGATGAGCTATAACTGTGGTGCCCATTTCCCTTGATGCTCTAATCACATGCTTATTATCTGACCTCCTTGTTGTGCCGATCAAAACTATTGATGGAAAGAGACTCATGAAACTTTGACTGCCAAAACCTGGTTTTAAGGGTAAACATTTTGTAGCTTCAGAGTGGACATTTAATTTTTGACAGCTGAAATTCCATGCAGGAACTGTGTGGGTCCAATCTATAATTACCAGCATAACAGAAAGATTGATCACAAATGTCCAGCTTCCCAAAATATTAGTTGGTTTAAAAATGAGGCAGGTCAGAACATCAGAATTAGGTTAGAGATGATTTACATGGGGCATTTTGCATCAGGTAGATCCTATTCCAGGTGGGTCAAATGCTGAATTAAAGGGTGGATCAAATTCGTTCCACCATATCTATTTAAATTGTCACCTGTGAAATACTTTGACCAGAACACTTCAAATGTTGTCAAGTTAATCAGAATGTTTTTTGTTACAGATTACAGATTGTTTCTATTGTTACAGATTAAAATGATCACATGGTAGGTTTCTATGTTTTATTTCTGACTCGTTTTTTTTAAATTCTGCATGGTAACATTTTTTGTGCTATTATTTAATAATTTGTAGGGTTTGCCGGTAATATTCAGTGTGAGAAATTATGAATGGCTTAAAGGTTAAGTTGGGTAAGCAAGATCATTGGTTGGAATATTTCCTTTTAGGTTAGGGCCATAAATATCAATAACGGCCAAGGGAATTCTGACTTTTTTTAACTGTGTAAATATTTTGACCTGAATGTGAATTATTCTGGTAGCATTTTTATTAGGAATATTTTAGCTTATTTACTAAGGGGGTTTTATTGACTACACAGTTTAGAATTTAACGACAATAATGTACATAGTATAACATCTAGGGTTAATATACTAATGTGTATTCCCTACATAGAGCAAAAGTGTTTTGTTTGGGCAATTAAAATTGGAAAGATTGATAATACACACAGCATAACAATTTGCAGCTCCTAGATTTATTGACATTGAAAAGCAGTGAGTATTGATCTCCATTTGTCTTCTTACAATTGCTTCTGATTCAATTAAGAGCTATAAATTTGATGTAGATCTTCTAATGCCTTCCATAAGCTGTTTATGCAAGTTTGGAATAATAATAATAACTGATGTTTTTCCAAAATGCTAAATATGTAAGTAAAAAAAATCATCTGGTAAGTACAGATGGTTATCTTATAATACATAAATAACATGCAAGTCATGTAAGGGGAAGTATTTAACACTTCTTTGCAATAAGTTTAGATTCAAACCTCTGTCTCAAATACCAAAGTAAGAAAACTTTATATTTCAATTGGATTTCTGTTGCTGTTGACACAAAACATAATTTTCTACATTAGTAGGATCTGGAAATGTTTGAAACTGTTGAGTTTCGAACTGTTGAACTATTTGAACTGTTGAAAAAACGAACCCATAGAAGTCTATGAGAGAAAATGTTTTAAAAGTTTCTGTCCATTTGGAGGGACAAATAGTAATAGTAGGTTACTGTAAATGACACAGAAACCTGAGGAATGGTCTGGGGAACCCGTAAATATAACTAAAACTTATTTTAAAACTATCTCTCCTCAAGATCGGGCTGTTTAGGATCTTCTGCATTCTATTTTCGAGAGTTACCGAAATCGAGCGCTACTTTTGATTTCGATGATTATCAAAAGTTCGATAAAAATCGAAAGTTCTGAAAATCCGGGTTCCGTGAAATCCGGGAGTTCGGAAAGTTTCGTTGGGACTTTGAAACCCTCAAATTCAATTCGAAACTGGGTTCTATTCAAACCCACATTATATGGCGCTGGTATTTGGCAAGGCTTATCTGCTAAATTTGTTGGTGATATTGATGCATTGTACTGTAGTTATAACATAGATATTATGCCAGATTAAAGCAGATAGATTCTATAATTTTTGTGTATTCTTTAACTATGAATTTGGATAATTATTATAAATATTTTTCATTTATTTATTCTGTTTCAATGAACAATTTTAAATTTTAATTTGCAAGTGAAACTTTCTGATACATCACCGGAACACATTAGAATAAGCGTAAGATGATTCTTGCATGTCGATATGTATTACAAACCTAGATAGGGAGATTTACCGAGAGTCATAATTGCTCTGGGTAATTCTCCTTTCCCCAAATCAATATGGATTTTGTGAATTTGCGGCTTTGGGTAAATCCTGAAAGGGCAAAATCAAAATAGAATATCTACCTGAGTGCCACTTCTATGGAGCAGTATAATATCTGTAGCAGAGCTGTATATAGCTGTATATATACATTATACAGTATATGTGCAATAGGTACAAATATCCTCCGGAGTCCTTGAATTGATAGTGTTTGGTAATAAAATTCAATGTGTGTAGGTCAGAGGTTAGAGAAAACACCTCTGACTTACCTTCTTTCCATCCTGGAATCTTCTTGTATAAGGGGTGAGGGGGGGGGGGGTTGGAAATCGTAGAGTGAGCTGGATCGATGTAGATGTAGTCAGAAGTTCTCTGTAGTGCACTGATCTCCACCTGCCTTGTTAAGTATAAAGCCATACAGGTACTTTAAAGGGTGTTTCAAAAATAAGACTTAGGGCATGGCCACACTGCGCCGCAATCGCGATCGCACATGCAATTGTGCACGATTTCGCTGCATTTGCGCATGTAATTTCTTCTTTTGAGATCCGGAATCGCATGTGATTGTGCTTTAAAATGGTGATCGCATGCAACTGCGTATCGCAAACGGAATTGCCGTGTTAGAAAAAATTGGCATGTTAGAAAAAAAAATCATGGGCGCAATCGTAATAGGGGCATTTTTATAAAGGTTTGTTACATTTTTCTCCACCTCCAGTGTCGAAAAAATTACCGCCACTTTTCGCCATACATCCCAGCGGTAACCGCTCAATCATATTTATAAAATGGCAAAAAGTGCGTTAAGTTCAGCCATTCAAAATTGCCAAGTCTGAGGTGGCGAAAACGTGAAAGTGGCCATTAATCAAGCCTGTCAATGGGTCCAAGGAAGGTGTCGGTACATTGTGGAGTGTTTCTCAATTCTAATAAGTACCCAGGGGGTTGTTAGACTATTTTTCGACATTTACAGTATTACCATCTGCGATTTCCGATTTTCTAAGGTTCCGGTTTTCTTTATTTACCATTCTAGTCAAATGGGGGCTTAAGGGACATATTTATAAAGGGGCATTATTTTCGCAGTTTTTTTCCACCAGACTTTACCACAATTTTTTAAACTTACAACTTTTCTTTTTGTCGTAGTTATTAAAAAGTCAAATTTTCATCAAAGGCGAAAATTACATGGCTAAAAGTAACACCAATTATGCTGAAAATGTGCGAAGTTCAGCGCACATGATGGTAAATAGGTGAAACTCCCTGGTGGCTATCAAATTGGTTAAGACCTGCTGAACAACGAACTAAATTTGTGCGACGAATGGGCGTTTTGGACGAGAATCGCGTGTGTGTATTCGTTCGGTATGGGGTTGTGCGGCGATCTATCTGGCAGATCGCGGAACGACCCCCGACAGAATGAATACCGTTCACAATGAAAACAAGTGGTTTTATAAATACAGTGAAAAGAACGCTCTTTGCCATTGCGTTTTTTTGCAATAGTAAAATAGCGATCGTTTATAAATATGCCCCTTAGTTTTTTTGGTTTAATTGATGAATAGGAGGTAAAGGCCTCCTAATCAACTTCCCTTTAATAAAGGCAATGCCTCATTAAGTTCCCCTAAAACACAAATAAAGTTTACTCCTGTATTTTTCATTTCTGTACATACTGCACACACCTCACTGCTTATTTATGTTGTACTGTGCTCCAGCTAAAAAAAGTAGACTTGGCTTGTTTTTTTTCTTCCTGTAACTAATAAGGACTAAATGCTGAAATGCCCTGTGCTAAAGGGTAAGCTCTTCTATATAAGTGTGCGCAAAGTTTTTCATGTATACTGCGACATATAAATACTAACATACTGTATAGCAGCTCTTTATTTGTTTTTTCCCTTTAATATCATGGTGGTTCCCTACTATATCCAGACCTTGGGAGTACGTTATATGTCTCGTGAAATTGACATATACCTAGTATTCACAGACATCACAATTTGTTGATATGTTGTTTTTCACACAGCACAATCCTGTGAGAGGCTATCAGGGAAATGTGATAAAAGTTCTTTTCGTTAAAAATGCTGCTAATTTTTCCCCAACCAATCAGATATTCGCTTTCAAATGGTAAATTAACATCTGGTTGGTTTTGGCAAAATTAGCACCATTTTTAATGATAAGAACTTTTATTACATCTCCCTGTATGTGCGTTTAACGTAAACGTATATTTTCATGACTTCAAATGTCACATATGTCACATATGATTTAATGTACCCCCTACTTTAAATTATTAGGATATTAGATGTCACATCGGAGTTCCGTTCCCTTTATAAAAGCACTCGGCCTGCGGCCTTGTGCTTCTATATGGTCACGGGACTCCTCGGTAATATCTAATATCCTTATAATTTACAGTAAGGGGTTCATTATCTACTATATATTACACTGTAAGAGGTGTATTATCCATTATATTACACATTGTTTGGATCTTATCCTACACATGCTTTACTGGTATTTGACCAGATTGCCACTGTGTAGATTTTATATATATTCAGGTCTTAAAGGGAGAGGTGGCAACCCTACTCTTTTAACTTATAACTAATAAACAGATAATTACTGTTAAACTGAATCTTCCTATGTTGTGCGAGAGTTTTGATGCTTGTGTTGTATCATTTCTATTCTACAAAGAAAGATTAAAAATATTGATCTTAAGCTTTCAAGCAGTGTCAAAACGGCCTAATGCTTTGATTGTGTGTTTGCTACAAGCAGATATTGACTTTGCTTTACTAATGGCAATTCTGTTAAAATAGATGTAACATAAAGCTGTCATAGAAGTTCAGCAGCAGCATTGACTTAAAGGACAACTAAAGCTCCAGAACAACACTGAACCAGAAGGCAGAACACCTTGATACATAACCAATAATCTGTATCTTACCTCTCGTTTTGATACGGGCGGTGGGAAATTTACCTAAATAACATATGGTTTGTGCTTTACTTTACAGCATTCTAGTATCATACAGTTTGGTCAACGACCATTATGTTCTGCACATGCTGAGTCCTTAGCTATGGCAGAAACTTGTTACAGTTGGTCACACCCATGAATAATCTCTAGCCAATCCTTTTACAGGACAGATAAAGCAAGGAAGCATGTGACTGAGGTTAGGGGGTGTGGTCTGGCACTGCACGCACATACACACAGATACTTCATCCAGTTCTTAACAGGCTTACATTTACTTTAATACAATTTGCTGAAGTGGGATTTTATAGCTCATTGGTGTTTTAGGGGGGTTGTTTTCAGATTCTGGAGTATAAAAAATTGGGTATAGTTCTCCTTTAATGAAAGAATAACATTTTATAAATAAAGGGGTTTACTTACAGTGGAATTTCCTAATTAATCATTTGTTTGCTACAATAATAATTCTTATGGTAAGAAGAGAGAGAGAGACAGAGGGGAGAGAGAGCACTTAAAAGTTTTCTAATGTGAAAAGTAATTTATAGGGAGACGATATTAAAGTTCTTATCATTAAAAATGGTGCTAAATTTGCCCCAGCCAATCAGATGTTATTTACGATATGAAAGCTAAAAAAATTAGCACCATTTTTAATAAGAACATATATTACATCTCCCTGTTAGTATCTGTAAAAAGGAAGCTGTGTTGTCTATCTATCTATCTATCTATCTGTATAAGTCAATGTATGTATGTTTGTATGTTCCAGAAAAACTTCCAAACGGCTGGGGTGGGAAGGCTACTTTACAACTTTTATAAATGCCTCTGTACCCCTTTTTTCAACATTTTTTAAAGGATAACTGTTTTACCTCGAAGCATTTTTAAAAAAAAAATTACTTAGAGTAAAGGTATGCAGCCCTCCCCATACATTTTTTTTTCCAGATTTCAAGCCTCTCTCTGCCTTCAATTAGCCTTCAATTAGCCATGCTGTGAAGGGGGCGTAACAATTCTGTCTGCCACTGTCACTCAGAGCTAGCATGTGAAAAAAGCACCCCTCCACTCATCAGCTTGATTAGTATCCTAGCAACCGGACATTTCAAGTTTGTTTAACCGGCAGAGGAGGAGGAGAGAGGTTGTAACAGACATTCCCACCAGCAAATGACAAGTGAAATGTTAATCATGGCCCTGGGCCGTCTAGGAGGCGGGCTTTAAGCACTCATCTTTGCTGTGTGATATCTAAGGGAGGGCTGCACAGCTGTAAATGTGATGATTTCAGCTGCTGGAAGTGTGGACATGTAATGGGGTTGATGTTTTTTTTTTATATTGTTGTCCTAGCCTTTGTGCTGCCATCTGGTGGTGAATTAAGTAAATCAAGTTAAATGCACACCTTTCAAATATCACAGATTGTTCAGGGCAATACAAAGCTTTTCAGTTTGTTCTGTTGTTGCTGTGATAGGAGGAGCTGTCAATCCCGAGGAGCAGTAACATGTGATGAAACAATGTCATGTGACCACACAATCGGTCAATTCCTCTCACTTGTGGTTTGCCCAGAGTCAAGATTGAGAGGTAAACTAACCAATCCAAGATAAGGCTCTTGTACTAGGGATTGGGCAGGCAGCTATTCATGAAGATAAGTTTTCAGCAGTACGTACAGTATGGTGCAGAGTTCAGAGAAGGCAGAGTGTTCAGAGAAGGAAATATGTAGTTTTACTTAAGGAAAGACAATGAGAGCTGTGAATGGGATGACACTGCAATACAACTACACTGCAAGGGGTTCATTTTACTTCACACTTTGTGTTTATTTTTCCCACAAACTACTGAAACCTCAGTATTAAAGTTCATGTACACACTTTTCACTCACCTTCCTTTTCCATGTGTCATTTTTGCAAGCAAATTGTGTTTTCTGGGGGACATTGTATGACAACAATCCAATTTGATCGATAGCAGTAAAAAATAAATTAATGTGAGATATTGTAACCCATTGTTAAAGGGGAAGTTGATGCAATGCAAGCTAAAGGGGAAGTTGATGTGATACATGCTAAAGTGGAAGTTGATACCATACGTGCTAAAGGGGAAGTTGATGTGATATGTGCTAAAGGGAAGTTATTGCGATGCGAGCTAAAGGGGAAGTTAATGCGATCTAAAGGAGAAGTTGATGCAATATACCTTAAAGTAGTAATTGGTGCGATACGTGTTAGAGGAAAAGTTGGTGTAATACGTGTGTAATTCAATGTGTAGTGGGTAACCTGAGGGGTGGTGCTACCTGTCTCTACAGGGTCCTGAGCCTCTGCTTAATGGGAGAGTGGGTCCTGTCTAATTTGGTGTGCCCCACCCACCCTTGGGAATATAAAAACATCCCCTAGTGTGACCAATAAACAACATTAGAATAAAAACAACAGCAACAGATAATATAACAGTGCAAGGACTTTTAGTATAATGTAATGCAAAAGATAATGCAAAACTGAACATATATATATATTGTGAAATACAATATTAATAATATGGTTTTAATAATACATATAACCATATAGCATTGCAGTCTCCAGTGTCCAAGTGTCCCTGGGTAGCGCTACCCACACCTGTTGCAGGCCTGTGGGTTATGTATACATTGTAAGACACCTGTTACTTAATGGTGCACAGAAAGTGAAATTAATGGCAATTCCATATCTTTATTTATTTGGGCACAGATAATCCTTGGCATGGTGAAACATTTTTTGCCAACAAATTTTGACATTTTACAATATCCCCTTATTGCACAACAATAACCCCCCCCCCCCAAATGTTGTGAGGTATGTTAATAGGGGGTGAGATTTTCCCTAGAATCCTGCATTGTGTCTTCTTTCTTTATATTATATACACAACTATAACTGTGCCATGGGTTTGGGGGTATTTATATAATGATGGTGCCAGAGGGTATGCGCTTTCTGTGCCAACTATAACTGTGCCACGCAGTTATAGTTTGCATAGCACATACCCCCTGGGCGTGGCACCACCATCATACATATGCCTCCCAGGCTCCCCCCATGGCACAGTTCACACAGTTTCTTAGAATTGGTTTGGTAGCAAATACTTCCCCTGGCACGGCACTAGCATCACTCAGCCAATGAGCCAACCCCCCACAGGCCACAGGCATAGTCGGCAATGACTCTAAGACACTTAAAATTTAATATATTATTTTATTATGTATGCATTGCTGCATTATTCATTATTGACAATTGCTGCTAACTTAACTTGTACTCAGTCTTCTGCACTAACCTGCAGTGCTGTGCAGCCAGGGAGATTAAATTAGGTCCTAGGGAACTTGGAAGACAGTCACAGTACAGTCACTCCATCTGTCCTGCGTAGGCCTGCTCTAGTGCTCTTCGTGAGCAGGAAGCTGTATGCACGCAGACGCGGAGGGCATGTACCCACGTGGCTGATGCGCCATGTGCACAAATACGCATGGTGGAGTACTAGACAGTGGAGGATACTCAGGACAGGAGAGATTCGTCAACATGATCAGGAAGAGCTGGAGGTCACTGTCCATTGTGGTCCTGAGCTTAACACACTGACTGGTGGCACAGTGCTGATAAGGGCAAATGGTTTAAAACCGAATTCCGGCATCTATAATAAGGTGATGCTATTTTACTGTCTTGTGATAGGTGGCTCTGTTCATTTTCTGTTCTGGTTACAGCAACTCTTCTAATTTTTTAGTCCCCCTTTTTTACTCTAATTATGATTAGCAAACTTTAGCATTTCTCATACTTGCACACTGGATCATTATAGCAGGCTTTCTCACTTACCCCCAGCCCATTGGTTTTTTAAAATGAGGTAAGAGGGCATTCATCAATTGCTTTATGTAAAAGGCACAGGACCTCCAATTAAAGGGCCATGTTGGGAGTACTATTACCACATGGAAGCTTGACCATGCTTCCTAATAAATACATTTAACAGAAGGGCTGTGGAAGGACTCCTTAGGCTAAATTACAACTATATTTTGCAGAAGTGCTACTGATCTGGTCAAACATTTATACAAACAAAGAAAATATTATCAATGCACATTCCTAGGCCCCATACAATATCATTATCTGCACACTGGCATACATTATAAACATTATAAACAAAGGTGTTTTAGTATACAGTACTGTGATCACATAAATCAGCTTGCTATATTGGTCCAGTGCGCAAGTATGAGAAATGCTAAAGTTTGCGAAAAGTGATGAAAGTAACAACCTTCTAGTCTTGAGTTACCTTGACGTGGTTGGAAGGCTTTTCGTTCATGTGATCACAGTAATGTAGACTAAAACCCCTTTGCTTATAATGTATGCCAGTTTGCAGATATTATGAATATGGGGCCCAGGAATGTGCATTGATCTAGATCTTTTACATCTTTGTATAAATAATTGAGCAGATCAGTAGCACTTCTGCCAAATTTCATTTAAATTTAGCCCAAAGAGTGCTCCCACAGTCCTCCTGTTGTATGTATTTCTTAGGAAGTGTGGTCAAGCTCCCATATGGTAGTAGCACCCCCTTTAATTGGAAGTCCTTTAATTAAATGCACTAAATGGATGGCCTCTTCCCTCACTATAAAAAGCCAATGAGCAAGGAAATAAAGCCTGGTATAATGATCCAGTGTGCAAGTATGAGAAATGCAAGCGTGAGAAGTGTTAACAAGTGCTAAAAATGCACTTGTAAGCACTTTACGCATGATCTATAGTAACAGGCCTCTACTTTTGGGAGTGTTTGTCTCTATGTGTTATTCTCACTCTGCAGGCGTTCCTTTGCCAGCTAACACATTGGATGGTATTGCTAGTTTTCGGGATCACGTTTTACAATTGTAGTGACACTTTGTGTTATTCAGCTAATTAGCACTTTGTTGCTTGGTATCCGTTTAGTGTTTCTTTTATATTTGCTGGGCTTTTACACTGTAGGGAAATCTTATTCCCTCACCTAGGAGTGATATGCTTCATGGTCCTGCTTCAGTGATTGGTTGGAGTATTAGCACACCACGGCACGTCACCCACCTCTAGCTCTAACATGGGCAAGGAACAGAAGACTCTGCTGCTGAAATTCTTTCCTTTACTGACACTGGGAGCTGACATGCACTGCAGCCTAAACTAAAATAATTTGTGAGAATGTGAGGTCAGTAATGAGGCTTTGGAGACACTTCCTCAGTTTAAACCTTTAAAACTTTGTGCTGCCTGCCTTGGCTGACATGCTAAAAGATTTTTTTTGGGGGGGGAGTAGCATGGGCTTATCTATGAAACTACTGTACATGCATTGTTCTGCTCTGGGCTCCCTTCAAACTCCTGCAAAACTGTCAGATTAATAAAAGCAGCACATCAGTGTCTAACGTTTAGCAGATTACTTACTGACAGTCTGTGCAGCACATTGAAGGAAGCTGAGAGCAGAGCAATATATGGGGGGTCTTGGGTATATAATCATATTTATTATTAGTCAATAAATTAGCCTCCAGATCATTAGCCAGTGTTATTAGCCCTTCAGATCATTACCCAGTATTGTCAGCCCTCCAGATCACTATCCAGTTTTATTAGCTCTCCAGATCAATAGCCAGTGTTAAGTCAGCCCTCCAGTTACTTAAGCCTTGTACACACGTACAATTGTACCACCGACAAACGACCCCTAAGCGCAAGGCACACATATGATAAACACCCGTTTCGGACAATAATCGCACGTGTGTATGCATTCTGTTGGTGTCGTTGATCCCTCAAACCGAATGCATACCCATGTGCGAATATCAGCTGAAACGGCCTTTTGTTGCGTGTGTGCACACGCTCGAGGGTTGTTTGTGGAAGGTAAAACTGTATGTGTTTATGAAGCTTTGGTCTGTTAGTTATCTTAACCACATCATACAATATACTTGACAATATTGCAGGCAACCATGTAAAACAAGAATAGAAATATTAAAAAAAGGCATAACTTAAACAAAGTGTGTGTGATCGTAGCAAAGTTGTTTTTGCCCCCCAGGACAAATTCCCAGTCCTTCCCTGGTTTCCAGCTTATATAGTGGAAGTTTGTAGATCTGCGTTAGTGAGGTATAAAAATCATAAACCTCCTGTTAAATGTCTAATGGAATTGCTAACATTCATACTTAAATCTAACCACTTAAGATTTGATTCTAGGTTCTACAGACAAATCTCTGGTAGTCCAATGGGTTCTAATGTGGCACCGTCGGTTGCCAATTTTTACCGTATATGAATATATTTTAAACAGAGCACATTTTGAAAAAGTTCGCCTCACACATTGTCATCTACAAGCATTTTATAGACCACATATTTTTTATATAGCGTGTTTCAGTCTCTTCAGCAAAGAAATTTATCCATGAGATCAAGTATTGGTTTATTTTATTGATCTTAGAATCTTTATAAAAGGACCACCCTTTTTAGAAAATGGACTGATAGAAATACTATCCTATTCCTTGAATACTAAGCATTGGATAATAGGCCTCTTCCCTCCTTGTTAAAAGCCAGTAGGCGGGGGGAAGTGATAGCCTTCAATACTAATCCAATGCTAGGTCAGGGAGACAACCTTCCCATGAAAATGCAACCAAGCAGGGAGTGTCAGCCCAGATAAATGAGGCAAGGTAATTTGTTAGGACCTTCCATACTGGGGTTACCTTGACATGGTTGGAAGGCTTTTCATTTTTATGCATAAAATTATAACTAAAACCCCCCATGTTTTTACTGTTTGCACTAGCATAGATATTATGATATATGGGGCCCAGGAATGTGCATTGATCATCTCTTCTCTTGTTTGTTCTAATGTTTTGGTCAGATCAGTAGCACTTCCACTATTTGTTATAAAGTAATTTTGCCGCAGGAGTGCTCCCACAGCCCCCCTTTTGTGTATATATTGTAGCAGAGCTTCTCTGCAGGAAGATTGACCAAGCTTCCATGTGGTAGTAGCACCCCCAACACGTCCCTTTAATTGGAGGTCTTATGCCTTGAATACTAAGCATTGGATAATAGGCCTCTTCCCTCCTTGTTAAAAGCCAGTAGGCGGGGGGAAGTGATAGCCTTTAATACTAATCCAATGCTAGGTCAGGGAGACCAACTTTCCATGAAAATGCAACCAAGCAGGGAGTGTCAGCCCAGATAAATGACCCAAGGTAAATTGTTAGGACCTTCCATACTGGGGTTACCTTGACGTGGTTGAAAGGCTTTTCACTTTTATGCATAAAATTGTAACTAAAAACCCCCATGTTTTTACGATTTGCACTAGCATAAATATTATGATATATGGGGCCCAGGAATGTGCATTGATCATCTCTTCTCTTGTTTGTTCTAATGTTTTGGTCAGATCAGTAGCACTTCCACTATTTGTTATAAAGTCATTTTGCCACAGGAGTGCTCCCACAGCCCCCCTTTTGAGAAATACTATCCTACACAGACATAGATGCCATTCTGAACAGTTGAAAAAATCCATATCATATTGTCAGTTTCTTTGGGTGATAAGAAATAATAGTGATAATGCAAAAGCATGTGTACAAATAACCGAATTGAAACAGATTTCTTCAAAGGGGTTGTTATTATAATGATGAGTTAGAGGATGCAATAACCAGAACCAGGGGAAAGTGTAAGAGTGGACTCAGACAGTGATGTTATCAGATTCTATACATACAGTAATTCAACCCCAGAAGCCATAAAAAAAGATAAAACGTGCCCTTTTAAAAATACTGGTATCCAACATAAGTTTAGGAAAGTAAAAACCCTTAGATCGTTGCTGGTTAAAATGGATATAAGAAAATTAAATTCTCAACCTGCTGGCATAAAAGAAGGCTGTTACAGATGCCCCAATTGTACAACATACGATGGTATGTTGTCAGGGTCTACGTTTCCCTCCCCCTCATATGGGGAAAAGAATCGGGATCTGGGGCAAATGTACATGTAGAAGCAGGAACGTTATTTATTATATTTCATGCCCTTGTGGCTTGTACTATATAGGCATGAACACTACTAGCTTCAGAGAAAGGATGGCAAACCATAAATCGTCCATTAGACATGCCCTTGCTGACAGAAATATGGAGATCTCTAACAAATATAGAGACATGGTCATTGGCACTCTACATCAGTCAAACACACAGTGGGGAGTCTACATTGGATGACTATAGACAGCATTGACCCCAAGGACTGTAAAAAATGTGGACATTGAAACAAAATTATATGTACTAGACATTAAGCCCGCTACAATAACGGGCGCTAGAAGCACAGAGTGCCCCCTTAGTGTCCCAAGGCCAGAGTACATTCTTAGTGTCCCAAGGCCAGAGTCCCCCCTCTGTCCAAGGCCAGGGGCCCACTCTGTCCCAAATCTAGCCCCCCCTCTGTCCCAAATCCAGGGCTCCCCCTCTGTACCAAATCCAGCCCCCCCTCTGTCCCAAATCCAGGGCTCCCCCCTCTGTACCAAATCCAAGCCCCCCCCCTCTGTCCCAAATCCAAGGGCCCCCCTCTGTCCCGAATCCAGGCCCTCCCCTCTGTCCCAAATCCAGGGGCCCCTGTCCCAAGCAACCTTACCTGCAGTCTATTTAATTGCTGTTCTCCCTCTGTGTGTTTCCTGTGTTTCTCCCTCTAGTGGTGAGTCAATAGGAACTGCAGACACTCTCCCTCTATTGGTGAGTCAGTAGGAAATGCAGAGACTCTCCCTCTAGTGGTGAGTCAATAGGAACTGCAGAGACCCTCCCTCTAGTGAGGAGTCAATAGGAACTGCAGAGACTCTCCCTCTAGTAGGGAGTCCATAGGAACTGCAGTGACACAGGGACGCACACTTAGGGTTTTATTATATATGATGGAGGCTGAGTGGGTAGATAACTTATGTACATTAACATCAGTGGGTCTGAATGAATAATGATCTATCCAATGCTTTTGTCCTTAGTTTCCTGCCACGCGCAGTGATGTCTCTAATAACTAGGATAATTTAATTTTTCCCCCTGTAATGTTCTTTGACATATAGAAGATTGTTACTTGTAGGCATTGCTTCAATTTATGTTGTTGGGACAACCTGTTGAGTTCTAGGCCTTCTTTGTATTATTGACTTTAGTTTGAATTTTAAGAGAGTTTTGAATTACATACATTTATTTTGTGCCATTATTTTTACACTGAATCTATGTGGCATTTTATCTTTTTCCTTTATTATAGAGCACTATTTGCACTTTAGTAATCTCTATCTCCTATTAACACTTATTACAACAGTTATAATAACTTATTACATTTCTTTATCCTTGGCAAACAGCACTACTAGCATTTTAATATCATGATTAACTTGTAAAAACACTGGTAGTTATTGATTTACTTGAAGATTGTGGCACTTGACAATTCTAGTACACTTCACTTTAAGACACATGGCACTTTAAGGCACTATTCACAATATATAGCGGCAAGCATTTTCTTTTGGGGGTGTTAGTCTCAATGCGTTATTCTCACGTTGCCAGGGTTTCTTTGCCTGCCAGCATGATGGGTGGTACTGCTAAGTACCTAGAGTTTTTGCAATCGCATGTAACAATTGTGGTTACATTTGTTACTTTGTGTTATTCAGCAATTACTTTGTTACTTGGTATCCGTTTAGTATCTGCTGGGATTTTACACTGTGGGGAGATCTCTTATTCTTCACCTAGTAGTAATATGCTCAGTGGTTCTGTTTTAGTGATTGGTTGGAGTATTAGCATTTCATGGGGGTGTGGAGATGGTAGGGATTTTACATCCAGGCTGCACATATGCAGTCTTCCAGTCTCTAAGCAAATGACTTATCAGCTGGTCCATAAACCCAGTAGGGAGTCAGGAGTGTTATTCTTGGTTAATACTTCTAAAGGGTGCAATAGACAGTCTCCTGGGCTCAGTAGGTCATATAGATCTGGGTAAAGTGACCTTTATTTCAACTATAGATTGATATCATATTTACATAACTCAGCCTGTGTAAAAGATAAGGGCTGGCAGTATGATTTCAGGAGGAAGAGATCATTACACATCATCCAATCATCATGTATAAAGGTCATATTACTGTCTGGAAACCTAATGTATGGGCAGCTTTAGTCCAACCTACACCTTTTGGTGATTGGTTGGGTGGGGATTATTTGCTTCCCTCTGCCATGGGGTAGAAAATGCACCACACAGCCATAGACAGGAGCTCCTGTGTATCCTCTAATGGGATATCAAGTGGATTACAATGAAATATTTTGGAGCCAAGGAACTTTTTTTACACCGAATGGACTCGATTTTTATCTGGACTCTGGTCTTTCACCATCAGGGGTGTAACTACCAGGGGAGCAAGGGGAATTCTGACAGATGTAGCCTCCTCCCAGAAAACCACTGTGGATTCAAGCATGGATACAGGCCCCATCAGAGTTTTTCTGGGGGGCCCAATGATTTCTATTTCCGTCACTGTAAGTATTTTTGAATTTCATTCTTTTATTTGACTGTGTATCTATACAGTTTGTTTTAAACTAATTTTGTTAGTCCCAATGCACCATTTTTATTTTCTTTTATTAATCCATTAGTGGATAATGACACTCTGAATGCTATAAAGTATGAATCCTGTCATCTAAGGAGAAACTCCATATTTTAATATTTTTTTATGTAGTATTTGTTGTATTATCTGTTATTGTTCCTGCCTGAGTGATACAGATATGTATTGTTTTGTATTGTTTTAAATTTATATCCATTAAGTCTGGTAAGCCATTAGTAAAGGGGAGGTGGCAGTATTTAGCTACAGTATACCTGATAATTGGTTTTAGCCTTGGTGAGCTGGGAAAGCTCTGTTTGGTCTGCGGGTGATAGTTGTTGGTCCTTTACCCTAATACACAAACAACCCTCCCCCCAGCAATCTTGTTTTAAAGCCTTTTTTATTTTAAACACTGCTTGTTTTTTAATCCCTTGACTAGAAGCTATTAACAATTTCTAAAGAGAAATAAACTGCGCGTCTATTATATCCAGGCATAGCCACAAAGTTATTTAGGAAACCTAGGGCCAAAAGTTTTACAAAATAACCCCCAACAATCAAAGGGCTGTACACATGTTTAAGTTTGATTTGGCGAGCAAGGGCAGACGCAATAGCGAATACACACGCATACCAAACAGCCATTTTGTCAGCCGATCATTGAGTGTATGGACATTCGGTAGTCCAAAGCAGACGATTCCCGATAGCACATAAGTACGACCCTTTATCTTAGTAGTAAGAGAGAAGTGTGGTTTTATTTACTTATACTTACAATATGCAACAAGCCCAGAAATAAAACAAATCAGTCAATACAATCTTTGAGATTTAACAGTTAATCTCTGTTAACCCACACATTATTTAGCACCATTTTAAACAATAACTTTTATTGAATAACCCTGTTTATCTTTTAAACACAAAGAAAACATGACAGTAAAATCAGCTGACTATTTTGTGTTGTTGGAAGGCTGGGAAGCTGTTAGCAATACATAAAAAAAGAAGCAGCTTTTAAAGTAAAGTGCATAATAACAGTGCATAGTAATATACTTATATTTTTCTATGCACTGTCACATTAAAGTGTTTGAGAATTGTTGATGTCATAGGGTTGTGGCTTATACTCCTTCACTAATTTACCACTGGGTATTTAAGCCCTCAGAGTTGCATTAGTTTTCTAAGCTTAATAAAGGCCAATAGACAAAGGCCGAAACGTTGCTGCTGTTTTGCACTATGCATTCTGTTGAATTAAATAAAGCACTTTAAGAAGATCTGTGGAGCGTTGGTCACTACTCATTATTATGCTGTGTATTGGAATTTAACCAGCAGCTCCAGGCTCATTGATTTTAATACTGTGTGCACACTACTGCAAGTTATATATCCCTTATATTATATAAATATATTTATATCTTCATAGGAGATTGCATTGAGGTTTTTAGGAGCTACCAATGTGGTGGGGGTATAGGATATTACATATAGGAAAGGTGTATATGTATGTTACATACAAAAAACAGAATTCTAGTGCACAAACAATTCTAATTACATATTGGCTGCCTCCATAAGGTTGCTACTACAAACAGTCTGCTAAACCCTGGATAAATGGAGGCAGCCAATATGCAATTAGAATTGTTTGTGCACTAGAATTCTGTTTTTTGTATGTATTATATTTTTGGTCTCTAGTTGCACTTTAATATGGATGTACAACAGCCCAATTTCTATATATTGTGTGTTACATTGAAGGTTTGACCAAGCCTTCTGGGTAATTGTACTCCACCCAGAGTTAGGTCATGTGCTCGATTGAGCAAAGTACTTTAAACTAGAGAGTCGGCTTCAAGCATTCAGGCCACACAGGAGAAGCTGTCACCTCATGCAGCCAAAAAGGCAAGTACCAGTAGGTTAGGACCCAGTTAAAGAAAGCAACCTTGACATGGTGACTGGGCTTAAAATAATTTGGCCAACTTATTGAACTAATTGCTTTTATATATCCAGGGTTTAGCAGACTGTTTGTAGTAGCAACCTTATGGAGGTAGCCAATATGTAATTAGAATTGTTTGTGCACTAGAATTCTGTTTTTTGTATGTATTATTTTTTTGTCTCTAGTTGCACTTTAATATGGATGTGCAACAGCCCAATTTCTATATATTGTGTGTATATGTATGTGTGTACTATCTCAATATTACCATTTAAATGACCATTAGTAAATGTATATAAAGTATAGCACTGACTTATATTAGGTACAACACAAAATATACAAAATACATAAACTTACTTACAGAGCTGAGATCCCTATTTTAACATGAAATGGTCCAATTGCAGCTTAAACCACACCCCCGGGTCTGCTCCATGTGAAAGGAAGTGTAACCCAAAAAAAGATTCTGTCTGCTACACAGGATGTGATTTGTACTGTAATGGACATATACACCAAGGTTCCTTATATACCACCTGCAGTCTGCAGGTGATGTCAGCAAGTGATAAAAGACCAGGCATCCCTGCTCTCTATGGCTAGGAGTATAGAAAGTGAAAGTAGATTGTGGTGTGTGCTTTGGAGAGATATTGACTGCAACACAAGATCATGTGTATAAGATCCTGTTACCATCTGTTGGGAGGACAGGTTATTGGAAAGACAAGTTCTGAGGCAACAGATAAGTGTACACCAACTTACAAGGACACACAATATGCAGGCCTGGTCAATATTCAAAATTGGTGCACCATAGACAGAGACACCCCTGATTACTGCACATGTTATGTGGGTAACCTGTTTATGTGCACAGTCTGCTTTGTGCCAGACCACCAGAGTAACCCACTGTGTGCCATGCTACCCATAATTCTTCCATAAAGCAGTGATCTGGTACAAATTGGTAGTGGTGCTGGTAATACCATTTATTCTCCCTGTTTTCTCTGTATGTTTGTTCTCTTTATTAAGCTATGGAGGCTGCTTCTGATAGTATTGATTTAAATCCTCCTGTCCTTGTACCTGCAGATGAAATCCCCCAATTAGACTCCGCAGCTCTACCAAGCCCAATTGCCAAACCTATTTTTAAACCTGATCCATTTGATGGGGTAACTAGGGAGTCGAGTGTTTGGCTAGAACAATTTGAAGTGGCAGCCACTATTAATGGTTGGGATGAAGGTGCTTGCTTGCAAGTACTTAGCCTTTTTTTTTAGTGGTAAAGCCAGGTAGGTATACCAAGGATTTACTGTAATAGTGAAATAAAAAACAGTTATCAGTTATTAAAAATTGCTCTGAAGCAATTTTTTTTCAATTAGATTTATCCTTTATATACTCTTTTATACAGATCTATTTCTTTAGGTAAACTGGGAATGAGAAATGTTTGTTTATACGTTAGATTATTAGGGCAATGCTATTATAATAACATGATGCTGTGAGGTACCTTCTGTTATAATATATGAGGTACCATCACCGCTTGCCGTGGTGAAAACTAATAAGTATTAACCTAGCATGTTTAGTTTCAACCACACAGTGTGGCAGGATTGCCTGGGTCTACTCTCAGACCTGCAGGATTATTCTATTTGGTTCCTCGAGAAGTTGGTGACTGTCTGAGTAACAGTTTAAAATATACCTGTGTAAAGATTCTATATCCACTATATCCACACATAGCAAAACATACACACACACAATTTCCATTGTGCACCAACGGGCACACTTTTGCTAGTATAATATATATATATATACCAAAATGGAAAACCGACACCAAGAGTAACATTGGGAGGGATAATTTATTTTATGCTGATTATATCTCTAGTCAGAAATTTCATTGCATGGAATACATCTTAGGGCAAGGCAACCGAACTAAACACAAGGTTTGTTGCATGTACTAGATCACAAATACAAAATGCCTGTCTGCCTGTCTTCTTTATTTTATTCTAATAACATGTTTGTTAAAATTTGATAATTTGTTAACTTCAAGTGTTCAAACAATTGAAGCCGTATTAGTGCACTTGTAGCATACAAAAAAATGGAGTTAATGTTATGTTAGAAATGTTATCTTTCAGAGCTTCCTCCCTACTTCAGATATCTGGCAACATACAAACTTTATATCAGTACTATAATAAATGGGTAATGGTTGTTGTAATCGGCACAACATATGCACTGGATTTTTTCTAATAAACAGGATTCATAATATAGGTACTGTTTAAACCCAGTACTCACTCAGATCAAGGGGGAGATCTGGGTGTCCAAACCCCAGATCTATCGCTACTTCCCTCTTATCATTGGTATGCTGATATGGCGTATAATATGCGGTATAAGTTAATAGATAGCCAGTAAACATTTTTCCCCAGATCTGGACTCACCTGCCTGTTGTAGTGGTCCGGGTGCAGGACCGCCCCGGACCTTCCGCTTGGTCTGAATGTAAGGTAAGTATTCAAATGTGCTCACTCCTCGGATTAAAGACTCGGTCATCTGGCTTTAAAACTCTGATCTTTATTCATAGTTGCATTAAAAGTATAGTAAAATAGAAAAAACGCCTGACGCGTTTCGAGCGTGCTTACCCACTCTTACTCATAGGTTCAATTACATCCCTTCTGTATGGGCTATTTGTAGCAAATTGTAACACACTGCCCTCTAGAGATGAAACTGTTGCAGCAAATTAGCTACATAATTATACAATTACTGAGAAAAAACTATCAGGGAGATTCCATAAAAGTTCTTATTGTTTAAAATGGTGCTAATTTTGCCCCAACCAATCAGATGTTAGCTTTCAAATGTTAAATAAGATCTGATTGGTTGGGGCAAAATTAGCACCATTTTTAATGATAAGAACTTTTATTGAATAACCCTGTATGTGCTTCTTACTTAGAAACCACATTATATATAACATACTAGATATAGTATAACATTATATTTTGTCTGCTCTGTTTTGTTATGTCAGTTCTTTCAAGTGATGTAAAACAATTTGAGGTTAAGAAAGTTTGTCATATTCTAGCTTCCATTTACTTGAGACAAAATTATAGCATTCAATAGTAACAGAGATTTGTTGAGATTGTTTTAACTTATATAATGTGGTTTCTATGTAAGAAGCACATAAAGGGAGATTCAAGAAAAGTTCTTATCATTTAAAATGGTGCTAATTTTGCCCCAACCAATCAGATCTAATTTAACATTTGAAAGCTTACATCTGATTGGCTGGGGCAAAATTTGCACCATTTTTAACAATAAGAACTTTTATTGAATCTCCCTGATAGTTTTTACAGTGTTACCGAATTGGGTGTTGTGGACACTTTCTCAGTAATTGTATAATTATGTAGCTAATTTTCTGCAACAGTTTCATCTCAAGAGGGCAGTGTGTTACAATTTGCTACTAATAGCCCATACGGAAGTGATGTAATTGAGCCTATGAGTAACAGCAGGTAACCACGCTCGAAACGCGTCAGGCGTTTTGTCTGTTTTACTATACTTTTAATGCAACTATGAATAAAGATCAGAGTTTTAAAGCCAGTCTTTAATCCGAGGATCATCTGTGAGGATAATAATATACAGTAAATAGTGAAATTTAACTGATGGATAATTGAAATGTGAAGGGGGTAGAGAACGACGGGAAAGGGGAAAAAGTGTGGTCAGAAAAGTGTCTTATAGGGATTTAAATGTCTCAAGTCAAAGTTGAGTTAGTTTGTTTTGTATTCAAAGGACAACTCCACCCTCATAAGAATATCTTTTAGAAAGAATGGCCTCTTTAAAATTTGTTGATATATCGTACTTTGTCCTATAAATTCATTACTGTATGCCTGCTATGCTTTTGGATGCCTCATGGAAACTGAGCAATTAGAAACCTGTACTGAGCCTGTACTGAACTTGGACATGTTCAGAAGAGGCAGTTGGCTGTGATGTCAACAGTCAAATCCATAACTGTTTGTAACTGGAAGAACCAGGAAGCAGAAACAGGGGAAACAGGACATTGTGCAGCATTTCAGGTCAGACTTATATATTTTAGATGTCAAACTATTACCGTTTAAGGGTTTTGGGGGGTGATTTACCTGTATGTAATTTTTCATTTTGGGGCTGGACTTGCCCTTTAAATGTAAAATGAACTATATAATTTTCTTCAGGAAATTGACTGCAACAATAAAATTGTAAGTTTTTTGTCTTCCACATTCAAACTTTTTTTTCCTTTTAATAGAAACCGATATGTTTTTTAGGTAAGGCTAGCTCAGAAAATGCAATTGAGATTTTTGTCTGCATTGCTGCTAAGTGAGCTGATCAAATTACTGTAAGCCACTTTGTTTTAACAATATTCCTGGGAGAAAAAAAGGCTTATATAATTATGAAGCATTATAGCAAAATTCACAAATAAGATTTTAAATTAACCAAGTTTACCTAAACGCAATGTTAATTAGGCAATCTAATTGAATTAAATTAATAAAACACACCAAAATTCTGCTCTGTTTTATACAAATTATTCAGTCAGCATCAATTAAAATGCCAACTTTGCAAACATTGGAATGTTGACATACCTTGACTTTGAGCTTGGATACAACTGAAAGTTTTAATGAATTCTGCTTCCCTGGTAATATATTTACAATTAAATGTAGTGCTATAGGGATTTTTGAGAACCATTAGTCCTAAGCTTTTGCTTAAGGCAAATGTTTAGCTATCAAACTGATGTAGCCACTCTCCAGTTGGCTGGGCACACTCTACATCTCTGACCTGTCTGCAGAATGATGAAGAAAAGAGAGAGAAATGGGTGGTAGTAATGCCATTCCATTTAAGCTGGTCTTATATGCATAATACTGGGTTATGTCTGTTTTTATTATAACAATCCTCATAACAAAAAGCGTTAAAAGAGCTATCTTCATGTGTTATCCTAATTATAGAATTACATTCAAGCATTAGGGCTTGTTTCTACTAGGTTTCTACTTGCGAGTTCATATGAAATCACACCAAATCGCTATGCTCAGTGAACTTTACCGTTCAAACCTAAAGGCTGTTGCACCCGCTTATTTGTGCCATTAAAATTAATCAACATTGCTATGTGATAATGCAGGGGAACTTTGCACAACATTGCAAGTGCGTTAAATAGGCTTATAGTGTCAACATAGCCTCAAGGGATTTGCAGTAATTTAGTCCTAAATCTGATTTGCAGGAAGTTTTGGCCAAACATTTTGATGGTTTAAACTACCACTGAAATTTGCAACGTCAAAACTTTTGTTTGTTCCATAAGTCTGCAGATGTAATGGAACCCATTATTAAAATAAATTATAGCACCAAATAAAACCCCACCCCCCAAAATAACACCTAAAAACATCCCTCTTATTACCTCTACCTGCCTAATCAATATATTGGTATATTGTAGATATACTCTAAATGAATAACAACAGTGGACAAAAAACACCTTAATAAAGCATGCCAGCAATAGGGCATAGATCACTGGTATACGATATCCATAGTGAGGTCACCTAAGACCGTATTAGGATGGAGAGGCAAGGTCGAGGGCCATTAAAAGATAGAAGCTACCAGACATGTTTTAACAAATAAAAGATTTTACACCCTGGTGGTAGCAGTAGATAAGTAAATAGAAGTAAATATATTCCCTTGCACACGTGGGATTTATCCCAAAAATGCCTATAATTGGCTACATCAAAAAACAGACATATGTATTTAACATAGTATAATGATGTCTGCACTCAGTCTTCCTTCTTTTTTGTATAAGTTACACATAACAGGTGCTTCAAGGAACACAGATGCCTCAAATCTGTCCATACAATAAGCCAAAAAAATAAAAAAGTTATGAGCACTCCTTCACACGAAAAGTTTATTAACGTTTCAGTGCTTCACAGAGCACCTTCATCAGAGCACTCCTTCGTCTGAAGGAGTGCTCGGAACTTTTTATTTTTATACTTATATATATACATAGAAAAGATAATCAATGCACATTCTTAGGCCCCATACAATATCATATTATCTGCAGACTGGCATACTTTATAAACAAATGGGTTTTAGTATACATTACTGTGATCACATGAATGAAAAGCCTTCCAACCACGTCAAGGTAACCAAACTGACAAGAATCAGCTGCTGTTATGTAGCATTTTCATCCTGCACATATGAAAAAATCTTTACCTTACAGCCAATAAGCTAGGGTACAATGGATCGCAAACCAAGGGTAATGTAAAGAGATAGAGGAGATGATGAACAAGTTCAGAAAGAGGGGGTATCCAGATAAAATCTTACAGATCGCCAGAGACAAATGTAGTGGAACCAGGGATAGTGATAGAAGAAGTAATTGCCCTAGGGTCCCATTTGTGGCAGATTACTCCATTAGGAGCCCTGCCCTAAATGGCGTCATTAGGAAGCACTGGCACCTTCTTATCCGAACATCAGAGAATTTGTAGGACCACCTCTTATGTCCTATAGAAAGGGTGCTCCCCCAGGGAAATCATTGGCCCCCATTAAAACTTGTGGAAACAAGAGGGTCACTTGAAAGCAAAGGTTGAGAATGGGGATATTTCCCTTTTAAAAATAGCCTTAAAACAGAACATCGATTTATACTCGGGTCACCCACTTTTTCAATCCAGTAATCTGGCTGCCACTCGCTCCGCATCCACTATCTTGTGGATTGACGTCACCACTCGGCGCCTGTCTCACTTCCTGGCGCTCAGTAGTGACGTCAGGCGACAGAACAGTGGATGCAGAGCCAGATTGCTGAGTGATTGACTGCTGTAGCCGGATTGCTAAGTGATTGACCCAGACAAGTTACTTGTAACAGCAAGTCCTCTTCTCCACTGAAAGGGGGGGAGGTATTGCAGTGCTTGCCACTGCAGATATTTAAAAACTTCAACTCCCAGCAACTAAAGCATGCTGGGAGTTGTAGTTTTCAAACATCTGGAGTGCCAAGGAATTGGGGGTTACTGTGTGGGATTACTGTCCATTTAAAGGGAAACTAATGCCTCAAAATAATATAGAATCGGGAGGATGGTATCTGTTGATAAAAATATTGCCTTCTGATTCTGTATTGTTTTGAGGCTGTAGTTGTTCTTTAAATGGACAGCAGAATTCCCATACAATAGTCCCATACAGTTATAGCCATACTGGATTCTGCTGTCCATTTAAAGGGCTGTGGAGAGAGTTTCCATCTTTAAGATTTTGGGAGTCACCATCGCAGAGAACCTGTCCTGGGCTGACAATGCTTTAGCTGTAACTGGCAAAGCACAACAACGTCTCTACTTTTTGAGAAAACTGCACTGTAGAAAGCATTTTGACCAATTGCATGATGGCCTGGTACAACAGCTGCATCAAGGCTGCTAGAGAAGCCTTGCAGCAAGTTGTTAAAATAGCAGAATCCATTATTGGCACTGAAGTACCATCACTGGATCTTTTGTATAAGACTCGCTGTATGAGAAGGACCAAAAACATTATAAAGGACAACACTCACCCTGGAAACGCCTTGTTTGCGCTCCTGCTATCAGGTAAATGTTTTAGATCAATCCGCATACAAACAAACAGACTGAAAAACAGCTTTTTCCCATCCGCCATAAAGTTAATGAACTCTGAATCCTCTCTGTAATAATGAACACTGTGTATAAATTGTTTAAATATCTGTAATACCTGGCATACTTGTATAATCTCCTCTCGTTCTACCTTTGTTACTATCACTATATGCACCGTGGGGTTGTCATGAAAAGTAATTTTATTGTGTTACACAATGACAATAAAGTGCTTGAACTTGAACTTAAAGCCTCAAAACAATACCGAATCAGAAGGCAGTAGTGATCATAATTTCTACCCTTGAGTCAATCAGGTTTTACTAATTTTTCAGGTAAAAATAGGTACCTGGACTTATACTCGGATCGGCTTATATTCAAGTATATACGGTAAACATTATTTTCCTTTTGTATAGCGAAATGTAAGAAGCCAAATGAATTCCAAACAAACTGTATAACAACTCCTTATTTTCCTAATTTGCCAACTAATGAAATATAAACAAAATAGATATTGATTAATGCTTGTAGTTACAATCAAAATTTAGAGAGAAACATTGAAAAGTGGGTTACAATAAATTCTTCTTCAGAATTAAGTTCAAGTTGTCAAACAATGTTGGATTATTTTCTAGTTTATACTAGTTAAGTTTGGTTTTAAGAACTTTTCTAACCATGGTACCAGCAAACACGTTATAAGCTAGTTTTATAAGCTAGTTTCCAGAAGGGAGGTAAATATTTTTTATTCCAATATAACACTAATATAAAATGTATGCATTCATTTTTGACAATACATACAACTCGAAACAGAAAAAGCACTGCATGCTCTTTTATTCCTTCCGATGTTAAATCCTTAAGAACAGCAGGGTACCCTGGAATTTCTGGAGGCAGATAATCAACTCTGTCTTGATGGATAGCATGATCTGTGGCAGGCTGTGTAACACAGTACAAGTCATAGTCATATTTGAAATCTTTTAAAAGTTACGCAGTTGTGTAGAATATTAAACAACCAGATTATTTTAAAACCAAAAACCTACTTTTTAAATGCAATAATAGTACATTCCATGGCATAACCTCCACTTTTGCACCTTAATGCATTAACTTTCAAAGAAACCAGAACCTGTTACTTAACTCATTATCTTGTACCTGCTCTTATAAATGTAGGGGAACATTAAAATACATTTTTCTCATTAGCAAACACTCTTTAAAACAAAATGACCATGGTATTTTATGACCGAGTTATATTCCACTCTACCATTGTGAAATGAAATCAAATAAGGTCACTAACTAACAAAAAAAGAGGTTAAACTAGGTGGAATTTTCTAGCACTTTTTAACAATGAAAGTCTGGAGTTTGAACAATCAGTGGTTTATTAATACAGTACATGATGTGTATTTGGTTAAAACATTCTGGGATATTTTTCTAAGAGGAATTTCTCAAACATTAAGTTCAATTTGTACAAAAGTTTTAAAGGACAACTTATTTCTCTAGACAACATTGTCCCAATAGACATAACACATTTACTGAGATACAACAAGGTGTGTCTTACCTCTCTTAGTTGTAGATGCTGGGTGATTTATAAAATTACCCTGTGGGTACTAGGGGTCAACTCCTAAAATTCACCTTAACTAGGTGACATCCTGCTAAGTATATGCAGTACAAGCTCCCAATTGCTCTGGGTTAATGTTTTACATTTAGTAACCACAAACACAGTGCGACTTTCACACCAGCAATTAGCTGGTTTTAAATAGTTGCACTAAAAGTAGTGCAAATGCTGTTACTGAATACCTTGCGGCAGCTACATGGGTGTCTTTTGAGAAGTGAGTAGTTAAACTCGAGCTAACACGTTACTGAACTACATTCTATTACAGTTGCACAACACAAAATGTTATATTCTACTAATGAGAAGTGATTTTTGAAAGGTTTGTGTGTTGGGGTGTGTATGTGTATAGAGTTTATAAATAAAATTGTGTATAGACTACATTTATTATGGAAACACTTGGTTATCTGTACTGCTAATTGGAACCCTGGCGCTAGTTATGTAAATGTGTGTTTCTAATACTGAACTGGTATCTTGTTAAAGTTACACAACCCAAAATATTATTATTTGCACCCTCTAATATATGGGACATTATATGACACTTACCAAAGATATTTACATATGGGCAAAGACATTTGTCTCTGTGTGTGCTCTCTCTTTATGTGGGTATATGTACAGACATAAAAGAACAAACAGTCCTTATGCACACACAACAAACATTAGCGCATGTTTAACTCCATAATTGCACTGGCTGCACCGGTTTCACAAAAGACATCTGTGCAACCGGTTCAATGTATTTAATAAAGGATTTGCACCAATTTTAACTCCAAAATTTAAGACCAGCTAATGGCTGGTCTTAAAGTGGTGCTGGAGTAAAATTCCTTTTGGGATTTACTACAAGGTGCAAATCCAGAATTAAATACCGAAAGCCATATTTGCCCGGAGCAATTTGTTGCTCTGGGTAAATGAGGCCCAAAACCCTTTAATTATATTAAAAATGAAATGTAAGAATACACTATGGTATAAATGGAAAGGTTACTATATGGTAACCTGTATACATATGCAGGGAGATTCAATAACTGTTCTTATCGTTACAAATGGTGCTAATTTTGCCCCACCAATCAGATGTTGGCTTTCAAATGTTAACGAAGATCTGATTGGTTGGGGCAAAATTAGCACCATTTTTAAAAATAAGAACTTGAATCTTCCTGAATGTATATGTAAAAATCCCCAAAGTTAAACTGATAATGTTGTCCTACCATTCAATTATTGGCCTACTGCAGTTTAAACAAGGTAAACTACTTAAAGATGCATTTAGCCAGTATTACATGGCTTTGCAGAAGCCATGCAATTTACATACCCTTCAAAAAACCGAAGTAGTGAAAATTAATGGGGTGTGTTATTCAACAATAAAACATAATTATGCTGAATAAAACTGATGTTGCTAGAAGTACCAATGCACAAATGCACATTTGACTACTTTATTTCTGACATTATATGCACAAAAGGTTCACAGTTTTCAAGTGTATGTAAATCTGTGGCTTATTTTTGCAGATGGAATAAAATAGTCTATATTGTAATACTTATTTGTGCAGATGGAATAAAATAGTCTATATTGTAATACTTTAAAACTGCAAATGTGAAGTAATGCTTAGTTTCTACGGGTTGTATGTCAACCATATTAACATTTTGACAATATGTGTCAGAGTGTATAATTATAAATAAATTACAGCCTGGGGTTAAAACAAAAGGTCTGGAGTAAGGCCTTATTTAGTTCACCTGTAGACTTCATATTTCATGAAAATCCTACCTTTTTTCATAACTAAATAACTAGATGATAACTGTTATCAAAACAGGTACAGCTACATAACATGTTATTGTGTGCTTGTGCCCTTCTTTATGTCATAAGGAGAATGTTTTGTATCTTCAAAGGATGATCTCTACAATTAAGGACACACAATTTAAATCCATAAAAAGGGTGAGAAAGTAAATCATACATCATAAATCTACTGTAGTTTATATCATAAAGAACCAGTGTCAATATGTTCTATTTATTAAAGAGTAACTGGGGTCTCCATAAAAGCCTAGGGTGATGTCTCTAGCAAAGTCACAGGCTTGTAAAGTCTCTATTCCTACTCTGGACTGCCTCTGTGACAGGCATGCATTATTAGTTGTGTCTTAAGCCCCACCCCCAAAAAACAATGTTTTATAAAGCTAGATATAGGCTTCCAATCAATATCTGTGATTTGGACACATTGGTAACAGAATTAAAATTTCTTGAAACTAGCTTTAACAACAGTAAAGAGGTTCAGGTGCAAAGCTTATGATACAGGTGATAATACTCTGTCCCAGCAGTAGGGTACAAGTGGACATGCTCAAGCCAGGGGCTTGCTGTTGCTACTGATGTTACAGCTCATTGTGTAAGCAGAAAGCACCATCCTTTATACTGCTGTAAGTAGATGTAGTAAATCCCTTAGGCATCTTTTATACCATATTATATACCATAGTTTCTCACTTTTTTTTAGAAGAGGCATGACCAGCAGCCACGTCTGTGATTGGCAGAAAGTCAGCATGGTGGAAGGCTTGCAAATCCTTTAGCCAAAATCTTTTATTCTTCAGAAATTATAGTGGTGATAAATGTTCACTGTATAAATACCTCAGTGATGGCAAGTTCAAAACTCACTCCATCTCGGGGGCAGCAGGCCACATATATTGGGGGGCTTGGTGCCCATTTTTTAACATATTTTTTTCTTAGCTACTGTTCCAACTTAACCCATTTGAATAGTTATTTACTTATTACTTATTGTTACATTTATCGAATGTTAAATATTTACATGTTATACCTGTTTAAAAGATTACCTTAAAAATTACTCGGCTTCTAACAACAATCACACACCTACCTGTATTGATCAGCTTTATGAGCTCATACAGTATACATCCATATAAAACGGCTGAAGACCATGCATTAAATCTAGAATACTAACACTTAACTCAAAAGTCCCAGAGATGCCTAGCATTAAAATACTTCTGACACCAAGAAAGGTGTTGTGGCAATCCTCTTTTAGAAATGTATTAACTTGAGGATTATTTTAGAAATCCATTGGTCACTTTTCTCATAAGAATCACGAGGAAGGTGAAAATCTCTCATAATTGTGTATGCCCCCTCTACAGGTAAGGGACCACTCTTTTCCTCACTAAAATCTAGATTAATCTTACTCAATTTAGGTAGATTTCAAAACAAGCATTGACCCAAAAATGGATAGGCCTCATCCATAATGCCACTCAAGCTCATTTAAAACACTACTGTCTATTATTTTGTTACTCACCTGCAGGATGGTTGGCAAAGAAATATACATTACCCCACCCCAATAACACTTATTTGTGGATCAATTTAGATATTTTCATCAGCAGACATCCTACCTGCACTTACCAGAACCAATATCTCTTGATCAGACCATGACCATGTAACAGCAGACTTCAAAGATCTACTACAATTCACCACTCAATACATGTAAAAACTTAAAGGGCATGTCCACCCCCAAAACTAAAATTTAACCCCTTACTGGCCACATCAAGTAGTTTAAAACAATCCTTACCTTACATTCCTGCTCAAAATAGTTCCCCTGCTGTGCCCCTCCAAAGTCCAGGAAACTGCTGTGTAGGAGCAGTGTGTGACTCATGCTGTGCCTGAGACTTCCTCAACCTCATCAAGGTTGAGGCATGCTCAGTGCAGCCCTCCCTGCCTCTCAGCCAATCACGGACGCGGCTGCCGGTCCCGCCCCCTGCTTTCAATTCCATGCAAGCAGAGGGCCTGAACACTGCAGCAGAGGAGAGAGGGCAGGTAAGTAACAATAGGGGGACTTTCTAACAATTATATTAATGCGGTTGGGGCTGGGGGAGCATGCCCTACCACATATCAAAAGTTAAATTTCGGGGTGGACATGCCCTTTAATGCAGCTATACTAACTGACCCTGACAGCAATTTGGAAATGTACATATGCTGACTGACTACTTACAAGATATACAAGATTTGTTGGCAGCACATAATATAGTACTAAGGGGGATCATGATACAATTGGACACCAAGAAAAAGAAAGTAGACACTCAAAAAATCCTACAGATGGTAAGGAAATGAAATCCTTACTCTCCCAAATTTTAAACTCTCAAGCAGATAGAGCACTTCGACTATCACAACAAAAATACTATGACAAAGGTAATAAGCCAGATTCTCTGCTAGCCAGATGCTTACAATAATTATAAACTTAAAATTAATGATTGCAAGTTGGTGGAATTCCCAATATCCATACCTTCCCCACAATTGAAACTTCTCTTTAGCTCCGCCCCCGAGATTTCCTTTCTCTCCTGCTTTGCTGCGTCGGGGAAAGTGTGGGCAGTTGTGCCCCCCGCTTGCGCCCGTGTGTGTGACGTCAGCCTGCGCACTGATCCGTGACGCACAATGACATCACGCGCGCATGTCCATGCATGCGCTGATGTGGGCATGCCGGGCACGGGCTGCAATGGGCCACACTTTCTCAGACACAGCAAAGCAGGAGAGGAAGGAAATCTCAGGGGGCGGGGCAAAAGAGACTGCAACCATAACCCAAGATGTCAGTAACTTCAGATCTTCACAGGTAGGCTCAGGGGTGCCCTAGGGAAAAGAAAAAAGGAACACATTACTTAAAGCTGCAGCTTTAACTATACCTATTACTTCTATTTCTTCTTTTGATATTATGATACTGTTCCCTAAGATTTTTTTTTTGTATTGGGTTTGGGAAAATAACATTTTGATGTGAAAAAAGACTGAAGGTTCACGAACATCTTATCCTTTTATAATATATTTCAAAGTTGACTTGATTTGCTGGCACTATTTATACTTGGCTTTTTTATGAGTTGATATTGTGCAGTAACATTTTGTTCACACACTTTTTAAGGAGTACAACATTACCCTACAACGGCCTTTTGACTTTCTAAGGGCTGTCTGCAAATAAAATTGGAAACAGCTGTTTTTTATATAACCCTACATTAGGGTGTTGCATTTCTACAATATAGCAAATTCAGACAAAAATCTGAAAAAAGCTGTAGATTTATAAATATTCTTCACCATTTCTGCCATTTTAAATTATTAATAAGCTATTGTCAATCGTTTCATTATAATTCATAGATATGTTACTAAATCTTTCAGTGTTTCCACCTTCTAGTGCAGTAAAATTGACATAAGATTTATTATATTTCTTATATTATGAGAATCTTTCAAGTCGGTGTATTTCTTTAGTTATTGATATATGCCAGTGTAGTTGTAAAACAACTTAACATTATTTTTGAATACAGATGGAGCATCTGTGATTTATATGTTGTCTTCTGCAATACATATAGCAGATCATTCACTTCAATAGAAATTGGCATGGCTGGGCAAGTAAGACAAAAAAAAGGAGACTTTAGACTAAAAAAAGGAAATCACATTTTAAATCTGTTTTATATCTTTCTGTAATTGTGTTTTCATTTTAAAACATCATTTGATGGGGCTTAAGTTTTAGATTTCTGAAATTTATTTCTTTAAATGGCTTTCAATTTTCCTTAGTTCAGTTCAGTTAGTTGAGGAACTTGATTGCATATTTCGTTTGAGGTTCTTCTGCTAAAACAGCAAATGAACAAATACTGTTAACAAAATAACACTGGATGTGGTATTATGTCTAGGTTCTTTTACTTTTTATTTTGCAAAAACCATCATGTACAGTTGCTTGTGAAGGTTCTCATTCATCCAGGTCATGGTATATCTGTTGTAATGGCCTCCTTAACACCTCTCTTGAACCAGTCACGTTCCTTCGCCAGTATGTTAACATTACAATCTTCAAAGGTATGTCCTTTATCCTTAAGATGCAGATACACGGCTGAGTCCTGACCCGAGGAATTGGCTCTTCTGTGCTGGGCCATACGTTGATGCAGTTGCTGCTTGGTCTCCCCCACATACAAATCAGAGCATTCTTCACTGCACTGCACCGCATATAGGATGTCGCTTTTCTTGTGTTTTGGTATTGGGTCTTTTGGATGTACCAATTGCTGCCTCAGTGTGTTGTTCGGTTTAAAGCAGACAGGGATACAATGTTTTTTGAAAATTCTTCTTATTTCTCAGAGACCCCTGCTACATATGGGATGACCATGTTCTTCCTCCTTCTTGCTTTTCCCCTTCACTGTTGGTATTGTGTGTCTTTTCTTTCCTTCTACTTCTTTTGGACAAAGGCCAGTCTGATATCCACAAGTTTTAAGGGCTCCTCTGAGATGTTTCATTTCTTTAGCCTTCGCCTCTGTGCTAGTGGGATGTTCTCGGCTCTGTGTTGCAGGGTTCTGATGACACCCAGCTTGTGATCTAAAGGTGGTGGGAGTCAAACATCAAATACTGATCTGTGTGTGTTGGTTTTCTGTAAACCCTACTTCCAGTTTACCATTTTCCTTAACTTCTACCAAGCAGTCCAAGAAAGCCAGTTTGTTGTTTTGTACCTCTTCCCTTGTGAATTTAATGTTTTGGTCCACCGCATATAATGTGTTCTGTGAAAGCTTGTACTTCCTTCTGGTGGATTTTAAACCCAGGTGTCATCAACATATCTGAACCAGTGGCTGGTGCTATGCCCTTAAAGGTATTAAGCGCCTGTGTTTCTACCCTCCTCCATGTAAGGTTGGCCACAATAGGTGAAACTGGAGATCCCATAGCACATCCATGTTTTTGCTTATAGAACTTATCCCTGTATTTGAAATAGGTGGTATTCAGGCACAAGTCCAACAGGAACACCTGTTCTGGGTTGAGATCAGTTCTGCTGGTAAGAGTGCTGTCTTTGCCCAGCCGTTTTCTCACCATGTCAACAGCCTCCTTGGTGGGTATACAAGTGAAGAGAGAAGTCACATCATAGGACACCATAGTTTCTTCTACAACCGATGTACTATATCTTCAATCTTGTTGGTGAAATCCTGAGAGTTCTGGATGTGATGCTTAGAACTTCCCACCAAAGGTCCTAAGATGTTGCTAGATATTTTGCCACCTGTATGTTACAGAGTTGATGCTGCTGACTATAGGTCTTAGTGGGGCCCCTTCCTTATGTATCTTTGGGAGTCCATATATGCATGGAGTGTGCCTCACCAGGGTAGAGGCGATGATACATTGCCGGTCAATGGCTTTATCCTTTTGAAGCTGTTGTAGTAAGTCTATGACTCTTTTCTTGTAACGGCTGGTGGGATCCCTTGTTAAAGCCTCATATGTGTTGTTTCGGCCAGGAGCATGGTCACTTTCATGGTATCTGAGGTGTTGAGTACCACTGTGCATCTTCCTTTATCTGCCGGTAGAATGGTGATACTGGAATCTTTCTTGAGGATGTTAAGGCTCTTCTTTCCTGTGTAGTCAGGTTAGATGAAGGAGTTTTAGCACTGGCTAAGGCTGCAGATACCTTAAGGCGAAGTTGTTCTGCCTCACCTGTGATACCTTATTACTGTGGATAGAGGCTTCTTGTGGCTGCATAATATCCACCCCAGGATGGTTTTAGGGGTGATGGCAAAATTCAAGCCCTTATTGAGAAATTAAGAAGAATTTTCAAAAAACATCGTATCCCTGTCTGCTTTAAACCGAACAACACACTGAGGCAGCAATTGGTACATCCAAAAGACCCAATACCAAAACACAAGAAAAGCGACATCATATATGCGGTGCAGTGCAGGGAAGAATGCTCTGATTTGTATGTGGGGGAGACCAAACAGCAACTGCATCAACGTATGGCCCACACAGAAGAGCCAATTCCTCGGGTCAGGACTCAGCCGTGTATCTGCATCTTAAGGATAAGGACATCACTTTGAAGATTGTAATGTTAACATACTGGCGAAGGAACGTGACTGGTTCAAGAGAGGTGTTAAGGAGGCCATTTATGTGAAAATAAAGAAACCAAGCCTAAATAGAGGTGGGGGGGTTCGACACCAACTGTCTGCCATGTACAATGCTGTTTTAACACCTTACTCTGGGCCTTCCTATAACACCTCTTAGCCACTATCTAATCACACCCTTAACACCTGGCTGTGATATGCTAATTGGGATTTTCCAGGGTACATAATTGCCACAGATTCTTGTACAAGTCATTCTGAATTGAGAAAGCCAGTCGGATGACTAGCGAAACGTCTTCAAGAACTACATTTCAAGTCCAGTTGATCTAATTGAATACAACAGATACATCATGTACAGTTGTTCCATTTTAAACAAGTTTGGTGTATAAACTGCGAGACCAAATTCCCCTATAATAAAAGGAAATGCTTTCAACATTGGATGAGGTCATGGAACAATACTTGTACCTTAGGAAGTAAATACCTAACTACTGCTGACATTTTAAGAACAATAATTGCATCAATATACATAAAGTTGCATAAACTTTGCATGTGTTTTCTTTAGAAAGGTTACTTTATTTCCAGTTACATCATTTATTTTACACAGCAGGGATGTCTATGCTATAGCTATGTTAGCATGAGGTAATTGTTATAACCACCCTAGTTCTTACTGAAAGAAAATTAAATTATTTAGTGTTCAAAATGTGTAATGCACTAAACCCATAAATAAAATAAACAATATATACAATCTGATCCTGCATATCAGAGGAAACAGAACAATTATTCATGAATTATAAAAGCTGTTATAAGGAGTACAAGTAAGCAATAACCTAGCTTAAAAAGAAAAGTACAGATAGCTGGACAAAGCAAGATCAACACCAAAACTATTCCTTTAATGCATTGATTGAAGACCGGGAGGTTAAGGAGCTATGCCTTACCTTCCATTCTTCAATCAATGCCTGTTGAGCCAGGAACGAAGTTAGAAGAAACTTACCTTTCACACGATCCTCCACTGTCACACTGACAGGTCCCGACTGCTTCCTGGTTCTGATTAACTATAGACCATTGTTTCTTATTACAGCCAGCAATATTCAAAAAGGATAGTTATCCACAGCATGGTAGCTATAGACCTGTAAGCTCAAAGGAAAAGTTAATTGGAAATGATTCTTTTTAAATTCTAACTTTATAGTATGCGTACCTAGTTATTCCACATATTCTCTTCCATTTTGAAAAATCAGTTGAATTTATACCACTTGCTACTCCCTGCTGTTGACAGTTAGCTGACATTTCAGATTCTTTAATGGGCCTTCTTGTTCCCAGAATTCACACTCCCATGGAATGTTCTCAATTGTAATTTCTGCTGATTGGCTGTTGAATAGGTCAAACATGCTCAGATCACTACTGAGCAACTGAATCAACCCAGGGACTGCGTCAAGGACAAGACCAAAATGGTCTCTATTAGAGGAAGTCCGTATTCCGGAAGCAATTATTTATGCACAGACAAAATGCTGAATGGGCAGGTTGAGGTCATTAGAATGAAAAAATACTGCTCTTTTTCGGCATGGAATTATGAGTGGATAAGTGTACAAAGATTTTGGCACCAGAGTCAAACTTTGTCAAAAGGCACTTCCAATCTGCATGCAGTGGTGAGGTGGGCATGGTTGCTGATCATAATTTTATAGTGTGTATCACTTAAAGATTTTTTGTAAATGTGTTTAACTTGTTTTAGCATTCCTAAAGATGATCTAATGATTCCTTGGGGAATGATAACAAACTTGGAATAGAATGAATAAATGCCCATTTTCAGAGTCGGAATCCAATGAGAAAATAACTTTCCGGAAAGCATTTTTCAGGAAGTGATTTTTTTCCTCTATTATCAAAGATCAGAAATTATCAACTTTTATTGATCCATGCCTTTATTATATTTTTTTCTAAGTCTTTCACTAGCAAAGACATAAAAATTTAAATCTCTATTTGTGAATAGAATCTGATAATCTGTGGCTTTTTATAATGAGGGAAGGGACCATCCAGTGCTTTATATTAAAGGCATAGGACCTCCCATAAAAACCCAAAGGGCAGGGGGGGGGAGCGGGGAGAGAGCCTGTTATATGGGTCCAGTGTGTAAGAATGAGAAATGCAAAAGTTTGCTAATCGTAATTGAAGTAAAAGAAATTGAAAAGGTTAGACATTAGGACCTTCCAGACTGGGGTTACCTTGACGTGGTTGGAAGACTTTTTATTCATGGGAGTCAACGCACCCATGAGTGGGCGGGAACACAGCACCCGCAGGTGGATGGGACCAATGCACCCATGAGTGGACGGGGACAATGCACCCACAAGTGGGTGGGCCAAATGGGGCCCTTCCCTTACAAAAATAAATTGCAAAAATTCTCAAGAGAGCAATTCCTATCAATTTACCTAAAGTAATTTTTGGACCATAGTTCCACTAAAAGAAGGTTTCCTGTAAGCATAAAACATCCATTTTAATTTTTAAGGCATCTTTTCATGTAGTATTTCTTTTCTGAAGGGACTTTAACCTTTGTACATTATAGGAAGCTATTAAGAATACCATTTTGTCATGGTATTTAAAGGAGGTTTGGCCGAGTCAACACCCAGGGATGTGGTTACAAGGCATTTCTTCTAGACATAAGAAGCAATTGTTTAAAGCAATGAGACATACTTCAGAATATGCACTCTTTATTATTTTTACAGGGCTTTCCCCTACTACTGCATACAACAAAGAAAATAATTATTTCTTATCACAACACAAAAAGAGAGCATAGCTATATTATTAAAATGCTTGATGAAGGATTATCTGCTTTAAAACAATGGAATACTACAGACAAATGTAGCACAATACAAACTTAACATCTCAAATAGCAGAAAAATGCTACTAAAGTTAAGCAAGAATGGGCACGATCTCCAAAGAAAAAAAACTTAAATATTAACTTTGCCTTATTATCTCCTTACAAGAGCATCTGGCACAAACTTTGTCCTCTCTATCCACTTGCATTAACTAAAATCTTGTGTTATGGATTAATGCAAGCCTGTTTTATTGTTCTTGTGTTTTATTTTGATAATTCTATGTTAATGTTGTTTTTTATTATGCTTATTTCAGTTTAATGTTCAGTCTTTTGAGGATCTGAGTGGCTGTCAGCTGCAGAGTGGCAAGGGACTGGGTCTTGTAAGTATGTTCCTGGGCATCTTTGGGGAAACAGATCTGGGGTTTAGGGGGTGCTTAATCATTCTGTGAAATTTCATTTTATGGGTGGACATGCCCTTTATTACATAGAGTTAGAGTTGAAATAAAGATATTTATGATTGCCACTTGTAAGGAATGATTTTTTTTTTCCCCTTCATACTGATTTTTTTTTTTTGCCTATCTCTGGAACAACAGTTAGGCAGGAAACGTGAGTATTGCAGAGTAGGTTGGATGTGTGTCTTTTTATTTAACCTAAAACACTATACTTTATATCGGGGAGATTCAATAAAAGTTCTTATTGTTAAAAATTGTGCTAATTTTGTCCCAACCAATCAGATCCTATTTAACATTTGAAAGCTAACATCTGATTGGTTGGGGCAAAATTAGTGACTCCTAATGAGCAATGTGGCTTCTACATAGCTTATAATGAGCAAAAATGAAAAGCCTGTTTTATGCTAGTAGGACTGCTATCTAAGCCACGGTGCTGTTGAAAGAAATGTTTACTAATAGCTGGTAATTCCATCTCAGTGTGATCAAATGGAAAACCATTGCAATTTAACAAACATGCAACTTAATAAACAGCAAGAATAAGACATTGTTTAAAGAATGAATAATTTTTAGAAATAAAACAAGACCCATCAGTTCCCTACTGCTGCTGTTCTTATAAACAATCTGTGAACTTATTGTTCCTTTACATGTAGCAAGCCTGTTAATTAACTAAGCTTGTGCATTTATCCTGTTTTCTTTTGGCTCCATCAAAGCACCATTCTACAGTACCAGACTATAAATATCTGAATGTTTAAAAGTAAATGTACGTTTGTTTATTCCAGCAGTCACAGGTTTAGCAGCCCTGTGAAATAAATCAAACACACTATGTAAGTGTAATTATTTATCTGAGCATTTAAAAAAGCACTATACAATTAGTAAACATCTTTTTTGTTGTTTCAAAAAGGGCATTTTTCCCCAACACTGGATAAGAAAAATCCTGTATGCATTGGCTCTGGTAGGAGTGGAGATTAATACTTCCCTTGTACAGTATAGTGTACAGTATAGTGCTTCCCTTAAACCTTAAAGGGTAATTCAAGTTTACACAACATTGTCCAAATAGACAGAGCACATTGACAAACATACAACAAGCTGTGTCTCACCTCTCCCTTTGTGGTGGCTGCTGGGTTATTTATGAAATAAACCTGTGGGTACTAGGAGTCAGCTCCCAAAATCTAACTTAGCTGGGTAACTCACAGGTAAGTGTTTGCAGTACACTTCACAAACTCTGTAGTGTTTAACAGATCAAAACAAGGAATGTACAGCCTTGCTTCCTAGAAGCTGACAGCCAATCATATAACAGTACAGAGACCCTTCCTCTACCTGTTACAGAACAGGGATTTTAATGTCATTTTTGTGTTAACATTTAACAAAAAAGCTATCAATCAAAAAAAGTAACCATTGCAGTGTATTTATTATCCCAAGTCCCCAAAATGTCCTAATTTAAAAAGGAAGGACATGGCAGCTATTATCTTGAAAATGGGTACTTTCGAGCAATGAGCACACCCCAATTCTGTCAGCTACCACAACAATCTAAACAGTTATTGGCCAAGTCAGACACTTGCCTCGCTTCCTGCTGTTTATATCATTGACCCTAAATGCAGGTGTAGTTTGCCCACGGTCTAATGCGGGCTAATGAACCTTGTCTAAATAATTGTCCCATAGTCCAAGTGGGAATCTGCTATACCATTTGTATGACCTGGAAAATGTTGCGCCCTAAAGTTAATATTCAACTTTAGACATTTCTGAAACAGAGAACAAAGAGCATTAATGATTGTGGAAGAGACTTTGATGTAATTTACAGCATGAACCAATAAATCATTGTTAGTTTAAGATTACTTTTCTATCCCTAAAGCCCCCACCCCCAAAGAAATCTACTGCCACTATGATAGGGAATAGTTCCAAGAAGACTATAGTCTTTGTGAGTTCTCAGTTATGATTTTGCCCACTTCCCTTCAACTCAATATGCCACACCCTGATGCTCCTGCCCCATCCATGTACAGTACAGGCCTAACTCCGAAGATGATTGTTGCCATTGAATCCAATAAGCCTTGCTATTAAACTCCTTTAAAAACAATTCCCAAACTTTCATTTCTGACCTATGCTGCTAACTGATCTGAACAAAATGATATGGCTGCTTAACCACACCTGCTACCAATACCCTATACAGAATTTATGACCCAACAAAATGCACAATTACATTTTCCTAGTAATGATTGTATCTGCCTTAATGTCAACTTTCTAGCCTTCCTTACAAAATCTGAATTATATGAATTATCATATTTTTAATTAGTCCAGCTATATAGGAATGTAATGTTTATATATTGTCACTCCCCTGGGTCCAAACAGAATTACCAAGGTGAGACACCTTACAAATCATAGGTTCAAGGCCTTGATGAAAGACAGCTGTGCAACAGGCATTGTAATGTGAGGCTGAATTAGATTCAAGGGGTATGCTGCCTAGCACATGCATACTGTGCTTTATTAGTAGGAGGTTTCCTCATAATAAGGTAAAAGTTCACCTTTAACTGAGCCCAATTGGTGTGAGATAGTATGTTTATTGGCGTGGAACATGGTGAGGGTCTGCATGGTAAATAAAGGAGTGCGGATTTGGGGGGGAAACTTAAAATCCCATTAAAGACAATGGAAGTTAAAAAACAGGGAGTAAACCCCACGCAACTGTAATGCTACTACTCCAAGCTTGATGAACTAAAATACTATTTGCACGACAAATACTATATATATATATATATATATATAATATATTATATATAATAATATATATATATATACTGTATCTTTATATATGTGTTAAGAAAGCCTCAATAAACTGTTTTTAATAAAATAAGAAGGGATGCAGCTTCTTTTATTGAAAGGTGTTAATCACCTCATTAATCAAGAGACCAATTAATTACATTGGCATGCTAGCGTCTGGTCTAGTCTGTGGTACTAGCCGTGAAGATTTAGTGAGTTTCTAGGAAGCATTTTAATACAGGATACTTTTTGTATTCTTTATCAGAATGGAACGTAATCACACATGCAAAGGTAACAACTTGCAATTTGAATTGATTTTAAATGAAAGGCCAGGTTCCTACCTTTTAAATTGAGCTATCACACAACCTCTCTTCATGCTGTACAGCCCAAAATATGAAGAAATACATGATCAGAATATTAGGGTGTGGAAGGCTTATTAATGCCATTCCAAAGACAGCTCCACCACCTCGTCACTGGTGAGCACAGTTGCAAATTACAGTCTGTGTGAAGGAAACCCAAAGTCCCTCCCATCTGTAGAAGTGAATATACCAGGATAAAAGGTAATGGAATATACAGCCCCTACCCTCGTCATGGCCCCTTCCCTCATGGGGCCTGTGGGATGGGCCATGGTGCCCATGAGTGGGAGGGGTCACAGGGTGCTGAGAGGGAAGGGGCCTGCAAGGGGAGGGGCCAAGGAGGGCTATAAACATGTAAATATCTTCAAAACTATGTAAATATAATAATGAAAGTAAATTGTAAAAATACTCAGCATACTCAGAAAATTTCTGTCAATTTTCCTAGAGTCATTTTTGGACACAGTTACCCTTTAAGTAATGGTTTTGCAAATGTATGGATAGCATGTTAGCCTGCAAATTAGAAGAATAGTGATTGCATTTCTCTACTCCTACTTGAACTGTCAATCAAATCCCTGTGACTGATCCCCCCTCCTTGCTCTGTAATAAAACACAGAGATAACAGCATTAGCAGGGGGAGAGAGGTAGCTTTGATGGCAGATATAAGGCTGCACTTGACCCCCCTTCTTAATAGGTTTCACTGATTGATGATAGGTCACAAAGTGAGAGATCCTTAAACTGTTCTGATCTCCTTCTTCAGTGTCTCCAGGACAGCTTGCTTTCTATTGGCCACTGTGCGTGGGTGTGTTTTTCAGGATGTTGAACTTTTAACTCCTACTGCACATGATAAGCTTGTCGGTTAGCCGGAGTTGAGACAGGGAGGAGGTAACAGAGGGGAGAGGGAAGGGGGGAGTGCTGCAGAGAGATCTGACACCATGGTTAAACAAAGTCACTGACAGAGATAGGATTAAGGCAGCACAGAGTACATGAATTTAACTTTGCAAAGGGGCAATGTGTTTTTTTCACTATAGATGCCCTTTAAGGAATATGTATAAAAATCTTGTGTTGTTAGTTTACCTGTAAATACTATAATTTCTGTATATACTGTAGATACCATACAGGAAAATAGTGTTTGTCCTATTGGACTATAAATTCCCAATATGTTAAGAATCTGGAAGACAAATATATGTCTAGAGGGGCTATTATTTCATTGCATAGACGGGAATTAAAACAACAAAGTAATAAGGACTGTGTTGTTTCTGTAGTGAAGTGAAACAAGAGGGTTATCAAGGAAGGAATTTTGTAAGATCACAGGCAAGCTGACAGACAAGAGTGTTCTTCTGATGAGGACGGAGGATGTGTTGTCTAGGATTTGTTGTGGAACTTAAACTTTAAAAGTTTAACTCCGATAATGCCTTTCAGCTGCATTAGCAGAGATTTCATGTGTTTAGAGATATTTCTCAAGAGAAAAGTACTTCTAAAGTACCTCTACATATTGCAGCATTAATGCCATCTGAGGACAGAGAAAGGATCACTAAATTCTTGTTAAAATAAAAAGGTAACATGATCCTAAAAAAAGATGATTTTTGGTGATATGTCTACATTTGAAACATTAGTGAATCCGTTTAATCTTGGAAGGAAAGAAACATGATTGATGTTTAAGTTGTGGTTCCTGCACATTTATCACAGAGATTATTTGTGGGAATTAATTGAATAAAGCAGGTTATTCACCTCGTCCAAAGGTTAACAGTAAAGCAAAGCAGGGACATCTTAGGCAAGACTGAATAGTTGAACTTAAATCTGCAAATTATTTTTCTAATCTAATATAGAATTAAATACAAAAAAGGTCCAATTTAATGTTGACATGAAACAATAGGATATTAATGAAAGGACTCTTAATGGGTCTTTGAGAAGAGAATTTAGAGCTTTAGGAATTTGCACCTTCTGTAAATACAGGAGTCTGCTTTCCTAAGCAGGACTTGAACTCTTCTGCATGATGGCGTGAAGCCCCTGAAATGGTTCCTATATCTAAGACAATTAGGGACTCAGCAGGGCAACCATTTGCTATAGGTTTTATAGGGGACCATAAAGCTAAAATACTTTTATTTACAGAAGCCTGTTTCTTTGACTGATTTACCAGTCAAACGATTCCTTGACATGGTATTTGATTGGATTGAGAGGTACTCAAGCTAAAGCTCATCTTGTACCAAATGTTTCATTGTATGCATGGGATTTAACTATTCCTATATGGCATAAGCAAGTTCAGGAACTATTCTTGGAGCTAATGTTATGTGGCAGGATGGAATGATTTTGGATCTTTGTAACAATGTCCTCTGGAGGGATTCATGGGGACGGAGGCCAGTATTACTTACACATGATATACTCCCATTGCAAATCTGACTTGCCAGACACAGTCATTGAAAGTCACTGACACAGGCTCTATACATTACTCGCCATCACTTTATATCTTAAAACGCAACCTCAACCTCACCTCTTCAGTAAGGTTACAATCTGGACCTTGACGCTTCTACCCCTCTTACTGACCCATCGCAGACCCACTAGTTATAACCCACTGACAACTTAGTTACAGCTACTGATTTGCTTCACCTTATGTTTCATCCCCATCTCCTCTAGACTGTACGCTCTCGGGCAGGGCCCTCCATCCTATCGTACAACAGTAATGCTGTAACTAACCACACTGAATGCTGCTGGACAAGCACTTGAATTATTTGCACTTTGCGTTACTTGCACGACCCTTGTATGTAACATGTATGGTTTCCTCATGTATATCAATGCAACTGTAAAGTGCAACAGAAGATGTTGGCGCTATATAAATCACAATAATAATAATAATGGAGATGAACAACTCTTTAAAATTGTGAAGAAATAGCCTAGGTTGTGGATACATTCTGTTCGTTACCACAAGGTTTCCTAATTAGTGCCTCCATTTTCAATTAAGCTGTGGTGAAGGTTCTGAGTTTGTTAGTCGTTGCAGGGGGATCTAAATAGATTGTCACATTGGGCTGCTAAGTGGCAGATGAGATTCAATGTTGAGATGTTAAGGAGATGCATTTTGGAAATAAAAATCCTTGTGCTACTTATACTATAAATGGCTCTGTGTTAAGTGAATCTCTGTTGGAATAGGGACCTTGGAGTTTGGTGGATAACAAACTTAAAGGAAGCGAGCAGTGCCAGGTGGCAACAGCCATAGCCAGTATGGTATTGTCTTGTATAAAGAGAGGTATGGAGTCAAGGGAGGAAAATGTTATTTTCCCTCTTTACAAAGCTTTGGTAAGGCCTCATTTGGAATATGCAGTGCAATTTAGGAATCCTGTGTACAAAAGGGAGATCTTTCAAATGGAAAGGGTTCAGAGAAGGGCAACTAAATTAATAAGGGGATTGGGGGAGCTTGAATATGAAGAGAGACAGGAAAAGTTACAATTATGTACGCTGGAGAAAAGGCGCTTGCATGGGGATATGATTACTGTGTATAAATACATTAACGGGCCATATGGAATATGGAACTGCCTTCCAGTGGACATTGTTATGGCATGTTCATTGGTCAGTTTCAAAAAAAAGCTGGATGAGTTTCTGCAAACAAGGAATGTTATTAATTACTGGTATTGATATATAAAGTAGAGTTGATCCAGGGAAATTTCCGATTGCCACTCAGAGTCAGGAAGGAATTTTTTCCCCCTTTATAAATTTGGTGGGGTTCTTTGCCTTCCTCTGTATCAACAGTTAGGCAGGAAATGAGGATATTGCTAGATGGGATTTACTGGATGGACATATGTCTTTATTCAACCTCAAGTACTACTATACTATTATAGTTAGTAGACTTTATAGGCACCCATTAAACTTCTGTATTTTATGATTTTTTTTAAAGGTTATAATTATGAGGCAAATCTCCTAGGTTGTAATGCAGAAGCAGACCATGCCTTTACAATAATCTCACTCCACTACTTAAGTGCTTATGCATGTCTTTATACTCTCTTGACTAATGTAACATTCTGCTACTTGGTCTCCCTGCCTGTCATCTCTGCCCCTTCACCAGTCTCTTAAGCTCAGCATGTTGCTGTTTCCAAGAGAGAACCCACAATCCCAATACTTAAGTATATAGGGTGGCTTCACATTAAACAAAGAATAATGATCAACACCTTTCTTTTAAATGTTAAATCCCTTCACTCTGCTGCGCCTTCCTGCTTATTTTCTCTCTTGGTCCCTTATGTTCCTGGATGTGCCCTATGTTTCTCACAAGGCAATCTGTTCTACAACCCCCCAATGAACATTGTTTCCACCGGTCTTAAAACATTCTCTCTTGTTGTTTCCCTACCTTTGGTACTCTTACCCTCTCACTTTCACATTCATTAGCTTTTAAATCTAAACTGCTATCCTACCTTTCTAATAACCAGCACTATAAATGATTGTTAGCTGTCTGAGCACTTTGTATCCTTCCCTCCCCTTGTATCTGTATGTTGTCCTTCCCTCATATGTAGTCTTGGTCTATGTATGAAACTTTATTTATATAATTAATTTATCTGTTTAATTGATTGCACTTAACCCGTTATTTGTAAACTCTGCATTTCATAATGTAAAGCACTGCATACCCTAGTGGCACAATTATACATACATACACTAATCAATCAAGATCTTGCTTAAACACTAACATTAATAAGTCCAGATCCAAATTAACCATTTGCATTGTAGACATACAATTCTAAAAACTCTGTGTCTACAGTATCATTGCAAAAGAGAGGATGACAGTGGAGAACTGTAGGGAATTTTTCCAGACTTTTAACTCCAGTAGAGAATGATTTTAATCAATTTGTAAAGGCGTTGCTAAAATTTCATTGGTCAGTGTTAGCTGTTGAACACATTGTGGGAATTGCTTCTTTGGTTTTGCACACTTTTTAATACACTTTTTAAATTGTTTAAGTGAATCTCCACCCTAAATAACATTTTTTGATATAATGTAGGACATCCCTGTCTACCCCAACCACTTTATCAGTTTAGTAAAAAAAGATTCAGAACGCTACTTACAACCTCTCCTTTCTGTCGTGCACTGATCCGGCTATAAGTATAGTTATGAGTCTTATTTTATCAAACTAACATAGCGGTTGGGCAGGGATAGCCTACAGTACAGCGAAATATTTTTGTACTAGATGGATGGCCAGCAATGGATGGATTCAGATGGTGGCAGGGAGGGGAGGAAAAGGTTCCCCTGCACATGTCCCACTACCTCCCAGGGGCTTCAGAAGAGGCAGAAACATTTGGTCAGAAAGACAGCTCATTCTCTTCACTTACCTGGCCTTTACACAACCATAAGGAGTAGAGATGTAAGGCAAGGATTTTTTAAAACTACACAGTGGGGCCAGTAGTGGGTTAAATTTTAGTTTGGGGGTGGACATGCACTTTAACGGGAAAATCTGTCAGTGGTGCTTCTACAGAGATTGGGACGATGGATTACAGATCTGAAACACAAAACATTAGATCACAAATCCAGATACATATTGCCACAGTTAATGCAGATTTAAATGTGTGACACAAATAGAATTATTTGATGTATCGTGGTTCAGAGAGACTGTTAATTCTGATGATTTGGTGGCATATGTTGATGGTTCCAGATTTTGTAAAAATTGAAAATTTCACACTGGGTTTGCAATGTGGTGACCTGAGAAGGATCAAACAATTTTCTGCTCAAAGCGTTAAATTGGAGGCAGTCATTTCTATAATTAACACGTACAGTGACAGTTCATACATTTTATGTTCTCTAACAGAATATTTGGCTGTCTGGGATGGAAGAGGTTTGTTAAATTCTGCAGGCAAACCGTTGGCACATGCCTTAGTGTTAAATTGTTCAGCCTGTAGGGGAGAACAAAGAGGTTTTAAAAGTGAAAGCACATACTAAATCTCATAATGTACATTCAGTAGGCAATGCAACAATAGATGACCTTGCTATACAGGCTGCTTGTATTGGACAACCATGGGTAGATTCTGAAGGCATCCAAACGGGAAACAATAGTTTTTTTAAACCTTTCTGTTAATCACAGAGGGTTCTCAAAACGTACATATGTACTGCTCTTGACTTGGTCGGAAATGGAAGTAGCCCTGCCCTTATCTTGGCCTTCATTCCCATAAATAAGCTTGTAACTGAAGCCCTATTAGACTCCTTGGATCCTAAATCCGTCCTACCAGACACACTTCCTTGCCCCTCCTTTTGCCTAATGCTGTCCCTAATCCCTGTCAAAGCTTGCAAATTCATTTGCCTCCTTTCATTATTCCCTTGCCCTGCTGGATCTAATGAAGGTATGGTATTGTCCTTCATGTATTCCCATTGCCCTAATAACTGTTTAAATCCCTGCATAAATGAAGTAAACTTTCCTCCCCTGTTGTGGTATGCTACCCACTATCACATTTCCCAAACCCGCATTGGAAACCTGAATGCCCCCCTTTCCCCCTTCTTTGTTCACACACTGCCTTTTCTAGGCTTTGAACCCCACCTCCCCTTGTTTGCTTTCTCCTAACAACCTGCTCTGCATGTCCGCTTTCTGCAGGCCCTGTTCCCCTGTTCTCCCTTTATCTGAACGTGAAAGTTTGTGTTGCAGAAGGAGAATGGCCACGTCTCTTAGTTCCACTTGATCCTTCCATTGTAGAACTTAGCTGTGTGGGCAGATGGTATCTCCTGACTCTGCGCAGGGATGGCCCCTCCACAACCACTGGATTGTCACGGGTGGCAAGTGGAAGAGACTGCTGCTTCACCCACTCATCTCCCTTCTGTGAGTCTCCCCATCTCCCTGTCCCACGCCCATGCTGATGCCAGAGGACTCTGCCATAACTTTCAGAAAGTGAGCCTGTAAAGGGAACCAATACTATGCTTCTCCCTTACATTTGCTTTACCCTATGCCTGTCCATCCTTCCCCATCCCTGAGTCATGTTCCCCTCAGCTTAGATTTGCTCCGCTCCATTGCTACCTTACAACTGATTGGAAGATAAATGTGTAATATACAAATGTACTGATTTTTTAAAAAATAAAGTACAGTATATGCTTTTAACTATCTTTAGAGCAATAAAGGAAAATCAAACTGTTAAATAGTTTTTTTTAGTTTAGACAATATATGTGCTATATGGGGTAGACAAATCATTAATAACCTTAAGGGCAATTTGTAATATGCGCATTCAGTATGAAAGCTGCCAAATGTAGTTAGTCCCAATGTACAAGTGACTCTATGGTTGCAAACTTCTCTTAAACCCCTATCCCAGGGGTATCAAACCTTTATAAACCCTCCAAGGGAGTTCTAAGGGAACTTTGTTTTGTGAACCGCACTATAGAACACAACATTTCGGAGGAATTACCTTTTATGGCTTCCTTAATGTGTGATTTGCAATAAAATTCTATAGAATAGAAATAAGGGAGAGAGCAACTCTCTACACTACTTTGCTTATGAAAATACATATAGCAATAAATTCACATGAAAGATGTCTATATTGACTATATATTTACTATATTTGCAGAATTGAGCATGAGCACCTGTAAATTATTCCTTTCATAGTAAACTGTTTTCCACACAGTAGATTTTTATTTTTCCATTTCTTCACTTATTACATTAAATAAGTTGTACACATGTGAGGCAACTGTGTTCCCGGAGGCACGAGACGAGGCCCAAGGATCAATGCAATGGGGAAAAAAAAAAAAAACGTTTGCCCAGCATTTTCACATATTAGTGCCAAACTAGTATGCAAGGGGAATTCAATAAAGTAAAGAAGATAAAAAACCTATTAACTGAATATAAGATAATGAAAAACGATAATACCCTGTCCCAAATTTAATTAAAAAAATCTTTTAGTTTAATATTACTTTCTTTTAAATCTAACTGATATGACAACAATTATATAGTAATTATTCCATAGTTTTAATACCTAGTACGATTATTTTTTATAAGCATCAGTTAACTCTGAAGATATATTTAAAAAATATGTATATGTTTGATTTATTTATCTTTACCTGTCCAGTGAGAAACAATATGCACAAAGCAATTTGCCAGCATTAATATGTTCTCGTTAATAGGCCTGAATCAACCATCACTTCTTATTTAACTATTTTTAGTTATGTAAAATCTTCTGCTTGTTTATATAAGTTCATTGAAAAAGTACAGGGTTTGGACACTGAAAAGCACATTATTTTTTTTTAAAAAAACGTATTTTTGAAGTATAGATTTACAGGGAACTTTCTATCCGTTTCTATGTCCCAAAGGAACATGTGTGTTGAATGAAGCCTTTCTGTAGCTCCTTAGCAATTTCAATGTAAGCCTGTTTTTTTCCTTAATATCTTAAGCTTCTCCTATATTTACAATTTCTGATTTTAGTGTTGGTTAATTTGAATTCATTAAAAATGTTAATTAAACAGGTCCATTATCTAGGTGGAGTGTAACAAGTGCTGCTTGGTATTTATCTTACTCAATGTCTGCACATGTATTTTTGAGAATAATTTAAGCTGCATAAAGTGCATTAAAATGATCATGGCAAATCTGTATTACAGTTGTGAGCTATAAGGGTTTATTTTTAAGAAAATAATTAGTGAAAAAAGTGATCTGGAGCCTGAAAAAGTAAAAGAGCCAAGGAAGAAAATGGGGCAAAAGCAAAACCCCATGACATATTTTTCCCAGTTAGTTGCTATGAACATTATGCTAGAAAAATAATCAAATGAAAATTTTGTTGATAACATACATTTGGGGACATATTTATAAACGGGTGTTAACTTTTCGCGGCCGAGTTTCCCGTCATTTTCGCCAAAATCGCTATTAATGAGATTTATTAAAGAGTGAAATCCGGCTGCGAAAAGCTGCTCACTTCTATTTATAAAGCGGAGGTAACTGATGTGCAGCGTTAATCCCCCAGCTGTGGATAGGGGCGGGGGTGTACGCCCAACCCCCAGCGGGTGGTCGCACGCGCCATGGGAGGCACGCCCACCTCGCTGCTACATTACATGGGGGGGCTGTGGGGGGCTGTGGGAGCACTCCTATGGCAACATTATTATAACATATAGTAGAAGTGCTACTGATCTGACCAAAACACATTCCTGGGCCCCATATATCATAATATCTGTGCTAGTGCAAACAGTAAAAACATGGGGGGTTTTAGTTACAATTTTATGCATAGAAGTGAAAAGCCTTCCAACCACGTAAAGGTAACCCCAGTATGGAAGGTCCTAACAGTTTACCTGGGGTCATTTATCTGGGCTGACACTCCCTGCTTGTTGGATTTTTTTATATATATTTATATCTATAATACGCTCCACGATGTTAGATATTACCAGATCCAACAGAGCTGAGACACTGCTTGTGGTATATTTGTGAATGTGCTCTGTCTATTGTGACAATGTTGTCTGAAGACTTTAGTTCTGCTTTAAGTATGTATGTATGTATTGTATTTTATTTCTTATATAGTGCTACATATTCCGCAGCGCTTTACAATTATTTTTACTCAATTCACATCATGCCCTGCCCCAAAGAGCTTACGATCTAATCACTTTATGAATACATACAACCTATCCGTATGTCTTTATGATTGTGGGGGAAACTGGAGTGCCCGGAGGAAACCCACGCAAGCACGGGGAGAACTTACAAACTCCTTGCAGATGTGTCCAAGGGTGGAATCGAACTCAGGACCTAAACGCTGCAAGGTATCAGTGCTAACCACTGAGCCACCGTGCTGGTTAGTAATGTGTCTAATAAAGTGCAAGATGTATCAGTTGATGTTGGGGGCAGGTAACTGACAAGTGATCAGTTTTTGTGTTATGGGTGGAGATACCCACGTAGAATCTACCAAATAAAAATTAAAAGAGCTAAAACATGTGAATATACTTAGAAAAGGATAAAAACTATCTTCTATACTCTCTGTATCTGTGTACTTAGTAGTTTATGACTAAGAAACATGTTCTGTTATAGCTCAGAATCAATGAGAAGCATTGATGCATATATAGTAAAAACCTACAATTATCCCATAAAAATCTATTCTAACAGGCAAATAAGTTGGTTGTAACACAATATTCGGATTTTTAGAATATGTTCACGTTTTAGCAGAACACTGATCAGTGGCGTAACTAGCAATCACTGGACCCCCCTGTAAAACTATTATGGGCCCCCTCCCTGCTTCATCTAAAGTGGTTTTATGGGGAGAGACTGTATTTTGTCCTAGGGAAAGTAAGAAGTAATGGGCCCTCCTAGTTCCTGCCCCCTTCCAGTCGCAGGGTCTGCTTCCCTGGTAGTTAGGCCCCTGACACACCAAAAAAGACTAAATATTAAAAGCTAATTGTCTTTGGACACTTTTAGACTTAAATCTCATATAAAATTCCTGGCACATTATCAAAATTGCAGTCTAAAACATGTGATGATAAGCAAAGTAATTCAGCAAGTTTTGTAACTTTTCAAAACTGATTTCAGTCAAAGGGATTTGACGATTATTGGCCATAATTTAGCAAAAAAATGCATGATCCTGAAGCAGAAGAACCACTGGCTTCAGGATTGCTTAGTTTTGACCAAAACCTTTCATCAGCTTTTATTGACTTGCTATACTTTAGTACAGAAGGCTGATAATGATTGTTACATGAGTGGCCACCGGAACTATCCTCTGTATATAGTATAGGGTGATTGGGTGAGGTCTGTATAGGCATTCATTTGTAGCTGATGCAGACTTTAATTTCAATTAATTTTCTTATTTAAAGGGCATATATACCGAAAAATAGGTTATTTTAAATTGACCATAACTGGAAACTATAATTCTTCCCAACTGCCCCAGTATCATTTTTTTTGTTGCTCTGCCCCCTATTTCTTTAGATATCCAATCTAAAACTTCTTATATTTCAGCTGTCAATCAAGTTCCTTGCTCTCAAAAACCATTTGTCTGTGAGTAGTGTAGTTTTACTGTAGCTGGAATGGTGACAGAGTTTTGACAGTTGGAATGCTGTATGCTGTGCTTGACAGTTGGTTGGTGGGGAAAAAGTCGGGTCGGATGGAAGTGGGAGTGGTTAAAAGAGGGAGCAGGAATACTGCTCCTAAACAAAATGTGTGCTGGATTGAAGGCATGCAGCAACACACACAAATAAGAGTGCTACTTACATGTATTCAATTATAGATTAAGATGACGCAAAGTCATTTTTTCAGTATAGTGCCCCTTTAAGAATCCAAAATTTACTGAACCTTCGTAAAGCATTTATGGAAAAAGATCTATGAACTTCATCTTAGAATTCTTATGGGGTACATATAAGATAACAAATTACAGTAAAGGGAAGTGTTATGCGAGCGCACCTAACCTTTTTGGGTCCTGTGATGCAGTAATAGTTGCAAAGAAGTTACTGCATTGTGAGAACCTAGAAGGTAAGTGGAGTGCAGTGCTCCTTTCTTTATCTCTCCCTTAGCTTTTATATAGACTTTAGTTCGCCTCTGAGCATCTACTAGTTGAAGCTGCTAAAACTATCAGTCAGTATAAACTACCTCACCGGGTACATAGAGCTCAAATTAAACAGAGCTCATAATTCACAATTGGACAAAGGCAAAAACTATTATATACAGGTTCTGGGACATTGCTTATTAAATGTGTGAGTTTTTTGGCAATTATTTTGTTAGGTGCGAATATATCTTATAGATATAGACTAATTGTGTCTTCAATGTTTTATTTTTAATCTTTGCATAATTGTACAAGTGGATAAAGAGATATGCGTTTGATAATTTGGGATGGCCGGGTTCGCGGACCCGAACCCGGATCCGCCGCGGATTTATCCAGTCCGCGAATGCCGGATTACTCCGGATTTTCCGCCCTCCGAACTTCCGAATCGCGGATTTTTTTTCCCGAAAATTTTTGAAATTACGAGAATTCTAGTAATTACGAGGACCTCCGTTTTCTCCGTATTTTGAAAATACGGAGATCCTCGTAATTACGAGAATTCTCATAATTTCGAAAAATCGAGACATTCTTGTAAATTCGCGGAATTTCTGCATTTTGGGGATTATTTTGAAGACTGAGCAAGCCACATGTCCCAAATTATCCAATGGCAGCTAACATGATTATTGCCAGCCCCCTGGGTATAAAAGGCTGCTTCACAGGCGCCATTTTATCAGTGTGTTGGAGTGTGTTTAGTGGAGACCTGACAGTGTAGGAGTTGGAGAGAGTTTTTTGTGCTTTTTGAGCTTTTTTTGAGCTTTCTGTGTGGGAATTTCAGTGTGGTGGTTTAGCACTTGTTGTTAACCACCCCTGTATTCACACATCTTGAGACCCAACAGTCCTTTTAAGGACTAACCTTCCCTTGTGAGACCCAAAAGTCCTTTTAAGGACTAACCCCCCTATAAGTCCTTTGGACAAATTTTGTGTTAGACCTTTTAGAGATCTAGGTGTCCTGTTTTTTTGTTTGTCTTTCTGTATCTGTGTGTCAGTGTCTGTGTGTTTTGTGTAGCTGACAGTGCTGCCTTTAGCAGCAATCAGCAGCTTTTGCTGTCTGATCTGCTGTTTGCTGTCAGTTGTGTCTGTGTCCTATTTGTGCTTTTAGTGTAAAAATAAAAAGCTTTGTGTTTATTTGTTTGCTTCTGTGTTGTTTTGTTGCTTTGTCTTTTGTGTTTGTGTGTGTGTATATATATATATATATATATGTATATATATATATATATATATATATATATATATATATATATTTTTTTTTTTGTTAAAATTTGGGAGAGGGAAATGCCTGGCAGGGCAAGAGGGAGAGACAGGAGCAGGGGTGCTTCTGCACGTGGAGGGAGAGGGAGAGGCAGAGGAGAGCCTACTGAAGGCTCTGGCCAGGAGCTACCTGGCCCTTCGCAGGGCAGCCGGGTAACCGTACCCGATATGTTTAGGGGGACAGGGAACGTGCAGGCACCCACACGTTCCATACCTTGTGCCCAGGTAGCCACCGTTCCTCCTCCAACTCCGGCCACATCAGCTGGACCAAGGGGAAATGGGGCATTCCTCTAGGGGGACATCTCAACCCTCCCAAGTACCACGTGGTTGGGGAGAGGTTGAGACCGACATTATTGTCCTCAGTGACATCGAGGACATGGGGTCCTCTGTGGCAGGCAGTTTGCCGCGCATGGGTTCGTTCATGCTGCAATGCCTGCGCAAGGACCCCAGGATTAAGGCCATCAAAGAGAAGGAGCAGTACTGGGTGGCCACCCTTATAGATCCCCGCTATAAAGGTAAAGTGTCGGAGTTTATCCCCGCATCTCAGAGGGAAGGTAGAATGCAGCATTATGAGGCAACACTGCTACGTTGCCTCTGTTCTGCCTTCCCAGGTGCTGGCAGGCCTACAGCACCTGATGTTGGGGATCAACAGGGCTCACGTCCCCCTGTGCCTGACAGGAGGAGCAGCAGTACTGGAGGCGGCCTCGCGGCCAACTTCAGGCTGTTCTTCCAGCCACAGTTGCCAGGCCCATCTACTGGCAACTCCACCAGGTCACCGACTACATCAGATCCAGGGCCGGTGTAGCCACATCAGAGACTGAGGATCCACTGGACTACTGGGTGGCAAGGCTTGATATCTGGCACAGTATGCCATCGAGGTCCTTTCATGCCCGTCATCCAGTGTTCTTTCGAAGAGGACCTTCAGTGCGGCAGGGGGTGTTGTAACGGAGAGGAGGACCCGTCTCTCCACTGAGAATGTGGACCGCCTTACATTCATCAAGATGAATGAGGCATGGATCACATATCAGTACAGCACCCCTATTGCTGATGCCCGTGACTGAAGGCCTCCTGCCCCTGGCCACCCGTACTGCTCCTTCCGCCTCATTTTCCACCTAGAGGCTTAGCTGATGCCAGCTTAGCTGGCAAATGGCAAATTTTTCTTATTGGCAGGGCCATATATGGTCCTACCTTGCTCTACTGCATTAAAGTTGTGAAATAACAAATGCTCTACCACAACAGCTACTCTGTGGCTAATTTTTCTAAGATTGGGTCGATCCTACTTGGCTCGAGAGCAGTACTCCATTTTTGTTCTTCCTTCTCTCTCCATGAGGCACGCTTTGTTTGTGTACCTACTCTGACCATCTCATACAGCCGCAACAGCTACTCTGTGGCTATTATGTTTTCAGCTCTTGGTCAGTCCTGCCTGGCCCGAGAGCAGTACTCCATTTTTGTTCTTCCTTCTCTATCAATGAGGCACCTTTGTGGTGTCACCTACTCTGACCATCTCATACAGCCGCAACAGCTACTCGTGGCTAATGTTTTCAGCTCTGGGTCAATCCTGCCTGCCCGGAGAGCAGTACTCCATATTACAAGTGTGGGCCTGCTGTAACTTAATGGTGCGTTCCTACCCTTCACTGCTTTCCTGCACGAAGCATACTCTGAGGGAGAGTAGCCAATGAGGTGAGGGGTATGTCCCGTGGGGCCAAGCCTGCCTGGCTCTTCAACACATGGTGGCAAACTGCAGTGGCCTGCTGTAACTCAGTGGTGCTGTTCCTACGAAGCCTTACCCTTTACCTGCTTTCCCTTGTACAAAGCATACTTGAGGGAGAGTAGCCAATGGGGTGAGGGTTATGTCCAGTGGGGCCAAAGCCCTGCCTGGCCCGAGAGCAGTACTCCATATTACAAAGTGTGGGCCTGCTGTAACTTAATGGTGCTGTTCCTACCCTTTCACCTGCTTTTCCTTGCACGAAGCATACTCTGAGGGAGAGTAGCCAATGAGGTGAGGGGTATGTCCAGTGGGGCCAAGCCTGCCTGGCTCTTCAACAATGGTGGCAAACTGCAGTGGGCCTGCTGTAACTCAGTGGTGCTGTTCCTACGAAGCCTTACCCTTTCACCTGCTTTCCCTTGTACAAAGCATACTCTGAGGGAGAGTAGCCAATGGGGTGAGGGTTATGTCCAGTGGGGCCAAGCCTGCCTGGCCCCACAACAATGGTGGCAAACTGCAGTGGGCCTGCTGTAACTCAATGGTGCTGTTCCTACGAAGCCTTACCCTTTCACCTGCTTTCCCTTGCACGAAGCATACTCTGAGGGAGAGTAGCCAATGGGGTGAGGGGTATGTCCAGTGGGGCCAAGCCTGCCTGGCCCCACAACAATGGTGGCAAACTGCAGTGGACATTATGTAACCCAGTACCCCCATCACCTTCTTTCACTTGTTGTGTGCAAACTACTATATAGGGGAATGTGGCCAATGTGGTGTGTTTAATGGCATTAATGGTAAGGTATATACAATTATAATTACTAGACATAGAGCTAGCTAAATAGATATGTGTATTGTAATTTTTTAAATAAAAATTGATTATGAATCTATATGAATAATCTGTTATATCGAAAAATAAAGCCCAGAAACTTTCTTTTGTTTCCAAAAATTTTTATGAGGGGTAGTTAAACTATTAAAAAAAACATACAAATAAAAAAATACAAATAAAAAATAAAATAAAAAAAATATTTTGGGGGTTCACGGGAACGGGATTCCCTCCTCTCCAGTTTGGTCACTCTTCGGGCTATGCGACGCATCTTGCGTCGCATGCTCTCGAAATCTGTGGAGGAAGATATTGAAAGAATTGTGTTGAAGATGTTCGAGCACGTTTCCTAAAGCACAATGCGGGTGATGCAATTTTGCACCTGATAACTACTTACACATACATGGTACTGCAATGCTATAATGTTGCGGTGTGTCATAAAAAGGAAAGCTCAGTATAAAATATCATTATTTCTAAAATTCTTAGATTATATTATGCATACCTAGTTCTGGTAACAGTGATTTCTACTGATTGGCTGTTGGATGGGTCACACATGCTCAGATCTCTACTGAGCAACTGAATCAACACAGGGACTGGGTCAAGGGCAAACAGGAAGTCTGTATTTCTTTATACACAGACACAATGCTGATTTGGCAGGTTAAGGTCATTCAGATGGAAAAACACTGCTCTTTTTTCTTAAAAGTTTATGTATTTTCAATCGGAACTCCCCTTAAAGCGCTTGGTATGAAAGAACAGATTCATTCATCGGGGGACCATGGATATAAACAGAAATCCGAGGACAGGGTAGGGTAATGCTGGCATAAAACATTACGTTTATTGCGAAATTGTATCAGAACATTCTTGGTTTTGTATCACTAGGACTGTGCTACATACAAAAAATTTTGGAAGTGGTGAGCCCCCATAAAAGCATTGTCAAACCCACAGTACCCATTGTTGCATCATGTAGCGTGGATTTTACACTGGGAAAATACAGATATTAATAGTCTTGTATATAACATTTCATTAACGTTGCATATGATTTACTTACGATTTTGAATCATGACCTCCAGAGGGACTGGAGGGGATGGAGTGGCTGGAGGGGCTGGAGCGACTGGTCCTGCTTCTAGAAAAAAAAAAGGGTTTTATTTCAACAATCACTGTCCAATCCATTAGTAATATTACATGTATAAGAACATTTCCTATAAGGCTACGTAGTGAACATTTCTTGGATAATTTTTAACCACAAAAATGCAATGAAAAACTGGTTTAATGAAAGATTTTAAAAAACATTAACTTCACTAGGTTTAGTGGGTATAATTTACCATTTATAAAAAATCAACATTTCATTTTCACTTTAGTTGCCCAAGTAGGTGTGAATAGCTGTGTGGGGTTCATGGGTATGTGTTTGTCGGACAATGTTGAAAAGGAAACTTAAGATAATCGCACACTTTTACTGCACGTTTGGACCGAATTTCGTGACTTAAGCTCAAAAACTGAGGGACAAGATACAGCCCAAGCAATGGGGAGTCGGGGACAATAAATGGGAATGAGAAATGAGAACTGTGATCTGTCTCTCAAGCCAAATTAATAGATTTGTTTAATTTTTTTTATACAAATTTTTTTTCAGTGACATAATAAAATTCACTTAATTATCACTGATAATTTCACAAATTATTTGCTGACAATCAAGGTCAATAAAAAGATAAAAAAATTGACACGTAAGGATGCACTTACGTGTCTGGCTGGTGCCAGGTTCCTCCTCTTGGGGCGGTGGACTGCCCGATGGGGGCGATGGAGAGCCCAGAGGGGGCAATGGACTGCCCGGAGGGGGCAATGGGCTGCCCGTAGCCTGAGGGCTAGTTGGTGGTAGTGCTAAAAAATTTATTTTAACTCTCACTGTCATTAAATGTTCGAATACATTTACTAAAACAATTCTCGGAGAAGTTGTCAAAAAATATGTAAACATTTGGATAAAGGGCTTGGACACATCAACGTGTTAAAAAGCACACAATAGTGTGGCACAATTAATGTGATCCTCAATTTTTGCACAATTGTGCAATCGTACTGCACTCGCGCGGCAATACACATGAGCGCACCGGAAACACGCGCTTGTATGCTTGTTTTTGGAGCGCTCGTGTGCGCTGTAATGTGGCCTTGGACAAATGAAAAATGTAGAATTTTTTTTTTTTTTCAATAGGCTGCACTTACATTCTTCCTCTGGCGGGGACGGTGGTGGGGGTGGGGTGTCTGAGGAAGATTCAGCTGCAAATTAAAATAAAAAAATACATAATGAATGATATATCTAAAGGATATAGTTAATTATATACTTTGGATTCTGCTTGAAAATACAGATTAAATAAGGCAATCATATTTCTATGGCAATGATTTCATACCTTATTCTGGCTAAGTACTTATATTTTTATTGTGTGTATTGTAGCCATGGAAAGGGAAAAGTTGGTTGGGTGTAGGGGAGCATCAGTAGCTGTGTGTACTTTTATCTAGATTTTGTGGCTTACAAAACATTTTTAATTTTGGAGTGTAAAAATCAATTTTTAATAATTGATCAACATTTTATTTTTGACTTTACTTTCCCTTCAAATAGGGCTGCCATGTAACTAAAAGGGTGGGTCAGTAAAGTGTGTTTAACTGTGTCTATGTGTGGGTATCAGTGTGCATTTATAAGGTAAAAAGAAATCAATTTTTAATGATCAATTTTATTTTTAACTTTACTTAGCCTTTAAATAAGGCTGCCATGGAAATGGAAGGGTGGGCCACCAAGTGTGTTTACCTATGTCTATGTGTGGGTATCATTTTAAATTTATAGGTGTTATGTTAAATAAAGTCCCTTTTCAGTGATTTATTTTTTGACTTTACTTACCCTTTAAATAGGGCTGATATTGAATAATATAAGAATAATAATAATGTAATAATAACCAGTGAATGAGAAATCCAAAGAACTCTGATCTCTCTCTCTCTCTCTCAAGCCAAATTTAAGGATTATTGATGTTTTTGAAAATATATGTATATAAATATGTTTTTGTCAGAAGGGAATTAAAATATTTTACTACTTATTACAATACAGTATATAATAAAAAGTATACTTGCCTTCTATCATTTGCCATATGGCAAGTACATAATGAGGCCTCTGCCTCTTCAGATCAGACCACTGTCTCTGGAGGGTAGAGACAGTGGTCTGGTAGCCGTAGCAGCGCAGGAGCCGGCGCTGAAGCCCCTCCATAATCCTGTGTTTTCGTCGCCGCACATGATAGGTGCCAGGGGGGAAGTCATCGTACCCCTTGGACAGGAGGTACTGCATGGCATATAGCTGCCTTGCAGAACTCGCCATTTTGCAGGCAGGGAGTTCCGGTTCCTCGTTTTTACGAAATTCCTAATTTTTACGAAAATCCGCGGTTTTACGGGAATCCTCATTTTTAAGGAAATCCTTGTTTTTATGGAAATCCTCGTATTTTCGAAAAAATACCATTTTTTAAAATTCACGCTAGCAGACTGTAATTTTTATGTATTGTAGGCATTGATACGTGTTTCTAAGGCCATTACCCAGGTCCCTGAGTGATTAAGTGTACGTTACCAAGGCTAATTAGACCACTTTTAATGAGGATTTTGCCGAACTTTCATTTTAATACGTTTTAACAGGTCCGCTCGCGGATTTTCGAATTTACGGATTTTTTAGAAAATCTGCGGATCCTCGCGCGGACCGGATTTTTCAAAGTTCGGACATCTCTATTGATAATGAGACAGACAGACAATGTCTTTCAATCCATATGCACAGATGCTGTCAGTGCAGGTAAAGTTCTGACAAAATGCTAGCTTGACACCAAATGTTTAATATAACAACTGTTTTTGTGAAGTCCTTCCTTAACTCGCCTCTCCACTTAGAAACTGCCTGACAAATAAACTCATGAGGATATTTGATCAGAGATGATATGCAATGTCACCTTTATAGCTGTCTCCAAAGACAAGCTGAAAAGTGAATATTCTAATGAAAGCCATAAAGAACAAAGAACAAAAAACATGGCCACAAATCTGTAATGAACTAAAGAAGACATAAATCAATAATTGCACTCAAGCTCTGCAGAAATTGTTCTGTCCCTTAGTCTTCCAGTAGACAATTGTACTGCAGTATTTTGTGAAGTTACCCACTGGGATTAGGCTGCAGAGGACACTTCACTGGAAAAAAAAGAGAACAGTAGGAAGAATGGCATGATTCATGTTCTGCATCTCAAGTGGATGATGAAGTGCAAGGACTAAATAATGAAACAAAGGCAAAATATTCAGCATGCCAGGAAGGTTCCTGTTAGAGAGCTGTTAGAATTATTTAAAAAGGTTAATCTATGAATAAACATGCTTCATCAAGGTCTCTAACACATGCAAAGAGAGATGCAAATGAATAATAAAGGAGTAATAGGGACAAGCAATGAAATTAATGATAATCTTATCCAAAGCAGATACAAATTAATAATTGTGTTATCAATTTAATTGATTTGACTGAATCAATATTTTAAATCGGAGTCCCTTGAATGTATGCATTTGCTGTTTCAGTTTACTCACGTGATTCATCTTGACTGGTTAAGTGAATAATGAAGACTATCACTTTTATTTAGAGAAAAACAGGTTAATGACTACCCACAAATTTTATAGTTCTAAGGCTTTCTCCATCTTTGGACCACCTATGTTTTTAATACAATTCTGCAAATAAAAAAATAAAAAAATATATTTGATTTATGGAGAAAAATGGGTCCAATAGAATTATATAGGGGAAAACAGAAATTAAACATATTATATAGTTGGATAATTATTTAAATTAATTATGTCAGGGTGTCAGAAATAACTATATACACAAGAGACCATACTAATTGGAGAAATTGCTCTCACCTTAATGTTATTTCGTCATGGCAAAAATGTAACTGATCTTTGCAATTTAAGTTAAGGCTGAGACAATGACATCACAAGTCCTTCCTCCTTTTAGAAAAGTTTACACATCCTTTTTGTTGCTGGCAAGATAAAGTTTTATAAAATAAATCTTGGGGACACCACTACTTTTGTCTTTTCCCCCTTAACTATCTGCTGGAGACCATTGTTGTGGCTGGTTCTAAATAAAGATTCGGCTCATTGGGAGGTGTTACCAGAAGCAGAGGTTCTTGGGTTAAAAAGGAGAAGCAGCACTGACAATAACATTAATTTTTAGAAGTCTGATTTCTAACATTAAAACAGTAGTTAAGGTCCTAATAGATAAAAAAAAAAAAAAAACAGCAACTATCCCTGTAAAAAATTTAATTTCCATAAGGACAAAGCTTGATCATTGTTTTTCCCCCTGAATATTTTGCAGGGAGACCTGGTAATTATTGAAGTAGGAGAGGGCTTTGTACTGTGTGTTGTTATTGTTACCTCCTCTCACCCCATTATTCCCACATATACTATAGACCCAAAAGTCCTTGGGGCTATTCAAATAAAAGTTCTTATTGTTAAAAATGGTGCTGATTTTGCCCAAGCCAATCAGATCTTATTTAACTTCTGAAATCTTTCATTTGATTGGTTAGGGCAAAATTAGCACCATTTTTAATGATAAGAACTTTTATTGTATAACACTTTTATGTCGTTTATGTCAAAAAATACCGGTCATTGGTATGTTTCCCATGGCATTTTACAGGCCCCTCTGCAATTTGTACAAAATTAATACAATTATTATTAAACTATAAATGAAATCATGTTTATTTCAAAACTGTAACTTCCATAGACAATAGAGTTTAAACTGAACTTTTGTTTTTGCAAAAGTTCCACAAAATCATTAGCAGATTGAAACTCAAGTTTTATGAATTTCTACTTTACAGGTCCTTTTAACTGAACTACAGCATGTGCAAATAAGAAATTACAATTTAGACCTTAAAAATTATCCTCTAGAATTTCTGAAGAACAAATACTTGTTAAAATCTGAACCATTCACTATGAAAATAATTTTCAGCAATTCAGGGCTAGGCCACACTGCTGCGATTTTTCTGCGTTTGCGCTTGCATTTTTTTTCAAATCATTGAAAACGCAGCAACGCAGCAAAAATGCGCATTTTCGGGTGTGTTGCGATTGCGATTTTCATTCTGAATTTTTCAACGCAATCGCATGCGTTTTCCTATACCTAATGAAGAAAACGCATGCGCAAACGCAACAAAATTGCACGCGATTCCATGTGTGTTGCATTTGCGCTGCAGTGTGGCCGTGCCCTTATAAACCGCTATTGGTATGAACCCATATTAAATGAAATACCCCATTCACAGTAACACAGTTGTAACAGTTAAACCCATTGCTCCTAATACTGATCTGCTCCAGTGTCTCAATCCCATTATATGCCACACACTTACATAGTCTTATAACTGACCTGTGATTAGGAGGAGAAATATTGTGAGTTGCTTGAAAAGTGATGATAGTTTGTATTTCGAACAAACATTTTAATACCTATATGTTTACCAATAAAAAAACAGTTAATCTCTGTACCTATCTGAAATGCAGTTTTTACATTGCTAATAGAATAAAGTTCATCTATTAAAAAGGATGGATTATGAAATTAAACATCAACAGATTCTTAAGGGGAACTGTGGTCTCCAAACAAGTTTATTTTAAATGAAAGGCCAGGTTCCTACCTCTAAAATGAGCCATCAGACCCCTCTCTACATGATACACAGCCCAAGATATGAAGAACTAACTGATCAGAAAGTTAGGGGTTAGGAAGTTCTGAATCTGCGGTCACAAATACTAGTCCCTCCACTAATCTACGGTTTGCACATGCTCAGTGCAAGAGAAAGAAGAAGAAGCAAAGACGAGATCAAGTTACAGTGACTGAATGTGGAGAGGGAGGAGCCACAGGGGGTGTCAAGGGGACTGCAAGGGTAGGGGCTATGGGGACCCAAGTGGAGGAAAAGACACAGGGAAGAGGGATATATATATATATATATATATATATATATATATATATATATTTAGTCCAAACATATATATATATATAAAGCAATTCCTGTCCATTTACCTAAAATAAATTTTGGACCATAGTTACTTTTAAGGACCTTACCTTTAAAGGAGAATAAAATCCTTCCTGTTTTCCATGGTCCTTTGCTGGTGGCTGTGTAAGCCCCAATCAAGTGTAACCCACCCGGAGGTGTGGCTAATGAGAATGATGGGTACTTTTCTTTTCAACTACAGGTGACATCCCATTTATTTACCTGGAAAGAACAACTACTTTCGTCATGAAACAACTGTATTTAGCAATAGAATTTTAGCAATAGAAATACGGATTGGTAACAAACCATTAACCATTAAATAATATAGCAAATCATAGAAAGCATTGTACAGTGTAAATCCGTATCTGGGTATATAGCAGGGTTAACCTTTATAGCAATCACTGTCCCCAGTTCCTTGCAGAAAATAACATTGTACTTATGCTGGTAAATGCTTGGGTTGGGGCCCTTTGATAACTGTATTTTGTAGGCAAGTTAAACAGTAATTAGTACAGGAAACCACATTAAATTGTAACCCAGAGGTCTGGAGCAGAGAGATCTATATACCACATTTATCCCACAGGTGCAGGAAGGTCTGTGTAACACATTAATCCCACGGGTGCAGAAGGGCCGGTGTAATACATTAATCCCACAGGTGCAGGAAGGTCTGTGTAACACATTAATCCCACGGGTGCAGGAAGGTCTGTGTAAAACATTAATCCCATGGTGCAGGAAGGTCTGTATAACACATTAATCCCACGGGTGCAGGAAGGTCTGTGTAAAACATTAATCCCACGGGTGCAGGAAGGTCTGTGTAACAAATTAATCCCACGGGCGCAGGAAGGTCTGTGTAAAACATTAATCCCACGGGTGCAGGAAGGTGTGTGTAACACATTAATCCCACAGGTTTAACACATTAATCCCACGGGTGCAGGAAGGTCTGTGCAACACATTAATCCCACAGGTGCTGCAAGGTCTGTGTAACACATTAATCCCACGGGTGCAGAAGGGCCGGTGTAACACATTAATCCCACAGGTGCAGGAAGGTCTGTGTAACACATTAATCCCACGGGTGCAGGAAGGTCTGTGTAACACATTAATCCAACAGGAGCAGGAAGGTCTGTGTAACACATTAATCCCACAGGTGCAGGAAGGTCTGTCTAACACATTAATCCCACAGGTGCAGGAAGGTCTGTGTAACACATTAATCCCACGGGTGCAGGAAGGTCTGTGTAACACATTAATCCCACGGGTGCAGGAAGATCTGTGTAAAACATTAATCCCACGGGTGCAGGAAGGTGTGCGTAACACATTAATCCCACAGGTTTAACACATTAATCCCATGGGTGCAGGAAGGTCTGTGCAACACATTAAACACACAGGTGCAGCAAGGTCTGTGTAACACATTAATCCCACGGGTGCAAAAGGGCCGGTGTAACACATTAATCCCATAGGTGAGGAAGGTCTGTGTAACACATTAATCCCATGGGTGCAGGAAGGTCTGTGTAACACATTAATTCCACAGGTGCAGGAAGGTCTGTCTAACACATTAATCCCACGGGTGCAGGAAGGTTAACACATTAATCCCACGGGTGCAGGAAGGTCTGTGTAAAACATTAATCCCACGGGTGCAGGAAGGTCTGTGTAACACATTAATCCCACGGGTGCAGGAAGGTCTGTGTAACACATTAATCCCACGGGTGCAGGAAGGTCTGTGCAACACATTAATCCCACAGGTGCAGGAAGGTCTGTGTAACACATTAATCCCACGGGTGCAGGAAGGTCTGTGTAACACATTAATCCCACGGGTGCAGGAAGGTCTGTGTAACACATTAATCTCACGGGTGCAGGAGAATCTGTGTAACACATTAATCCCACGGGTGCAGGAAGGTCTGTGTAACCCCCTAGCAAAGTCTTGGGCCTTTACTTTAAGCCATAAACTGTACCATAGTCTGATGCAAATATCCCACACCCCTAGGGATCAAGGACTGATCACCACTAGCCTGGAACAAAGGGTTAATCCTGAGATCCTATGTCAGCTTTCCCATTAGATTCTGCCTCTGTCCTCCATACACAGTCCAATCCTTCCCCTCTCTCCTACTCACAGGAACCCACTGGTTGCTCCTCCACATGTGACATTTGCAGTGCATGATGGGGGTTTAGTTTCCTCTATGCAGATGTCCTTCCAGTTCCTGTGATAGCCAAATCAGAAGTGCTCAGCATACCCATCATTTACCTGATGATCATTTTCTACAGTATCAGCTTGGTCAGGAAGTTACACAAGTCAATGGGGATTGTGCCAAATAAGAATTTGGCTCACAGGAAGGTGTTTCTACAATCAGAGGAGCTTGAGAACAAGAGGAATAGCACCAACAATAACAGCAATCCAAGCATCCCACACCTGCGAGACCACTCCAAACTCCCGCGACCCGAACATACCTAGCAGCTCCACCTCCGGTACACCTTCTTTCCCTCGCCATTCCTCTTCTGTGACGTAATTAGCGTCACGCTCCCCCTAACCACGCCTCTTCTGTGACATAAATTACGTCACATGTGGTGGCCCGCGCATAAATCCGCTGTCTGCCTGCCATAGCAGCACGCCCTTTGTGACGTTATTGATGTCATATTAGTCCGCTACGCCCCCTTCTCCCCTGCCCGGAAGCCTGATTCGGCAGGTTAGGATGTCTGTCAATCTTTAGGCAACTAGTAACAATCTAACAGGGAGATTCATCCAGAGGCGCAAGCGTTCTGGGAAAATCAGGAAAAAGGCAATAGAGGGTCGCACTCCAAGAAATTATAACAATTTTATTGTGATCCACACATCACACGTCACAATGTTTCAGGGGAATACCCCCTAAATATACCCCCTAAATCCCCCTGTAGGGGATTTACCAGAAGCTGTGCGGTTCTGGGTGAATTTTACCTGCACATAAGTATTTAATGCCAGCTATTAGCTGGCATTATCGACTACATCAGTTGCAGATTTTATTGTTTCAGTGCATTGCATTCTCACTGCCTTTGAGATCTCATTTCTTACATGACCATGATCCGCCAGAACTTGGAAACTCCTTAAATCTGCAAGCGGAACAGATTTCAGCGAGTTTGGCCATCTCTAGTCATTATGCAACTGGACAGCATTGCTCGCACAGGTCAACTAAGTAGCAGGCTTCCCAACAGCAGCTTTCAAAAGACATTGGATTTTACACTACTCACTATGGCTTTATCCAACCTCAAATACTTTAATAAACTATAATAAATGATAAAAAGGCTTCTTTAAATGAACAAGACAAGCATTTCCCCTTGATAAAAGATGGTTAAGTACATAACAATTCAATAAGTAAAGTGATGTTGTTTGTACAGGAGATTATGATTCTTTGAAAACAAATTTGAAAACAGTTAATTATTATAAAACCATACCACCTTTCATTCTGACGCAATCTCTCCTTATAAAAAAAAACTCTATGAACATGATGATGTGCTAATACGGATCACTCCTTTATAATGAGTATCTTAAAGGACAACTCCACCCTCATAAGAACATCTTTTATAAAGAATGGCCTCTTTAAAGTATGTTGTTACATCATACTTTGTCCTATGAATTCATTACTGTATGCCTGCTATGCTTCTGGATGCCTCATGGAAACTGAGCAATTTAGAAACCTGTACTGAGCCTGTACTGAGCCAGGGCATGCTCAGAAGAGGCAGACAGGGGATTAACATTCAGTCATTGGCTGTGATGTCAAGTGTCAAATCCATAACTGACAGTTACTAACTGGAAGAACCAGGAAGCAGAAACAGGGGAAACAGGACATTGTGCAGGATTTCAGGTTAGACTTATATATTTCAGATTTCAAACAATTACAGTTTAGGGTTTTGGGGGGTAATTTACCTGTATGTAAGTTTTAATTTTAGGGATGGACTTGCCCTTTATATCTGTACTACTCCCTAGCCAAAGGAAAACATAAAAATTTTTGCAAAAAAGTGAAACGTTTATTTTTAATTTATGTGGCTAATAAAAACTTAAATAAATAGCATTGCTTTTTTTGTAACGTTGTAGTTTCTCTGGCGTTTTTTTATTAAAAAACTGTTGTGACAGTTACAATTTTAGCTGATCATGCAAGCACCCTTTTATTGTGCATCCTTCGTAGGACAGCAAGAGGAGCATTGACTCAATGCAATAGTGGCATAAAATGGTTCTGTATTACAGTAACCATAAAGGTAGGAATAGCCATCCCCCAAAAACATGTAGTGGTCATTTAAAGTCTGAAGTTGGACACACAAATAGGCAAACTCCATCATATACAACAGGATTTTACATTTACAATCCATGAGCAATGGGAATGGTTGCTTCTGAGCAAAAAATTCCATCAGCTGCTATTGGTCTCTGCTTAAAGTAAGTAGAACTGATAGCAATTGTGGAACTGTGTATCCACCAAAATATATATAATAATATAAATTTGCTTGGGGTTGGTATGTATTACAATTTTTACTTATGGCCGAAAAACTCCATTGGAATCTGCCATCTAATATACAATGAGCCGGGCATGTGTGTGCACAGCCAAAGACAACTTGCACCCAAAGGATCTGAATTGCTGCTATAAATAGTAAAAGCTTTGAGATTATAGCAAACATTGATGGCAAGAAAAAGTAAGAATTTGAACAAAGAAATGATCAATGGAGAACTATAACCTTTCTTACAGAACAGTAATGATTGGAAGCTAAGGGCAGTGCGATTGCAGTACATGTAATGTACAGTATATGTAAATAGAGAAAGTCTCCTTAGGTTCCATATTGTAATGGAAATTTTCCAATGGTTAAGAGAAATTCTAAAAATTGTAGATCTGTTTGTTCAGGTTCATATTGGGCATTTTGGGATCATTCACCTAAACAAATAGATCCTTACCCCTGGGTTCTTCTTAGTTACGCAGCTATACTTACCTAATGTTTCCATAAAGTTTACTAGAAAAAAAAGTGTATAAAACATTGCAAGGACAATTGATACCCTATTGGTGTAAATGCTGAGATCCTTCAATTGAACAATTAATGGGCACACACGCTAGCATAAAGAAAAAAAACACTTTATTGTATTTTATTTCACACATGGGAATTTTCTTTGTTCTTTTCTCCTTTTTGGCCAATGTGAAAACATAAAGGGTTCATTTGTATTCTACAGGAGCCTATACGGTAGCTTAATGTCCATATACAAGGTTTTTCTGTGCAGCCTTTTTAGGATAGCTTATACCTTTGGGCCATTTAACCTTCTGGAAAAATGTATTTGGCAGCAGTCTGAACAAATCACAATCATTGCTGGTTTATTTCCATCTTCTATTTTTTTCTATTTATACATTAAAATATACAGTGTGATAAAAAGGTTAAACAAAATTTCCCTGCTAGCAATGGAGATAATGTCCTATGGTAGCAGCCTAACTACAACACTCGATAATGTGTGTGAATTTAGCAAATGCAATGAAGTGCATTACAAGCCTGTTACCATTTGCACTGCAATTGACACAATATTGAGTTTTCGGAGTGAATTTGATTTGCAAAAAATGGTGATCGCATGAATTTTGAAAAGGGGTAGCAGTGCATGAAATTTGTCTACTTACATTGGTATGCACTAACATGCATTTCTCATATGACGTTATCGTAAGCACATGAGAAATGCACTAGTGTGACCTAGCCCTAAGGCTATCTGTTTGTGAATTTCAGTATGGTGGGCTAGCACTAGTTTTTTACCCGCTATATTCACACATCTTGAGACCAATCAGACAATTTCTTTAAGCTGAAAAGTCCCCTGCCCCCTTCATGTCCATTTGGACAAATATTTTGTTAGTGCTAGAGGACTATGTGTCTGTCTTTGTCTGTCCATCTGTCTGTCTGTGTCTTACTGTGTCTGTCAACATTGTCTGTTAGCAGTAATCAATAGCTTTAGCTCTATAATAGAGATGGGATCCGGGTCTGACTCGGACCCCGATCCAACACAGAACCCCTCAGTTAAGAAACCGGGCGGATCATTCAGACTTTGGGACTTCGGGACATATTTTCGTAGGTTACCGAATGTACGAGGTTATTTTTGGAAACCCTCGAAAATAACCTTTAAGTTCAATAACCCTTGAAAATATGATCAGAAACTCAATGTTCCAATGTGTTATTAAAAATTATGTAAAATATGGTACATAAAAAACATTTAATATTTTTGTAAAGTGACATATGAATTTCTTTTTTAGGAATAAATTACTTGTTGTAAAGTGACATATGCTCTCTCCGTCTATATTTTATCAAAAAATTACTCTTCTCTATTCTCTTATGAGGAACCCTTGTGGTGTCACTTACTACTATGACCATATTATACAGCCAAAACATCTACTCAGTGGCTAATGTTTACAAGTTCAGGCCAATCCTACCTGGCCTGAACCGAAAATCATAATTAGCTTGCATTTGTCTCTCTATGAGGTACCCTTGTCACTGAGTACAGTAGCTGTATAATCAGAGTCTTGATCAAGCCTGCCTGACTCTTCAACAATAGTCTGGTGGGCCTGCTCCTGTTCTCTATGAATACTGTAAGGGAGAGTAGCTAATATGGTGTGGGGTCATTCTAGTAGGGCCAATTCTGCTTAGCTCTGCAACATGGTGGCAACCTACAGTGGACCTGCTCTTTTACTGTGTAAAGAAATGCACACCATCATCAGCTTTTCCTTGCATTAAGAATACTCTGAGAGAGAGTAGCTAATGCAGCGCATGGTCTTCTTGTAATGTCTTATCAAGTAAAACACTGTTAACACGAATGGGGCAATTTACTGAGATATCAGATATATGTTTCTTAAATGTACCAAGGGTTAACACGGCTTTAAGACACAAATTAGAATGGTTGCAACAGTGCATGAAAGCAGGGTTGCAAAACCACCACAACCAATGTACCCAGCCGATAGCATCTCTTTAGGATGGTATTTTTAATGCCAGCAATATATATATATGCATACTAGCAAAAATGTGCCCGTTGGTGCACAGTGGAAATTATGTGTGTATGTTTTGCCAGGTTATTCTGACACAATGCACAGTTCAACCTATACATCACCATTTTTATTTATTATTTTTATTGAAAGCTCGGGGTCATGCTTTCAGCGATACCAACAAAAAGTGCACAAACAGCAAGTATCCAGGGGAAGGTCAAATGGGTCTGAAAGTCCTAAAAAGGACCCAGGCAATCTCACCGCATAATATGATCAAATACACACAGACCTTTATCTACCTGACATGCCATACAGACCCAGGTAATTCTGCACAGTTCAAACTAAACAGCACCACTGGACAACCTGAGACCCTATACAGAATCCAGATTAAGATGCTAGGTTCATTCTTATTATTACGTCTAGCAAACAGAAACTGTCTCATTACTTTCTATGGAGAGGGGAGGGGGGAGTAAATGTGAGAGTCTAAAGATTTTTCTAATTGGCTAAGACATGTTTTACAAACAGCGCCTAATTGGGTGTAATACAGGAACTTCCTAACACTTCCTGTCTTGTCATGTACAATTTTTTGATTTGCTAACTGTGTAAGATCAGAATTGGATGTTAGTAAAATGCCACTTCCTTTTAGTGTCTAAATAGAGACCCTGTAGAAATCCTAGAGGTGTGGCTAAACCTACCATTTTGAGTTTTCTATTCAAACCTAGGGGTGTCATGTAAGTATAATAGATTAAGCAATGAGGACTGTCCAGTCCTTTAGAATGCCACCTGGGGTGCTCCCATTTATTGGTGCAGACACAGCAAAAACACACGTTTCGGCACACAGGCCTTTGTCAAGTGTTACAGTTCAGTAAAATTCACTCCTTATGTACCCAATGTGGATTTTACTGAACTGTAACACTTGACAAAGGCCTGTGTGCCAAAACGTTGTGCTTGTTTTTGCTGTGTCTGCACCAATAAATGGGAGCACCCAGATTTCATTCTAAAGAACTGGACAGCCCTCATTTCTTAATCTATTGGATGTGTATACTGGCAGTAAGGTGGCCAGGAAGGAGTTGGATGCTTGGTGGGTACCCTAACTTGTGTTTCTAGTGTCAAGTAAGTATACTTTATTAATTGTATATCATTTGTTTTGTAATTCAGTAGTAGGTAGTAGTACTATACTTTGTAAAGTGTTATTTGTTATGGTGATTTTAATTAAAAAGTGATAATTACACACATACATATAGACATATGTGTAAGAGTATTATATACCCTCACCTCATTAGTTGCTCCCAAAAACTCAATGCAATCTCCGTAAAAATAGAAATTTATTTATAGAATATAATGGAAAACGGATAGAATACTTTCCTTACAGGCTCTCATAAATAGCCTGCGCATATCTAGGGCCTCTGCCTCTTAAGGTTGGACCATCTCTTCTGGAGCTGGCTCGGGGAGAGGTTCAGATCATGTTTTTGAAAGAGGAGCATTCTTAAACACAATGTGCCTCTTGCACCTTGTGTGTCATCCCCACGTGCACCGCGTCATATTTCCTCTTAAGTAGGAACTCTACCATGCAGTGTTGTCACTGTAGTCCAGGCATCCTAGCAGAATGAGCTGCATTCTTCTCTGGGCTCTGTATTAACTTCCTTGCACGGATGATTAATAAAGAGTCCGGTTCCAAGTTCTGAGATTGTCGAATATTCAATATTGCCAATGACAGAGACATCGGAAATCTATTCAGGACTACAAAATTATTTTATAACAGCTGCTTGTGAGAGTAAATTTTTCAGATGTTAAACTATTTTATTTCAAACTTCTTTGCGTTGGTACATGTTCCCCAGGAGTATAAATATAATTGTAATATTCATATTGGTTATGTGTAGTTTGTCTACTTTATGTGTTGTTTTTTTTTTTAGATGTACAGATGTATTTTTCTAACAGTTTAAATTACTTCTGTAAACAAAATATAAATGCAAGGAAAAGGAGTTGTTTTACCAGACAATGCTTTTATACATCCATATAAAGGATGAAACTGTCTTATCGATCGGGCCATGGAGAAAAAGGAATTTATTTACAAACAAGTGTGCTCATTGTTGTTTTACTATTAAATGTCATGCCAAGCCGTGTATTTCTGTATATGTCTATTTTTTTTTTTTAAATGTTAGATAATTTAGAGAGAGAGGGAGAGGAGTTTGGAGGGAAAAGAGAAAGAGAGAGAGAAATGATTGACAGAGCACACAAAAGAATCAATTTTTCTCTGTTAATCTCAAAAAAGATTTGCAGGTTCACAACTAATTAAAATAGAGCTTACCCTTTTGAAAGAATACAAATAAACCGGATTTCTTTTTTTTTTTTTTAAATCGGTTTTATTTACTTATCCCACAAATATTCAGGTAGATATCATGCACAGAGTAATATCTACCTAATAAGTGCAATGGTAGTATTGATAGATATGGTCAGTAATTCCTATGGATGCATCAACACAGCAACTGAGCAAAAGGTTAAAAAACAATTTCCTAAGATTTTTTTTGTAACAAGTGTGTCAGTATTAGAAATGGCTGAACTCACTGAAATCCGTTCCGCTTGCAAATTCACGGATTATCGGGAAAATCCCCAAATTTGTAAATCCGCAAGTATACCCACTGAAGTCAATGGGAGTTAAAAAGTCTAAAAGTTCTGCATGAAATTAAGGAATAAATAGCAATGGTAACATGCTGTAAATGGCTCAGGGACCCTATGTATCAATGCCCAAATAATTTGTAAATCCGCAAAGTCCGAGTTCTGTGAAATCCGCTTTGGAACTGGGTTCAGGTTTGGCTCCATCTCTAGTCAGTATGTATTTAACAAATACCACAAACTAGGGATTGCATATAAAATTGCAACCCCGTATTATTTTGCAAGCTATATCCAATTACTGTAGTTATCTTCCTGCCTAAACACCACATAAATAATTGTACATATTAGTTATACAATTATCACAGAAGGGCAACTAAAATAATAAGGGGAATGGAGGGGCTTGACTATACAGGCAGATTAGACAAGTTACATTAGAGAAGCGACGTTTGCGTGGGGATATGATAACTTTATACAATTATATTAATGGGCCATACAATGAACTCTCTGGTGCATTGTTCACTAATAGGTCATATCAGAGGACTTGTGGACATCCTTTAAGGTTGGAAGAAAAGAAATTTCATGTTAAGGTTGGGAAAGGTTTCTTTACAGTGAGAACGGTGAAACTGATGTGGTAATGGCAAGTTCATTGAATAGCTTGTGGGCTAGATAAGTTTCTAAAACTAAAAAATATTGAGTATTACCGATATTAATACATATAATGTAGTTCCGGTTGATTAAGGGATACTTTCTGATTGCCGTTTAAAGTCAGGAAGGAATTCAAACTGACACAGGAAAAAAGAGCAAGACAAGGAATATGACAATGAGCAAGGCAAGAAAACTAGAACAAGGATAATAGAGAATCCAAAAACAGGGGAGCCAAATGTATGGCCAACCTAACGCTATAACAGGCAAGGTACAATGGTGGAGAAGGATCTAAAATAGAACAGAGGAACCAATAGGGAATGGAGTGACTGGAGTCAGATGCAAGGATTGGGTAGTTTGTATTTATTAAATCTCTGCCCAATCTGGAATGTGCAGGAGTGGAGGAGAAAAGCAAAGGTGCATGATAGTGTCCACGAGGCATCAGAAGAGCACTGAGCGGGTGCGCAAGCAAGGGAGGACATGCTCGTGCACAAAGTGACCGGATGCGGAGAGACATCAGCCGTGACGGAGAAAGCCAAGGATTCCCAAAGTTGGCTGGAGGTCCCGTCGTGGGAGCACAAAGCCCTTTTTTCTTAATCTATTGGATGTGTATACTGGCAGTAAGGTGGCCAGGGAGGAGTTGGACGCTTGGTGGGTACCCTAACTTGTGTTTTTAGTGTCAAATAAGTATACTTTATTAATTGTATATCATTTGTTTTGTAATTCAGTAGTAGGTAGTAGTACTATACTTTGTAAAGTGTTATTTGTTATGGTGATTTTAATTAAATAGTGATAATTACACAAATACATATAGACATATGTGTAATAGTATTATATACCCCCACCTCATTAGTTGCTCCCAAAAACTCAATGCAATCTCCGTAAAAATATAAACTTATTTATAGAATATAATGGAAAACGGATAGAATACTTTCCTTACAGGCTCTCATAAATAGCCTGCACATATCTAGGGCCTCTGCCTCTTAAGTTTGGACCATCTCTTCTGGAACACTGAGCGGGTGCGCAAGCAAGGGAGGATGTGCTTGTGCACAAAGTGACCAGATGCGGAGAGACAACAGCCGTGACGGAGACAGCCAAGAATTCCCAAAGTTGGCTGGAGGTCCCGTCGTGGGAGCACAAAGCAGGTAAGCGCTTACCCCTGACACTGACCTTCAGTGCTCGTATTATCCTCTGTTTAACCACGTGGGTGGTTAAATTTGTGGTTCATTCCACATTAAATTAACTTCACAATCACAATTGATATTCAGCTAATTTTATCATATATAGAAATAACATATGGACTTCTATTATAAAACCATGGTCGTTCTCATTACAGATCGTTCATACAAATATTCAATCATTGGGCAAACATTTAAAAGATTTTGACCAAGTGGTATGATTGAAAGATCATATATACATAGAAGTTATTTTGTAATTGTTTAGAACCTTCTACTGTATTTAGCTGCTGGCTACTTGTTGAACAGAGTGTTTCCTTGTTCCTATCATTTATATATTGTATTCTGATTAATTCATGTTATACTATTGTGGCAAATTCCAGTATATGTACTTACACTAGTAGGACCTCTGCCTTTAATTCCTTGCATAAAACAGTTGCTGTAATTCTTGTCTTAAAGGCATGCTAAATGTTTTAAATAGGGATGCAAATTGTTTAAGATGGGAAAATAGCATTGCAGTTACATGGACTTCATATTGTTGTATTGAAAAATATTTTTATATATATTTATACAATTTGTAAATATTTTTGGTATTTTTATGTCCATAAACATTAACTGTTCCATAACTTTTCCCCATTATTTTTACTGTTTTAAGAGTTTCCAGCAGTTATTCCTACTGTAGGACATGGCTATTTTTCAAGCTAGTATTTAACTATTTATATTCATTTTGTTTTTTCGCCGCTTCCAGCAACATTTGGCATTGTTTAATATCCTGATTATGCAGCACATTGATTTAGTGGTAATTTGTTTTGCTATCATTTAAAGCAAAATACCCAGCAGCTAGAAGCAGATAGAGAAGGTAAAGGAGGTGGGAATTACATTTAATGAAAGAGAGTTATCTGAGAATCTGAAAGGACTGGGTGGTATTAAATGCTTTTGGAAGTGATTGAAGTGCATTAAAAGTGAAAATAGGCAAGGATGGGAGCAATAAAAGCAGGATTTAACATTTAGGAGGTGACAAGCACCATCCTCACATAGCAATATCTGTCCTATTGTGTAAGATTATTTATATGTTCATAGGAGATTGCATTGAGTTTTCAGAAGCTGCAGATAAGGTGGGGAGGGGTTATAATATTACATATAGGAATATGTGTAATTTGTCACTATTACCATCTAAATGACCATAAAAAGGGTATAGCACTGGCTTATATTAGGTACAAGACAAAATATATAAAGTTATAAAAAATATTTGGTATTCCTATAAATGGAATAGTCAAAATAAAAGGTTTAGCCACACCTGTCACTGCTTAGACAACAGATTTCTGTGTATCAACTGCTTCCCACCTCCCCTCTCCATAGGTAAAAAGAAGACTTCTTGGTGGGAGCGAGGCCAGCATTCATGTGTTTAGCCTGAAGATATAGAGATAGGGGAGGAGCTGGATTAAAGGAACTTTAAAGGAGTTAAATGTTTATGTCTGTCCTTATCTCTTTATTTCTATATATCCCTATCTCCCCACACATACATGAATGTAAAGTTTAATATATGTATATTTCTTTTTCCTTTTTTAACTAATTGCCTTTGTGTCTTTTTTACTGTACAAAACCCTAAAACGTTAAAGGATGTGTATACACACTGTATAAACACATATCCAAACATACACTCACGCAATATATATATATATATATATATATACATATATATATACACACATACATACAAGGATTGTGGAAGCACTCCAATTAGGCTAATTTACAACTACATTTAGCGGAAGTGCTACTGATCTGGTCAAACATTTATACAAACATAGAAAAGATAAACAAAACACATTCCTAGGCCCCATACAATATCATATTATCTACACACTGGCATATTTTATAAACAAAGGGGTTTTAGTATACATTACTGTGATCACATGAATGAAAGCCTTCCAGTCTGGAAGGGGGTTACTAAGAGAAATGCAAAAGTTTGCAAATGGTAATTGAAGTAAAAAGGGTTAGAAGTTAGGACCTTCCAGACTGGGGTTACCTTGACGTGGTTGGAAGGCTTTTCATTCATGTGATTACAGTAATGTATACTAAAACCCCTTTGTTTATAATGAATGCCGGTGTGCAGATAATATGATATTGTATGGGGCCTAGGAATGTACAATGAATATCATTTCTATGTTTGTATAAATGTTTGACCAGATCAGTAGCACTTCCGCACTGTTGCGGGGTTGACGGCCTTTTATTTTTATACCCCCTCCTTCTGGTGTGTAGCCTCCTGCCATGGTGGCTCCGGAGCGTGTGGTAACCAACTGAAAAAAAAGAAGTGTTAGGTTGTAAGCCAGTTGACTGACTACCCCTTGTGCCAGATGTACAACATCTCCAGGGGTTAGTATAATGAACAAGACCTGGGGGGCTGTACTGCCACTGAAAGGGACAGAAACAGGGGAGGACTGGCCCCCCGGGTTTGTCTAAAAAGAAAAATTTGGGCTGCCACAGAATCTATTAATAAGTTACTCCTTGGGCGTAACTTAAAAAAGTGTGTGTGACCTTAGCAAAGTGCGTGTGGTCAAACATTTTGCATTACAGTGAAATGGCCACTTGGTTGTATTTGCCCCCCAGGCCAAAAGGTCCCAGTCCTCACCTGGACAGAAAACCAACTTTTGTACCACTTACACCACATATAGCATAGAAATCAAGAGAGCCTCTCAGGGACTGTGGAGCTTGGTTGAGAAAGACAAATATCTCCTCTTCTCTAATACTAGACTTAGACATACATACAGAAGGAGACATAGCTTGGCCAATCACCTTGTGCACACAGATAGTGCTGCACCACTTACATCACGTTCTTTAGGTCCGTGGGGGACACATACGACTGGTTGCTTATGTTGTGTCAAGCAATGTTGGTGGTTAAAGATTTTGCACACCCACATAATGATAAGAGATACTGTTTTAGACAAAGATTTACCTGTGAAAGTAAAATTGTCATTTATTATATTACGTGCCCCTGTGGGCTCTATTAGGTTGGAAAAATTAAACTACTTTCAAAGAACGTATGGCAAATCACCGTACATCTATACGCAAAGCTCTCGCAGCCAAATCCTCCACAACCACCTCTATCATGTATGGGGGATCTGTCAGTTGCCAGACATTTTAAAGCATTCTTACATCCCCTTTCTAGCCTATGTTGTATGATATTTGATGGTTTAACGGGGGCTGAACTTAAATCTGCCATTGACCATGACAAGATTTTATTACAGAGAGAGGCTATGTGGATTTATTCCCTTGATACCCTGGCATCAAAGGGGTTAAATGAACAACTGACTTTACACTGCTTCCTTTGATTGCTAGTTTTGGGATTGTGGTATTTTTGCCTATAAAATGTATCTACAGAGAAATATTTATATATTTGACAATATTGTTGCATTATTGGTATTCTGCAAGTGGTTCATCATTTTTTGTATATTTTGTAAAATATGTTGTTTTTAATTGTTTTAAATATTCCTCACACCTTTGTTACTAAGGCTATTTAAACACCAGTGGCAATGGTGATGATGTCACATCCTGAGGACAGCTTAACTTGAGCCAAAACGCGTAGATGTAGCGTTATCTTTCATTGAGCAAATAGTTTTACTTCTAGTCCTGTGAACATATATGTATATATGGATATATATATATATCCAACTGTAAATAATATTGTTATAATCAGCATGCTACTGCATGTTCACTCACTGTGCAGTCCGTCTCTTATGCTGCAGCACAACCAGCCCAATCATGCTAACTCATACCTCCTCAGCCACGATAATCTCTGTGCGGAAGCAGAGGGGGCGGAGAGTGAGGTGCATACTTAATTAATACCGGGCTGTAACTCTTCCTGACAGCGGGGAGGGAACTGGAACATTGCAATGCTGCTGCCTGTTATGACTTCTGTGCATGAATGGTAAAGGGGGGTTAGAGGAGGGGGAAGCAAGTTCTGTTTTTTAGGTATGGAATGCTTGGGGGGGGTAGGGAATGAGTTACAGTGTGTATTTGTAGGCAAAAAGGGAGGTGTGTGTGAATCTAAGAAGGGGGGGGTCACTGTGTTGTATGTTTAACATAGAGGGTTGTGGTGTCACAGGCAGGGAATGTCTGACAAAAAAAGGGGTAAATTATAATGGGTTCTTATTGTTAAAAATTGTGCTAATTTTGCCCCAACCAATCTGCTCTTATTTAACATTTGAAAGCTAACATCTGATTGGTTGGGGCAAAATTAGCACCATTTTTAACAAGGACTTTATTGAATCTCCCTGTTATTGTTTAATATATGAGTACATAACTTTGCTCAGGAGATAGCTGGAGCAGGTAAGTGGAGGTCAAACAGGCAGTTTTTATTAAATTAAAATAAATAGCAGTAGTAAGTATGGTGGACAGGATTCTTATCGTTATTGTTAAAAATAGTGCTAATTTTGCCCCAAGCAATCAGATGTTAGCTTTCAAATGTTAAAGGGCATGTCCACCCCCAAAACTATAATCCCCCCCACTACTGGCCCCATTGTGTAGTGTAGTTTAATCCTTACCTCACATCCCAGCTCCATATGGTTCTCCTGTAGTCCCCCCTAAAGTCCCAAAAACTGCCCATCAGGAGGATAGCAGAGTCCATATAGGACTCTGCCTCCTACCTGGCCTCCGGGAGAAGTTTGGCATGCGTACTGCAGCCCTTCTCCCTCTCACTCCCTCTCCCTCCCAATTAGGATTCCCTCCCCCTAGTGTAAAAATCTTTTTACATAACTTTCCCGCTGTCCCCCCAGCCCCAACCGCTATATTTGTATTATCAGAAAATGCCCAAAACATTACTTACCTTCCCTCTTTCCTCTGCCGCACTGAACTCCCGGCAGCCGCGTCCGTGATTGGCTGCCGCTCAGCCAATCACAGACGCAACTGCCGGTCCCACCCCTCTGCTTGCATTTTCTCGCAAGCAGAGGGCCTGGCAGCGAGGCGGAGGAAAGAAGGAAGGTAAGTTATGTTTTGGCCATTTTCTGATAATAAAAATATAGTGGTTGGGGCTGGGAGGACAGGGGGAATGTTATGTAAAATTTTTTTTAGAAGGGTGGACATACCCTTTAAATAAGATCTGATTGGTTGGGGCAAAATTAGCACCATTTTAAATGATAAAAACATTTATTGAATCTCCCTGCAATGGAATCTAGATTTGTATGGTTAGCAGGCCTGGTGCTATAATCAATGAGCTAAGCAGATCACTGGATTGAATGAATCACTTCATCTCTGGGATTAAATATGCAGTAACACATCACTTGTTGTTTCATTAACAAGAAATTCAACTCTTTTTAAAACATGTTTATAATATGATTTCTGGGGTAATGTTGAAAAGGAAAGTGTAGAGCAGCACACACTAATAAAGGGGGGGTTGGGACGCTATATGACGATGTGCATTGCATGCTTCCAATTTGAATATCGGGAGAAATTAGACATTGATGCTGAGGCCACACTACAACGCACCAAATCGGGCATGCAATTGCGAGCATTATCGCACACGATTTCTGTGCGTTAGTGTGCGTTGTTTCACGTTTGCGCACACATTTCCGTTATTTCAAAAGAAATTTTAGTACTTTTCACAGGATTCTGTGTATTATACTACACAGGGTTCTCCCAAATTCCTTTGATGCTGGTTATTTCTCACTAGAGATAGGTCAACTTTCCATATAGTTCGAAAGTTCGAAAACGGACCAATTAAAGTCAATGAGAGTCAAATAGTTCGAAAAGTTCAAATGAAATACAATAAAAATATCAATGGTAACTAAATGTAAATGGCTGTGGGACCTAGGAAATGGTTTGGGGAACATGTTCGAATATCCAGGTCTTATGAAAAATTGATTTTTACGCTTCTTTCGAGCTCTCGCATTCGATCATTCGAGATAATTATCCCATAAACGAATTGCAGATTCGATAATTAGATATTTACTCGCGTATTGGTAAATTAGACATTTTACTCGCATATTCGTTAATTTGATATTTACTCGCGTATTGGTATAACAGACATTTTACTCACATATTCGATAATTCGATAATTACTCGATTATTCGATATTTACTCATGTATCCGTCCAAACTGGAACTTGGGTTCCAGTTCTAGTCCATCTCTATTTCTCACCACAGAACAGAGTGAATATGACATCACCAAAATATCGACCACAATGGACCATAGGAAACAAAAAAATAGAAACTGATGATCAGATTGGTTTACATTTCAATTATTACATTTTCTATTCACATAGGTTATTTATTATGAGACCTGATTATGTAGTAGTCTTGTCAGGATGGCCTAAAGTACATACATCAAGTTAAAGGGCATCTATAGTGGGAAAATGAACTTTTTTTCCCTTTCTTTCCATGTGTTCTATAATTCCCCACAACCCCCAGAGTGTCTTAACTTTGTTCAGTTTCCCTCTCTGTCCTGAGATACACCAGTTAGAAGAATACATGATTGCATTCCTCTACTTTGTCAATCAAATCCCTGTGATGTGATCCCCCCCTCCCTGCTCTGTAATAAACATAGAGATAAGAGCATTAGCAGGAGAAAGGTAACTTTGATGGTAGATATAAGGCTGCACTTGACCCCCCTTCTTAATAGCTTTCACTGATTGATGATGGGTCACAAAGTGAGAGATCGTAAACTGTACTGTTCTTCTTCCGTGTCTCCAGGACAGCTTGCTTTCTATTGGCCACTGTGCGTGGGTGCGTTTTTCAGGATGTTGAACTTTTAACTTCTACTGCACATGATAATCTTGTCAGTTAGCTGGATTTGAGACATGGAGGAGGTAACAGAGGGGAGGAGAAAGGGGGGAGTGCTGCACAGAGAGATCTGACACTATGGTTAAACAAAGTCACTGACAGAGATAGGATTCAGGCAGCACAGAGTATATGAATTTAAATTTGCAAAGGGGCAATGTGTTTTTTTCACTATAGATGCCCTTTAAGTCTTGTTTTGCATAAGTCTGAGAATAATTACTTTTAGCATATTATAGATCTTGCCTGTGTCATTATTTTAAGAATAAAAATTTCTATAAAATGCTTGACTAAGGGGCATATTTATAAAGGTTTGTTAACTTTCCACGGTCGTTTTTCCCGCCATTTTCGCCAAAATCGTGTTTTCCACGATTTATGAATGGCCGGAAACCAGCCGCGAAAAGTAAACGAAGCTTTAACTTTCCACGAGTATGATAACCGTTACCGCCATTTCTATTTATAAAGTGGCGGTAACTGTTCCGCATGGCCAATCTTGGGCCGAGATCCCCCTGGATCTCCCCGCCCTCGCCCCCCCCCCCCCCATGGCGGCGGCCATCCGCCGTTGCCCCCCTTCCCAGCAACCCCTCCCAACCCCATCCCTGCTCAAGGCCAACATATGGAACGGGAGGCTGGGAGGGGCTGCTGGGAAGTGGCGGAGGCGGGTGGTCGAGGGTGGGGTGTATGCCCCGCCCCTGTAGCGGAGGCATGGGGAAGGGATTTAAGTCCCTTTGCGGCGATATTGTACTTACCGCATTGCGCTAAGTGCAGTATGGCCGCGAAGGGACTTAAAATTACCGCTGGACATCGCGGCAGTGATACATATCACGACGATGCTGCTCGCTGTTATAAATACGGCGATAGCACTATTTTCGCGGCCACGATGTGTGGCGGTATTTTCGCCCCTTTATAAATATGCCCCTAAGTGTATGAAAAATTGCAATATATTGTTAACGTCCAGTTCTTCCTCCATAATTGCCCCATGATCACAGTCCTCATGTTGATTTGGTTCAGTGCAAAGTAACTATGACATCAGTTTAAACCACAATATATTGTGCCTTCATTTTCAGTGTTTAGAATCATTTTCTGTGATATACATCCCAGAATAGGAAATGCATTATTTATAAGGGCTCCCACGTAATATCAGCCAGTATTCATGCATTTTGAATACCCTTATGGTATAAGATAGGTGCCCTTGCTATGACCTTACCGCTACCATAGTAACAGAAGCAGAATAGTATCCCAAGAATAGTTAAATAATGAATAAGTAGCTAACACTTACATAGATTATACAGAGCCATAAAGTGCATAAATGGCAATGTGCAAATCAAAATAAAAACTCTATGAAAGATAAATGACCACCCAGATATAACAACAGGTAGATGATGCAATGAAATAGATAACCACAGCAGTGTAGCAATGCACAGTCAAAAGTAAGAATGGGTACCACAAGGATACTTGAATTGTATTGTATTTCATTTCTTTACAAATATAACTGTTCATACGATAAGTTAATATATGGCAGCGGAGACCAGACACATACCGATCAACAAAGCCATCATTCCTGTAATAAACTTTTAGTAAATTGGTTAAGAAATACAAACATACAAAATGAAAATGAAAAGTCACTATCATAGAAGGACATAATGGACTGTGTTATATTTCATATTGTTCACATGGCCTTGTGGAATGAAAGGGTTAACATCAACTCAGGGTTTGGGCTGGGAACAGCTGACAGTTGAGAACTGATCCATAAAATGCAAGTACCCCCAGCCAACTATGTTCGTGTGAGGTGGATACCCAAGCATAGACAAACAGATACCATTGCCCCAACTGGATTTTCAAAGGGACCACAACAATAGAAGACCAGAGGGTAAATACCTGTGAAGGGTAATAAACTGGACTATACATCCTTGGATATCCATGTGAAACGGATGTGCCCTGGATAGCTTTCTCCACCCAGAAAGCAGCAAAACTGATTTTAGCTCAGCCTTTATGCCATCCTTTGGAGACACCCTAGTGGCAATATACTACTGCCACCTACAGGATAATATGACATCGACTTGATTGGCTGGGACTTTCTTCAGGGTATGACTATCCTTAAGTAGAGGTGGAGTTTGGGTTATGAATGAGAGTGAATGTGTGCCAAAAAGGCATCTAGAGAGAAACTCCATACAGCCTCCATCTAGCAGCATTTAACATCTAAGAGGACTGCTAAGCTATAACACCTTGGAGGGCTGCCATTTTGTTACCTTAGTACCTTTTATTTTATTTGTTACTTTATTTAATAAATCTTTAAAAACCTTTGGGCCTTAAGCTTCTTTGTAACAAGTTAGTCAGATACAACAGACTGAATAATGAATAATGAAGTCATGGGAAAAAGTAGTTTCAAAAGAATAAAATAAATTTGTTTATGTAAGAAGACACAATTCAACAGAGGTTATACTCCAGGTATCATTTAAAGGACATGTACAGTAGAGATGGCCGAACCTCCAAAAATCTAATCCGACTTTGTATTTTCGAGATCCGAATGTTTTTATTTGCCATGTTGCTAGCTCTCTTTCAGTCAGTGTGTCAGGGCTTAATTGGGTAATCAGCAAAAATGTGGAGCTGTGGGTTTCATTTACCTTCAGATAGTTAACTTTCCATTTTCTATTGAGACTATTGAGAAATGTATTGCACAGAGCTGTGCTATGATCTGTTTCACTGATCTGTACGTTGTTTATATAAGTGAAACTGTTAAAGGGGTAATATTAAAGGGTATGCAGATGGAATGGAATCTATGAGAGACTGTGGTAGATTTAAAGGGCATGTCCACCCCCAAAATTATAATTTAACCGACTACTGGCCCCACTCTGTAGTGTAGAAAAATTCTTACCTTACATCCCAGATCCAAATGGTTGCCCTGCAATGCCCCTCCAAAGTGCAGAAAACTGGCCACCAGGAGCCTAGCAGAGGAGGAAATTGATTCCGCCTCTGAGGCTTCCTCTGAGAGGTTTGTGGCATGCTCTGAGCAGCCCTCCCCACCCCTCCCACTCCCTCCCGTTTTGGTCTCCCTCCCCCTAGTGTAAATCCCTTTTAATATATTATAGGTATTGCTCACCCAGCCCCAATTGCATTAATATTATTTGCAGAAAGTCCCCGGCCTTTACTTACCTTCCCTCTATCCTCCACCGTTCCGCTCAGCCAATCACAGCCGTGGCTGCTGGTCCAGCCCCCTGCTTGCAGTTCCATGCAAGCAGAGGGCCGGGCAATGTGGCGGAGTATAGAGGGAAGGTAAGTAACTATCGGGGGAGTTTCTGCAAATAATATTAATATGTTTGGGGCTGGGGGAGCAATACCTATAACATATTAAAAGTTAATTTAAAAAGGTGGGCATGCCCTTTAAAGCAATTTTTAGGAGATTCTAGCAGATTGAAAGCTGTGACAGATTAAAGCCAAACTTGTGGAGCCAACTTTAATTTTTGGCAACTTTGAAGTACCCCTGGTGGAAGACAAATCAGTTGACCCTAATACTGTAATTACATTTCTGGCAAAAGAAATAGATTCAGTGTGGCAAATGTCTAGATTGCCTGAGGACAAAATGTGTGGCCTGCTGGCGATAGTGAGCTTTGCAAAGAACGCAAGGAAGATGACTTTAAAACATATTCAGTAACTCCTGGGCAAGCTCAATTTTGCCTCTAGGTAAGGGCCACTCAGGCATATTATTTTGCAGGCATCTTGTATTATCAGCAGGCAAGGTGAATCAACCACACCACTAGGTGCACATTACAAAGCAGCACAGGAAGGATTTAGCAGTATGGGAGTTGTTTTTGAGGGAATTCAAGGTAAAATCCTACACCATGCATTCAGAGTTGACATCGGTAGAATGAGGCCTTTACACAGACACAGCAGGTGCTGATGGCTATGGAATATATTTTGGGGGCAGATGGAGTTCAGATAGATGACCTAAGGAATGGGTTGATCTATAATGAATATAGCATTCCTAGGGCTGTTCCCAATCATTGTTGCAGTGAAATTATGAGGTGGGCTGTTGTGTAATAAGGTGATTTTTAATTCCGACAATGAAGAGGTAGTGCATGCTATAATTCACATCACGTCTACATTAATGCCCTATGGTATAGGGTACTGAAGTGTTTGAAATTGAATATTAAAGGGCATCAATAGTGAAATTTATAAATCCACACATAAAAAAAGGTTAGTGTACGCTGCCTTATTCCTACCTTGCTTTGTGTTTGCACACAGTATGATTTACTGCAGAGCTCCCCACTCCCCCTCCCCTCTCTGGTTATTCCCCCATTCATATAGCCCGGCTGTGAATCAAGCCTGTGAAACAAGCCGCTCATGCGCATTAATCCTCCTATACTTCACTCTTTTGTAAAAAAAAATAAATAAATTACCTTAGTATGTAAGCCTGTAGTATCGCTGTTGTTTTGGAGACACTTGCTACATTAGAAGTGGGAGGGGGCGATTTATCCGAGTCCTGCCTTATCACTTCAGCCCAATCTCCCATTGACCGGCAATTGGTGAAAGCTGCTTCATTCTCCTTCCCTTTACTTCTGTTTTTAACCCAGTATTTGCAAAGTATTTTAGTGAGCAGGAAGGAGTCATTGGGAGACTTGCTGTAAAACTTGTGTAAGCCTACACACTACACCGACATGCTGTTAGAGGACTTGATTGACAGCTCAAGCAGGAGTGGTGTATTGAAATCTTGACTTCTTTTAACTTATATATCTCAGGACAGAGGAGGAAACTGAAGAAAATAAAAAAGGTACTCTGGGGGTTGGAGTAGATTATAGTACACATATAAAGATGCCCTTTAATTTTAGACCTCAGCATGTCGCAGGTCACAAAAACAGTATAGCAGATTCACTATCTCGATTCCAGATGCTTCAATTCGGAGGTGTAGCACTGGAGGCACCCATGCCCTTCCCATGCCTAACCAGTGGTTATGGGGCATTCACTTGGCACCTGGCTTCTTGGGACCAGGTTTGGTAGCTCTTTCCACACGATCAGCATACACCTAAATCTGGGGTTAATAGTTTATTCGGCAGAGTGGAAAGCATTTGAATAAAACCAACAGTGATTGTTTGGGTATTTTGTTATGGATATAGGTTGTAAGCTATACAGCCTAAAGCTATAGCCGCCATGTCTTTCCTTTACAAGTTACAGAATGTATGCGACATGAACAAATGTTTTATGGTAAAGCAGGTGGAAAAAAAGCATTAGGAAAATGCATCCTACACAAAATAGTTTCAATTGATCTGCTTACCAGACTGGTCGGGGTTCATCACAGCCTATGCACTTCAGATTATGAGGTCCCATTATTTAGATTAGTCTTTTCACTGGCATATTTTGGTGCATTTAGGGTGGGAGAATTAGTTAACACAGCAAAGGATGGTGTACGAGGATAACAGGATAAGTGTGTGCGCATGATGGACAGCAAATTGTGTATCTTTTTGAGCAATTCCAAGACAGACAAGAAAGGAAAGGGTTTTCATGTGTTTCTAGGGGAAGTGCATGGTTTTGAGTTATGCCATGTGAGTTGCTATAGAAAATTTGTAAAACAATGCATACATGTAAAACAATAGATACAGTACATCCAATGGTTGTTCAGAAGACCTTAACACAGACCTTTATAGAGCATCCCGACATTTTAAAGACCCCATAAAATATATCAAATTTATGCCCTGTTTACTATTTTTACTAAATGCCATCTGATTTTGATTTTGAAAATAAAATTTAACGTTGTCATTGGTAAACTTAGGGCTGACCAATAAGAATATTCATAGCATAAAAAGAGACACTTTTTTTTTATACTACTGTAGCATTTTTTATCTGGTAATAAAATGTTCATTGCTTAAAACTATTTATACGCAGACTGCTATATCAAGAATGTCTTTTTGCATCCTGCAAATCTAAACAGATCTTGGAATCTAGTCACACATCTACTATCTTTTTATTTTTTTTTAAAGGTGAGTGTGTCTAATATAATCCAAGACACACCAGCTCTTACATGATCTAACATATTAGTTCAGAGGCCAACAAGTGGCTAGTCTCACACAGATCCATCTATGTGAGACTATTACATAGCCCTATTAATTTGAGCTAGAGTTGATTCTCTTTTAAACACTCAAAGTTTAAACTGAGACTAACACAAACTAAGGGCAAGGAAAAGAGATAGTTCAGCTATTTAATAACCATAAAAGTAAAAGGTTCACAGAGGTACTGCAAAATAAATGCAAACTAAGAAACTAATACACAGTATAAGAAAAAATACGTCACTTTTCTGAAAAACATATTTACCCAAAGACGCACCATAAGTGAACAGGGGTCAAAGGCAAAAACTGAATTACTTCCAATTAGCGTGACTTTAGCACCTACAGTAGCTTTTAGCTGTTGCACAAATATTACAAGCTATTCACTAACTGCTGTGCTGCTCTTTGGAAGCAAGTATTTAAAGGAAAACTAAACCCAATTTTCATTCTCCAGAATCTGAAAACAACCCCTAAAACACCATAAGCTATAATCCCACTTCAGTAAATTGTATTAAAGTAAACCTAAGCCTGTTAAGATTAAGAACTGGATGAGGTATCTATGTGTATTGCAGTGCCACACCACACCTCCTGACCTCAGTCACATGCTGCTTTATCTGTTGACCAAATTGTGTGATACTAGAATGCTATGACGTAAAGCACAAACCATTTGTTATTAATAGAAATTTCCTAGCGACCATATCAAAATGAGAGTAAAGACACAGATTACTGGTTTTATATCAAGGTGTTCTGCCTTCTGGTTCAGTGTTGTTCTGTGGCTTTAGTTGTCCTTTAAAGTACAGAGCTGCACAGCTGCTGGTCAATCTCTTATGGGAGATTTATCCAGAGCTACTGCAGTTCTGGGTGAATCTCCCTGAATGTCTCTGGTGTTCAGGTGCAGAAATTTTTTTTTTTTTTTCAGAGTAAGTAAAACTGTGGAACTGTATTCCAGGAGATCTGGTAATGGTACGTTCATTGGAATGTCTCAAAAAAAGGATACTTTTTTAGAAGAAAAGAAAACAGAGTATTGTTGTTGATCCATGGATTTTTCCAATTGCCAGGTCAGAAAAAAATATATTTTCTATTTGTTGTGTCTTCCTCTTTATCAGCTATTAGCAGGCATCATTACATGCTCACCCTGAAACACCTGGAAAAGAGAACAAACTAGAAGAAAAGGTATGCCAGTACCCCCCAAAATACCTACTCCATTCCAGAACTTGCCTTGCATGATTATTTTGCTATTGTCATTATACACTTAATGGGCTATTGAGTGGGTGTGGTTAAGGTTGTGGCCAGTTAAGACAGGGCATGGCCCGAGGTGGAGACATGAAACCTGCCAACTAGTGTGGCCTCACAGCCTGAACCCAGTTGGGCACCTCTGCCTTAATGCCAGCCATTAAAAGCAGCGCTCTGCTTGACATTACTATAACTTTGCTGTTCATGTCAAATTAAACATTGAATTAGTAATGTCAGTCCAGTTTGTGGCTAGCAAACGTCAAACAAGGGTTGTTTTTAAAGCAGATCTGTTCATAAAAGTCTGTCAAAGGAATAATACGCATTTAATTCAGCTGCCTGTGTTTATTGAAAATGTTTATATATTTATAATGTAGTATCAAGTCCATCAGCATTCCTTATTTGTATTGTTATGTGCAAACACTTGTTTTATTTTCAATTTATTAAAAGTATAAGAAAAATCAGCTAACTCTTCATGCTGGATTTGTTAGAAGCACACATCAAAATCTGTAATCACTTTCTTAAGAACTGCAAAATGGTAAACTTTTCAAAAATATGAAAGCATGATAGCTCTTAACATGATGAAAATTGTTCCTGTCAGTTGGCTTTCTGTACAAATCAGTCTCAATTTTATTATTCACTCTCTTAACCATGAAGTCTAAAATTTGTGTCTGATTAATGCCATGATGCATAGTGAATCTAATATTCCCAGCAGTCTAATTCAAACAAAGCTTTAATGCTTCCAGTTGATCAATGTCACCAGTCAGATTCATATTGAGAATGTCAATTTTTCCCTACGTGTAGGGTTTATTTTTGTGATTGTAATGTTCTGTGTGAGCTGCCTGGTAGATTAGGAAAAGTAAAGCTTAAAATGACATTTTGTTACATACTTTAAGAAAATAAACTAATTCCTAAACTAATTTCTTGGAACTGTTGTAGTATAGTAAATTGTAGAATAGAATTGGAGGATGAATAAAGGCATCTCGTCCAATCATTTTACCCTAGCCATAATGACTGCCTTATATCTGACGCAGAAGTTTTTTTAAAAAAAACTATCGAAAGAAAGAATTCCTTCCTTGCTCCAAATGGTAAGATTCCCTGTATCTTTGAGGGCATCTATACCGAAAAATAGGTTATTTTAAATTGACGATTACTGGAAACTATCATTCTTCCCAACCACCACTGCATTTTTTGTTGATCTGCCTCCTATTTCTTTAGATATGCAATCTAAAACTTCTTATATTTCAGCTGTCAATTAAGTTCCTTGCTCTCAAAAACTATTCTTCTGTGAGTAGTTTTACTGTAGCTGGAATGGTGACAGAGTTTTGACAGTTGGAATGCTGTGTGTAGGCTTGACAGTTGGTTTGTGGGGGGAGGGGGAAGTCAGGTCGGATGGAAGTGGGGGTGGTTAAAAGAGGGAGGGGGGATACGGCTCCAAAACAAAATGTGTGCTGGATTGAAGGCATGCAGCAACACACGCAAAGTGCAACTTAAATGTATTCAATTATAGATTAAGTATAGTGTCCCTTTGAGGAGTTGAAGGAGGAATTTGCTAAATTTGGTATCTGGTTTTACTTTTCAAATCCTCATAAGCCTCTTGTAGATCCCAAGGGCCACTGTGTCTATGATTTCTAAACCAGACTGTTCATCTGTGTTAATTTTATTATGTAGTTTGCTTACCTCTGTAGTTTGCTTACCTCTTGGGTACATTCTCTACACTGACCTCATCTGGGGGGTGTATTAAATGTTATACATTTTGTTCTAGTATCTAAAGGTCTGCCTTTTTCTTTCTTATAATTTTCTCTTTTTACAGTACCTCAGAATTAAGTCACATGGATGTGGACCCACTTTTATTTGTTCCATAAAGGTATAAAAATAGATGTGTAATTGTTTATTATTTATTTTAAAACAGTTCACTTCTGTTCAATTTCTTTGCCTGAAAAAATATCATCCAGTCTATATACTGAAGGGATATTTGCTTTCCTAAAATAAAATGGCTTTGTTAGCCCAATTCACTTTTTTGTAACATTCATTAAATGACAGTATGTCATGGTCATTATTCCCCAAGCTTCCTATTACTTTTATATCTAAAATAATCTCTGGGTTGTTGGATATTACCAGATCCAAGAAAGCCTCGTTTTTAGCTTGAACTTCAACTACTGTACCTGTGCCAGGAAATTTGCTTTCCTGACGTAAAATGGATTTGTTAGCTGAATTTGCTTTTTTGTAACATTCATTAAATGACAATATGTCATGTTCATTATTCCCCGAGCTTCCTATTACTTTCATATCTAAAATAATATGTAGGTTCTTGGCTATAACCAGATCCAACCAAGCATCTTTTCTAGTGATGAAATTCAACTACCTGTGCCAGAAAATGCTTATGTAACAAATTTCAAAACTTGTTCCCTTTTGCTGTACTTGCAGTTCCACTACTTCAATCAAGATAATTAAAATGTTACAATTTAAAAACAATAAATATCAAATGGAAGCAAATGCTGTAGTTATAATGTAGGATAATTTTTCATATCTCTGCCCCTTACTCTGGGGAACCTGGGAGTAAGAAATTACTTCTTGTTTCTTAGATATTGTGGGCAATACTATTCATATAGCATGAGACTGCAAGATACCTTCTGTTATAAGAAGGTTCTGTTCCATTTTCCTACTTCTATTTTATGAGTAAAGGTCAGTAATTACAAACCAGTATGGTACAATATACCGGTAGCAATATTCCAAGCAGGGAAAATCCCATTGTGTATTTGCAACATATTGAGTGCAAAAGCCCATTTGACTACTCTAAACTCTACCTGTGCTCAACATTATTTTGTGCTCTGCTGTCTGCACACTGAAAAGAGGGGTTTAATGAGAATTAAACCCAAATTTGTTCACCACCATTTTCTGAAAGCATCTACATTAAGAACAGCAATAGAGATGGCCGAATTAACTGAAGTTTGGTTCGTTTCCGAACTTCAGTAAAAGATTGAAAATCCGGAAGTTCAGAAACGGACCTATTGAAGACAATTGTTTAGAGCTGCAGGGCCCCCAACAAAGGCACTTCTCAGTGCCGCAAAGGCACTTCTAAATGCCGGGGAGGGGGGTCCCAGCTCGAGCTGCGTGACCCCTTAAGCCCCAAAGGGCACTTGTCAGTGCCACAAGGGCCTTTTACAGTTTAAAGGAGAACAAAAATATTTTATAATCATTTTTTTATTAAGTATTTTAGAATTATTAAGTATACATATACATAACATATAGAACAGTAGTAGCAGTAAGAACAGAACATAACAGAACATTAAAATTATAAATGTACAAAACAGCAAATATGGTTACATTGACCATTGATCTTTATACCATAGTTCCCAGTGGCTATAGAAGATTTTGTAATTATTTTGGGAAATATAAGTTTTTTTCATAATGCATATTTTGATTTAACATAATTAATTCCTTGATTTTAGATATTTTCCCTCCTCCCTTGGAGGAATGCAGGACGAGCCGGTTTTAAATAGGTGATCGCGGTCTGCTGTTTAAAACCGGACCCGAACTTCCGGAACTGAACCGGAAGTTCGGGTCTGGTCTTTTAAAAAGCTGATTGCGTGTATGTTTCATTCATACGCGCAATCACCTGTTTAAAATGGACTTGTCCTGCGCAAATTAGGAGCTTGTGGTGGGCCCTACTACCGTCTGCCCCCCCGCGCCGTCATGGGGGGGGGGGGGGGGGGGTTAGTTAAGCCACTGATTTTCCAGCATCCAGTAAGGAGAATTCTGGTTATAGTAACAATATGTAAGATAATAGATTATATATTAAATTAAATCTGTAGGCGCACTGCGGTTAGTCTATTATGGCTAGGTTATGTTATCCTCCCAAGGACAGTGCTAGGGGTAATTAATAATACTCAATATCCAAACACTACACATAGGAGACAGACCTCCTATGAAAAAGACCCCCTACCAGCACTCACACATTTGTACCTATAATTTAAACGACAATCGTATTAGTCATGAAAAAAGGTGATATTTTAATAAAAAATAATCAATAATCTTCAATATACATTTAGTAAAATGCTAAAACAAGTATCAAAAATAGCAAAGTACCTTCTGTATAGGAGACCATGTAATATTATTAACTGTAAGTAAAGTGCAGCACAATCAGCGCAAAGTTACCATCACAAGTTACACAAACGTATCTGTGGCAAAACATGTAACAAGGCTTATCTGTTGATCATGCATATAACAAGGCAAAATCTAAGTCTAGGAAAGAACTTCTTAAGAAGAATATCAAAAGGAAGGAAAACTCTAATGTAACATATTTTGTAACAGATTATAGTTTAGAATATGAGTCCATAAAAAAGATTGTATATAAACATCTACCTGTCCTTAAAAGGGAACGTCAACTAAAACAAATCCTTACGGAAGGAGTAAGAATGGTTGCTAGAAGGGCAAGATCAGTCGGTAGTATAATATCACCCAGCTTATGCTGGAATGACAGACAAAAGGAAAGAGGGACATCATGGCTATCACACAAGGGTAACCATAGATGTGGTAAAACAATATGTAAAACATGTAGATGTATCCGGACAGGTGATAAATTTACTTCATCTGTAGGGATGGCCGGTTCGCGGATCCGAACCCGGATCCGCCGCGGATTTATCCCGTTCGCGAACGGTGGATTTTTCCGGATTTTTCGCCTTCCGAACCGCGGAGAAATCTCATAATTTCGAAAAAAAATTAAAATATGAGGATTTCTCTTATTTTCGTAAATACGTATTTTCGTAAATTTTCGAAATTACGAGGGTTACTCGTAATTTCGAGGATATTTTTCATTTTAATGGGTCCGCTCGCGGATTTTCAAATTTTTTCGAAAATTCATGGATCCTCGAGTGGACCGGATTTTGCAAAGTTCGGACATCTCTATTCATCAGTTACACAGAAAGAATATAAAATTAATGATTATGTAAATTGTGATACCTCAAATGTGATATACTTAATTAACAATATGTAGGGAAAACAACTAGACCCCTTAAGGAAAGAATTAGAGAACATCTAAATTCCATTCATAAGAAAGAAGATAAAACCCCAGTTGGAAAACATTTCATGCATTGTAATGATGGCAATATTCAAGATTGTAAGGTAAAAATTATAGAAAGGGTACGATGTGGCATTAGAGGAGGAGACATTCTGAAACTTATTAACAAGAGAGACGCATTTTGGATTTTTAAATTATGCACAAGGGTGCCAGATGGCCTGAATTATAGGTGGGACATTAGTTGTATAATATAATGTATCAATAAAAAGGCACATCCTTACTTTAACGTTAAAAGGCATAATTACACTTCAATGCAACTAGGTATAATCATACTCTAATATTAAAAGGCATAATTATACTCTAATGTGGAGATTAATTCTCCTGCTCTCTTCTATAAGAGGATTCCCTTTCCTTTAATGCCATATATTGCTCTTTGGATTACAAGAGATCTATATATCCAAATGATCTCTTACTTTCTGGCTCATAATGATAACGAATGTGTTAAGATGTTTTTAATGATTTTTATTGTTATTATTATACCATATGTGATGTTCTGCCTCATATGGATAGATATATATACTCACCTGGTGATAATATGTTTTTGTGTGTCACACTAACTGTTAATTGATTGTTCATTTCGCCAGTCATTATTCATTGCTGATTGGTATACTGAGCGTTAAACTTTACTTACCTCTGATTGGAAGCTATGCCTTTTTAAGGAGGTGGTTACTATGACACACCGAGTCTATGGGTAAGGGTCACCTGACCCGAAACGCGTCAGACACTGGTGCTAATTTTCTCCATACTATTTGCTTGATTTTAATGTGCGAATAAAGAATCTGATTTTTAATCAAACGGGCTGTTGGAATGTTGGATCAGGAATCGAGTTTAAGTGGTGCCAAGCCGGGTCCGTAGGACAACATTGTGAGATTATTTAATAGGGGCGTGGACAAGCCCCGGGCAGTGAGCACACTTCCGAGGAGTACTGATCACCATCGCGAGATTTGGAACACGTGACCACGTACCAAGACGCTGGAGATACGGAAACCAGCTTTGGAGTGGGTGAGATCGGGGAACAGGGGAGGTTTGGAGCCACTGACTGTTTTTTTCTATCTGTGGCAAAATGTTCCCCTGCCCAGATGTATCCAATTATTAGTAACAATATCTGCTACACATAGATGGTATGAAACGTAGTTGCCACTATGCAGGAACTTGATCAAAGGATCCAAAATAGAATAGCTGTATCCAAATAGATATAGTGACCCAATGTCATGTCCCACATCCCATTTCCCTCCCAAACAAAACTATTCCTTGGTCATCAACCACCGGTGCACTGCACACATGATACCGGGCTTCCCTGGTTAAAAACAGGCTGGGTACTTGCCATAAAGGAGCTAAAAATGCTTTCCTTCCGCCTCAACAGTCACAGGCTACGAGCTTGCGCCGAAATTTGCTGTTAAACAGGACAATCGGGTGTAATAGCATAAAACTCTCTCACCCGGACCGTCCGCAATCTTGTGGTTTCACTCACTGGTCTCCTGTATAGTCGGCGTTCCCCTCTGTGCTCTCACTAACCAATGATCGTTTCACCTGCCACCACAGGCTTCATCAGTGTCTCGCGAGATCTTCTCACTCCTGAGTTTTTAAACAGTCCCACACCCTCAGGGGCTCTGTCCTTAAAAGGGATATTCATCAATTTTCAGATTTTATGCTCAACCTTTAAAGCAGCAACACTGTGCTGATTAACCCATTAGATTACATTGCCATTGTTAAATACAATACCATTGCTTTTACTTCAATGACAACTTCAATTTATTACTTGACTTAACACCAGTTTTACTTATTCTTTGCATTTTAATTTATTTTCTTATTTTTACAGACTAGGCTTTCACCCCACAATCTTTGGAAACACTGGTATCGCAGTGTGAGGCGGGATACTATCTTCGGCTTCCCGATATGCTAGGAGTGGCTAGGAACATCCAAGGTGAGGATTCTCCTCACCTGAATGAGCATGACGCTCAAGTACATAAAGCGAAATGGATTCTGCCTCCTCCAAGTCTGAACACGGGATCCAGTCAGAGAGAATGAAATTCTAGCTTTTATTGGAACATATAAAAACACAGCATCTGTGAACGGCATACACAAACCATCACTTAGGTGTACTCTAGTCTTACGCGTTTCATGCCAGGAAGTCGGCATTTCAGAGAGGTGTTTTTATATGTTCCAATAAAAGCTAGATTTTCATTCTCACTGAGCCATGAGCCTCCCACATGTGTTTCGACATTGCACTTTTTTCGAATTCCTTATTCTTTGTGGCACGTATATGTTCTTGTATCCTATACGTGGTGGACTTTAAGTCTCACCCACGTATTTATGGCCACAGTCACATACTAGCATATAAACAATCTGTTTACTTTGACATGTTATTAATGAATTGACCTTATGCCTCTTTCCATTAACTCCTTCAAACACTTCTCCTTCTACCATAAATTTACATGCTACACATTTACCACATTTTACAGGGCTCAGGTTTGAGATAGCTTGGGGACAGCAGATGTTTTAGGTTCTTAGCCCTCCTTGCTGTCATTAGCGGGTATACCCCCACGTTATTTTTTAAATCACTATCTTCACTTAACAGGTACCAGTACTTTGACAAAATTCTCCGCACTGGTCCCAATCCCTTGTTAAAAGTGGAGATGAACCTTATTATTCCCTCCCCTTTTTTAAGGTGGCGAAGTGAAACGGGCAAGATTAATGCGGCGCATCAGTTACCGCCACTTTATAAATAGAAGCGAGCGGTAACTGATGCAAACTTAAATCGCATTTTTAGCAATTTTTGCGAAAATGGCGGGAAACTTGGACGCGAAAAGTTACCGCTCATTTATAAATACGCCCCTATGTTTTTAGAAACACACAGCACATAAAGTCACAGGTTCAAATCCCCGGGTTACTTATGAAACTATACAAAATAGTCAACTAAGTTTGCTGTTTTTTTTTTGTTTGTTTCTTGAAAAAGTCTCTACATGTACCAGCTTTTTTATATACAGTACTAGCTCTATTGGGCTAATGGTATAATACTTTGCTTTTAGCATGACAGAGTACATGAGGTTGCAATTCCCAAGACTTTTTTTTTGCAGCTTCCTGTAATGTAATACAAAAAATGTACCGTGTGCACTACTTATATTTTGGGAGTAGCTACGCACTGTAGTTCGGTGCAGCTCAGGAACTAAACATATAATACTAAGACAAAATCCTAAGGCACAGACACCTTAGGTATAACAGGTTCCCAAAAATTGCTGCAACCAGCGAATCACACCACCACATTATCATAATATTAAACCAACCTTTATTAATTGTACCTTAAAAAGCTAACAACATATATTCAGTATTATACCCCCCCTATGTGCAAACCAATGAACCCACAAAAGAGTTAAAACCTATTAAAATCTGTTACCAAGTCCAGCCATGTTGAATGCTAGCGGGGCGTCCCCCAGTTAGTATAATAAATGTCCAGGTAGATTGCATTTATAATGTACAGCCCAAATGAGTCTAATTTATCCAGCTTATATACACAGGTTCACTGACTATCTGGTAGTGTAGGTGCCACAGTTAATACAGATCAGGGAGTATATCAAGCCACTCTAATATGGTATAAAACAAGTGGGATCAACGGACAGGACTTACGTTCCAGCTGGCCCCTCTGGGCTTTCGAGGACAAACTCACTGTGTCATAGATGCTTTCTGCTTCACCTACGTTTTCACCTTCAACAATAAATTCTATAGGCAAGTAAGAGAGACGGTGATTGGGGCGGTTTGTGCCCCCACAAACGCCTGTCTCCACTTAGGCTTGTGGTAGAAGGAAGACATGAATAAGGTGGCAGTAGATCTAGGAGCAGAGGATTCATATAAGAAGAAATTGTTCTTCAGAAGCAGCATTTGTAGAACAATCACTAGCCTTATAAAAAAAAGGTTTAAATACAGGGGATACAATAAAAGGTGGATAAATGAGGGTTCAGTCGAGCAAAAAACATGGATAGGGAAAAAATGCTATTCGAACATTCAAGGTTAAGCAATAAAGAAAAATAAAATAAGGTTAATAACAACGTATAATCCCAATTGGTGGGCACTGATAACATGGTTGGCACAAAGACACAGGTTCTATAATTGGCAAACTGGCCCTGATAACCTAGTTGGCACCAAGACAATGGTTCTATGATTGCAAAATGGCTCTAATAACATAGTTGGCACAAAGACACTAGTTCTATTATTGGAAATGGCACTTATAACATGGTTGGCATAAAGACACTGGTTCTATAATTGGCAAACTAGCATTGATAACATGGTTGGCACAATGATACTGGTTCTTTGATTGGCAAAATTGCACTGATAACATGGTTGGCACAAAAAAAACTGGTTCTATGATTGGCAAACTGGCATTGATAACATGGTTGTTACAACGATAATGGTTCTTTGGTTGGAAAAATAGCACTGATAACATGGTTGGCACACACTGGTTCTACGTTGGAAAAATGGCACTTATAACATGGTTGGCGCAAAGACACTGGTTCTCTGAATGGCAAAATGGCACCGATAACATGGTTGGCACAAAGACACTGGTTCTATGATTGGCAAACTGGCATTGATAACATGGTTGGCACAAAGATACTGGTTCTTTGGTTGGCAAAATGGCACTGATAACATGGTTGGCACAAAGACACTGGTTTTAAGTTGGATAAATTGCACTGATAACATGGTTGGCACAAAGACACTGGCTCTCTCACTGGCAAAATGGCACTGAAAACATGATTGGCACAAAGACAGTGGTACTATGATTGGCAAACAGGCAATGATCACACGTTTGGCACAAAGACACTAGTTCTGTGATTGTGCAAAATTGCCAACCATATTTTGAGTGCCACTTTGCCAGACACTGATTCTATGATTGGAACTCACTAGGAGACTGTACAATTCTTTTCACACAGGCAGACTGCCTGGAAACTTCTCACCCCTCCCCCTCTCCTTCGGCTGATACCCCATTTGAGCCTATGTGAAGCCTTCCATGCAGCTCTCCCGACCTGGTATTTAGCAATGAGCTGTGATGACTCCCCTATGATTGGCTGTGGGCTCTTTACTGACGTTTTTTTTTTTTTTTTTAAAGCACAGGGTCTGGCAGGGCTGCTGTGGGAGCCCCTGACTCCAGGCAGAGGCCGCCAAAGCAGAGAACAGTGGAGATCAGCTGGCAGGTAGAGATGGGATACGTGTTCAACACCAACCCGGTTCCGACAAAGTTCCGGATTTTTGAATATTCATGATTTTCCCGAGATCCGGAAATCCGGAAAACGGAACGAAATTAGTGAATTTAAGCAATTATATATATATATAAAAAAAAAAAGGCATTGAGGAAATACAGTTATCCTTTAAACCTTCAATCATAGGACGCAAACCCAAGAAAATGTTATCGGGATATCATAAAGTCGATAAAAGAATATACAGGGAGATTCAATAAAAGTTCTTATTGTTTAAAATGGTGCTAATTTTGCCCCAACCAATCAGATCTTTTTTAACATTTGTAAGCTTACATCTGATTGGTTGGGGCAAAATTAGCACCATTTTAAAAGATAAGAATCTTTATTGAATAACCCTGATAGTTTATTAAGCATAATCCATAAAAAATTTGGGCAACACTAGGGACAAGTAAGTGCGCTGTAGCAAGAAACACGTTTGTTTCTGCGAACGCTAGTGGGGAGGTCAGGGACCTGGGTCACGCTGCACCTAGGCCAGCAACTACGGATGGTGAGTCAGTACCGTGATATACTTACCACGTTCTACTCTTGATGAGATCAACTTTTCAGCGATCCACCTGAGCCACACTCCATTGAGTGTAAGTGCAGGTTTTCTACATAGTAGCAACATGCTTTAATGTTGCATGCTGAATCACCTTTGTTGTTACCAACCTAATACTAATGCTAGGATATTACCTTACTCCATAGATTGGAGTGAGGGAACTGCCAGCACCTCAAAAGGTATAAGGTTCTAAAATTTCCTATATGAGCATTTTCTTTCACAGACGGTAGAAGTTCCTACTAGACAGAATGCGTTGTTGGATCTGGTGATATCTAATAACCCAGAGCTCATTTTGGAGATGAAGGTAATGGGAAGCTTAGGGAATAGTGACCATGATATAGTGTCATTTAATAGAGGTTGCAAAAAACTAAAGTGCACTGGCTTAACAAAAACTTTTAACTTTAGGAAAGCTAATTTTATGCTGTTAAAGGAATCACTCCTGCTCATAGACTAGACATTGTTTCTAGGTAAAGTTACTTAGCAGATACTGAGCAGATGTGGACCACTTTTAAAGGGATATTAAACTATTACATTTCTAAATTTGTACCTTTACGGACAAAGTGTAAAAAAATTAGGTCCACTCCTGTGTGGCTTAATGCTCAGTTAAAGAGGGAAATGGAAAAATAGAAAAAGGCTTTCAAAATTTTGAAATCAGAGGGAACAGATAAGGCTTACAGGGAGTATAAAAGCTGTAATAAAGAGTGCAAGAAAGCAATTAAACTAACTAAAATAGAAAATGAAATACGGATTGCCGAACAAAGCAAGTCCAAACCCAAAATGTTTTTTAAGTATATAAATAGTAAAAAGATGAGGACTGAGAATGTGGGACCATTAAATAATGGGGCTGAGATGGTTGTAGAAGATGCCAAAAAAGGCTAATCTGCTAAACCGTTTTTTTACATCGGTTTTCACTGTTGAGAATCCTAATCCTTACAGCAGGGATTGTGATAAAGTGCAGGGCAGAAATGAGGGGTATTCACATTGGCAAACAGAGGATATGGTACAGAATCAATTCGATAAAGTTAATATCAATAAAGCCCCAGGACCAGATGGATTGCATCCTCAGATTTTAAAAGAGCTTAGTTCGGTTCTATCTAGACCACTGTTTCTCATCTTTTCAGATTCACTTTGGTCTGGGGATGTGCCACTGGATTGGAAAAAAGCCAATGTAATACCAATATTCAAAAAAGGTAGTCGTTCACAGGTGGTAACTATAGACCTGTAAACCTAACATCAGTGATAGGGAAGGTGCTGGAAACTTTGTTACAGGATCATATCCTTGACTTTGTCCACAGAACTCATCTTATTAGTAATAGTCAGCATGGATTTATGAGAAATACATCATGCCAGACAAATTTAATTGTTTTTTATGAAGAAGCAAGTAAGAATTTAGATTCAGGCACAGCATTTTGCAAAAGCTTTTGATACTGTGCCACATAGGCGACTAAGGACTGTTGGCCTTGAAGAAAATAGAGAATATTGAGAATTGGTTATTTGATCGCAAACAGAGAGTGGTGGTTAATGGAGCTACATCTATGTGGGCTAAAGTTCTAAGGCCGCTTCTGTTTAATCTGTTTATAAATGACTTAGAAGGGGGTATTGAGAGCAAGGTCTCAATGTTTGCTGATGACACTAAACTATGCAGAGCTTTGGAAACTTCAAATGATGTGCAAGTGCTGCAAGCAGACCTAAATAGATTATCAAAATGGGCAGCAGAATGCCAGATGAGGTTCAATGTTGATAAATGTAAGGTGATGCATTTGGAATTTAATAATCCCTGTGCCACATACACCGTAAATAACTCTGTGTTAAGTGCGTCTGTAATCGAAAAAGATTTGGGGGTTCTGGTAGATAACAGACTTAGCTGTAGCAAACAATGCCAGGTAGCAACATCTAGAGCTCGCAAGGTATTGTCTTGTATAAAGAGGGGAATAGATTCAAGAGAAAAAGATATTATTCTCCCTCTTTACAAGGCACTGGTAAGGCCTCATTTGGAATATGCAGTGCAGTTTTGGAATCCCATATACAAAAGGGGCATCTTGGAAATGGAAGCAGTTCAGAGTAGGGCAACTAAATTAATAAGGGGAATGGAGGGGCTTGAATATGCAGGCAGATTAGACAAGTTAGGGCTGTTTACATTGGAGAAGCAATGTTTGCGTGGGGATATGACCTTATACCTTATACAAATATATTAATGGGCCTTACAATAAACTCTCTGGTGCATTGTTCACTAATAGGTTAAATCCGTGGACATCCTTTAAGGTTGGAAGAAAAGAAGTTTCATCTTCAGGTTAGGAAAGGTTTCTTTACAGTGAGAACAGTGAAACTGTGGAAGTGTCTTCCAGTAGAAGTGGTAATGGAAAGTCCATTAAATAGCTTTAAAAAAGGCCTGGATAAGTTTCTTAAACTAAAAAATATTGAGAATTACTGGTATTAATAAATATAGATCTGGTTGATCCAGGGATACTTTCTGATTGCCGTTTGGAGTCAGGAAGGAATTTTTTCCACCTTTCTAGCTGTTTTTTTTTTTTTGCCTTCCTCTGGATCAACTGTTAGGTAGGGTTAAAAAAAGACAGGGTGAATAGGTTGGACTTGATGGGCGTATGACTTTATTCAACCTTAATTATTATGTTACTATTAAATCTTATCTAGGAGTTTATATGGTCATGGAATCCTCTGTGACTTACTTTAATATTCTTATAATTTACAGTTTGGTGTATGTTATCCTCTATATAATCAAAGATGGATTTATATCTCAGGAGCCTTTAGGCACAAAAAGACTGGTACACTTGAACCCACTACTTAACACAGACCTCTAAACCACACCTATTTTTACTTTTATGTAAAAACAGGCTATATTTATGCTGTAATTTGTGAATTGCACAAAACACAAATTGCTTTAATTTTATCCCTATCCCTTTATCCCTATAAAGAACTAGCCACTTTTTAGTTCATGATTGTGAAATAGAATAAATCCGGAGATACTGGCAAGTTGTGCCAGGTAGTTACTCACGGCGCACACGTGCCCCTTGTGACAGTGCAAGGAGAATAGAATAGCGAGACGTCATCACGTCAATACGGGAGAAGAATGTAATAAGTATAAACCACGCATGCGTGCATCTCGCGCATGCGCAGACGACACGTGACGTAATGAGGGAACCCGGAAGTCAAGAAACCCCGCGAAATAGTTACTATTTAAACGAGGAATAGGAGAAAGATATTATACCCTTGAGAAAGCTATAGATTATAGCGAAACGCGTTGGGAACTCTAACTATTAATAGGACAAGATCCTGGATATAGACATCCTACCCTAGAAGGCTACTTAATTGCAGCACAATAGGAGAAGGAAAAACATTAGGATTTCCCTACTTTTATATAGCACTTGCTGTGTGCACATCACGTTTTTATTCTATCTATTTTTAAATGTTTTTTTGTACCACCTCTTGATAACCTGTATTTATCGGGAAAATAAAGCTGTGTTTTACTTACATCTAGAACACGTAAGTCTTTTTCTTTTATACATTTAGTATGTGGTCTATATGTGTTTAGGCATTGAACTGATAAGGTATTGATAATATATATTTTGGTCTTATATATGCTTTGGAGTGAGAGGAGGACAGTGCAGCTACCGGAACTGAACCAAATAGAACTTTACTTACGTAAGCTGATCGCAATACATTTAGCCTTGTGCCCCCTACCATTACGGGAGCTGTAGTTACGCCACTGTTTACAAACTGACATTTGTGCGAGTTTTTCAGAATTAAAGGGTATCTCCACTGATAAATGTCACCTGGGTTGTAAGGATAGATATGTGTAAGGTGGATATGTACCTGCAGTATCCTGTGTCTTTGAGCAGTAGTTTAGAAGAAATCCAATGAGTTTCCACCAGAACGCTGTGGATGGTGAAGGTCCGCCCACTTTCAGTGACTGCCTGTCTGGGAAATGTCCGACGCGCGTTTTCCTTTAGTGCATGCGCACAACGTGAGAGGATCCGTCGGGACTGCTGTCTGTGTGATCTGACTGGTTGGTCGATTATGCACACGCACACACACCTACTGAGTTCACTGATTAATGGAGGAATAATCACATGACCATCACAGCAGCTTGCTGACTTCACTAATTAATGGAGTAATCAGGTACTATCTTTTTCTCTCTCCCACTCCCTCCCATACCAGATTGCCTCATATTCCCAGCATCCCCTATGAAATCAATCATTGATCAATTTTTCAACCATCCCTCTCAGAGTTAGACACAAAAAAAATCTTAATTAAAAACTACAAAGTTCCCCCTACTTACAGTAGTGTGGGAAGAGGGTTTTAACTTTTCTCCCCGGTCTCTCTCTGCATGATCAGCTGTAAAAATGAACTTAGAGAGTCAGGGAGGAAAGGATTTCTTACTGCAGCCAAGTGGGTGTGTCTGCTACTATGATGATGCACATTGAGTGACAGCACTCTCAGTACAGGGGAACACACACCCCCAGGAACCTGCACAACTTTCCCATGCAGCTGCAAACAAACAAAAGGGAATTCTGGGAAAAAAAGGGTTGTGGGGATGGTGTACTTTAAAATAAGCCAAAAAAAAAAAATGCTTTTTCCTCAGTGGAGATACCCTTTAATTCAAAATAAAGAGAAATAAATAGTAATAGAAACATTTTTTTAATGTTTAATAAATATATAAAGGAATAATGATGTTTGGAAATGTACATAAACAAGTTAATAGATAGTTTTAGTGAACCTTCCATTCTTTCTTACACAACAGGTTTCTCCCCTTCTTAACTCAAATCAAGAATAAAATACACATTTTTATAAGCTAATCTAATATGATTCACCACTTCCAAATGACCCTAAATGACATCAAGGGTCATAAAATACAAATTAAAACATATAATTCATACTATGAGGAGGCTAAACAAGAAAAAGCTTGTCCTTTAAATAGCAAGAATAAAACACATCTGCAATGAGCACTTTAGTTCTAGTAGAGAATATGAAAAGAGCTGGTAGGAGCAGTGTACCAAATATAATTATGGCCGTCAGTCCTAGAAATAGGACAATGATCAGAGTGCTTATATTCATTTACAGGAAAAAAAAAACAATGTTCAGAACAATAAAATATTATGGCAACAAAAGCTGCACAGTATAATCTGAAACAAATACAATAAATCATGTTAAGCACATAGAAGAGAAAGATATGCAGAAAACAAATAATAATTACCACAACGTCCAAAAGAACCTAGGGGTATACAGTATTTATAAAGGTTTAACTTTTTGCAGTTGTTATTGGTAAATTTGGACACAATTTATAAAGTGCAGATAGCAGGCGGTAAAAAGTCACTACCGCCGTGATCAACATTTTGCAAATCACTGTTGTAGCCACTCAATCATATTATTTAATATGTGTGTCTTTGCGTTAAGTTCCTCCATTTAAAATCGCCAAGTCTAAGTGGTTGCAAAAATGCATATCTAGCCTGCCAGTGGGTCCTTTTAAGGTGTCAGTACATTGTGGAGTGGTTGTCAATAATAATAAGAGTCTTGTGGGAATATTAAACTATTTTCCAGCATTTACTCTAATGCAATCGTCAATTTCCGGTATTACCAATATTGCTTTTTCACCTTTGATTGCAGCCATTTTCAGAACAATACCGGGCTTAACCTAAGAAATACAGCAATGTCGCAGGCGAACATTGCCAATACTACTGCCGCACAATGCTCTGGTGATACTTTTCGGTCCATAAACAATCGGCTTTATAAATATGGTGAAAATAACAAATTTTGCCACTGTGATGTCTAGCATTAGCAAAATGGCAAAAATTACAATCGTTTATAAATATGACCCCTAGTTTCCATAGCTGGTGTTACTGTATTTCATATATATATAGCAGTACATAAGTCCATCTTCTAACAATAAACCAAGCAGTAATTTGATCACCCTTCTCTAGCAGGATTTATATACTTAGAATTGGGGCGACAACTAAAAGTGATCATAGACAGATTGATATTATCGGCCGATCACAGAAAATAATATTGATCGGTTGAAAATTCCACCCATTCCAATAACAGAATTGTGCAGATTCTATTAGCTTGATTTTGTCCATAGGTAACATACATGGAACAACTAGTTTAGACCAACAATATTGCTGTGTCTATGGCCACCAAAAGTTATTATTTTGCTTGTGAAATCTCTATACAGGGCTATGTACAATCTAAAAAAAAATATCTGCAGGATGATACAAAGCCAATGGCATTGAAAGTATATAATCTTATTTATGTCTCCTTGTGAGACATCCATTTCTTCCTTTTCTGCTTTTCAGTTTGCCAATATTTATTTGCCCATTAATGTATATATACACAGTGATCATATCCCCATGCAAGCACCTCTAGTAACTTGTCTAGTCTGTGTTTATATTCAAGCTCCCCTAGTCCCCTTATTAATTTATTTAGTTGCCCTTCTCTGAACTGCTTCCATTTCCAGGATGTCCTTTTTGTACACAGGACCTTTTTCTAAAACTGCACCGCATATTCCAAATGAGACCTTACCAGTGCCTTGTAAAGAGGTAGAATAATATTTTTCATAAACCTTCCATACACCTTCCATACACCTCTTTATACAAGACAATTTCTTGCTGGCCCTAGCTGTGTCTGCTTGGCACTGCTTGCTACATTAAAGTTTGTTATCCACCAAAACTCCAAGATCCTTTTCCAATATCCACCAAAATTTTAGCGTGTATGGAGGGGACTAGTCTCTTGAGCAACCAGGGGACTGTCATCTCTGATAGATGGCATTCCTGATCCTTAGAGGAGGAACTAAGGATCAGGAATGCTAGGCAGGTGGTAGTGGTAGGGGACTCCATTATAAGGAAGGTAGATAGGGTAATCTTCCACCAAGACCCTACATGCTGAACTGTGTGTTGCCTGCCTGGTGCTAGGGTTCGGCATGTGGTGGATCGTGTTGACATATTATTGGGTGGGGTCGGGTGTGTACCAGGCAGTCTTGGTTCACATTGCTGCCAATGACAAAGTTAGAGGAGGAGGTGAGGTCCTTAAACATGATTTCCGAGAGTTAGGGGTCAAGTTAAAAGCAAGGACCTCCATGGTAGTGTTTTCAGAAAACAGCCATGTGCTAAGCCAGGGAGACGGCGGGAGCTTAGGAGAATTAATGCGTGGCTAAGAGGGTGGTGTAAGGAAGAAGGGTTTGGGTTTATAGAGAACTGCACTGACTTTGCTGTCGGCTACAGGCTTAGCAGGGATGGGTTGCACCTCAGCTGTTTTAGGGGAGAAGATGGCTAGAGGGTTGGAGGAGATAATCTAGGTTGGGTCGGTATTATCAGTATCACTGGGATAGATAGCCCAGGAGGAAAGCAGGGTGTAGATATGCCAGTGGTGGGTGGAAAGGGGATGGGGATAGCATAGGGGATAGGGAGGCGTGTCTATTAAAGTGTATGAATAAATTACAGGATCATAATCTAAAATGTATGTTTGCCAATGCGAGAAGCCTCGTTGACAAAATGGGTGAATTGGAAATTATGGCGTTGAATGAAAAGTATGATGTAATAGGTATAGCAGAAACGTGGTTGAACAGTTCTCACGACTGGGCTGTAAATTTAGAAGGATATGCCTTGTTTAGGCAGGACAGAGAAAAAAGGAAAGGGGGAGGAGTATGTGTTTATGTTAAAAAAGAATTGAAGCCAAATTTAAAAGTGATAACTGGCGATATGGATGTTAAGGTGGAGGCAATATGGGTGGAATTAGGCAACAGGAAAGGGGGTAATGTCATTGTTGGTGTCTGCTATAAGCCGCCAAATTCTAGCAGAGAGGAGGTGAGTCAGCTTCATATGCAGTTGGCAAGGGCTGCAAGTTTGGGGAGTGTGCTCATTATGGGGGACTTTAATAACCCTGACATTGATTGGTGTAGTGGAACTGCCATCACAGAAAAAGGTGATGAGTTCCTGAATTTGCTGCAGGACAATTTTCTCTCACAGGTGGTTGAGGTTTCTACTAGAAAAGGAGCTTTGTTGGATCTGGTAATATCTAACATCGTGGAGCTCATTAGAGATATAAAGGTAACTGGAGGCTTAGGGAATAGTGACCATGAAATAATCTCGTTTGGACTTTGTTATCAAAAGGAAAAGTGCGCTGGGTTAACAAAGACTTTTAATTTCGGGAAGGCAAATTTTCCCAGGTTAAAAGCAGCTCTTCAGAATGTCAACTGGGATAATATATTATCAGGTAAAGGAACTGAACAGAAGTGGACTGTGTTTAAGGGGATTTTAAGCCAGTTCACATCTAAATTTATACCTTTGGGAAATAAATGTAAAAAAAATAAATTTGCGCCCATGTGGCTGAATTCTGATGTAAAGAGGCAAATGGAAAGGAAGAAAAAGGCATTTAAAACTTTTAAGTCAGAAGGAACAGAAAGGGCCTTTAGGGATTATAAAAACTGTAACAAGGAGTGTAAGAAAGCAATCAAACTAGCTAAAATTAATTATGAAGTTAGGATAGCTGAACAAAGCATCACTAAGCCTAATTTATTTTTAAAGTATACAGTAGGAAGATGAGAACTGAGAATGTGGCACCATTAATTAATGGGTATAAGTTACTGTAGTTATGGAGGATGGTGATAAAGCAAATGTCTTGAATATTTTTTTCCCCTCTGTATGCACTATAGAAGATCCAAGTACAGATATCAGAGTATAGCAGAAATAATGGTATAAAAGATTCAAGTGCACTTTGGTTAACCAAGGATATGGTACAGAAAGAACTAAAAAAGGTTAATATTAATTAATCTCCTGGACCGGATAAAATACATCCTCGGGTACTTAGTGCTAAGTTCAGTTTTATCTAGCCCATTGTTTCTTATTTTTGCAGATTCCCTCATGTCCGGAGGTGTGCCTCTGGATTGGAAAACGCTGATGTTATTCCAATATTCCAAAAGGGTAGTCGTTCAAAGCCAGGTAATTACAGGCCTGTAAGTTTAACTTCAGTGGTGGGGAAGATACTGTAAAGTTTAATAAGGGAACATGCTCTAGAGTATGTTTCAAGGACTGACATTATAAGTAGTAACCAGCATGGATTTAGGAAGAATAGATCCTGTCAAACTAACTTGCTTGGCTTTTATGAGGAAGTAAGTAGAAATTTGGACTCTGGCATAGCAGTAGATGTAGTTTACTTGGATTTTGCAAAGGCTTTTGATACAGTCCCCCATAGGCGACTAATGTATAATCTGAGGTCTGTTGGTCTGGTAGATGGGTTGGACTGGATGGACATATGTCTTTATACAACCTTAAATACTATACTATACTATACTATACTAAAAGGGTAAGGATTTTCTAAAACTACAAAGTGGGGCCAGTAGTGCGTTTAGTCAACTGCTGATGTAGCTAGAAATCACTAGACCTTCCTATGACTTTCCCAGACTAAATTATTTATTTTGTGATGAAAGGTATGGCCTTCATAAATGCTGGCATACTGCATAACATTTGATTCTGAAATTTACTATATAATGCTATTTGTTTATGACATCAACCTGTTATGAACACTGCATTACATGGTGTCATAGGAAGCACTAGATCTGATTCCCGGTTCTGAGTCAGATTTCCAAGATCCGCAGATCGCAGACTTAGCAGAACTCTGAATGTTTGAGGATTTTAAAATTTTCGTTTTTTTCTCAAATTTTTAAAACAATCCAGCCACATGTCCGAAACTGATCAACGTCAGCTATTTTTTTTATCAGTGCCAACCCCCCTGTTAGCCATGTCAATGAGAATTCTGGGGTTCCAAGGATTAATCAGAAGAAGTTTTGCAACCTTGCACAGGAAAAATTAATTAATCCTCGAACACAGATTCCACAAGGAATGCTGAAACTGGAAGTGCATAAAGTTTGGTACAGTGCTGTGGTTTTTATTAAAGATTTTGTCCATTTGGATGTCTTCCTCAGACCATAAATTCATTCTACCATAAAGTCAGGCAGAATTTTCAGATTCTATTACCTCCCATTGACTTTAATGGGTCCGCTCACAGAACGGATTTTTGCCATCTCAAGGCTGCACCAACTGTTACTCTCACAATAACAACTCTCTTACAATAACAACACAAGAGGCTTATTGAGGGTTGTAGAACAGTTGCAGTTGTTTTATATTCTAACAGGTAAGAAACCAACACAATTAACTGTAATAACTGTAATAGCTTCTCAACCAATAAACTTACCAACCAGCTTGCCGATAAACAGCAGACTGCCATATCTCCTTTATTCTGGCATCATTTCATAATCTGCTTCTTACTTCTCCGCCCCTTCTATCTACCTCCAATCAACTGAAATGAACATGAAAGGCTAATGTTAAATGATTTAGGTATTATTTTGTGAATGTCATGTAGTTTTCTTTCTTTCTTTTGTTTTAAACAAATGTATTTATGTTTTACAGGATTTGTTAAAAGTACAGATGTGAACAAACAAAAAAACAAGGGGGTGGACAACAAGAAAGTCACAGAGTAGCAAATAGAGATGGCCGAACGTTTCGAAAGTTTGGTCCGTTTTCAAACTTTCAATCTATATGTAAGGTTCAGAAGTTCGAAAACGGACCCATTAAAGTCAATGGGAGTCAAATAGATAGAAAAGTTTAAATGTAATACAATTAAAATATCAATGGTAACTTAAAGTAAATGGCTGTGGGACCTGGGAAATGATCTGGGGAACATGTTCAAATATCCAGGATAAATCGATTTTACTCTCACGCGCGCTACTTTCAAGCTCTCGTGTTTGAACATTCGATAATTATCCCATGAACGACTCGCAGATTCGATAATGCGATATTTACTTGCGTATAGGAATAATAGACATTTTACTTGCGGTTTCGATGCTCGCGTATAGGTATAATAGACATTTTACTTGCAGATTCGTTATTTACTTGCGAATAGGTATAATTGACATTTTACTCACAGATTTGATGCTTGCGTATAGGTATAATAGACATTTTACTCGGGGATTCGATATTTACTCGCAAATAGATATAATAGACATTTTACTTGCAGATTCGATATTTACTTATGAATAGGTATACCATATATACTCGAGTATAAACTGTCCCGAGTATAAACTGGGGTACCTATTTTTTCCTAAAAAACTAGTAAAAGTGATTAACTCGAGTATAAACTGAGGGTAGAAAGGCTGTATAACTGTATGGGAATTCTCCTATGCTTTCCTACCTTATACCCTATTTTTCACACTTTCCTATTTATTCTGTCCCTCACTCCTCACACTGACCCCTTTCTCCTTGTCTCATTATGGGTCCCCCATCTGTTCCTAATCCTCCCAGCACCCCTTTTAAAGATTCATTGATTTCAGCTTATACTCCCTCCTGAAAGAAAAATGGTAATGGTGAGGAGAGCCACTATCAGTTCTGCTATCTGCTGACTTTAATACTATCTTACCCATGCTCCTTTCCTGGAAGTCAGGTGTAAATCACTGCTTACCTGTTCTTAAACAGAGTAGTGCTGCTCCTTATCTGGCTGTCCCCCTCCTGTGCAATGGCTGTTCCCTGCTCTGCCTCTCCTGTCCAGTGGCTGTTCCCTACTGTGCCTCTCCCCCTCTTGAACAATTGCTGGATCACGGAACTTCACAGAGGAGAGGAAAATACTGCCACGCTTTCTTACCAAGTCTGCAGCTAGTCCAGCACCCGGTTTCACGGAGGACCAGCACCAATTAACAGTTTCTGGCCAGGCTGATCATCCCTCCCTCTCCTCTTGCAGGTACTCGCACCACGGACTACCAGGGAGTTTTTGTTCTTTTAGCAGATGCTGTCCCTGGACTGTCTCTAAACCCGGTACAGCTGTTGGAGGGTACGTCAGAGCGACTGACCAGAGTATAAACCGAGGTCGGTTTAAACTCGAGTATATACGGTAATAGACATTTTGCTCACGGATTTGATGCCTGCGTGTAGGTATAATAGACATTTTACTCGCGGATTCAATATTTACACACGAATAGATATAATAGACATTTTACTCGCAGATTCGATATTAACTCGCGTATAGGTATAATAGACATTTTACTTGCATATTCTCTTGCCTTGAACGTTCCAACATTCGATAATTATCGAAAGTCCAGAAAATATCGAAAATCCGGGTCCGGGATAGTTCGAGAAGTCCGAGTCTGTTCGACTCGAATAGTTCGGCTCGAACTTGGGTTCGAGTTCGAGTTATAGTCCATCTCTTCTAGCAAACCATGGGCTATAGAGGAAGGAGGAAGGATGGGAAGGGGCGGTAAATTCCTTTGTGCCCCCTGCATAAATGCGCCCCCAAAGTCTGAGTGCCCTAATGGCTCTAGCTTTTTAACAAGACAAGAATGGGGTAATAGTCTGTACTGTTGGAGAAAGTGAGTAATTTGTTGTTTTTAGTATTACTACTAGCTTCTATTTGTACAAGGATAGAAAGAGGCAACTGGTTTCTGTTTATATTTAGAAAGGGGACCAATGGAATGGCCAAATATAATATTTTGGTATGAGGTCTTGTGATTTTTAGCATATCCACACACAGGCTAATAAACAAACAAAAAAAATCTCGCTGAGCACCAACTTCACAAAACTATATGAAGGGGAGCATTGCTCCTACAAAAGTGACATCAAAGAAAGTGACAGCAAACCTTTTTGGATGAACCTTATAAAACATTAATGTCACTGTCATATTAACAAAACATAACAAACCATACATGTTTAGAACAAGAATCAATCAAGTACAATATTATAATAATATTTTTAGGATTAAAAAATCATTTGTTATAAAATTTATTATGAAACTTTGCTTAATGCACCTTCTCTGTGGAGAAGGAGTTTGGATCAGTCTTCACCTTAAAACTGGAACACATATTCATTCATTTCTAATATTTGTCATTATTTACCTTTTAGATTTTTAATTCTTGCAGTGTAGTGGTAGTGATGCTACTGTACACAGATAAAATATATACATACCTATATATAAATTCCCACAATTCTATTTTTTGAATAGTTACTGTATACTTTAAATGGAAGAAGTGATACAATTTTGTTTATTTTTTTATTAATCAACACAGTCTAATGTGTATCATAATTAATGTTGATTTTATACATCAGGATAAGTTATTTTCTTACACGTTTATTCATTCATACACTTTTAAGAAGTACTTAAGGACAAAGTAAAGGAGCATTAATAGATCACCTACAGCGGCATGCCAAAGAAACTTCTTTGTTTGACAGCTAATATTTATGCTAGTCTACTTTCCTGAAAGTATAACCATAACAAATTAGGCAACATTGCTGTTATTTCTGCTTCCTCTAGCACAAAAACTGCCAACAAATTCAACTTATCTTTCAAATAAGTCAAATGTTTAGCTGTTGTCAACATTAATTTTATTGTCAGATACAGCCTAAAATACAACCACATAAACATTGGAATTGGAGTTTTTGAAATATATCAAATCATGTATTAACAAGAACTCTGAAAATATTTTGTCCACATGTTTGTGGACATTCTAAACATTTTACATATTCAGCAAAACATAAAAATACTTATTTTCACACGGTGATTATTTAAAAAATGTACAAACCTTTAGCAGAGCAGGCCATAATAACCTTTAGATCATTGGATAGAGCCCTGTTTCTGATAAAAGTTCTTATCAGAAAAGTTCCTTCAATACTGACTGATTGCTCCCCAATGCCTAGAAAAAAACCCTGTTTAATAAGATAAAGTAACACAGTAAGCAAAGTGGTTTATCCATCTTGTGAAAGTCACTTCATAGGTGTCTCATAGGCTGTCAAGACTGAATGTTCTTGACTAAAAGCAGAACTTAGTACATCAATTAGCAGCAGATGGATCCTAAGTAGACTTACTCAGAGCCACGTGAGGTCTGGATGACTTGTCCCAGACCCTTCTCCCGATTAGTCCCACCATATCAGTTAATAGTTTATAGTATAGATTTTAAACAATTAACGTAAGGGAGGAATACAAGTATTATGCCCACCCAGTAAGCAGTGGCGGCTCCAGCTCCAGAGTTTTGCGGGGGCACAACATGGGCACAAAGGCTAACAAATGGGGCACATTAAAAACACCAATAATCTATGTCAGTATAATGTAAGGTGTATGAAATAGCTATTACACACCATACAGTTAAACTGTGTTTTTAACTAAGAATTTTAAGTTTATAGAATTAAATGACAATATAGTTGAAAAGCATTGCCTGGCTACATACTGTCTGGCCATCTATCTATATCTGTCTTTCTATCTGTCTGTCCAGTCTATCTATCTATATAGGTATCTTTCTTCTTTCTCTGTTTGTCTATATCTATCTTATTATCTGGGAGATAGATAGATAGATAGATAGATAGATAGATAGATAGATAGATAGATAATAGATATGCCGGGCCCAAGCAAGGCTTATTTATTTAATTAGAAGTCCTTATTATACATTGGGTCCCCTAGCAGCATTTCATAGTAACATAGTAATTAAGGTTGAATAAAGACATTCGTCCATCAAGTCCAACCTATTCCCTTTTTTTTTTTTAACCCTACCTAACAGTTGATCCAGAGGAAGGCAAAAAAAACCAGCTAAAAAAGGGGGGAAAAAATTCCTTCCTGACTCCAAACGGCAATCGGAAGTATCCCTGGATCAACCAGATCTATATGCATTAATACCAGTAATTCTCAATATTTTTTAGTTTTAGAAACTTATCCAGGCCTTTTTTAAAGTTATTCAATGAACTTGCCATTACCACCTCTGCTGGAAGACAGTTCCACAGTTTCACCGTTCTCACTGTAAAGAAACCTCTCCTAACCTGAAGATGAAACTTCTTTTCTTCCAACCTTAAAGGATGTCCACGAGTCCTCTGATATGACCTATTAGTGAACAATGCACCAGAGAGTTCACTGTATGGGCCATTAATATATTTGTATAAGGTTATCATGTCCCCACGCAACCGCCGCTTCTCCAATGTAAACAGCCCTAACTTGTCTAATCTGCCTGCATATTCAAGCCCCTCCATTCCCCTTATTAATTTAGTTGCCCTTCTCTGAACTGTCTCAATTTCCAAGATGTCCCTTTTGTATATGGGATTCCAAAACTGCACCGCATATTCCAAATGTGGCCTTACCAGTGCCTTGTAAAGAGGGAGAATAATATTTTTCTCTCTTGATTCCATTCCCCTCTTTATACAAGACAATATCTTGCTAGCTCTAGCTGTTGCTACCTGGCATTGTTTGCTACAGCTAAGTCTGTTATCTACAAGAACACCCAAATCTTTTTCCATTTCAGATGCACTTAACACAGAGTTATTTATGGTGTAGGTGGCACAGGGATTATTAAATCCCAAATGCATCACCTTACATTTATCAACATTGAATCTCATCTGCCATTCTGCTGCCCATTTTGATAATCTATTTAGGTCTGCTTGCAGCACTTGCACATCATTGGAAGTTTCCAAAGCTCTGCATAATTTAGTGTCATCAGCAAACACAGAGACCTTGCTCTCAATGCCCCCTTCTAAGTCATTTATAAACAGATTAAACAGAAGCGGCCCCAGTACAGAACCCTGAGGAACTCCGCTTAGAACTTTAGCCCACATAGATGTAGCTCCATTAACCACCACTCTCTGTTTGCGGTCCAATAACCAGTTCTCTATCCATGAACAAATGTTTTCTTCAAGGCCAACAGTCCTCAGTTTATACATTAGTCGCCTATGTGGCACAGTATCAAAGGCTTTTGCAAAATCCAAATATACCACATCCACAGCTGTGCCTGAATCTAACTTCTTACTCACTTCTTCATAAAAACCAATTAAATTTGTCTGGCATGATCTATTTCTCATAAATCCATGCTGACTACTACTAATAAGATGATCTCTGGAGACAAAGTCAAGGATATGATCCCTTAACAAAGTTTCCATCACCTTCCCTACCACTGATGTTAGGCTTACAGGTCTATAGTTACCAGGCTGTGAACGACTACCTTTTTTGAATATTGGTATTACATTGGCTTTTTTCCAATCCAGCGGCACATCCCCAGACAAAAGCGAATCTGAAAAGATGAGACACAGTGGTCTTGCTAGAAATGAACTAAGCTCTTTTAAAATCCTAGGATGCAATCCATCTGGTCCTGGCGCTTTATTGATATTAACTTTGTCTAATTGATTCCGTACCATATCCTCTGTTATCCAATGTGAAAACTCTTCATTTCCTCCCTGCACATTGTTACAATCCCTACTGTAAGGATTCTCAACAGTAAAAACCGATGTAAAAAAACGGTTTAGCAGATTAGCCTTTTCGGCATCCTCTACAACCACCTCAGCTCCATTATTTAATGGTCCCACATTCTCAGTCCTCATTTTTTTACCGTTTATATACTTAAAAAACATCTTGGGGTTGGACTTGCTTTGTTCGGCAATCCGTATTTCATTTTCTATGTTAGCTAGTTTAATTGCTTTCTTGCACTCTTTATTACAACTTTTGAAGTCCCTGTAAGCCTGTTCTGTGCCTTCTGCTTTCAAAATTTTAAAAGCCCTTTTCTTTTTTTCCATTTCCCTTTTTACCTGAGCATTAAGCCATGCAGGAGTGGACCTAATTTTTTTACACTTGTTTCCTAAAGGTACCGATTTGGAAATGTTATAGTTTAATATCCCTTTAAAAGTGGTCCACATCTGCTCAGTATCTTTACCTAGAAACAGTTCCCCCCAGTCTATGAGCAGGAGCGCTTTCCTAAAGTTAAAAGTTTTTGTTAAGCCAGTGCACTTTAGTTTTCTGCAACCTATATTAAATGACACTATATCATGGTCACTATTCCCTAAGCTTCCCATTACCTTCATCTCCAAAATGAGCTCTGGGTTATTAGATATCACCAGATCCAACAACGCATTCTTTCTAGTAGGAACTTCTACCATCTGTGAAAGAAAATGCTCATATAGGAAATTTAAGAACTTTATACCTTTTGAGGTGCTGGCAGTTCCATTACTCCAATCTATTTCAGGGTAGTTAAAATCCCCCATAACCAGAACATGCCCCATACCAGCAGCCTTCGCCAACTGCATATGGAGATTCATTTCCACCTCTTCCCCGGCATTTGGTGGCTTATAACACACTCCAACAATTAATTTACCCACCTTCTTGCTTCCTGTACACAGTTCCACCCATAATGTTTCTGCCGCATCGTTTGCTCCCCCATCTATTCCATCTTTTAAATTTGGCTTCAATTCCTGTTTAACATACATATATACTCCTCCTCCTTTCTTATTAACTCGGTCATGTCTAAATAAGGAGTACCCTTCAATATTTACTGTCCAGTCGTGTGAATCATTAAGCCATGATTCTGCTATACCAATTACATCATACCTTTCCTTTAACGCTATTATTTCAAGTTCGCCGGTTTTTCCAGCCAGACTCCTTGCATTTGTAAACATACATTTTAGATTATCAATTGATTTACTTCCATACATGGTCGTACATGCCTCCTTATCCTCTATGCTCCCCCCTCCTCCTTCTCCTCCCTCCGTTGTGTTACTAGCCCCCAGATCCCTAACTTCTCTATCTACCCCTGTGTAGTTAAACTTTCCCTCCCCCCCATACCTAGTTTAAAATCTCCTCCAACCCCCTAGCCATCTTCTCCCCCAAAACAGTTGCACCATCACCATTGAGGTGCAATCCGTCACTACTAAAGAGCCTGTAGCCAACAGAAAAGTCAGCCCAGTTCTCTAAAAACCCAAACCCCATCTCCTTACACCACTCTCTTAGCCACGCATTTATACTCCTGAGCTCCCGTTGCCTCCCTAGCTTAGCACGTGGCTGCGGTAGTATTTCTGAAATCACTACCCTGGAGGTCCTTGCTTTTAACTTGGCCCCTAATTCTCGGAAATCATTTTTAAGGACCTCACCTCCACCTCTAACTTTGTCATTGGCACCAATGTGAACCAAGACCGCCGGGTCACTCCCAGCCCCACCCAATAATCTGTCTACACGATCCACCACATGTCGAACCCTAGCACCAGGCAGACAACACACTGTTCGGCATGCAGGGTCCTGGCGACAGATTACCCTATCTACCCTTCTAATAATAGAATCCCCTACCACTACCACCTGTCTATCCTTCCTAGCCCCCAGTTCTCCCTCCCTTGTATTGGAGATGGCCGTCCCCTGGGTGCTCAAGGGAAAGGCTACGGGCAGTGGGCTCGAAACCAGTCAGGGACGGTATGTGTGTGGGACACTTATGATCTAAAGAATAAAGCTTATTCTCCTTATTCTTTTGGTTAATTGTCTGCAGCGATTCTGGAGTGCATTTAAGTTTCCCCCTATCTTTCTGTTCGCTAAATATCTGGATCGACCTCTGGGAGCGACGGGTCTGAGGTATTAGCACCCAGACCACCTATCTTACTGGCAGTGGCGACGCTACACTGGGGCACAAGGGGGCATGTGCCCCAGCTCACAGATGCAGTGCCCCCTCATCTCCCTGAAAGTAAATAAATATAACTTAACTGTCAGCTGGAAGGCGCGGCGCTCGCACCATACATGCTGCTTCCGATTCCTCCACATCTTCACCTAAAATGGCAAATCTGTTGGGATCGACCAGCTGGGAAGAAGCCCCCCTATCCTTCCGTCCCCTACTTCCCCTGGTGACCCTTACAAATCTATCTTCCTTCTCCACCTTATCTGCCCCATCTCCACCCACCAGTTTACTGGCCCCTGCCAGTACCTGCATTTCCCCCAGGTTTGCCAAGTCCTGCAATGCTGCAAGTTTACCCCTTAGATTCTGTACCTCAGATTCCAGATGGGCAACCCACTCACATCTGACACATACATAGGTCCCCTGGGGCGGCTGCTCCAAGATCCCATACATGCGGCAGGATGCACATTGCGCGGCCCCAACAAAACTGTCCATACTAAACAGCAATACACAGCAGAGACACAGCAATACACAGCAGAGAAATAGTGTTGTTCTTAAACGCTTTCTTGTTTTAAACGCTTTAGTTTTTTAACGCTGTCAATTCTCTTAAAAACAGAAAAATCTCTTTAAAACAGGAAATCGCTCAGAGCTAATCGCTCATGGGAAGGCCTTAAAGGGGAAGGGACAAGAGAGGAGTCAGACATCATTCACAGGCACAACCCTCCTAATTTACCTCATGTAAGTAGACACTAGGAGTAAGAGCCCAGATGCTGTGCAGTCATTCCTAAAATGGCAAGTGGGCAGGGGCGGGACCTCTGTGCAGGGAGGCTGTCTTCCTACCAGGAAGACAGCCTGTGTTGTTCCACTTCCAACCAGCAGGTGGTGTTCTGCCAGATTCTAGTAGAATGACTGTGACTGACTCTCTGATCCCATAGACGGCGGCAATAGTGCGAGCGCCGCGCCTTCCAGCTGACAGTTAAGTTATATTTATTTACTTTCAGGGAGATGAGGGGGCACTGCATCTGTGAGCTGGGGCACATGCCCCCTTGTGCCCCAGTGTAGCGTCGCCACTGCCAGTAAGATAGGTGGTCGCTCCCAGAGGTCGATCCAGATATTCAGCGAACAGAAAGATAGGGGGAAACTTAAATGCACTCCAGAATCGCTGCAGACAATTAACCAAAAGAATAAGGAGAATACGCTTTATTCTTTAGATCATAAGTGTCCCACACACATACCGTCCCTGACTGGTTTCGGGCCCACTGCCCGTAGTCATTGGGATAACCACCATTTTACATCACATGTGGTTTTATACATTCCAACACACCCATAGTGCTTAGCAAATTTAAACTTATGAATATTAAAAAATAGCATTCATTATTTATACATTAATATTCATATAGTGAAAGGCTAAATAGAAACTAATATATATAGAAAAACTTTATTACGCAATACCATTTTAAGATCTATAACCACCACCCACATTGTATAAAAGGTATAACCTATGGAAATTTTTACGTCTGAGGCGCAATTGCTCCGATGATGAGAATTTTAACAAAGAGGATATAAGCAGCAAGTTATACAAAGAGTATTCCTTGGAGTATGGATAGACAAGTTTTATTAAATAAAAATATGAAAAAAAGAAAATCTGAATATGGGAATAAACTCATCTTTTCAACTGAATACACACCACAATTCACACAAATTAAAAATATCATTATTATTATTATTATGGATTTATATAGCTCCAACATCTTTTGTAGCGCTTTAAAATTACATGTTTACATTCAGGCATTGCCCCGAAGAGCTTACAATCTAAGCACATTTATTTATATATACAACCTATCAGTATGTCTTTATGATAGTGGGGGAAACCCGGAGTGCCTGGAGGAAACCCACGCAAGCACGGGGAGAACATACAAACTCCTTGCAGATGTGTCCAAGGGTGGATTCGAACTCAGGAATCCTCACAAGTAGCATAATATCTTACAATGTAGTTTTATACCACGTAGATCTAGAAATATGAGAGATATATTATCTCCCAGTTTAATAGACTCTTGTCTGATTACCACAAAACAAAATTTTTAAAAACTGTAGGAAACTACAAATGTGAAATAAAGGTGTATAAAACGCACATACTTGATACAAAGTAAAACATTTAAAAGTACTTTCAATAAAGAAAAATTGTACTATCAAACACTACATAAGTTGTAATACTAAAGCAGTCATTTGTTTACCTACCTGTGAAAACTACAAAATACAATATGTGGGCTGTGCCAAACGGTTTCTAAAATAGAGAATTAGAGAACATAGTAGACGTTAAAAAATCAAGGTAACAAGCCCAGTAGCTAGACATTTTAAACCTGTAATAATGGCAATATTGAATATCTACAAGAACAAGCAATAGATAAAGCCCTTATAGGATCTATTAGTTGTCCCTCTACTTGTGAGTCACACAGTATATTTATTATATAATATTTATTATTAATATATTTTACATATAGAGTGTAATGTTGCTTAGTCAATTGATATATATTCACTGTAGAGCTCAAATGTGACTTTTGGATTTATTTAAATGATATTATATAGTATTATATAATTATCTCTTGCCCTTAATTATCTTTTTCCCTCCCTTCTTCTCTAAACATTTTAATTTCCTTTTTAACCTGTTTATTCTATATTTACTTCACTATTTTATTAAGTTTTCTTTTGTAATTATATTCATCTTGTTCCTTATATATTTACTCCCTTACCAAATAGACAAAATTGAAAGTATTTATCAAGATTATATTTGCAATATTATAAAATAATAATATACTGGAGAAACAATGCATCAGTCCGTGTATAGCATAAGACTAAAGCCAAATAGAACTTTATTTTGGGTTTACTCCTTGTATTGTATTGTAATGAAAGACACCAATAGGAGACACTTACCCATGGACCGCTCCAGCGCCGGCTTCGCTGACAGGCTCTGACGCGTCCACCCTCCTTTCAGCCACGTCTCTTGTAGCGCTGGAACAATGCGGATAAGTGTCTCCTGCTCTCCTGAAAGATTTACTGAAGAACGGGAGGCAAGACATAGTGAATTTACCTCCTGTTCTTCAGTAAAACAGTTAAAAAGAAAGTTAAAATTACGATGGACATACCCATTAAGTCTATGTAGCAATCTTAAGCACACAGCTTGTAAGAAGCTAATTTGTATCAAGTATGTTTCTGGACATATCTTGTTAGACTAATACAAGGAGATTCCTTATTATTTAAGGGAACTATGGGGCTGATTTACCAAATATATGGAGTTAAAGTCACACTAACTGGTTTGCTACTGGTTAGCGAGACTTTAACTCCATATTAGCATTGGATGTGCGGGTTATGCAAAAATAACCCACACATCCGACGCTCATGATTTAATATCTCGTTTTAGTGCTGGATTTTAATGCCAACTAATAGCTGGCATTAAAATTCGCAGTGGGTAAATCCTTTACCGGGATTTAACAACATTGAAGTGCGAAAGCAGCATTTACCCAGAGCAATAGCGGCTCTGGGTAAATGACCCTGTATATTTATAGGAATTATATTATATATTATATATATATTGTTTTTGATCATCAGCAACTTAGGGAATAAATAGTTTGGATTTAGCATTTTAGTACTTTATATCATAGATAAAAGTTTTTTTTAGATCTTGAAATATAAAGTATATTAAAGGGTATCTATACTATAAATTGAATTTTCAAAAATTTTCAAGATCCCACAACATAAAAACTTTTTTCAGATTTTAAATCTGAGCTGTAGATCTTGACAAATCATTGTTTTAATCGCATCATTTACAGGGAATGACCTGTCACTCCAGGAGCAAAAATTGTAATATGTGACCCATTAATGACCTCTCACTAGGATCTCTAGCTGGGGGAGGGATGTGTAAGCAGAGCAGGGTCCATGGTGAGGCTGCAGAAATGTATAAGTGTCACAGACACTACAAGAAGTATAGTGACCCTTTAATTAAGAGGCATGAGTGTTATACTTCAAAACACAAATTTGCTCTGGTAGGCTCCGCCCCCTCCATGTCGCCGAGGAGGGGGCGGAGCCTACCAGAGAAGCGTTGCACTAAGACTGTGCTTTAAGTTACGCAAACCCAGGGGTGAGGACCTAGCGGTTCAGGTCCTCACCCTGGGTAAAAGGTAATGAACAAAGAAGAGGAGCAGAGGGAAGGTCTCCCTCTGTTAAAGATAATTGTCCTTTAAAAAAACAAACTTTTTTGATTATTTATTACACTTTAACTATGGCTGCCACAGAAATGGAAGGGTAGGTCAGTAGGTATGTGCAACTGTCGGGTTGGGGGTTAAAAAAACAAACTTTTTTGATGATTGGTCAAAATTAGTTTTTTGACTACAGTTACCCTTTAAGTATGCTGCCTTGGAAATGGAAGGGTAGGTCAGTAGTGTGTACCTGGGGGTTGGGGGTTAAAAAAAACCTCAAGTGCACTTGATAAAGGGCGCATGTCGCTCGAAACATGTCGTGTGGATACCTGTGTGAATAAACACGAATTTTTCACAGCACAGTCTGTGCCTTAGTTTGGTTTCTCCATACCCTTTATGTTTGGACTGGAGGGGTAGGTCAGTAGGTGTGTGCACCTGTGCCACGTGGGGGTTAAAAAAAACAAACTTTTTGATTATTGTTAAAAGTTCATTTTTTTGTCTTTAGTTACCCTTTAAGCATGGCTGCCACAATAATGGATAAGTAGATCAGTAGGTATGTGCACCTGTGTTGGGTTGGGGGTTAAAATAAACAAACTTTTTTGATGATTGATCAAAATAATTTTTTTTACTATAGTTACTCTTTAAATATGGCTACCATGAAAAACAAACTGTTTTGAAATATCCACATTTGAGGATTGTTACCATTATAGTCTATAGGAAAAAATGTCCCATAATTGGCTGATAACGCTGTAACACTTTCGTGGATTCCTTAGCTGGGTAATAGCACACTTCTCCTATATGCCCTGCATGTCTGTACTGAAATTAATGTCTCTAGCTCAAAAACTGTGGGAGGAGATACAGTCAAAAAAAGCAGAAGAATAAAATGGAAGAAAAAGAAGAAGAAATAGAAAGAACAGTCATTTGGCTCTTCAATCCAAATTAATTAAGAAGGCTTTCATATTATTGCCTCTTCCTCCATGCAGTCCATCAAGACTGCAGGTATCCCACCCCTCCCGGGTTGCCCGGGAGTCTCCCTCATTCTGGGGTGGTCTCCCGCACTCCCACGAGATCACCCCAGACTCCCAGATTTGAGAGGAGACTTTAGTTTCCTCCCAAGTCACGCCCCCTTTAGGTGGCCATGCCCCGGAATGCCCCTAACTCCACCCCAACCCCGCCTCCCACCACCCCTATAGTTATGCCCCCCCGTGTGACGTCACGCCCCTCTTGCCACGTCCCTCTCCACCCTGCCCGGAAGCCTGGAAGGGCAGGGTGGGATGTCTGAGACTCTGACAACGGATATCACAGCCAAAGACCAAGGACTGCAGTTACCCGTTGCCTCCTCTGCACATGCTCAAGCTTATAAAAAAAAACTCATTACACAGGGGGAAGAGGCAGATATCTTTGCCAGAATGGAATAAAACATATCATTAAATATCTGGCTACAAATGCATTTAATAAACTGGTAAAAACAGCAGTTGGGATTGTGAGCAGATAACTGACAAGTCACCTAGTTTTTTGTTTTAAGGGACATATCCTTTAAATATGTTTTCTGTGTGTGAAAGACAGGATCTGCTGCAAAATTTTCTGTGCCTAACAGAGGCAGATCTCTGCACTAAATTATGATAGGCCGATAGCTTCTAGAGGGAAAGGCTGAAGATTAGCATTCCACAATAATAAAGAGGGTGGTAATGGCAGCTTATCTCTAGCACCTAGAGGTAATAAATCATAAATCAGCCAACAGCCACAGCAAAGGGAGAAGTGACACCGTTTGTTGTATCTTTGTGAAGTATGATTTATTAATTTGGTAACATGTTTTCTGTGTCAACACTGGCAAAGTTATCAGAATATTGTTTAATCATGCCAGTGTTCATTTTAATTTGTAAATTACTGCTTGTGATTTCAACAAAGTGTGCAAGTTGTTCCTTTTTAATAATAACTAAATAGCAGGTCTACAAAACATACTGTAAATCAATAATTTATAATTTTTATGCCACAAATAGTACTTCCCACCTTAAACTGTGGCTGTCTGTGTAATAAATCCCATTAAGCCATAAATGTCTCGAGATACTATTTTATTGATATTGCATTAAAGTCCCCCGGTGTTGTATAACAGATAAGAGCAGCTGATATTTAGTATGGGTGTACACTGGTAATGGTGTAACTAAAGCCTCAAAATATGTAGAAAAACTAGAATCAACTTTAGTGGGGAGTGGTGTTAGTATATGTATTTGTGTATGGGGAGGGTTCTTCATGTTTTTAAATGGTTTTTATTTTGTTTAGCCCATGGATATGTATAATAAAGGTTTTTTTATTATTCTGATTACACATTGAGAACCACGGGTTTTTCTTTCCTTAGTTTTTCTACATATTTTGATCTTCTTTAGTACCTGTAGAGCACCACTATTACTATATGCTGAAACTAGTGCCCTAACATTGTGTTGTTTATAGGTAACTAAAGCCTCAGCAACCCCCATGATTACTGGGGGTCAAGGGGATAAAGGGGCACTCCAATCAGCTTTTTTTGGCAAACCTGGTGGCTTAAAGGGGAACTGTGGTCCAAAAATGACATTGGGTAAATTGATAGGAATTGCTCTCCTGAGAATTTTTATTTTATTTTCATTGTTTATTTTACATAATTTTGAAGATATTTACATTTTTGTGTGTGGTATGGCAGAAGCATCACCAGGTCCCCCCATGGTCCCTCCAGTTGCAGGCCCCCCTTGACCCATTCCCTTACAGCCCCATGTGGCCCTGCCCACTCATGGGCACCCCGAGCCCGCCCACTCACAGGTGCCTCGGCCCCGCCCACTCACGGGTGCCTAAGCCTCGTCCACTCACGGGTGCCTAAGCCTCGCCCACTCACGGGTGCCTAAGCCCCACCCGCTCACAGGTGCTGGGTGCTGTGGGCCACTCTGACCCCCCTAAACTCAGTGGAAACAGCCTTTTCAGGCGAGAACACTATGTTTTCACATAGTAAGTGAGAAGGGCTGTAGAATCCCTTCTCTGCAGCTGCAGGTCCTTCACACAGCAGAGAGGAGGAGGGACTTCCTGTCTCCCTCGCACACTCAGGGAGTCTGAGGCTATGCTCGCTGGCGGTACTGTGCAGGAGAAGCCTTAGGAATGTCACATGTTAGCCTCCCACCCATTAACTTTCTGGTCAGTCATTTCTTTATATCTTGGGCTGTGAAGCATGTAGAGAGGTGGTTGATGGCTCGTTTTAAAGGTAGGAAACTGGCCTTTTATTTAAACTTAACTTGTTTGGAGACCAAGGTTCCCATTTAACAGCTGATTGCTGCATATAAACAGCTAATCCCACTCTATTAGAGGTAGGTCTTAGTGGTTAGAGGGTTTGGGGGGGGCGCTCCTTACAATAAGTTTGCTTGCAGAGCATATAAAAGATAATTTCGGACTTATGACACAAGAATGTTTTTATTCTTCCCTGTGAGTTAATCTACGTGTGCAGTAGGCTTGAAAAGAAATATTTTTATATTTTAACAGTTGCTTAATTAATGAACAACATATAGTTTGAAATTGCAATCTTTCTATGCTTTATATTACGTAGCATATGTAAATACTGGCTTTAATTTGTTAAACAAATTAGACAATAATTAACTGCTCTTAAGAAATAAACAGTTGTACACCTATGCAGTTCCTATCTTGGAAAAGCTTAAGTAAATTTAAGTTTTGGAAATGAAACTCGGTGGAATAAGAATAATTGTCTAACCTTGTGAATTGAATGGCAGAACGATACTAAAGTGTTGTAATTCTCATGCACTACAGGAGGCATAGGGTTATCCAAATCCCACTGGCACTCAAATGAATTGATGAAATGACTGGGAAGGCCTAATTAAAGCTGTTCAGCTCAAATGTATTGATGTATTACATCTATTACGGCTCGGTTCAATAGGTCTCCCTGTGAATGCTGCCACAGCCTGTAAAGCAAACTAAACAGACCTAAATAAAATAATTCACAAAAAAACGGGGACACCAATAGAATAAAAGGAGAACATTAAAAATAAAAGGCTGTCTAGGGATCAACTTACTCCCTATTTACCATTTTACCATTGCCTTTTTTTCTCTTCCATGAACTTTATTATTGAAAACAAACAAATCGAAAATATATCAAATGACTGTTACTAAAGAACTGTTGTTGTTTTTTTCCCCCATTTCTTTTGTACTATGCCTTTAATGTGACATTTAAACAGTATTTACTTATTCTGGAACCATCAGCTAAAACATGTTCTAAGTTTTAGATATGAATCATGTTGTTGGATTTCTAGTGCTAGTGCACTGCTGGGAAGAATTATTCATGTACAATGACACCACCAAAATAAAAGTTTTGGACAGTTTACTTCTCCAATGTCAGTGATGAGAGGTATGTCAGTGACAATGACTGTGGGAGGAGCTACAAACTATTCAGTTATTGCATGAATATTATTCTCTTTTAGCAGATTAAACAGTTTGTACCTTACTCCCTAAGGTCTTCTCTGACCCACGATCCACTAAAAAACCGAGCCAGTATCTTCCTGTACACCTACCTCTACAAGCATTTGAAGCTTGGTCTTGCACTATAGCAACAAGCTCAAACAGATATAAATGCCCCAACACCCCCAATAATAATACACAGATATTATTTTTGTCTTACTGTGCATGCCATTTACGGTTGACACAATCCAATTTCCAAATAAGAAATTAAATAAATAATGAAATAATACATAAATGAAATACCTTGCTACTGAGGTTACCTAGGGGATTATTTTCAAGGTTCCAAAATATTAAGTAAGTGACTTGTTAATTGACAACTCTCAAAGCTCATTGACATAAGTCTAAGCAAGTGAATTATGCAGTAATCAGTAATCTTATAATTTGTGTGTCTAAAATGGATTTATGACTTTAAAACCCCCACAAGAGAGTCATCAGTAACACTTAATGGCATTCACCAGTAATCTTCAAAGGTTTAGCTCTACTGTATTTACTCGTATATAAAGCAAGGAGAAATGCTGAATGTTGTGGCAGTAATAAGGGAAATATAGCTTTATTTTGTATGGAGACTGTTGAAAATGAAAATCTGTTACTTGCAAAGAAAGTGTAACCTGGTTTAAATAAAAATTTAACACAAACATGACACAGCCAAATATCATGTGATCTTGAGTAGAGATGTTCAAAACTGTTGAATTTAGTTCCGTTTTTGAATTTTCTAAAAATTCTAACGTTTCTGTCCATTTTGAGGGACAAATAATAATAGTAGGTTACTGTAAATGGGGAACCCGTAAATATAACCAAAACTTATTTTAAAACTATTTTTAAAACCTCGCGATCGGGCTTCCACATTCTATTTTCGAAAGTTACCGAAATCGAGCACTACTTTCGAGTGTTACCGATATTACAAATTCGAGGGTTACTGAAATTGTTTCTTGCTTTCGAGGGTTACCAAAATCGATCATTACTTTTGAAGGTTACCGAAATCGATCATTACTTTTGAAGGTTACCGAAATCGATCATTACTTTTGAAGGTTACCGAAATCGATCATTACTTTTGTTCCACGGTTTTGATTTTCGATAATCATCTATTTTCGATGATTATTGAAATTTCGATAAAAATAAAAAATTTGGAAAATCCATGTTCCGTGAAATCCAGAAATTCCGAAAGTTTTGCTGGACTTCAAAACCCTCAGATTCGATTTGAAACTGGGTTCTATTTGAACCCAGATTACATCTCTATGTACAATCTAAACCCCTCTGTGATGTTAGTTGGGGTTCTAACACAGGGGTGCATTTTTATAATGCAACAGTAATTTCCATGTAAAATTTCAGCACATTTTTCAGCGATTTGTAAACAAAAATGTATAAACTAAATAGTAAACATTTTTATTAGAAAAATGCTGTTTTTGATGCGCTTTATATTAAAAATAGAAAATTGTGATTTGGGACGGTGTGAAAATGGTGTCAAAAAGAGCAGCAAGGGCCGAAATAGGGAGGACCACGAAAATGGCAGTGTAAATAACAACAGGAGGAAAATGCTAATAGAGCCACAAAATGGTGGGGCTCAGCATTCAATTCCAGGGCCTCTTAAACTAGAAAAAGGGGCTAAAGAAAGAAGAGGTACTTTCACTGGCCCATATAGAGCTGCAGGGCTCAAGACCACACGTTAAATTGCTTTGCCAACATACCTGTCGCCATTGCCACTATCTTTCCAATATCATAATTTCCATATTTCTGCATACCACCAATTTTTGGACCAAAATCAAAAATGACTTCATTAATATTGCAAATAATGGCAAAGGTTGGGTAGAAAAAACAGTGCTAATATTCATTGTTTATAAATCTATCGCTGATCTTAGGAATAAACAAATCACTGGTCTTAAGAAAAGCATATATACAATCATGCCTTAAACTGTAAGCTTAAAGAAAATTCATATTTTTAATATGTACTGTATTATTTAATTAAGATTGAATGTGATAAAAAATGCATACGAATGTGAATTTCTCATTACTTAGTAATTATGTAATTCTATCAGTTAACTGGCAAAGTTACAGAGATGAGCAAGTTGGGATTGTTTTAACTTTAATTAAGGCACTTAGGGTGAGGCCACACTAGCATGTTTTTCGCGTGTTTGCCCCTGTGATTTTCGCAAAAATGGAAATAGCGGCAACACGTGAATTCCCACGATTTCTGATGCGCATGCGATTGAGTGTCCGTTCGCATTTTGGTAACTTGTGCGTTTCCATAACACAAAACGTCAAAAACGCATGCGCAAAACGCATGCGCAAACCCAAAACGCACAAGAATTGCACACACAATTGCGTGCAATAACGCTCTCGATTTGGTGCGCGATTCCTGTGCATTGCAGTGTGGCCTCAGCCTTAAATATGAATATATAAGCCATTTACATGTCAGTCTGTGTGACTTTTTTCACGTATGGGTGGATAAAGGACTACCAAAACTGGCTCTTAAGGTGAGGCAACACAGCAACATGCTCAAAATGCACATGTCGATCGCATGCAATTCGCAGAAAAACAGTGATCAAATGCGCTCCGAAAAGTGGGTTGCAACTATTGCGGCCAGACCAATTGTCTAACAAAAATGTCTAGCGCTCTTTAACGCACGTTCGGATCGCACGGCTAATTTTCCAGACCCGGAACCCGCTTTTCTACCCACTCCATACCCACGACCCGACCCCCAAGTTTCGGACCCGAAACCCGACCCTCTTTTAGTCTGACTTCCTAAAATTTATACAGGGAAGTCTAAAAGTTAAAATAAATGTTTAATTCATAACCAAAAATGTTCATAGAAATAAACCTACCATACCACTAAAATATACAGCAAGGGTGTTCAACTTGCAGACATCCAAATGTCTAAAAACTACAACTCCCAGCATTCCCTGGATGCCTTCTGATATTGTAAGTGCTGTAGTGGAATGCTGGGAGTTGTAGTTTTTAGACATTTCGATGTCTGCAAGTTGAAGACCCCTGCTATATATTATGAATTTTCAAACAAATTTAGGCCCAGGTAGGAGATCCCTGGTATAGAGTGCAATGTATACTTTATATATAATATATCCCTACTGTCCCCAACTACCTAACCATGGACCTTTACTGTCCCCATTTTCTTATTGTGGAATAAATGGATACTATTAGTTATACGGGTATTTGACTGTATTTCAGAGATCTTTATGACGCCACTTTATGTGGATACAAAACTCTACAGTGACTTCTAATATTCTTATAATTTACAGTAAGGGACACATTATCCCTTCTAATACATTAGTGGTACCCAGAGTTCCCTGTATAACTCAGCCTGTCTTTGTGTACCTTTAAATGGACACAGAACTCCTCAGTGACATATAATATCCCTATAATTTACAGTAGAAGATACATTATCCCTTATAATACATGAGTGGTACCTAGAGTTCTGTGTATAATTCAACTGCATCCTTGTACCTTTATATAGACACAGGACTACTCAGTGATAGGGATGGCCGGTTCGCGAACGGCGGATTTTTCCGGATTTTCCGCCTTCCGAACAGCGGATTTCTTGTATTTTCGAAATTAAGAGGATTTCTCGTATTTTAGAAAATACGTATTTTCGGAAAATTTCGAAAATATGAGAAATCACGTAATTTTGAGGATATTTTTCATTTTAATGGGTCCGCTCGCGGATTTTCGAATTTTTTCGAAAATTCGCAGATCCTCGAGCGGACCGGATTTTGCAAAGTTTGGACATCTCTACTCAGTGACATATAATATACTTATAGTTTACAGTATAGGATGCATTATCCCTTATAATACATGAGTAATACCTAGAGTTCTGTGTATAATTCAACTGCATCCTTGTACCTTTATATAGACACAGAACTCCTCAGTGACATATAATATACTTATAATTTACAGTAGAGGATACATTATCCCTTTTTATACACAAGTGGTACCCAGACTATCCTGTATAACCCAGCCTGTGTCCTTGTACCTTTATATGGACACAGAACTCCTCTGTGACTTGTAATTTACAGCAGGGGATACATTATCACTTATAATACGAGTGGTACCTAGAATTCCCTATATAACTCAGTCTGCATCCTTGTACCTTTATATAGACACGCAACTCCTCAGTGACTTAGTAATATCCTTATAATTTACAGTAGGGGACACATTATCCATTGTTATACATGAGTGGTACCCAGAGTTTCCTGTACAACTGAGCCTGTCTACTTGTACCTATATATTGACACAGAACTTCGCTGTGACGTATGATATCCTTATAATTTACAGTAGGGGGTTACATTATCCCTTATTAAATGTGAGTGGCAGCCAGAGTTTCCTGTCCTGAATAACTCAGCCTGTTTCCTTATATCTTTATATGGACACATAACTCCTCAGTGACATATAATATTCTTATAATTTACAGTAGGGGGATACATTATCCCTTATAATACACAAGTGGTACCCAGACTTCCCTGTATAACCCAGCCTGTGTCCTTGTACCTTTATATGGACACATAACTCCTCAGTGATGTATAATACCCTTATAATTTACAGTAGGGGATACATTATTCCTTATAATACACAAGTGGTACCTATAGTTCCCTGTATAACTCAGTCTGTGTCCTTGAACATGTATATAGACACAGAACTCTTCAGTGACTTAGTAATATATTTATAATTTACAGTAGTGGACCCATTATCCCTTATAATTCACAAGTAGTACCCAGAGTTTCCTGTATAACTCAGCCTGTCTCTTTGTACCTATATATGGACACAGAACTCCTCAGTGACATATAATATCTTTATTATTTACAGTAGTATTATTATTAACTGTGTAAGCCCTGAAAATCCCTCTTCCATCCTTATGATGTTTCCAATGAGAAGCTGAGCTTCTTGCAGAGTGTGTCTTTTGATTGGCTTTGTTGCCGATGGACCCAAAAGATGCAGACATGACCAGAGCACCCAAGGCAAGTTTAGGTAGGTCATACTGCAGTTCTAAGAACTAAGGGATGAGGACCTAGCTGTTTAAGTCCTTACCCTGGGTACTATTCAGGTGTGGAGAAGAGGGAGGTAAGTATATCCTTTTAAAAATCTCTCTAACCAGTTTTACTTATAATACTAAGCTCCAGAATTCTCTTCTTCATTTCACACATTGCTTTGCCTCATTCTTTGTAAAACACCTTGCAATTAAAGATCAACTGTACTGCCTAATAAAAAAAATGTACAAGCTATCTGTCATTGCAAAATTATTTTAAACTTTGCATTATAATTTCTATCTGTCATGAATGCCAGTGACCAATGAATCAGTACAAGCTGCCACCACTATAAGTTATGGCCTTAAAGACGCCCCATAAACACTCTTGACTCTCACTGTCTATGCACACCCCTGTCCTGGCAGCTAAATGGTTAATACTACACCATTCACTCCAGCAACTAACTGGTTAATTAGCAACAGTCCTTCACAAGCAGTCACAGAGTTAATTAGCATTTACACTGCAAAACACTCCATTCAACCACATATAAACTTATCAGAGGCTAACTGAGTTCTTTTAGAGCATCAAAGACAAAACTTATTAAATTTTAGATTTAATATTCCAAAAGGTGAACAGTGCATATAATACAAAAATAAAAGAAAATGGTGTTATAATAAAATAACATACAATAGGTACAACAGTTATATAAAATAAAAAGGATAAAAATATTCACAGACCCTACTCACTAAAAGAAGTCCTGTGTCCCGGGGCGGGAAGAAACATCGGGTCCATACACACTTTTTTAGCATGTCCCCTCAGTATGAACACAGTTATAGGGGCTAAAAGGATTTTTAAACCCCTTGTTGAACCACCCCCCTCCTCTGGGCTATGCATGAGGTGGGAGTGTCTAGGAATGTCCAGATTTACGACATTCATTCCCCCTTAGTTAGGCAGATTCCATGTAAATGTAGATACGTACATTGTATTGGGATATTGTCCACATATTCCTCTCCTGTATTAATTATCAATTCCTCCAATACCAAACATGACCTGTGTGTAATACATATTTCCCAAGATATTAATAATTTGCCTTGGCAAGGGAATAAGGTCTCCATGTTGGGTATCATTTTAATGGGCATACCTTCCCATTCACAAATATAATATTTCTGTCTCACTTATTCCAATACCGAAATACATTTATTTTACATGTATGGCTGTCCTTAAAATGACCTCTTAAGGTACCCACCAGACCCCTAGCTGAAGAGAATTCCAGAGACACGGTTCGGCACTACATTGTCTGGTAAAGAAGATCTGGTTCCATGCTTCACTAATCTAATATAAACAATAGGACTGTTCCAGGGTGGAATGGTATTTTTATTGGTCCTTTGCAAAAACTAATACCAATAGTTAACCCATTCTTTCCAAGTCACTACACACTTTTCTGACAGCACCCAAAACAATAACCTCACATTTTACCATACGTTGTATTGTGGGTCTTTGTATGGTGCAGCATATAATGTCCGAGATCTATAAATATGTAATAACGATGCACATTTCCTTAGGTGTTTCAAGTAACATCCAACTGAAGATCCAAATATCCCCTCAAATATTTGTCTAGTGGTGAGTCCAAATCATTCGCTCTAAGTTTCAGTTTGTGTTTAAAAAACTTTTAAAAAAACTATACTACTTTGTGTGTGTGTGTTTTTTTATGTTTTTGGTTAAAGGTGCCTTCTAGTAGATCATGCATGATTCTACTCACCTTTCAAGCATTTTAAAAACGGAGGTTTCCATTCTGCAGTGCTGTCCAATAAAATAAATCACTGCAAAATTAAAAATTCTGTTTACAAAAAACCTGTTTAAATGTAACCCCTTCAACAAAAAAAAAGAAAGAAAAGAAAATGCAGAACTTGAACAATCCTAGTCTAAATGGCTAGATTTGTTTTTTCTCTGAAATATTTATGTACCATACTTGTAGGATTTCAAAGCCCTTTTGGTTTTATGTTGAATAATATTTGTTCAGTCATGGTCCATTTGAAGGGTATGTCCACCCCTTAAACAAAAAATCTTGTGGCTACTGACAATCCCCCATAACCTCGACCTTGCATGGTTCATTGGCTTTAAATCCGACAGCCACAACAGTGATTGGCTGAGACATCACTTTTGCTGCTGCCGGTCGAGACCCTTCTGCCTCCTTCCATGCCTGGAAAAGGCACGGAAGATAAGCAAAAGACAGGCATGGCAACTATGGCTCGTAAGTATATTTAGCTGCCAGATTTGAAGCCACTGAACCATGCGACGTTGAGGTTATGGGGGGTTTCCAGTAGCCACAAGATCTTTTGTTTAGTGGGTAGACATACCCTTTAAACCTTTCTACAGTATTGTAATTTTGTTGGGGTTGCATTTTTCCTGTTCCAGTTCCATACATTTGTAAAGGGCATGTTCACACCCCCAAGTACAAACTATAAACAGGACCCCCTAAATCTCAAAACTGCTATTCCTCCCATTTGTTGTCAACCATCATTTTTATGAGTTCTCTTAGCCACAGAGGTGGGGGACTAAAAAGCAGTCATTGGCAGTGACTATGAAGATTGGGAAGAACAGCTGTCTTCAGGGAAAAGGGTAAGTATTGTAGTTATGGGGTGTAGAGGGTTTGCATATATATGGTTTGTTTTTAAAGGGCAACTGTGGTCTCCAAACAAATTAGGGTTGAATGAAAGCCTGCAGTGTTTCCTTTATAAAGAGCCAACAATCACCTCTTTGGCTTTAGCCTGTGAGAAATGATATTGGGGTAAATGTTCAAACTGCTTCCAGTAGGTTCAGTGACATTACCTGATCTCTGCCTGCCTACTCAAGTCAAGGCGAGGCGTTTCTTATGCATTTTGTGAGTTATGCAGTCTTGACTTCATGGTTATTCATGGTGGCTATAATGATGTCACCAGGCATATTATCACAGACCAACATGCTGGAGCAGCCAAAGCAGCTACACAGACTGCACCAGTTTCCTCCTTTTATAGAGTTCCAGATTCACAAATAACTGAAAAAGTCACTAAAGCAGAAGTATTGTTCACTGGATTTTTGCTGGAGTATAATATCTCCATATTTCCTCAAGTGACCGTGTAAGACCACTGCTAAAAGATGTTTCCAGATTCAAAAATAGCAGAGAGATATGGATGTGCTGCTACAAAAACCACACACATAATTCAGAGTGCAATAGCTCCCAAGGCTCTGAGTAATGTCAGGGCTGTTATTGAAGGGCAAGAAAAATATTTTGGCATCTCGCTAGATGCAAACTCAGATGAGTTTGAAAAATATTTTCCTGTCTTGATTACATATAAACACCCAACAGCAGGACTTGTCACCGACTTGTCACTGTTTGATTGTGTGGACAATATACTTAAAAAGCACAAACTGGAACATGTGTGCCACATACTCGGTGGATAATGCTGCAAATATGCAAGGCAAGCACAACAGTGTATTTTCTCGGATAAGGGAAACGCAAACACGGGAGCAAAAAAAAAATTGTGCAGTGGGATGTCTTTGCCATTTGTTCCACTTGATGGATGAGCATGCTGCTAAAATGCTTTCTAATAATGTGGAAGACCTTATTATAGATATTTATTATCATTTTCAAAAAAAGTATAGAAAGAGTGGCCACACTTCATGAATGCATGTCCTTTTGTAACACTGGAGTAAGAAAAATAGTTAAACATGTAAAGACAAGGTGGCTTTCTCTTGAAAAGGCAATTGAAAAAATCTTATTTGCATGGGATACCTTATGATCCTACTTTGTTAGCACTACAAATATAGAGAAAGGTGCCAGAAAGAAAAGAATTCTTAAGAAGATTGGAGATCCAGTAACTAAACTATATCTCTTATTTTTACATTCAGTCCTGCCAGTCTTTAATGCATTCAATGTCTTCCTGCAAACAGAGGCACCAATGGTCTACTTATTGCATGCAACAATGAGGTCCTCATAAGCTTTGAGACCAGGAACTGTACCAGGAGAGAATATAATTGACACTTCTGCTTATAAAAAGTTTTTAACTGAATTGACTTCTACCGTAGAGCATTGGGTGATATGAAAAAAGCACGATCCAGGGCTTCAAAATCTACAGTTTCTCAACCCCAAGTCCCGCCTGTCAGCTAACATTGGTAATCTACAGGCTGTTATTTCTAGATTCCCGATTTTGTTAAGGCTGAAGAGATGGACCGACTATTTGGTGAGTTTAGAGATTATCAAACGGGATATTCCTTCTGCTGATGTAGTAAGAGTTGATTATTTCTGGCACAAACTGCCAGAGGAAAATGACCCTGTGACAGGTCAAGGTAGATTTGCAACTCTTTGCAAACTAGTCCAATTCATTCTACTCATTCAACATAGCAATGCCTCCTGTGGGAGGTTATTTAGTATCATAAGAAAAGTCATTATAGAGCAACAGAGCTCTCTGGGAAAAAATCCAGTAACCCAACAGCCGGCTGCTAGCGTTTACAAAGACGTTTCCACCATTCAAAACACAATGTGTGCAGTACTGGCAAGCAAATTAAATATTTTTTGTCATTCAATGTCAGGAATGGCAGCCATCCACATAGCTACTTAAGAAACCAAAGTCAGCAACTTTTGTCACTTAAACTAGTAGGAGGCAGGCAGCAGCCTCTACTACTGTTATTTCTGAATCCTCATCTGGACCAAGTCACACTGAAACCATGGCAACTTCTAAACCTAGAACTGAACACCCTGCTACCACAGAACCATCACACACCTTTCCTCTGAAACAACAGTCAAGCACAGGTGCTTCCATAAAAAACTTGCCCCTCTGTTTCAGACATCTGAGCCCTCAAAAGGCTGCAAGAAGCCAGTAACTGAGACCAAGAAATGACCAACAACAGACTCTAGTGGGGAAAAACAAAAAACTGTCTCCAGTAGTGAGGATGACGACATTGTTATTCTTCAATAACTTACAGTGAAGTAACTTGCTTAAAATGTTCATCTTAATTTATTATTTATAGTAATGTTTGCCCTTTATTGTTTTTTTCTTATTTGCTGAATACACCTGCACCTTTTGCGACTTGCATCCCAATCAACTGAACAATTATATTTTTATACTGTTTTTTTCTCTCTGAAGAGAATTAAGAGCTCATTGTCAGCCTATAACTTGTATTTACTGTACCCCAGTAGTCCTACAGTAGATGTGCAGCTTTCTACATATCACTCTACTTCTGACAGTTACTATTTAGATGGGGACAGGTTACCATAATGCAACTAAAGAGAAGTTCATTTTTGTTTGTTTTTTTCTGTCCAGATGGACCGGTTGGAATGTGGTTTTATTTATACTAAAAAAAAATATCCTCTATTTGGATAGTTTTTTTGTGAGTTTATTTGTAATAAAAGAAGTAAGTTTATTTTAAAGCAGCTCAATTATTACTTTAGACTGAAACACATAAAAAGAAATATATTTTTCACATCATCTAAACTTTATACTAAAACAAACTTTTGCTATTACATTGTAATCATACCCCTTCAACACCCTGTCCACTTGACCACACCCACCCACATGACCATGCCCATTCCCCCGCTTTTTATACGCTTTAAGATTTCCAAATGTTGGGATGTATGCATTGGCACAGTTACTTGATTTAGAAAATTGGCAGTGGCTCAGCAAATACCCCAAACCCCCTGCCCCTGACACGGCACCAGTATCACTCAGGCAATGTACTGTAAAGGAACAGTGACCTGCAGTGCAGCCAGGGAGATTAACTTGGTTACCATTGAGGAAGACATTGCAGTCAGTACTTTCACTAATGCTCACTGTCTCAGTCGGTCTCGGCCAGACTCAGTCCTAGATGGTCTGTCCTGCGTAAGCTGATCTTGTGCTCTTCCAGTGCGGCCTGCGCTGGAAGCGGGAAATAGGAGGATGCATGTAGCCACAGGTGCAACGCAGGCCATGCACCCACCTGACTGATACGCGCATGCAGATGCATAGTGGAGGAGACTTGCCCTGGAGGAGGTCGCTGTTTGTGGTACTGAACATGCTTGTCTTGACTTGATGCGGTGCTGCTGATATCATCAGGCAAGTGACAAGGGGTCGAGCTCACTAGTCCTGCTGGCAGGATCCTAACTAAATAATAACGAAGAGCAAGTGGTGGTAAGCAGCATCTATTAGTATGTCGAGTTGTGGTATATGTTACAATACTAAGCCACCTGTTCATATATCTATCTTGTATATAGATGTATAAAGACTTCCACAAGTAGAGTATAGTTTAACAGGCAAATCCAGGTTAAAGTAATAGGTGTAGATGATAGAAGACCATAGATTAACAGTATTAAACTAAATCATACTAAATCTAAATTTAGTACTGCTTTACCTGAGGAAGAGAGATGTGTATCTTTCCAAAGCATGTCTGCAAAAATGAACTGTTAGTCCATTTTCCTACAGTAATCATCATTTTAGCATATGCTTCTGCAACATTATATCCTTAACATTACCCAGGGAGAGGATCTAAACCAATCAGTTCTCACTCCACAGTTTTAAATCTGTGCTCTACATATCTACAGAAGGTCTGCTCCTTGATTTACTACCTGTTTTGTATAGTCTAATAATTGACCTTGATCTCTAAGCCAACTACCCACTGTGAACAAATGAAGATCCTGTCAAATAGTACTTTCAAATGAACATCTTTCTGTAATGTATTATCTGAGTCTATTGTAAAGACATTTTGGGATTCTGCCATCCCACCATTATCAGACAGAGAATTTAACAAACCAAATGCTGTAAATGAAAATTTTGTCCTTTAATTAACCTTTATAAAGGAATCCCCTTCACTATTAATCTATAAAACTAAATTAAAAGTTACAATAGTATTTTTTTAATACAAATTTTTATAATTATCAAGTCCTTTTCAGCTACTAACTAATTCCATTTATGGTAAAGCTGTTTATGTTTTGAACAATGGCACTGCATTTTTTAAAAGGTTAAGAGGGAGATGCAATATTTAGAAATCCCAAGCCATAATGCAAAGGGATACATGGCTGAGAGGGAGGGGGAGCAGTATTGCTAGGTAGATTCGTAAATAAGCAAGGGTAGTGATAGGCTTAAGGAAAGAGATAGGCTAGGGACAGAAAACATTGTTGCAATTAGAACAGGAGAAAGGAATATAAGTGAGGAAAAGGGGAGGGTCCGGTGCAGTGAAGCAGAGGAGACAGAAGAAGTTCCCGTCCCCCCTTTTTGTTGTGTTCTTTATTGCAGTGATAACCCGAGGCAAGATGATGTCACAGCGGCAGTTGGTCACTGGAAGCTGGCTGGTGTTACAAGTGGTGGAGCTAGCCCAAGGGGTGGCAGCTCCAGAATATCCTGGTTTGGACTATAGGGTATGGTGTCAGCATACACGGAAAGGTGCTCATCAAGTCGGTGGATCTACGACTGATGAGCAAATTCAACGGTAGCTTCCAGTGAGCCACTTTACAGTGTTAAATGTTTAAATGGTTAAAATGTTTAAATGGTTAAAAATGGTTGGTAATAAACATTGTTATCGTATTTGATGTAACAAGTGAAGATGGTTTTTCGGTAACAAAGAATTGTTAGAAATAAAGCCGTGACACCTTTTGATTCACAAAGTCAGTTGTCAAGTGTCGATTATTTTAAGAAAGAGTAAGGGAGGTTTAAGGGGTCAGCTATGGGGATGAAAGGTAGGATAAGATGGGTGGTTGGGATAGATACGCACATCCATCGTATCTCAGTCAAGCTTCCGCGCTCCTCTTCTCTGCGGGTTCATTTTCGCGCTACTAAGTAGTGCAAAATTTAACATTTGGCACTTTACATCAGGTGTCTGTGCCGTTAATAAATAACAACGCAAGTAAACCCCAAGCTAAGCCAGTATTACATCAAGAAGGGTGCTCTTAATTTTAGCGAATAAAGACATATATTACATCTCCTTGTGTATAAATAGATTTGTACGTATTATATGTAAAAAAAAAAAAAAGTTCCTATAGAATTATGACATGGATTTGACACAATAAAAATTGGTGTACATTCCTATCTGTTGTGGTTGTTGTTTCTTTGCGTTATTTCTGACTCATACCATTCTTTCCAAATTTTGTCATATTTTGTTGAACATCTCCTGTGAGTATATATGATTTTATCATAAGATAGTATCTGTTTGATCAATATTAACCAGATCCGGACCTTTGGTCTCTATGGAGCCATCCAGTTCAATATAACAGGTTTTACAGGCTTGCTTCTCTTAATAATATAGTATGGAACTTTCCCCATTGTTCCTCCTCTACTATACCCAGTATAAACATCATGTCAGTAGGGACTTTCCTGATCAGTTGGCACATCCATATCAGATGCCAAAAGTCCATGTTTAGTTGGGAGCATTTGGGACAGACCACATCCCCTTTTTTAACATGTTCAATATTTTGGGTGTGATGTAAGATTGGTGTATAATATAAAAATGTATTTATCGATTATTGGCCACTGGTGATGCAAGTCGGTGAGTTTCTGCCAAGTCCTCCCAGTGTTCAGGTTTAATTTGGGTATATATCTAGTCTATTTACTCATTACAGATTCACACTGTAAAATATTTTTTGTTTGTATTAGTGTAGTATATAGTCTATACATAAGACATTGTAACCCTTGGGTTTTAAGTATCCCTATTATTGGATGTTGCGGTAGATCAATATTAGGATTTGGGAACTCCATTCTCATAGCGTGTCCTTAATGCAAGTATCTATAATGTAGCGAGTTTGAAATCTCATATTTATTCTTCAATTCCTCAAATGATACTATCAATCCATTTATTACTATATCTTCCACTGTCTGGATACTAATTTCTGCCCATTTATTTGCTCCAGGTAAATATTTTAGTTGCGGGAAATTAAAGGGTCACTATACTCACTCAAACAACTTTGCATTATCTGAAACTACAATTTGAGAGAAGAAAAGTGGTGGTACTCACATATTTATCTGTGCCTGCTTTGTCATAAAATTATTAATGATTAGTAAGTGTTCCTAACTGACCCCACCCTCCCTTACTCACTGCCTTCTTGTAGTGTCTGCGACACTTATAAGTTCTGCACAGCCTCACCACGAACACTGCTCTGCTTACACATCTCCCCTCCCTCCCCATTCTTTATTCTCTCTGCTAATTCTCTTAGTTGTTGCATAAAGTGTGCTGGCAGGCAGCTAAATACCCTAGTTAGGGGTCAGAAATAGGGCACATATTATAATATATGCTTCTGGAGTGACAGGTCTTTCCCTGTAAATGCTATGATTTCCAATGGAGATTTCTCAGGATTTACAGCTCAGATTTAAAATCTGAAAAAAGTTTTGGAGCAGTGGGATCTTTCCATAACTAAAAGTATCTTTAACATTATTCCATAAGGGTGTTTCTGGTGGTGTACCACTAAAGTTGCATTTTGCATTCTTTTCAAGCCATACCTTAACAGCCTGCTTAAGTAGTGTTATCCCTTGTTCATTTAATTGTTTTTCTGGGTATAATAAGAATGCTCCCAAACTTCCGTTAAGATAGCAAGTTAACATAAATGTTGCTTCTGTGGGTTGCATATTGGTGTTGAACTATATATCATTGTATTTTAGCTGGGTAGCTAAAGAGTAGTGTCTAAGGTTGGGCAGTGTCAAGCCTGCTTGCGTTTTGGAGCTTTCTTACATTTGCAGTTTTACCCTTACTCGGTTTGATCCCCATAAGAATGATATAATTAGGCTATTAAGTACTGTAGGAGAAGGATTTAGGAATTTTAGGTAAAATTATTATTTTGATCAGGTGTATTTTCCCTATCAGATTGAGCGGCATTTTTCCATGTTTGAGTTTTTTGCTTGACTAAGTCAAGTAATGGTTTAGATAGTATAATGCCCCAGGTATTTGAAATGGGTTACAGTTGGGATCAGACATATGGTATGTTGTATTAAACTTTCTGTATTATCTAATCTATATAGGCTGGATTTGTCCTGATTTATTTTAAGTCCAGAGTAGGCTCCAAATTCGGTTAAATTAGTTAGTAAGATTTGTAAAGATCTTCCCGTGTCTTCCAAAAAAAACAGTATGTCATCAGCATACACCACTAGTAGTTTATGAGTGTATTTTGATTACTAGGGCTTCTATTGTTATTGCAAACAAATGCGGTGAGAGTAGACATCCCTGCCATGTCCACCTAAATAGAGGAAAGGACCGGAAAGTGTTTTCATTAACCATTACATGGGCTACTGGTTCTAGATAAAGGATTTGTATCCATCTAATAAGTCCCCAAGTCCAAACCTTTATCGGCACGCTTAAAGAAACTCCTACTCAATTGAATCGAAAGCCTTGTTTGTGTCTAGTGACAGATTAGCCCTATTCCCTTTATTATCATAATCAGCTTGTAACTTTATAAGTGCTTTTCTAATATTGATTGATTTGTTGGGCATGAAGCCAGTTTGGTCGGGGTGAATTATATCTATTATGACCTTTTTTAGTCTTTTTTGACAATATTTTTGTGAGTATTTTGTAATCTGAATTCAGGAAGGCATATGGGTCTATATGAGTTAAATTCAGAAGGAGTTTCCCATGTTTCAGAAGAACAATAAAATTACGGTAGCCTCGTAAAATAAAAGTTGCAACTTCCCTTGTGTAATAGTCTCTGTGTATAGTTAAAGGAGGCAAGGAGTTAGTGTTTCATTTTATTTTTTGTTAAGTCCAATATATACAAAAATATATATATTGTAATAAATGACAACTATGAGCGGTCCATGTTTTCATTTCCTGTGTATGAGTTTTGTGCGCTCAGGTATTAAGTAGATTTCTTTTAGCAGGACTATGTACGGTTTATATTTTTTATGAAAGTTAAACACCAGAGTATATTTTAAGGAGTCATTTAGTCCTCTGACAGTCAAAAGCTTAATATTACAGGTTGACATCAATCTTAATTCTTCTTTACATATGATTGATTAAACAGTTACTCCTTATGATAGCACAGCTTATGGTTCCTTTGTACAGTTTTGATGGAATGTAAGTACCTCTAGTTATTCCCTCCCTCCCACCCTCTAGCTCCCCCAGCTCTCAACTCCATGAGCTTAATTAATCCAAGAACAAAGATGCAAATGGCCCAACATTTTGTATCCCAGTCCCCGCATCCCCGGAGATAAATGTATATTTTAATACTCGATGGATCAGTTCTCCATTGTTACACCAACAGAAAATTATTGTTATCAGTAATAGCACCTGTAAATATAATATTTAAGCCTATATTTTCCCCCCTGAAAAATACATATACATCAATAATTTTATCCACATTACAGTATATTAATTGTAACTTTATACGTTTAGGTATTTCTAAGTACCCTCCATTAACTAAGGATTAACTGAAAATGACTGTAGGCAATATTTATATCAAGACACATATTCAGTTTCTTATTAAATATATGTGGTAGTATTTCCACATATTTTTTGTCAATTGCCTTTCTATATTGTCATCTGTAAACTTAAGGTACCTGATTTTTGAGGTCCAAACAGTGTATGGAGTTAATGTCTCAGTGTGGTAGGCATAAGTGTCTGTAGTATGTCTGTATAAGAAGAGAGAGGGAGACATTTCCCTTTTTCAACCAGGGGTCCCTAACAGAGTAACAGAAACCGTATGGATGCTCCTTTGAGATGAATTTGGGTGCATTTTTATATTAAAATATGTTTAGATAGATTTATTAATTTTTTATATTTGTAATAATCATGGGGGAATTCAATATCGCTAGTATAAGTATAAAACCCATGCAACCCAATATAATATCGGGGTAATATGGATTTTAGGCTTGTTTTAGAACACTGCGCCATTTCCAAAGAGGAACGTCTTTCTGAGATGCTGCAATGCGAAACTCGAAAGCAGTTTCTAATCGCATTTTCAAGGGTTAACGAACGTACATACGGTAGCCCTTAAAAATTGTTTTCCGAACTGAAAAAAATATAATAATTTTTTATTTAGGGGCTCCATGATACATCTTTTTCTTTTTCAAGGGTTATGCAAGGATAAAAAAAGATGAGAAACACTGGAATAACTATTCTAGTGTAACAGCATTTCCTGCTGAGAAGAGGGTCACAAATAATGATTGGGAAAATTGCAGGTAAGTAGTAATATACAGTTTGTAAGCCGAAACATTTGAAAGTACAGTAGCACACATTTTTTTAATAAAAAAATTTAACTTCTCCTTTAAAAAATACTACAGAGTAAATGTTAAGTTAATGGGCTGTAAGCCAGGTTGTTCTTGAAACTAGAGATATTTTAACCTCTGTGCTTAAACTGCATATCTGTATTAAATTACTCACTTTTGCTGTCTATGCCCTTTAGAAAATATCAGATATTTTAAAATGCTGCTTACAGATAACTTTAGGTTATTCTGTTAGATACTGCAGTCACAATATAAGCTTGCATTTAATTTTAGATGATTTTTGTAAAACTATACCGCATTTGAATCCTATTAGATAGAAAATGTCAAAAAAAAATCTTAGCTGTTGATTCATTTCTGAAAATTTTCTGTCAGACCTTGAAAGGTCACACTGGAAATTTTCTGTCACTCAAAATGATTTGGTCAAATAAAATAGATGTTTTCAATTGCTTTTGCAATTTTGGTGTAAATAGTGAATACTTATATCTTGCTTGATCATGACAAGTCAGTTATATTCTCTAAAGCAACATCCTACCTGGCCAAAGAAATAAAATGACTGTACTCAAAAGGATTGTTTGCTATTGAAATTTTGAAGGTGTAAGTACAGGATTTACATTAAATCTTTTATGAGGAATTAATCTTTGTTTTGCATGATCGTTTTTCTTGCTCTTGTGTACTTTACTTTAAGGAAATAACTCTGGTGTAACAAAGTCTTCTTTTATATCCGTGGCACTGCTGCTCATATACAAGACAGCAGGCAAATAATTGCAAACAACATACAGGTCACATACAAACAACTGAGCTGTGATCCATTTAACACTGTCAGTATTTATCCCTGCATAATAAATATAAAATTATATATTTACCTTTAAAACTTCATAAAGACAAGGAAGGCTAATCAGAGATTATGATGTACTGATTACTACGTTGTACTAAATATTAGGAAAGGGAAATTGACGTTGTGAGAATTAGCCTATAAGCACTAATGGCGGCATTTTGAGAAAGAGTTGCTGTGCTCTGGCAGTTGTAGAAAGAATTGTTAAATATTACAGCATAAGGGAGTAAAACAAGAAAAAAAAAATGGTGAATAATCATTACAACTATGCTGATTTAAAAGTGATTGAGGCAGTACACTTGTAGTATTCCCAAAAAATGGTGAACATATAGTATGTGTATTCTATGTGCACTAACAATATTTTTTTCATTCGAGTAGCTTTCAGGATCTTCCTCCTTTCATTAGAACTTTATATTATGTCAATAACAATTACATTTTAAGGAGAAGATCAAGGCATATTCCAAGGCTCCATACAATATCATACTATCTAGGCACTTACATACATATTATACATATATTATAAACTATTTCTGATAGTAAGAATTAAAAGCCTTCCGACCACACCAAGGTAAGGCTAGTCTGGAAAGTCCTAACTTGTTACCTTAATTGCTTTTTCTTGGCATGTTCACCCTGCCCACTGCTTGTTACATAGCTATTCAGTCTTAATTTTTGTTTGAACACCAGCCATTTGCTGCTAAAAAAAATCCCTTTAAAAAGTGCAGCAGTGAGAAGACCCATAATTCCCCAGCATTATATCAATATATATAGGAATTTGGGACATAATAGGTTTAAGTCACTCTATCCATTGGCTGCCATGTACAATGCTGTTTTGACACCTTACCCTGGGTGTTCCTATAACACCTCTTAGCCACTATCCAATCACGCCCTTAACACTTGGCTGTGATATGCTAATTGGGATTTACCAGGGTACATAATTGCCACAGATTCTTGTACAAGTCATTCTGAATTGAGAAAGCCAGTCAGATGACTAGCGAAACGTCTTCAAGAACTAAACTTCAAGTCCAGTTGATCTAATTGAATACAACAGATGATTAAAAATGGTGAAAGAAAATAATATTACAAAATTTGGATAAGTCAGAAATCCGCAAAGTCTGATTTCTGGTGGATCGGTGAAATCTTTGGGTTCCAGGTTTGGGTTCAAGTCCATCTATACAAAAGTGACAGCACAGTGGCTCAGTGGTTAGCACTGATGCCTTGCAGCACTGAAGTCCTGGGTTCAAATTGGAAATAAATTTGCCAGAAGCTTTTAAGCTCTGTGGGGCAGGGCCAGATATATAAATCCACAATAATAATTAAACTAATTTTAACAAAAAAAGTCACAAGGGGGAGATCAAGTTATGTGATTGTGATGGCAGGGAACTCTGAGGTGACTTAATATCCTTATGTTATAATGAGTAGAGGCGCATCATTTCTAATAAATAAATTAGGAGTGCAGTAATATACAGTGTATCGTTTAATATAATTTAATATCACTAAACGTATATAACTAAGTAGTGCCAATACGTTGGACTTTGTGGCAAATAATTTGCATATAAAATAATGAATGCGTGCCCTGAATGAAAGACAGTAACATAATGTTATGTTTGGTTAATGCAAGTTAGAATAGATTTTGTGAAAATGCTGTACTTTTTCCTTTTTCTATTTCTTACATAATGTTAAAGACACAGAAGCCCTAATTTTAATTTTAAAAACAAATTCTGAAATATTCAACACTTTAGAAAATAAAGTGTCATTTCTTCATGAAGATTTCACATTTAAATGATGAAATTGGACACATTTAAGCTATTTCCATTGTCAATAAAGCAGCCCATATACATTAGATGGCTGCACAAAGTTGCAACCAAACTACACCACCCTGCACAATCTATTTTTGGATAGTTTTTAGCTTGAGATCTACCCAAGATAATGTGACCGCAGATGGGATTTTCAGAAACATTTCCGATTGGTCTAATCCCTCTGATACTTGGGTCAGTATTATCGATTGACTTTATCGAACTGATAAGAAATATCAATCTGCATATGCTAGCCTTTTAATAGATTTTAAAACACTGGTGAGGCTTACTGTAAGTGTTAATCAATGCATTATAATAAATACATATACAGTAAGCTACTTAGTATTCAGTGGCACTTCAAGGGGAAATGGCACCTGAAACAAAATGCCTGTGGTGTTACCCCCCTTGCCATCACTCCTTATGGGGGAGGGGGCAGCACAAGCATAGACTTCCATTGCAGGGATAGTCAGTGCCCTGAGCAATTTTTTGAACTTGCCTTATGTATGGGGCACCCCTGTTAGTAATGCTCTTTTTGGGCGCCACTGTGAACGTGAAATACAGCTTTTTTTTTCTATATTTGGATAGAGTTAATACAATTTTTTTTAAAGTTGGTTAAGTAGGTTACTTATATGCTTAAATGCTTATAGGTTACTCAATTGCAATTAAAAGTAAGCTTCATGACAGAGAATTCCCCATGTGCATTGCTAGCTTTATTTGATTTTATTTGCAGTTGATCTGTTTAAATAAGTTTAATAGATATTCAAAATAGGAAATCTCATATTTTGCTGAAATTGCCCACTGTAATTATGGTGTTTACAAATGGAGCATTCTACACTGGTGATTTGTCACTGTATCATTAAAATAAAATTTCCCTTTCTTTTATTTTCTTTTGTCTAGTATTTCTAGTTTCACACTGAATAATGGTTATTTTATTTTCAATTAAGTCTGGTCATGACATTTTTTAATTAGTGGGAAAATTGAGCTTTTTTGCTACAATTGATTTAGGTGGAGATCGTTCAAAATACAAAAATGATGAGCATGGGTCTTAAGGAACCTAGAGCTTCCTATATTATTAAATCCTAAGTGCTGCATCCGTGTGATGTTGTGTCTGGCACCATGTGTGTCACTGCTGTTCTTTCCCCTGGCCACTAGGTGTCTTCACACTCCTCATTACTATCTTAACTGCTGCGCGTTTCTGCCTTCCCGCCCCAAGTTTTTGACATTGCTGACCGCAGATAAGGTAGGTGGTGGTGGTGGGGGGACTGTCACAGAGGGGGGGAACTATCACAGAGGGGGGGACTGTTACAGAGGAGGGGGACTGTCACAGACTTAAACTTAAAAAGTTTAATAATATGGATATGTGCATAGTAAAAGGATATCTAGCTTTATCAAAATCACTGCCATTCTGAGAATAAAGCTATTGTGGTACATTATAGAATATGTTTGTTTTTGGAAAATTATATCATATACAGCCAGGTTGTGTTGAAAGGTATAATCGCTGCCACAAAAACTGTGGGTACCGGAGCTTAAATGGCTAAGATAAAAGCTAAGATTTATATTTTAAATATTCAAATAAAAGACTAACATAAAATGTTGCTGAAAAAACTTTGAGCAAAGATGTATGATTGGAATTGCTACCTTCCTGCATATAATGATGACAAACTAGTTCGCAATCAAGGAGCAGGATATTTTGACACAATGTTAGTTGGTAGTGGACTACTTTCTTAATGTGTATAAGAACCTAACAGTGCATTATTTTATTTATAGTCTTTTCACAAGTCAGTTCTGCAATACATAACCTTGATATACATCATTTTGAATAATACTATTACGGTAGTATAAGAAGCCAATGGTAGAGAATAATTTAAATAACAGCTGTGATCTAGTAATGTTCTTCTAAAGTGAAATTGTGTCCTCATCTTTTAACATTTTGGGGTTGAACAAAGCATTGTTTAGCTATCTGTGTTTCATATTTCTATTTTAGCTGGCTTAATTACTTTCTTACAAACCTTATTACAACTTTTATCATTCATAATTCTTTTTTTTTTCCTTTTTAAAAGAGACTTAAGCCAAGTAAGTTTGGATCTATTTTTTTTAATTTATTTTCCAAGTGGTATAAATTAAGATGAGTAATAATTTCATACCCCTTTAAAAGCAGTCCAGGGATCCCTCTGGCCATCTTCTCCCCCAAAACAATTGCACCACCATCATCAAGTTGCTGTCCATCCCTCCAAAATAGCTTGTTGTCTAAAAACACAAACCCCTCCTCTTTACACTAACCTCTTTGACACACATTAATACTCCTAAGCTCTTGCTGCCCTAACATAGCCCGTGACTGCAGTTGCATTTATTAATCTACTACCCTGGAGGTCTTTACTTTGAACTTGGCCCCTAACTCTCAGACCTCTCTCTCTTCACCTTTCTAATAATGTAGTTCCCTAGCCTTCACCTGCCTAGCCTTCCTGGTCCTTGATTTCTCCTTGCTTCTTTTAGAGGTGCTGTTCCTCTGGGTGCTTAAGCTTCTTCCCCTGATAACCCTTATAAACCTACCTTCCTTCTGTCTTCATTATCTTCCCCATTCAAACCTTCCAGTTTACTGCCAGTATTTGCACTTCCCCCAGGTTTGCCAAGCTCTGCAATGCTGCAAATTTCACCTTTATTTTCTGCATCTCTAAAGCAGCAGAGGAGGCCAGACTGGCAGGCACTTCAGTGATTGGCTGAGACTGTACTGTATTTTGGCCATGCTGGATAATGTAAAGGGAGCTGGCCATGGTCGTAGGGAATGATTTGGTCCTAAACGTTTCCCATATACTTTAAATAGGGAGAACGCTTGGAACTGTGTGAAGCCACATCTTTAAAAATGAAAGACATAATCTTACAGATTCTCTCTGTCATCTTCCAATGATTGGTACTGCGTGTACCCAGCTTAAGGGTCCCTCACAATATACAATACAAAGAAAAGTTTTGAATGGATTTTGTAAACTGAGTAGCTGTCTTAATAGACTTCAATTTGAAAATAATGAATATCTTGCTTTTAAGAGCAGTCAGTTCAAATGAATAAAACTACTGTGTAGTAAATACTTTCTTTTACATTGTTTTACCATTTATATAAAGAAGAATTCTTGGATCTGTAGATATTTATTAGTTGGGCAGTGTTTCAGCATTTTAAACATGATTGATACTGTATTCTATATGGTTTTTTAATCGATCAGGTGAAATCAATCTGTTCCAAGTAAAAATGTAATCGGGCAAGGCACAAATCTATATTCCTGAACTGAAACCATTTATTCAAAGGATCTTACTTAACATATCAACAAAATGGACTGTTTATTCTGAATTACACATCTGCATATAAAGTAAATGCAATCATGATTCCCAGAGGGTCTAACTGCTACAAATGCTACAAAACTAATTTGTTATTCTTTGATTTTATAGTTAATCTTTACAAATACACTAGCCAGTTGCAGCGCGTTTTATAATGGGTCTTACGATCATTTTTTCACAATATGACTTTTTTTTATATTCTGAAAGCCCCTTTCTACCTAAAGGATTAAACAACAAAAGCATTGTTGTAAGAAATATCCATTATATTGTTTCATTTGTAATTTAGGTCTTTTTTTCAACGGGCAAAAAAACAACAAATTTCAGATATAACAGAATTCTCTCATGAGATTTATATAAAGTTCTAATGAAACTGGGCCAGAGGCATGCTATCTTCAAGATAATGCAATTACATTACTAAAGCTCAGTCAAAAAAAAAATCTGAAAAGATTAGTGAAGTCTGAAAATGTTGTTTTTAGAATAACTTTAAGCAGCCGGAAATAATAATGGGTGTTTTCTATATAAACAGGAGGAATTAGAAGTACCCCCATAAAACATATCCCAAAATATTTGGGGCTGTTTCAATCATTAAATCTATAAATTTAATTGAATTACCTTAAATATTTTTGTACATTGTAAAGTGTTTTCTATTTTCTTTACACGTGGACTATTTCAGCTTTATTTTAAATGTGAAGCAATACTGTACCTTGATCCTGTCTGTCCCATATCATATCAGTCAATTGTAAACCAACAGAAAAGAAATAGTCAGTAGTGATGAATCACAGTTTTGAACTGAACCTGGTTTTGAGGTGGAACTGTGTTTTTCTGGGAATAGTTTAGCCCCCACCACTTTTAAGAGTGAGCCACAGATATCCACTTTGCTCAGTCACACTGGGAACGAGATGTATTGTCCGTGTTTTCCTAACGTTAGGTGACTCTTGTTGTAGCAATGTTTTGGGTAAGGGGTATATGTTCAGAGAATGTATTAATTGTAGTACTAAGTTTGTCGTATACCTCATTACCTAAATGCAAAATATAATATGTTAGGTGCACCATGCATTCCCTAAGATGCTGTTTACATGAACATATCTATTCCATAAAGAAATGTGATCTGTCTACCCCTGTGGCTAGATATTTCATTAAATGTAATGGAGCAGATATGTCTATGCTCCAACTATAAGATATTCAGCGAATATACCTCTATTTTCAGGGGGGCATAGGTAGCCCTCCTCTTGAGATAGGCAGCCAATTGGATAGTTACCTTGGAAGCCTGATTCCCATATGGGCCTGAACTCAGTTTTTGAGATAACAGGTTTTACTAACTTGACATTTTTTGACTTTTTTTGAGTTGACATCTTTTAGATCTGTATCTACATCTTAGTGTGTAAGTCCATCATTGCAGTGTGCTTGTTTGGAGAAGTATACAGAGGGAAAAAATGGTTTAGCACATTTACCTTTTCAGCATACTCTATTAGCCCCATTACTTAATGGTCCAACATTCTCTGTCCTCATCTTTTTACTTTGTATATATTAAAATAACATTTTGCATTTGGACCTGTACAGCTATCCTTACTTTATTTTCTATTTTAGCTAGCTTAATTGCTTTATTGCAGTGCTTATTACAGTTTTCATAATGTAGGATTGTTCTGTTCCCTCTGATTTAAAGATTCTAAATGCCCTTTCCTTTCTTTCCATTTCCCTTTTTAGCTGAACATAAAGCCTAACCTAATTTTTTTATTTCACCCTTTTTACAGAGCAAAAACACGTTTTATTTCTTGTTAATTTGCAAAATAGATGAATTTATTTTAAATATTTAAAGCACTCTTTAAAAGGGTAACTGTGGTCTACATATAAGTGCCCTTATTTAAAAAGATCATATTTTTACTTCCAGGTTAATGCTTCTAGCTTCAATCTATTCAAACTTATAGCAGTATAATGAGTGATTGTTTCCAGCTAGCATTGTGATTTGTGACATCACCAACACCATTTCTCTGCCCCCACTGTCACAGTCACTGAGCATGCCCAGTTGTATCCTACTGCTGTCATTAAATAGCTTCAGAAAAGGTTTTTCTTGGGGGAATGGGGCTATTTACACAGCCACATCATGTGACTTCCACACACGTCAGTGTTCATCCTGAGTGTCTCAGTGTAACTTTAAAAGCTTATGATTTAAGAACCAGATAAATCAAATAACCATCAAAATTGACCGTAGGCTCAGGGAACATTCTCAAGAGAGATTAATGGCTATTCCAGGACCTTCTAGGTCATCACTGACTCCTGTTCTTGCTCCACCTTCCCCAGAGGAACCCATGCAATTGGGCATATCCAAGCTTTCTCTGGTGGAAAAGAACAGAAGGCAGCAGGAAGGACTCTGTCTTTATTGTGGCATGGCAGGTCACTTTGCTAATGTGTGTCCAAAAAAGGGGTCCAGAAAGGCAGGAAATTTCAGTGCCTAGGTGAGTTAGAGGGGGGCTCCCTAGGCAATCACATAGTTTCTCCTAATGTTCAATCTAATAAAATTTTGTTACCTGTTAAAATTTCTTGGGTTTCTAGTGTTCTAGTGTTTTCCATTCCCAGGCCTTTTTAGATAGTGGATACCAATGGACCGTACCCTGGCCATGTCCTTTGGTATTCCACCCAACCCACTTCCTAACCCCATTCAAGTTTTGGCTATTAATGATACCCCCTTCTTTCCATCAGTCCTGTATCTATGACACCAGAGATCACTGTCCAGGTTGAGTCATGTTATCCTGAGGTTTTGACATTCCTCTTGGAATCCTGGGTTTACCCTGGTTCCGTAAGAACAACCCAGTCCTAGATTGGTCAGATTTTCAGGTGGGGGCTTGATCATGAAAATCAGGTTCCTTCCATTCCTATGTCTATTACTGATGTTAAAGGGTTACCTATTTGTTATCATGATTATCTTGATGTTTTTTCCCCGCAGGCTGACGATAAACTCCCTCCACACCGGCCATATGACTGCCCCATAGATTTATTGCCTGGTACGATGCCACCATGTGGACATCTTTACAACCTTGCCGGCCCTGAGACTGGCAATGAGGCAGTATATTAAAGAAAATCTAGAAAAAGGGTTTATTCTGCATTCCACTTCGCCTGCAGGGCAGGACGGTAGTCGGAGACCTTGTATTGATTTTCATGCCTTGAATAACTTTACAGTCAAAAATAGGTATCCCCTACCCTTGATTGATGAAATGTTCTCCCAAGTAGTCGGGTCTGCTATCTTTTTCAAGCTAGACTTAAGAGGAGCATATAAATTTAATTAGAATACGTTAAGGGGACAAATGGAAAACTGCTTTTAACACCTTTGTAACGCCCCAGCAGTCTTCCAGGATTTTATTAATGATGTGCTCCAGGAGTTCATGGGTAGGTTTGTTATTGTATACCTTGACGGTATTCTTTTCATCCTCTCTAAAACAGCACCATCTCTATGTCAAGTCGGTCCTTGCTGAACTCCAAATTAGATGTTTTGCCAAATTAGAGAAGTGGTCCTTCGAGCTCCAGCAGATTCTTTTTCTAGGTTTTATCATCTCAGATAAGGGCCTCACTATGGATCCCAAAAAGGTGTCTGCAGTTCTTGATTGGGAGGTTCCCACCAGCCTCAAAGCCCTGCAAAGATTTTTTTGGGATTTTCTATAGGAGGTTTTTCCCCCTTAGTGGCCCCTTTGACCCACTTAACTAAGAAAGGTGCCTTCCGTTCTCCATGGTCCCAACAGGCTCAGGCATCCTTCCTTAAGTTAAAAGAGGTTTTTTGTAATGCACCTGTTTTGGAACACCCCAATGTTAATCTACCCTTTATAGTAGAGGTGGATGCCTCCGAAATTGGCATAGGTGCTGTTTTGTCTGAATATTCTGGTGAATAACTGCACCCATGTGCCTATTTTTCTAAAACGTTTTCCCCAGCAGAGGCTAACTATGATATTGGTAACCGGAAGATCCTAGCTGTTAAAATGGCTTTTGAGGAGTGGAGACATTGGCTAAAGGGGGCATTTCATCCAGTAACTGTGTACACTGATCATAAGAATCATGAGTATATAGAAAACGCCAAGAGATTAAATCCCAGACAGGCCCGTTGGGCTCTTTTTTTCTCAAGATTCCACTTTAGACTCACCTATAGACCTGCAGCCAAGAATGTGAAGGCTGATGCACTCTCACGCAATTTTTCTGATTCCCATTCTGATTTTGAATCCTTGCCTGAACCTATTCTTCCTTTTCACTGTTTCTTGAATGCTTTGTCTACATCTCAGTTATTGCCTAATTTTTCTGATCTTCTTAACTCTTTTCAGTCTGACGTTCCTCCAGGTAAACCTACTTACCTGTTGTTTGTTCCTCTCAGTCTCCGTTTACAGGTGATCCAACAATTTCACGATTCCAAGCTGGCAGGTCACCCAGGGGAGAAAAAGACCTTAGAACTCCTGTCCCGTCATGTCTGGTGGCCCTCTATATCCAGAGACACCAAAGCTTACGTTAAATCCTGCATAGTTTGTGCCCGCAGTAAGACGCCCAGAAACATCCCTCATGGTACTCTTATGCCTCTGTCTGTGCCCACTTCTCCATGGTCGCACATTTCCATGGATTTCATTGACGACCTGCCTGTTTTCCCTGGGAGAAACGGTTATTTGGGTGATAGTAGACCGTTTTCGTAAAATGGCTCACTTTATACCACTCAGCAAACTTCTATCTGCCAAAGATTTATCCCTGCTATTTGTTAAGCACATTTTTCAGCTCCATGTGGTTCCTGAGAACATAGTGTCAGATAGGGGGGTCCAATTTGTATCCCAATTTTCCTATAACTATACTATTCATTCTTCTACAGGTACATCTCCATTTTTCTGCATTTAGGCCCAACATCCCAAAGCATCTTCATTAACCGGACCCACTTCCAACTTTCCTCTCTGAGAAAACTGGTTTCAAGACATTTCATCTATCTGATGCCAGGTACAACTAAATCTTAAAAAGGCCTCAACTCATCAAAAAGAGTTTGCAGATAAACATTGATCTAAGGAACCGGACTTCTGTCCATGGGTCTCCACTCGTAACCTCTCTCTTCGTCAACCCTGTTCTAAGTTGGGTCCTAAATTCATCGGTCCATAACCTACAAAGTGGCCTTACCTCCATCCAACAAAAGTACAAACTCATTTCATGTTTTATTACTAAAATCAGCTGCCTCTGCTCTTGCCACATCTGAACCTCCTCCTCTAGTTGAAGTCCGGGGAGAAACAGAATTTGAGGTTGACAAAATATTGGACTCCAGAATTCATTACAGTATCTTATTGACTGGAGAGGTTACAGTCCTGAAGAAAGATGCTGGGTCCCTCATCATCAGGTCCATGCTCAAGAACTCATTGACCAATTTCACGAGGATAATCCAGAAAAAAAAGGGTCCAGTGGCCCCTCGTGAGAGGGAGGTAATGTCAGGTTGCGGCACTTACCTGCCTCGCAGAATGCCGTCTTCGGTAGGTGATGTTATCATCTGGCATCCTCGGGTTCACACGTGCCTTGTCGTGCTTACGCCTCTCCTTCTGGTGTCGTGCAGACACGCACAGCACCTGAACTTATCTCCTGTAGTTCCCAGGTGGGGCGGAGGAGATCCAATTGAATTAGCCAATCCCTGCATCAGACTCTTGTCCTCCACTCCCTATTGGTCCCTCTGCATTATTTTAACCCTGCCCAGACTATCAGCCTTTGCCTGTTATAGCTTTGGTATAGCCAAGCTAGTGGTCCCTGCTATTAGTCCTAGTAGCCATATCTAGTTCTAAGTTGCCAAGTCTTGTTCTTGTCTTGTCATATTATCATTGTTCTTATCATTGTTCATTGTTTTCCTATATTATTGTCTTTTCTTGTCTTCCAGTCCCTGTTCAGCTCCATTGGTGTTCCGGTTTTCCAGAGTATACCCGGCCTCAGCGTCTATACCTTGCGCTGGGGGTAACCTGGGGGTAACCGTGTACAGCAAGGTGCAACAAGTCTCCTGACGATTGGGGGCTTCTCTGTAGGTGAAGACAGTGGCTGTACATTGGGGTATAGGCGCTGAAGGAATACTCGGGGACTCCAGGCATCACATGTAATCTCAGGAAATAAAGAACTGTCAAATAAATGTGGTTATTATTAGAGATGGACAAAACTGTTAAGTTTCGTTCTGTTTTCAGATTTATGAATCTTGTGAAAATCCCGAAGATCCAAAAATCCGAAAACGGAACATACCTTCAAGACTTCAGAGTCCATTTTCGATGATTAGCGAACTACTTTCAAGTTTCTGATCGTATTTTCGAGGATTATCGAACATTCAAAGCTATTTACACGGATTATCGAAAATAGCCTCAAAAGTTTGATAATCTTTAAAAATGTACTCCAAAATCCGGAAATCCGAATGATCTGTCCAGTTCAAAGTTTTCAAAATAAATTGGCTCCACATGTGGAATGGTTAACTTCTCCACTAGAGAAAATACATTCACAACTAAACTTCTCCATTAAAAGACAAAGAACATTATTTACAAGGGTGAACATCTACCTCCTGTCCTTTCTTACACGAGGATTGAAGGAAATTCATTTTTTTTTCAAATTATGTAAGGAAGAAGTCAGTTGCATAAGTAATACAGCTTTCTTAACCTTAGCATAAGGCAGATATTTTAGTTAAATACCTTAGCTTATAAATTATAGATGGAAAAGTTAAGCAACAGCTAGTAGCTCAAATGTACTTAGACACTTGAATGTGAAAACATTACTGATAAGTAAAAGTTAAGCAACAGCTAGTAGCTCAAATGTACTTAGACACTTGAATGTGAAAACATTACTGATAAGATCAGATAATAAAAAAAGATATATATTTTAAAGTTGCTCTCATTTTCTGTTCAGGAAAAAAAGTCATATTTTTACACTCCATAATATAAATCATTATATCCAAACCTTCTTTATACCATGTACACGGGCTACTATTTTTATGAAAAATGTACACTTTTTTATGCATATAGGATTACATCATCTATTATTATGCTCACACCAGTAGCAGGTCCTCTCACAAGAGAGCTAAAGTTCCATTTAACTCAAACTCCACTACAGAACTACACTACAAGACAAAGAGTGGATTTTTTTAGGGAAAAAGTGACTAACACATGCCAAGGACCTTACCAAGTATATTTTTCAAGTTGACAGTAATAGACTTTCCAGTTTTTCTGATGCTTAAAATGACCACTACTGCAAAACGCAGAATCATTTAAACATACAGTCAGGATGCACACTATGTTTATTCACACTCTTAGGTACAGGCTAATGAGCCTGTGTCTACTAAAAAATAAGAGAAACCTTGTCAAGTCTGAACTTGTATATTATGGTGCAATTTTGCTAATTAAAAACACAATAACATGAAATTAAATTTTAATGTGTATCTGGAAAAGTGAAATTGATTTGAAAAAGAATAATTTTGTTATGACATTAAATAATATCCTTTTCTCTTTGTTTATGTTGAGTACTATTTCAGCTAGTTTATACTGAAGTGTGATGTCATATTTTTTCAAGACACACTGACAGTTAACTAATAAGTTCAATGTCCATTAAACCAGTTGATTTAAGGAATTTAATTTCACGTTTGCAGTTCATTTTATGTTTTCTCAATAAAAAAACATGCACTTTTAAATTTAGTGCTTTACTCTGTAATATAGACAAGAGGAAATTGGTTTGCAATGCTAGCACTATATCATGTATTCATTGCAGTATGAAATAAATATTGGCTGCAGTTTCCTTTGAGGCTTTTACTCTCTCCTGTATAATTTTATGTTAGGGGTTAGTAGCATATTGCAATTGAATAATATAAATCTTAGTCAGTACTGCTAGTTATGTCATTTAAAGTTTTCATTAATGTTAAAATATATAAAAATTCTTCAGCACTTACCTGTCATAAGCACATACAATAAAGTGTTTACCAGGTATTACAGCAAAATGCTCACACACATACAGATAACATCCAGACAGGACTTCAACCTAAACAGCCTAAACATCAATTAACAAATAGACGTTGCATTCATACATTTCTAGATAAGGACAAGACTGCTTTAATGAACATAGTCTGACTAATGACATTATTATCGTTGTTAACAAAATCAGTTGCATTTACTGTAATTTAGAAAGACAAAAAACCCCCCAGCACATTAATAGTTCTGTATCCAAGGATGAGGAGAACAAAAAGTAAACACAGATGATTGCAATAAGAAATAGAAAACCTACCCCTTTGCTATTTTTAGTCTTACTGCTTTTGTAATATTTTTGGTTTTGGCTAAATGTTAGTACAATTATAATATTTATTGCAGCAAAAAATGCTTAAAAATCTTTTAGTAAAGGAGCAGTTCTCGCTAAAGCACATTTTTCTCACTTATAGCTTATAAACTGATAAATCAAATGATGTATGCAATTCTCACCAAGAACATACAGTAAATGTATAAAATGCAGTAGTTGTTTGGCAGAGGAAGCATTTTTAGAGTTCTTGACACACAGTTGTTTCCTTAAAGGGTATCTCCACAAATAAAATAAACTTTTTACCATTTATAGTCTACCCCATCCCACCCCCAACCGCCCCAACCGCCAAGTTAGTTTTGCAAAAAAATCCCCACAACGTTACTAACCTTCGATCCCCCGGTACTCTGTTCCCAGCTCTCTGCTAACCAGAAACAGCAGAGAGGGGTGGGACCAGCAGTTGCGTCTGTGAATGGCTAGCCGACAGCCAATCAGAGATGCGGCTGCTGGCTATTCAGAGCACCGGAGGAAACAAAGGTCTGTAAGTAACTTTCTGTAGCTTTTCTTCCAAAACTAACTCGTCACTTGGGGATTGGATTGGGTAGACTACACATGGTAAAAAGGGATATGCTGCTAGGGCGATGCAGCAGACAGAAGAGATCTGGGGGGAGTGAAGGAGGGATGGGGGAGGCTTCCCTGCTCATGTCACAGTCCTTACTGAGGTCAAGTCACTTTTTTGGGCTTTAAACAAGCACTGCAGGAGAACCATAAGGAGCAGAGATGTAAGGTAAGGATTTTTAACACTACACAGTGGGGCCAGTATGTGATTCCATTTTAGTTTTTGGGGTGGACATACCCTTTTATTAGGAAACACTTCAATAGTTATACAATAAGTTAATTACAAATTAATAAGCTACAGATTACAGTCTGGATACTGGTTTAAGATAGGATTATCCTATTAGAATTAGTTACTTTGTTCACCTGCCATGTTTCAACAAAGAAATAAAAATTGTACTTGCAACCCCAGTACTCCTTGATGTCAGTATTCTGTGGTGCAGGTAATAAAATTAAGACAATACACCAACTTTGGAACTTACAATATAATATTTTGGTTGGAATTTCTCCACCTATTTGACGAATAGTAGAGTAATCCCCCCTGAAATACTATATTGCAAGTTCATTATATATAGGCTAAAAGCTCTTTAGCACCAAGCAAGTATGGGTGTGTTAATTCAAGAATGTACCATAAAACAAATGACCTGGTGGATCATACCAATTGCACAGTGCTTAAGAGGTTAGTAATGCCTAAACGATAGGGACCTAGACATCCCAATAATAGACCCCTATTATGGGCACAAACCACTTGTGGGTCATAAAAAACACAAAAAATACCCACACCTCACAATTAGAGATGGACCCAGAACCGAACTCGAACCCGAGTTCGAGCAGAACTTTCTGAGTTTGGATGAACTCAAACTATTCGCACTAGTCCGCGTTCGAACTAGTTAGTTTTTCCAGACTCGCGGTTGTATTTTTGATAATTATCGTAAATTCGATAATTATCGCATTTACGGGCCGTTCGCTAACCCTAGAATGTATTGTTCTCTAACCCTTGAAAGTATCATTCGTTTTCGGTAACCCTCGAATGTATGGATCGGTTTCGCTAACCCTAGAATGTAGCCTTCGATTTTCGGTAACCCTCGAAAGTAATGTTCGTTTTCGGTAACCCTCGAATGTATGGATCATTTTCACTAACCCTAGAATGTATCATTCGCTAACTCTCAAAAGTATCGTTCAATTACGTTAATCCTTGAATTTATCGTTCTATTTTCGCTAACCCTTGAAAGTATTGTTTGCTAACCCTCGAATTGCCCGTAACTTGCGAATGTAGCTTGCACAAAACATGACAATTGCCTGCTCGTATTTTAGAAGTGTTTTAAAAGGTTTTGATGATAGTGACATGTTCCCCAGACCATTTCCCAGGTGCCACAGCCATTTACAGTAAGTAACCATTGTTAGTTTAGCTGTAAATCACCCAGACTTTTCGAACTATCACTCCCCTATTGACTTTAATGGGTCTGAATTTCGAACTTTTACTGAAGTTCGAAGTTCGGCCATCTCTACTCACAATATGACAGTCTGATAAATATGCAAATATACATAAGTGCTTGGTTAAAGCACTTGTTGATTTTATTAAAGCATTTGGTTGATTTGAAGTTTAGTTTGGCATATCTGACAATGTTTAAATTTTATGGGCATCTGTTGTACATAGAGATGGCCAAACTTAATCTAAAAGGCTGGAACATGTTCGAATATTGAGGACTTTCAAAAAATTTACTTTACTCTCACGTGCGCAACTTTCGAGCTCTTGTGTTTGAACATTCGATAATTATCCCATGAACGACTCGCAGATTCGATAATTCGATATTTACTCGCGTATAGGTATAATAGACATTTTTACTTGCGGATTCGACAATTCGATATTTACTCACGTATAGGTATAATAGACATTTTTACTCGCAGATTCGATAATTCGATATTTACACGCAAATTGGTATAATAGACATTTTACTTGCATATTCGTGTGTCGAACGTTCGAACATTCAATAATTATCGAAAGTCCGAGAAATCCAGGTCCGGGATAGTTTGAGAAGTCCGAGTTCAAACTCAAATAGTTTGGCTTGAACTCGGGTTCGGGTTTGAAGTCTAGTCCATCTCTAGTTGTACAAAGCTCTCTTTAGGTCATAATGCAGATTTAAATTGGAAAATCTGGATTTTTCCTGGGCCATTTTAGAAAATTGTTTTGTTGATTTGATGATTTAGATTTATATGCTTTAGGTAATTTTTGTGTTAAAAGACGAAGGCCATTTTTCAAATGAAACTGTGTCCAATTCCACAGACCAGCCAGCAGAATAAACCCCAGAATGTCAGGAGTTAAGTACACCGATGAATGGCTATTGTCTTGGTAACCTACCCCACAACACAGACAAGAATGCAACTGATTATTATCAAAAGTTCCAAATGTACAATGGCACACCACTGTTGGCACATTAGCCAGACAAGTTGGTTGGTGCAGTCCTCTCAGTCCCCTACTTCCAGGGCTTCAATATCCAAGCAAGACAAAGAGTAGAGGAGCACACTACTTCAGTGAATATTTCTTTATTTGTGCAAAAACAACAGCATACAACGTTTCGGGACTTCCTCGGATACCTGAGGAAGGGGTCTAGAGTCCCGAAACGTTGTATGCTGTTGTTTTTGCACAAATAAAGAAATATTCACTGAAGTAGTGTGCTCCTCTACTCTTTGTCTTGCTTGGAAACTGATTATTATCACATACAGGGAACATCCAGTTCTTGTTTGGTAATCCTGCAGCTGCTTTAATGTTGTATGTCTCATGGTGTCTTCCCTGAATAGTTTTCTCATTAACCTTGGGTAATCTTCACATATGTGTGGGTTTCTGAGCCCTAGCAGGGCCATAATCAACAGGGCTGTCAGCAGACTGAACATGAAGAGTAGGTTAGTGTAGGTACATTTTGGCACCAGACCTGTCTGTACTGGTGGAATTCTTTTTTGGCTGTAACATTTTAAAAGTTTTGATGTGTTTGTGTGTAAATTCGATTTCCTGATCAGGATTTGCTATGAAGCTTTTTTAACAGTTGCTACAGAACTTCTTGGGGCATGGATTTTAGAATAGTTTGTGATTAACATAGATCATGGCTCTTTCTGTACATTCCAAGTAATATTTTTATACTAGACAGTTCTCACAACACAAAGGTTAACATACCATACTGATATTTTTCAGTATTGTGTGTAAATATGGTCTCTTAGACTGTACTCCCACAAGTGAAGAAACAGAATATCTTCTTTCTTCTAGATGCTAAACTCAGGCTTTAAATCAATAATTTCCATTCTATCTGTGGCAGGTTTTTGCTTTGTTTACACAGTACATGCTTTGCATTAAATGGATTGTGGCTTTATGTTTTTTTACTAGGTAAGTAAAGTCAGAGACTCCCTTACCTCTGGGGTGAGCTCTGAAACTCCTGTTTTTCAACATTTAAAAATGTTACATTCAAACAAGACAAAGTGGCATATTTATAAAAGTCTGACTTTTTCGCCAAAAAAATAACGCCGAACTTCGCAGCGAAAATAGCGCTGTTTGGGGCTTCGTTTCGCCTTATTTATAAAAAAAGCAAAAAAAAACACACTTCGCGTCTGAAAAAGGTGAACGGGCGCGATAAAGAGCAAAAAGTATCTCGCAGCGAAAACTTAACGCATCTAAGATGACTACATTGCGAAAAACCATTTGAAAAGCGAAAAGGCCACTATAACACAATCTAAACCCAAAAATGTCCACCTCACATTTACAAATAAGTAACCCATGTCTTATTTATCCAATCCATTTATAAATTCTAATTTGGAATACAATTAAATTTTCCACTGCACATTCGCCTTCCTCATGCGCGGTCGCTTTTCTAATGCGTGTTCGCCTTTCTAATGCACGTTCTCCTTTCTAATGCACGATCGATTTTCCAAGGCATATCCACCATTATAATGCACGTTCGCCTTTCTAATTCGAGTTCGCCTTTCTAATGCACATTCACCTTTCTAATGCAGAGTCGCCTTTCTAATGTGCATTTACTTTCTAATGCACATTCACCTTTCTAATGCGCAGTTGCCTTTCTAATGTGCGTTCGCTTTCTAATGCACATTCACCTTTCTACTGCGCAGTTGCCTTTCTAATGTGTGTTTGCTTTCTAATGCACATTCACCTTTCTAATGCGCAGTCGCCTTTCTAATGTGCATTCGCTTTCTAATACACATTCACTTTTCTAATGCGCAGTCGCCTTTCTAATGCGCGTTTGCTTTCTAATGCACAATCACCTTTCTAATGCGCAGTCGCATTTCTAATGTGCGTTCGCTTTCTAATACACATGCGCAGTCGCCTTTCTAATGTGCGTTCGCTTTCTAATACACATGCGCAGTCGCCTTTCTAATGTGCGTTTGCTTTCTAATGCACATTCACCTTTCTAATGCGCAGTCGCCTTTCTAATGTGCGTTCGCTTTCTAATACACATGCGCAGTCGCCTTTCTAATGCGCGTTTGCTTTCTAATGCACATTCACCTTTCTAATGAGCAGTCGCCTTTCTAATGTGTGTTTGCCTTCGTAATATGCGTTCGTATTAACGCGCTTTCATCAGCTCATTAGGCAAAAGAGTTTTCTTACCAATTTTTTTTTCTCTTCATTCTTCCAATCCAATGTGGTTTTATTTCAAATATAGTATCAATTACATTGAACAGCTTACTAGCCAGTAACTATGATTGTGTGTCTTTTTTTCACTTCTTGTGCTCCAAATTGCACTAAATAAAAAAGCATCAACAATGAACTAGGATTGAATGGAAACACTATTTAAACCAGCTTATCATTGTGAGTAGAGAACAAACATATCTGAGGAGGAGGTGTTATTTTAGGGGCACTTTCCAAAGCTTGCAGCAGCTGCAGTGCTCTATGTGGAGGCTGCAGAGAGGCTACATGGAGGACAGGACAGGGAACATGTGTCAGGATCAGACAGCCTCATTTTTTAAAAGGAGATTTAGGGCCATATTTCTAAAAGAGCGAAAAGTAGCGAAATGTTTTTGCATTCGCTTTTCGCATGGGTTTTCGCCAAAAAGACATTTAATGCTATTTATAAAGGTAGCGTTAACGAATGGCGAAACCGTTTCCGCGAGCTATCGCTAAACCCTTTTCGCCTTACTTCGCAATGGTAATTTTAGCGAAAAGGGAGCGAAAAGGCATAACTCGATTTATAAAAGAGCGAAAGGTGGTTTTTGCGTTAAAAAGAGCGAAAGATTAGCGCGACCCTGAAGGTGGTGAAAAGTCATTGTTTGAGCGAAAAGGCATTCTAATGGGTAATATGCCTTGAAAAAGCGAACGCGCATTAGAAGGGCGATCGCGCATTAGAATGTAATATGCCTTGGAAAAGCGACATTAGAAAGGCGAACGCACATTATAATGGAATATGCCTTGGAAAAGCGAACGCACATTAGAAAGGTGAACGCACATTAGAAAGGCGAACGCACATTATAATGGAATATGCCTTGGAAAAGCGAACGCACATTAGAAAGGCGAACGCACATTAGAAAGGCGAACGCACATTTTAATGGAATATGCCTTGGAAAAGCGAATGCACATTAGAAAGGCGAATGTGCAGTGCAAAAGAAAATTGTATTCCAATTGAGAAATTCTAAGAAGATTGAATAAATAAGACATGGCTGACTTCTTGGTAAATGTGAGGTGGCCATTTTGAACTTGACATCATTTTCTAGTGGGCTTTTCTGGTTTCGAGTGGTTTCCGCAATGCAGTCTTCTTAGATGCGTTAAGTTTTCGCTGCAATACTTTTCGCTCTTTATCGCGCCCGTTCGCCTTTTAAGCTTTTTTTCGCTGCGATGTGCTGCGCTAATTATTTGGCGAAAAAGACAATCCTTTATAAATATGCCCCTTAGTCATCTGTACGAGCTGTCTGATGACGAGGTTGTTCGTCACTTTACACTAAATTGCCCAGCCATACTGGAGCTTTATAGCAAAATGGGCGATTTGATTGAGCCCAGGATGAGGCAGATCTTACAGTTTCATGGATCCAGAAAAGAACAAGGACCACCTAGTTGTCCACCTTCCTAAGGCACAAATACAAATGCATGAGCATGTGTTGCATGCGAAAATAAAAGCGCGAAAACGCCAGTTTGTTATGGTGCCAAAGCGGCACGCCCCCTTCTTTTGGCGCCAAACTGGCGTCCACAAAGGCGAAATGCAAAAGGCAAAAATAGGACTATCTGACGTTGAAGATGCGGAAAATAGGAGTGTCATTAAATAGATAGCAATGCTGTATTGTTCCAAACAATGTAAAAATATTCCTTTATACACATTGAGACAATATTGTGCATCAAATTTTAATTCACAGCATAGGGTCTTTTATTCGCTTTTCTAATTTCGTGTTTCGCTTTATTTTGTTGCTTTTTCGCTTTTTGGGTTTCCGGTTTATTTGAATGAATCCCATACCCTGCGTCTTCTATTTTGAAACACAAACAAATCTGTGTAAGTCATTTTTATACACATTACCTTGAAATTGTAGGAAAAGAACCACTTACCCACAAGCCAGCCCTCTGGCATCCGTCCGCTGGTAAACTTGCGGTAAAGAGCTGACTGGCGCAAAATATGGGAGTCATGGCAACTTCCAGGAAACGCACTGTTTATACTCATAATGCGCAGGTGGGAATCACACACCACCTGAACATTAAGAGAATGGAAGTGTTTTCTATTAAGATACACTTCCATTCTCTGTTTAGGTGGTGCGAGTGAAATATGCATACAATCAACGGCTCCTAGGCACTTAGGAAAACCCCCTTGCAGAAAAAAATCTGTTTTGATGTTTTGCCACTCTGACTCACTGGATGGAAACCGGATGTAATCAGTAGACAAGGGCAAAATAGCATTTAGCACCTTGGGCAGGATCCTGGAAAAAGAAGGCAGACTCATGCCAAGGAGTTGTGACGTCACAGCCTGGAATGTGGCATTGCCCAAAAAATAAAGGACAGACAAAAATGTTGTCATCCCAGTCAATGACACATTCCGCTTTGTTGATGGCTCCCAAAAATCGCCCAGTGTGCCGTACAACTCCTGTATGGCTGGGCGATTTAGGCAAAAGTGACGCACAACCTCCTCATCAGACAGCTCGTCCAGAAGACAAAATCTCCTTAGAAAAAAACAAGGCTGCCTGATCTCAACTGACACATTTCCCCTCTCCTGCTCTCCACGCTTCTCATGTTCAGCCTGCAAAAGTAAAACAGCAGCTGCTTATGCTGAAACAGTTTGGACATAGCCAAACAAAAGTAGCTCCTCCACACTCATTTTCTCTAGCCACAATGATCAGCTTAAAATGCTTGTTTAAATAGTGTTTGGTAGCCAACAAAATTTATTGTTCCTGTTTTTTTCATAATGTGAAATTTGTAGCAAAAGAAGTGAAAACCACCACATCCAATCATTGTTACCGGCTATCCAACTGTTCAACGTTCTTGGCACTATATTTAAATTTTTCTAAAAAGCGAACGCGTATTCAAAAGGCGAACGCGCATTCCAAAGGCTATTAGCAAGATGAAAGCGCATTCAAAAGGCAAACGCGTATTCAAAAGGCAAACGTGTATTTAAAAAGCGAACACGTATTCCAAAGGCGATTAGCAAGATAAAAGCGCATTCAAAAGGCAAACGCGTATTCAAAAGGCGAACGCGGATTCAAAAGGTGAACGCGGATTCAAAAGGCGATCCCCGATTAGCAAGATGAAAGCACATTCAAAAGGCGATCGCGCACTAGCAAGACGAACAGACAGAATGAGTTGTTTAAAGGGTGAAGCCACACCAGCATGTGTTTTTCGCGTTTTCGTCTGCATTTTGTGTTCGCGATTGCGCCCACGATTTTTGCTAAAGTGGAAATTGCGGGAACGCAAAACTTGCTGCAATTTTAGATTGCACGTCCGTTTGTGTTTTGCTAATGCATGGGTTTACCATTTTTGGTGCATTAACGCATGCGCTTCCATAACGCAAGACGGCAAAAACGCATGCGCATAGCCAAAATGCACAACAGTGGCAGGCAATAGCGCTTGCAATTTTGCTGAGGCCACACTGCAACGCACAGGAATCGCACACCAAATCGCGAGCGCTATTGCACACAATTGCGCATGCGATCCTTGTGCGTTTGGCATTTGCGTGTGCGATTTCACCTTTTTTGGCTATGGAAATGCATGCATTAACGCACCAAAAATGGTGAACACATGCATTAACCAAAAGGGAAAAATGAAAAATCTATATCTCTCATAGATGTGTTCAAAAAACATGTAAGACAATTTGTATGAATGGCTTTTAAGTTTTTTATGCATTAAAAATCATGAACAAATCCAAAATCCCAACAGACATACTAAAAACATGCCTTTTCGCTAAAAACAATCCTTTTTGCCACCTTCAGGGTCGCGCTAATATTCCGCTCCATTTAAAGCGAAAACACACTTTTCGCTTTTTATAAATCGCGTTATGCCTTTTCGCTAAAATTACTATTGCAGTGTATGGCGAAGTAAGGCGAAAAGGGTTTTAGCGATAGGTTGCGGAAAACCATGCGAAAAGCGAATGCGAAAAGCGAATGCGAAAAGTTTTCGCGACTTTTCCCTCTTTTATAAATATGCCCCAAAGTGTGTATCAAACATCCTTACTTTCTCTTATATAATATTGTTGAATTATAACCTGCCCTTCTCTATAGATAAATTCTAGCAAACCGTTTTCAAAAAAAGTAATTTTTTTAATCTTAGCCACCATGTCACACAGAGCACACTCGGAAAGAAACAACAAGCCAAGGCTTTTGGGGGATGTATGTAAATAACATGTGGGTACTAGGGGTCACCTCCCATAATCCATCTCTTTTCCTGGGAGTTTAAATGTATGCTTTACACTTTGAACATGCTCTCTACTGCACAGCAGCAAGCTGCAGGGTGTCCTGTATCTAGAAGCAAATCTAGAAGCAACAGCCAATCATGTTACAGCATAGAGATACTGCCTCTCTCAAACACATAACATACTGAAACACACACAAATGCATTCATTTGCATTTCATACAAAAAAATACTGGCAGAAAGAAAATTTAAATTTTATTAGAAAACTGTAACCTGATGGATTTTGTCTTTTTAGATTTCAGATATTTAAAAACTTTATCTTTTGCGTGGTACATAATGAAATAGAAAAAAGGGGGCAGAAAAATCAGCTGACTAGTATTGCTCCTGGTAGTTTGCCTGCTGGAGGAAATGTATACTTTTGAAGTCATTTCAGGTACTTCCATATTGTGTGGGAACATCTATATATAGAAAATGCTTTGTGAACAGAGACAGTGAATACTGAGGTCAGGGGCATGGCAATAGGTGCACATGTTCACAAGGCTGTTTGAAGGCTACAAGTGCTGTGAGTTGTACTGTCAACAGCACAGTGGCCTTCTTCATTACAGAATCCACTTCAAAAGGTATCCATTTGAACTTCAGTGCAGGTGATTTCCCTTCATTGCTTGCATACACATCTAATTCTTTTACCCAATTAATTTATAATTGTATGTGGTGCTGGAGTCTTTTGTGTAATGTATAAATTTCCAGTCCTCCATTGCACTGCACCTGAAAGTATTTTTGAACAAAGGTTTGAGCAGCATATCCTTATATTTGTGTTTATATATACATGGATGAATAAGTCCAGTGCATTCACAGGTCTTGTTTAGTGCAAAACATTTTATTTAAACATTGTCTATATGCAACGTTTCGGTACCTTCCTAGGTCCCTTTCTCAAGCCAAATAAATATATATATATATATAAGTGAGGTGTGCCTTTACATATTAGGAAAGAGATCCCTCTAAGTGAAACTTAACTACTGTATGGGGATTTAGGAACCACACAAAGATGAATGACTTACCTTGCCACGATCTCGCAATGCAATAACAGACATACTCACATATTGCAAAGGTAAGATATTTCCCTTTGCGGTATTAAAAGTTTCCATACATCCATAAATGTGTAAACTGCTAAGGCAGGACTTCTAATTTCAGGGCACTATATACTATTATAGTGTCTGTGATAGTGCATATTGAAAAAATTTATTTCACAAAAAACGAATATGGAGATTGAAATAAAAGTTCTTATCATTAAAAATGGTGCTAATTTTGCCCCAACCAATCAGCTGTTACTTACCATTTAACATCTCATTGGTTGGGGCTAAATTTTACATCTCCCTGATAGTCTACCACATCGATGTAACCCCATATTTTGAAGGTCCTTTTTCTTGAGGAAAAAAAAAGTTTCTCCAAACTTGGTAATTGCTTCTTCTTTTTTTTTTTTTAGTGCTTTCCCTAATTATTTGTATTGGAAAACCTGCCATGAGGAATAGTAATGTACTGACACCTTTTAGTGAGAAATAGAAACTATTGCAAGGCTAGAAATGCCCTAAGCCCCAACCTCAGGCTTTGTGTTTTTTTGAGGCTTAACTAAATGCCAAGAACTATTTCTGCAAATTTAAAATATGAAAGGTAAATTTTGATAAGTAAAATAGTGGGGAAAGTTTTCAAAGCTGGCTATCACGATTTATAAAAAGTACATTTCTGGCAGAAACTATGGCAATAACAATCCTTTATAAATATACAGGGAGATTCGATAAAAGTTCTTATCTTTAAAAATTGTTCTAATTTTGCCCCAGCCAATCAGATGTTAGCTGTCAATCATTAAATAAGATCTGATTGGTTGGAGCTAAATTAGCACCATTTTTAACGATGAAAAGCTTTTATTGAATCTCCCTGAATAGTATTCTGTTGTTTTTGTTTTTCAGCTTGTTATTCAAAATGTACCTATATCAGTGTCATTTTAGGGATGAGAATGTGGTTAAATATTAGAGAGGATAAATATCTGTAAATGCTTATGATATACATAATTTGAGGATTACCAACAAAACAGTCCCTTCTAAAGAGATATTTTAGATAACATGTAACATTTTTAAAAATTTTCAGTAAACAGGGTTCCCACCCTCCTATGTATCTAAAAAACAATATAAATAATAACCTAATAAATATAATCTCAATACTAAAAATAAGATGTGGGCTCTACTTAGTAATCAACTCAAAAATAAATGCATAAACATATCTGTTGTATTCAATTAGATCAACTGGACTTGAAATGTAGTTCTTGAAGACGTTTCGCTAGTCATCCGACTGGCTTTCTCAATTCAGAATGACTTGTACAAGAATCTGTGGCAAATATGTACCCTGGAAAATCCCAATTAGCATATCACAGCCAGGTGTTAAGGGTGTGATTGGATAGTGGCTAAGAGGTGTTATAGGAACGCCCAGAGTAAGGTGTTAAAACAGCATTGTACATGGCAGACAGTTGGTGTCGAACCCCCCCACCTCTATTTAGGCTTGGTTTCTTTATTTTCACATAAATGGCCTCCTTAACACCTCTCTTGAACCAGTCACGTTCCTTCGCCAATATGTTTACATTACAATCTTCAAAGGTATGTCCTTTATCCTTAAGATGCAGGTACACGGCTGAGTCCTGACCCGAGGAATTGGCTCTTCTGAGCTGGGCCATACGTTGATGCAGTTGCTGTTTGGTCTCCCCCACATACAAATCAGAGCATTCTTCACTGCACTGCACTGCATATATGATGTCGCTTTTCTTGTGTTTTGGTATTGGGTCTTTCGGATGTACCAATTGCTGCCTCAGTGTGTTGTTCGGTTTAAAGCAGACAGGGATACGATGTTTTTTGAAAATTCTTCTTAATTTCTCGGAGACTCCTGCTACATATGGGATGACCATGTTCTTCCTCCTGTCTTGCTTTAAACCGAACAACACACTGAGGCAGCAATTGGTACATCCGAAAGACCCAATACCAAAACACAAGAAAAGCGACATCATATATGCAGTGCAGTGCAGTGAAGAATGCTCTGATTTGTATGTGGGGGAGACCAAACAGCAACTGCATCAACGTATGGCCCTGCACAGAAGAGCCAATTCCTCTGGTCAGGACTCAGCCGTGTACCTGCATCTTAAGGATAAAGGACATACCTTTGAAGATTGTAATGTAAACATATTGGCGAAGGAACGTGACTGGTTCAAGAGAGGTGTTAAGGAGGCCATTTATGTGAAAATAAAGAAACCAAGCCTAAATAGAGGTGGGGGGGTTCGACACCAACTGTCTGCCATGTACAATGCTGTTTTAACACCTTACTCTGGGCGTTCCTATAACACCTCTTAGCCACTATCCAATCACACCCTTAACACCTGGCTGTGATATGCTAATTGGGATTTTCCAGGGTACATATTTGCCACAGGTTCTTGTACAAGTCATTCTGAATTGAGAAAGCCAGTCGGATGACTAGCGAAACGTCTTCAAGAACTACATTTCAAGTCCAGTTGATCTAATTGAATACAACAGATATACCATGACCTGGATGAATGAGAACCTTCACAAGCAAATGCATAAACAGTTTTACTTAATGCAAATGGTTCAGGTGCAAAAGCCCCAAACCCTTCGCTCAATATCTGATCCAATTCCAAAAAGAAGGCTAAACTTAGTGTTTGTGATTAGAGATGGCCAAAACTACATAGTTTTGTTCCATTTTCGGATTTCCGGATCTTGGGAAAATCCTGATGATCTGAAAACAGATCATTTTCGAATATACCGGGCTATTTTCGATAATTTTCAAAAATATCTTCGAACATTCGAAAATACGATCGGAGATCACTTTTGAGTTTCTGTATTTTCGAAGTTTTTTGAACGTTCAAAGATATTTTCGAAAATAGCCCCAAACATGAAACTTGCATAGGGAAGACAAATAGCATTACCAGTTATGCGGTTAATTAGCATAGCAGTGCAATGCAAACCGCAAATACATAGAATAATTACTGTGCTTGTCTCCTGTGCATTTCCTTTTTGATCCAGATGTAGTGTGAACATAGCCATTAGATTCAAGTGAATTAACACATTCTAGATTTTAGTTTTAATTGCATTTCTTTACTTTTTGGAAATGGGGTTTGTAGGAAAGCATACTTCTACCTTCCTGGGTGGTCTCTACAACAAGTATTGAGCTCATGTTATGGTTTACAGCTCACCAATTATTCTTCTGTATGTCAAGGAACTATATGACTATGTCTTAAATGCAAAGTTGAGCTATTAGCCAAAGCATGAGCCCTTGACAAAGACCACCCAGGGAGGTAGAAGTGGACTTACCTTCCTCCATGCGAATTGTACTTCATTATATATATATAAAAAAAATTTAACTATAGTTGCTCTTTGGATGGTTGGAGGGTATTTGAAAAAGTTAAATCCTGATTGAAAAGGGCTCAACAGATTTTAGGAAACAGATTATTATTAATGCAAAGGATATTTAGCAAACAGATCATTAGTAATACAATAGGTTTAGAGGTTAGTGGCAAAAAATAAACTGAATATTATTTAGAGACACATAGGTGGTTTTATTTCTATGGCAACCTGTAAGTATTCTTTCAGAGAGAATACCCTAATCTCCACTAGCTAAGTTATGACTACCCAGACACAGTTACCCCCAGGACTTGATAACCTATTCACTTTGATGCTTAGAATACCCATAAAAGCGCAAAAGCAGACAGAACATACTAGAGCAAAGTAAAGAAAATAAACTGGAATCAGTCAGAAATGTAGCCAGGAGACACATTTATGTATCCCAGTCCTGACTTAATACCTTTTAATTATTAAAATCTTTTCAGATTTTAAAAGTTCTTTGTGAAGCATGGATTATGGAGTATGAGACCAAAAGAAATATAAGAGAAACGTTTCTGAGCTCAGTCAGAGCCACTGTAGTTAATCTCAAATATATACTACTATTTGAGAAGAGACTGAATGTGGTTGCACACTAATGCAAGCAGGTTTTGGTTAAAAAAAAAAAAAAAATTCACGTACTGTATAGAAATGTCCGAACTTCGCAAAATCCGGTCCGCTCGAGGATCCACGAATTATCGAGAAAATTCGAAAATCCGCGAGCGGACCCATTAAAATGAAAAAAAAAAATTCGAAAATACCAGAAAATACGTATTTTCACACATTTTCGAAAATACAGGAAATCCTCGTAATTTCGAAAATTTTCGAAAATACGAGAAATCCGTGGTTCGGAAGTTCAGAAGGCGGAAAATCCGGAAAAATCCGTCATTCGCGAACGTGATAAATCCGCGGCAGATCCGGGTTCGGATCCACGAACCGGCCATCCCTAGTACTGTAACTGTTTCTTATTTATTTGGACTGTATAGATTGCAGTTTTCAATAAAAGTTGAAGTAAGTTTGGACAAGATTTATCTTTTTTTAATTATAAGGAAACCTGTACAAGTTTATAATGTTTTTATATCCATTGTAAATATCTTTAGCAATGTTACATATTGCAAACCTTTTGTACCTTCTCATATTGTCAAATAGGAAGTATAAGAAGGAATATCCCAGTAGGCATGCAAACCAGTGCACTAACAATTCAGCCTGATTTCCTTTTCTCAGTATTATAATAAATCACATATATATAGGTGCATATGCCCCAGACCCCTTTGCAAATTTGATCCTCTCGTGCAGCTCTGTATACGCTTATTTAAACACAATGTAACTCACCCATCTAGCTGGCCCCAGACCCTTTGCTTCGTCTGTGGGTAAGAAAACCGGATCAGTCAGCATTAGGATATAAAAGGTTCATCTTTATTAGGTTATTATCTCGGCAAATATTAAAACAGCCTTACACCTTTCGAGACGAACAGCTCTTACTCATAGGCATTTCAAAATCACATGATGCATTGTTTAAAAAGGCTGGACCCCGACCATAAATTCATAACTAAAGGAGGAGAAAATGAAACAAAACCAGGGAAAAACCTGGAAAAGGGGAAAAAAGAGAAGAGATAAGACAAAAAAGGAAGGGGAAGAAAAACCACAATGTAAATAGCGTAAAACATATTAAACAAAATAAAATGTATATTCATTATATACAAAGCACATTGACTGATCAAATCAAAGACATATATGTGCACCACACCTATAAAACATCATATAAACCTTAAAAATAGTACATTTACTATGAAGCATAAACTGCTAAATTACATTCCTTTAAAGTGAACACTGATATAATGTAGCCATAACTAGTTCAAAGTAACTGGCTGAAACTCAAAATACCATATGGATACAAAGATAGTATTAGGAAAAGGTAACAAATAGTTCATATTCACTTAACAGAGACCACCTCACTACACAAAGATAAGCTACTGCTATTTGTAAGGATACAAATTAGTATCTTTAGACCAACCCTTGTTCAATATAGCAAGGGTTGGTCTAAATATTGCCATAGGGCAACGTGTTTCTAAAGTAAATATCCATTTAACCTTTTCTTTTAAAAGGGAGGCCCCACAATCTCTCTTACTATTGTTTTAAGCCAGAAAATGTCTTGCAACTTAGGCATTGACTCTCTATGTCTCTCAGATGTTCTCTGATTCTGTTTTTGAGGGTGCATGTAGTACACCCTACATACGGTATCCTGCATAACTTAGTGCATGTAACTAAATATACTACAAATTTTGTGTTACAATTTATATAAGACTTGATGTAATATGTTTAACCTGTAGTCAAACTCATATAAGAGTCCCCTTTAGTAATATGTTTACAAGTCTTACAACTAGTAGCCCCACAAGGGAAACTTTGGTGTACTTTCGATTCTGATATTGTCATACATCTTTGATAATGCCATTACAACAGGCACAAATTTGTTGATGCAATAATTCATTTTAGCTTGACTAACAAATGGACTAAATATCACATGAAAGTACAAGTGTCCTTTGTATACGGTAATTCTACTGTATATTTCTGCATTGAATGGCTATGTAGCCAGGCATTTAGAGACCTGCCTTATGTATACATTTGGAAAATCTTGGGATTAGGTGTGCAGTAATCTGTCATTCTGGAGAGTTAAACAACTAGACTAGATGGCTAGATTATTTTTAATGCCAACAATTGACTATGTTAAAAATAATCTAGCAATGGAAAGCTACTATAAGACTAAACAAGTAGTTAAACTTGTGTTAACCAATGTTAAATAGGTTAGCAATACTTTAACTCAGTTTAGGAATGCTGCACATCTTGGTGCAAGAATATAAATAAGTATACGTATTTAAATAAAAATTAGAATAAAATATAATTTAAGGTGTTAATAGATCATTGATTTGGTTTTAAATCCCAAAGCTTAGTGCTTACAGCATTTTTTTATATACAGTATATATATAAATAATATGGAGCAGAGAGATCTTCAAAGATAAATGCATCCAATAGCCTTGCAGCAAATCAAATTATTTTGAGAGCCATTAGTGTTTTACCAACATAAATCTGTCGTATCCATCACACCAGATAATATGTCTATTGATTTTATTTATCAGATATAATTACATTTTATCCACAAGAGATACTAGCATGCTCTATAACCTTTATTATTGCTAATTATTATGTGTTACATTTATATAAATGTATAAAATAAGCCTGCACTGTAATATCTATTTAACAGAATAGAATGTTATGGTAAACTAGAAATGCACTTTATTATTGCAATGTCAAAGTGCTTTTGAATTATCACATAATTTGCATTATTTTCAACTTTAGTTACTTCTTTTCAGACTTGGTGTTCTTAGCCCCATTTTAAACGATAAGAACTTTTATTGAATCTCCCTGCATATATAACATGTATTACCCTGTATGTAATGTATGACTGTAATTGTAAAGCGCCACGGAAGATGTTGGCACTACATAAATCAATAAAAATAATAATAATAATAATAAGCCGAGGTATCTATTTTTACCTGAAAAATTAGGAAAACATGATTAACTCGAGTATAAGCCAAGGGTTGAAATTATGACCACTACTGCCTTCTGATCCTGTATTGTTCTGAGGGTTTAGTTGCCCTTTAAATAGACAGCAAAATTCCCATATAGTAGTCCCATACAGTAATAGCCAAATCCAGTATGGCTATTACTGTATGGGACTACTGTATGGGAATTCTGCTGTCCATTTAAAGAGCAACTAAAGCCTCAAGACAATACAGAATCAGAACACACAATATAAAAAATCGGGATGTTGTACTTCCATATTAAAGTGCAACTAGAGACCAAAAATATAATACATACAAAAAACAGAATTCTAGTGCACAAACAATTCTAATTGCATATTGGCTATCTCCATAAGGTTGCTACTACAAACAGTCTGCTAAACCCTAGATAAATAAAAGCAATTAGTTCAGTAAGTTGGCCAAATTATTTTAAGCCCAGTCACCACATCAAGGTTGCTTTCTTGAACTGGGTCCTAACCTACTGGTACTTGCCTATTTGGCTGCATGAGCTGACAGCTTCTCCTGTGTGGCCTGGATGCTTGAAGCTGACTCTCTAGTTTAAAGTACTTTGATTAAACAAGCACATGACTTAACTCTGGGTGGAGTACAAGCTCCAAGAAGGTTTGGTCAAATAAAATATTTATAAAATATTGGGCTGTCGTACATCCATATTAAAGAGCAACTAGAGACCAAAAATACAATAAATACAAAACATAGAATTCTAGTGCACAAACAATTCTAATTGTATATTAGCTATATTTCCATAAGGTTGCCAAACCCTGGATAAATAAAAGCAATTAGTTCAATAAGTTGGCCAAATTGACTATGTGAAGGTTGCTTTATTTAACTGAGTCCCAACCTACTGGTACTTACCTATTTGGCTGCAAGAACTGACAGCTTCTCCTGTGTGGACTGTATGCTTGAAGTTGACTCTCTAGTTTTGCATCCTATATCTCCATTTAATACTGGACAATGTGTATATTCTCTTGTTAGCAGCATAGCCAGACTGTTGATCTCAAATGCATCTATCTTAATAAAGTGTAGTTATTTGCATGAACAATACACAACCGATTGATGAGTCCGCATTATGTGCATGTAAAATAAAAATCCAAAGAGGGTACAACACCCACAATGGCATTCATAAACATAAATAGATCTATCCTACATAACACACAAAATCATATATTGAATTTAGTCTATTATGGATTGGAGTTTCCAATTTAAAGATCCAGAAGACTTCCTGTTGTAATACGGATGCCCATAAATCACCTTCTCTGCTGTACTTTTGGACTCTCTTGATTCCACGATTAAATATGACGCTTCCCCTCCATAAGTTTGATAATTAAAAAAAAAAAACTTGAATATGGCATCTGCCTCTAATTTGTGGGAAAACATCTAGATTTCCAATATTGAACTAAATTCAGAAGGTTTAAATCCAACAGTGTACCTTAAGCCTAGCTCTGGCAATATTTTGTGAAAGGAATTGTACTTTGGATAAAGATTTCATTTTAAAGGCATGTGATAGATTTTTGCAAAGGGTCTATGGCTTCTCACTATTGGGGAAAGCATTTTGGAGGGACTTTAAATGTAACAGTTCAGAAATTTGAAAGCTAAAACTAAACAAAGAGACAGAAATCTATAATCTTCTCTAAGGAATATGGTGAACAATATAATAATAAAGTAGATATCTGAAAAAATACTTAATTATTCTGTATAGGGATGAAAAACTCCAACTGTATAGGGATGAAAAATATCCATTTTAGAGAACAAAGGTTGAACATTTGTGCCACAGACAGCACTATGTTTGAGAAAAGTCCTTTCCCCTAGACTATTTTAAGTCAGAGAAAGAGGAATACGATGTCGTTGCAGGTTGTTACAGATGTGTTCTCAGTAAATGTATAATGTGCAGTGTTTTGGAACAGAGAAAAGAGTTTACCTTATCAAGAACAAGAATGACATTCCCAATAGAATAATTTATTAAGGGGGATAATTTATCTACTTAACCACTTGAAATGCTCAGTACAATATGTTATCTGTACAATAAGGAATTTAAAAGCTCTGATCCGGAAACATGTGTTGCATATCAAATACAAAGATATACGTGGTAAAGATTTTTAGGGATGTAATGTAGGGGAAGTCTTATATTTAATGGTGCAGGGAATTAAGAGTCCAAAAGCCCAGTAGAATAGATGATTACCGAAGTAAGCTTTCTGGATCTTTCAATTGGAAACTCAAAATTCGATATTTGATGTTGCGTGGTGGTGTTATGTGAGGTAGATCTATTTATTTATATGAAACCAGTGGATTTTTATTATACATGCACATAATGAAGACTCATCAATTGTCTGTGTATTGCTCATTCTAATATGGACACATTTTAAGAGGGAAGCATTTGAGACCTCCAGTCTGGCTATACTGCTAACCAGAGAATATATACATTGTTACAGTATATATTTTTTAGTAAAAAGCAAATTTGTCTAGTATTGAATGGAGATATAATTTGTATGTCCATCCCCTAAACAAAAATTTATATGTTGCAGGAAATGGCCAAAAAGGTGAGGTTTATATAACTAAAAGCTGTCCCCAAATGTACTTACCAGCCTTCTTTCCCTCGCTGCCTTCTGCTTGTCTTCCGTGCCTTTTACGTGCATGGAAGCAAGCAGAAATGTCTTAGCCAAACACAGGAGTGGATGACGGTCGAGCCCCTTCTGCAAGCAGGATGGCAGCAAGGGAACAAATGCTGGTAAGTACATTTAGGGACAGCTTTGAATTATATAAGATTTTTGTTTTGGGGGTGGACATACCCTTTAAACATATTTCTAAGACTGTGTTTAAATATAACTACATTTTTAGTTTCCTATACATGTATGCAATTTTAATGGGTTACTATGGGTGGGTAAAGGGTTAAACACCTAATTTGGTTTTTAACCACGTCAATTAATGGACACCTGATAGGAGGCAGGGTTTTTTTTATGCGTCAAGTGTTCATTATTTGTATTTTTAATTTAACTCAATAATAATTACTTATCAGGCAAATTCAATAAAAGTTCTTATTGTTAAAAATTTTGCTAATTTTGCTCCACCCAATCCGATGTTAGCTTTCAAATGTTAAATAAGATCTGATTGGTTGGGGCAAAATTAGCACTATTTTTAATGATAAAAGCTTTTGTTGAATCTCCCTGTATGTATTTTTACTGACATGACATCTGGGATTATCTTGTTGTTCTGGTGTTTTCATGCTGATTTTTGAATTTTCAAGCCTAGCGACAGGCCTGGGGCAGACCCACCTGGGCCAGTAAACAGAAATCACATGCAGTGAGAAATACTTATATTTCTTATATTAGAAATATATATAAATTTGTGTGGCTTGCATGAATATAACACACAAGAGATGTACATGCACCCGAGTCTCCCTTCATTACCCGATGACGGTGGATAGGACAACCAATGTGTGACTTTTGTACCTTGTGTTTTTCTAACTTTACATCCCTTAAATGCATGTTTTATTAGGTGCATGTATATCTATCTCACTTATTATTTATATACATTTGAGACACTTGGGGGCATATTTATAAAGCCTTGTTAAGTTTTCGAGGCCGTTTTCCCCGACTTTTCCCGCATAAATCGCGTTTAATGAGATTTATAAATGCCAGGAAATGGCCGCGAAAAGTTAATGAGGCGTTAATTCTTTGCGCCGATACTTACCTGTTACCTCTGCTTCTATTTATAAAGCACCGGTAACTGTTTCTCATTGCTAGTATCGGACGTTTTGCTTCGCCACCTTGAAGGTGGCGAAAGCAGCCGATACTAGCCGCCCTGCGGTGGAGATGGGCAGACAACCCACGGCGGGTGGTCGCACCCGTCCAGGGAGCCACTGTCTTCTTGTACAGTTCAAGAAGACAGTGGCTACCTCTTCTAGAATGGTAGAGTGTGGGGGGAATACTTCTCTTGAAATATCTAGTTAGTAATATATCTATAATATAAAATATATAATATCTGTAATATATATATATAAAATGGTAACTATCAGTGACCTTTTTAGGGGGGTGGTGGAAATGTACTTAACTTTAACACATTTTGCCTTATAAAGACTTTATGCTGATGACAACATTCTTATTACAGGGATGAATTCTTTTTCTGTTAAAAATCTAAATGGTCTCTTGGTCCTGCTATTTTTCTGAATGAAGTATATATACTTTAGTCATATATTGCATGCAGAGAATGTAAACTACCTACATTTTCCTGGCTATAATTATTTTAGCTGTTGCCTATAGGGAAAGCCAAGAAGACTGTAAATGAAAGAATAGAAACAGAAAATCACCGTGAAGGAGCTTTTTATAAAGATGCTCTGATTGCCCTGGTGTCACACAGAGGCAATGAAACAGTGTGATATTATATCAGTTCCATTCCTGGAAAAAGGGTATTGTTGTTGGTAACACTATTTTTTGTGTTTATTACTTTTTAACACAGCATCATTTTGGACAAAGAGAAATAAAGATTCTCCAAAGCTTTACTGTGCACAAATAAATTGTCTCGCTATTTCTTGCTTAAATGGTAATGCCTCCCAGTTAATAGAATGAAGATTGATACATTAAAAAAAAACTGCTGGCAATTAATTGGGTTTTCTGTTAATTTCAATGCTTGCGTGTAACAAACCAATATATTTATTCAATATATAGAATCTTAGGAAATAAAGAATCAGAAACTCATATCTGGAAGACATTTGCTGCTGTTAAACCTTTTAATGTTAAAAAATAAAACTGTTTGCTTTACAGCTTCTGGTTTCTACTTGGGTATATTTCTATTATTTTCTTTCATTTGTAATGGATCGCTTTTAATTTCCCTTAGGTTAAGCATCATTTCTGAGCTACATTTTGGCATTTCGATGACAGCACATACCGGGCCACTCAAAACTTTATTGTATGTAATAAACCTAAGTTGAAAGCAAATACACAATTCTCACTTCCCCAATTTCAATAGAAATTTAGGCAACTGTATAATTTTGAATGGATGGTTCTAACTCCCAAACGGTTTAGAAATCTTTCATAGTGCTAAAACTTTAACAGTCTTCTTTAAAACATTAAGGATCATATTGCCATAGAACATTTCATTTAGATTCTAAGCAATAGTAAACAATTTGTTTTCATGTTTTCTCTTATACACAGGATTACCTTAACTGTGAATTTTCTCTGCTGAAGCAATTGGTTAAAGCTCAACTGGTAAGTAAGCATCTTAATGTTGATTGGGTTTTTATGCTGTGCTCTAATAACTATTTGTTTTTGTATGATTTATTTTCATTGTTTCTGATTATTAAAGAGCATGTCAACTCCCAAGTTAAAAAGAAAAACACATGCCTCTTTAAATAACCTTTAACAGGAAATTCTTCTGTAGCCTGCATCACCTCGGTAAAGTTGCTGCCTCCCCCTGCACTTTCAGGGAGATTCAGTATTGGTAAAATAAGTGTAAAACTATGATGGGGCCCCTATCTGTTCTTCATCCACAGTGGTTTTCTGTGAGGAGGCTAAATCTGTCATAGGAAAAATAAGAAGATGTGGCCCTCTTAGCTCCCAAGACCCCCTGCGGTTGCTCCCCCTGATTCCCTGGTAGTTATACCCCTGTGTTGGAGGAGAAGCAAATTTATGCTGAGGTGATGCAGGCTACAGAAAGTTTGGGGTTCAAAGGATTATTTAAAGACCCAAAGGGGTTTGTGTGTTTTGTTATTTTACTTTAGGGGTGTATAGATCCATTCAATTTGCATGTGTAGATTATAATTTGGGTTTTATCACCAAAAAGCCTATTACAGCTATAGATTAAATCAGCAAATCTGACAAAGGGAAATCGGAGGATGGAATGGATTTCCCAACAATTACATGAATCAAGGTCTTGCATATTCTATTAAATGTTAAGAAAACATTTCACCAGCTTCATTTTACAACTGATTGTTCTACTGTTTTCAGTTTGTCAGTCATCTGCCTGCAAAGTACTCTCTTTATTGCAGTAATCAAAGCCATGTATGAAGGAAGATTGCTTAAAGAAATGAAAAATGAATAGATGTAAAGTGGCACAATTTTTTTTTTTAAAAGACCATGCCTGAGAAAGAAGCAGAAACCTACACTGGTACTGAATGGAGCATTATAATATATGCAAGACATCGCACTTATTTTAAATAAGGATATTACAAAATAAAATGAAGTTCTATGAGCAAAACAGTTTAAGGGCAAAATTAGCACACTTTTACGTCACAGGAACAACTAGGAGATGAAATACTATTTCTATTTCTCAGATTTAGAAAGGTAAACAGTATATATATAAAACTACTCAAGCTTAAATAAATCTATATGAGCATAAGTGCAATGAAGCATAAAGGTATAGTTTTCCGAAAAACAATAAGAATAGGAGAATTCAATCATTTCTTGCTGCTAAATATTTTGTAGCCCTAACCCCCCTTATCTTAAATATTTACCCCCATATATGCCCACTAAAATGCAACTCTCTTGGTGTTTAAGTAGAGGGCAAGACCTGGTAGGTTACCTCTTTTATAGCACTCTTCATATTGTGCATATTATGAGCCAAATATAAGTAGCAGGTAGCACTGCAACTGGCATCTTTATTACACACAAAACATGTTTTGAGCCACAGAGGCCCATTCTCAAGTGTATTCTAAGTACATGACAAACCATTTTGAGAACTTAAAAAAGGAAATGGTGCAAAACATTCAACTCCACTCATTGACATTAACCTAATTCATGCTGGTTTAAAAAAACCCACCCCCAACCGCTATTTTCTTACTCCCAAAAATGCTTCTCTGCTTTACTTACAGCTCCTTGTTCCTTCGCCGTTCTGGGCCGGCTCCCCTGCCTGCCAGAACTACAAGAGGCAGCCAATCACAGCCGTGGCTACCATCAGTGAGAACGGCACTGGAACGAGGTGCTGTAAGTAAAGAAGGGAAGCGTTTTTGGAAGTAAGAATATAGCTGTTGGGGGTGGGGGGACATGCCCTGCAGTATGTCAAAAGCATTTTACGATGCAGGAGAAGAAGCCAGAGAGGGATCGGGAGGGAGGGAGGGCTCCACTGCGCATGCTAAAAGCAAGTCAGAGGGCACAGCAGAGACAGAGACCTTTTGGACAGGAAGGCAGCTCCTACCCTACAGTTTCCTGGACTTTGAAGATGCATTACAGAAGAACCACAAGGAGCAGGAATGTAAGGAAAGGATTTTATTTTTATTGTACAGTGGGGCTAGTAGTGGGTTAAAGTTTAGTTTGGGGGGTGGACATGCCCTTTATGTGTGAACAAGTTTGGAAAGAATAGGGATATTATACAATAACTAATACAATAGTTATTTTTAACATTTTTAACAAAACCTGTTGTGTATGTAATAAAGTTACCAGTGGCAGCCAATAAGAGTACCCCAAGTCTGTTGAGGACTGTACTGGTTTAGGGGAGCTGGCATGGGCAGTTGTAATTTGTGCAGTCTTTTATTAGGAAAGCTATTTTGGGGTTGGAGATAAAGCTATTTACATGTAACAAATTAAAAAAATGATGGTATAAAACAATACATAAACAGAATACCAAAATTTATATTATGTACCCCATTTTTCTTATTTCCTCACTTGGAATAAGTCTCCTCTGAACTGGAATCTGCACTGCAGTCTGAGATTTTGCAAAAATATGGAAACAAATGAATCTGCTCTGAAAGTTTATATAATTGTACAAAAACACAAAAGGGGTTGGGGTAAGGGTGGGTAGCACTGACACACTGAAGTTGTGTCAGATCAGATGCAGACCTTCCAACATTCAGATAGGTATACTATTGAGAAATGCTTCTATACAGTTCTATAAGTGTAAAATTTAAGGGGTAATGTTGAAGGGTATGCTGATGGAATAAAATTTGTAAGAGACTGTGGCAGGTTCAAAGGGCATGTCCACCTATAAAATAACAATTGACACATAGTTGCAGCCCCCCCCCCCCCCAAACTCCTATTAAGGTTTTTTTTACTTTCCCCAAAGATGCACCTGAACATACTTACAATACCCAGTCGCTCGCCACCTGGGTGCCACCTCCTGCTGCTGTTGCAAACTGTTTTCAAGCATGCAAAGCAGCAGTGAGGTGCTTCCTGGACTCAGGCACAGCAGTGGATGTAGTATACTTGGATTTTGCTAAAGCTTTTAATACTTTGGTGGTTAATGGAGCTACATCTATGTGGACTAAAGTTCTAAGTGGAGTGCTTCAGGGTTTTGTGCTGGGGCCACTTCTTTTTAATCTGTTTATAAATGGCAGCATTGAGAGCAAGGTCTCTGTGTTTGCTGATGACAGCAGAGAGGCAGATGAGATTCAATGAGGATAAATATAAGATAATGCATTTGGGGTTTAACAATCCTTATGCCACTTACACCATAAATAATTCTGTGTTAAGTCAAAGCAATAATTGAGGTTTTACCGTATTAGCCAAGAGAAGAGAAGTAGAGCTGTGATACCTTTTATTGGCTAACTAAATTAAAAAATTCAGCAAGCTTTCGGGAGTCCTAAGCCCCCTTCATCAGGCTGGATGTTTTGGAATGCCAAATACAAAAAGGACATCTTGGAAAAGGAAGCAGTTCAGAGAAGGGCAACTAACATAAAAAGGGTATGTAGGGGCTTTACTATATAGGGAGATTAGACAAGTTAGGGCTGTTTACATTACAGAAGCAACGTTTGAGTGGGATATGTTATGGCAGGTTCATTGATCAGTTTCAAAAAAATGCAGGATGAGTTTCTGCAAAAAAGGAATGTTGCAAGTTACTGGTATTGATACATAAAGTAGAGTTGATCTAAGGAAATTTCTGATTGCCACTTGGAGTCAGAAAGGAATTTTTTTCCCCCTTCATAAATTTGGTGGGTTTTTTTTTTTGCATTCCTCTGGATCAACAGTTAGGCAGGAAATGAGGATATTGCTAGATGGGTTGGACTGGATGGACGTATGTCATTATTCAACCTCAAATACTATACTATACTATCATATGATCACGTTATACAAATATATTAACAGGCCATACGATAAACTCTATCAGAGGACACATGGACATCCTTTAAGATTGGAAGAAAAGAAGTTTCATCTTCAGCTGGACTAGATAGACGTATGTCTTTATTCAACCGTAATTACTATGTTACTATGTAGCTATCACCTATTGGATGTGATATCACCATCACGCCTTTAAATGACAATCACAACCAGGAAGCAGAGTGGTAAAGTGCAGCAGCGCGGCATGGGACCGGTTCTTGTAAGTATGTTCATGTGCATCTTTGGGGAAGGTAAGTAAAATGTAAGTGGGGCGTGGGGGGTGTGCTAAATCTTTGTGTCAATTTTCATTTTATTGGTGGACATGCCCTTTAATTTGGGAAAATTAAAAACAAAATATAGGTGACAGAGGTACAGTAGATTAAAAGCAAGCTTGTGACAGATTGAGCCTGGACACATATGAAAACTACATATTACAAGGCTACATAGCAGTTCATTAAAAACATGTTTTATGGCTACATTAATAGCAATGCAGCCTGCATTATGCCTCTAATGTAAATAAAAAACACTTTCATTGTATAGATTCTATTTGTGTTTGTGTCTTAAAAGGAGTTATCTGGGTTGTAAGATAATTTGGTCTAGTAGGGGCACCCTTAATAAATGTAATTAGCAGGGCTGCATGTTTCAAAAATGATGATGTAAATATATTAACATTTAGAATCACATGTGATTCCCAAAGTATTTGACTGAAAATATCCTTAATTTGCTAAAAAATGAGGGTAAAATATGAACAATTTTGTGTTCAGAAAAGTTCAGAGTTCCCTCTCAGTGTCCCACGGTCAGAGTCCTCCCTCAGTGTTCCGAGGCCAGAGTCTCCCCTCACTTTCCCAAGCCCAGAGTTTTTCCTCAGATTTCCAAGCCCAGAGTCAGCCCTCAGTGTCCCAAGCCCAGAGTCTGTCCTCAGTGTCCCAAGCTCAGAGTCCCCCCTCAGTGTCCCAAGCTCAGCGTCCCCCCTCAGTGTCCCAAGCCCAGAGCCCTATGCCCTGTACCTATTTAAAGGTGAATGTTGGTTGGTATGCATCTGCATATTTCAATCTGACACAACCTTCCAAATATAATTTTTAGTCTGTAATAAAACTGCTGCCTCCCTCCCCATTACTCCAATCAATCTGCAACAATATGCAAAAAATTACCCTCTCTCCTTCCATTCCTTTTTGTACAGATATACGTTTTTGTAATGTCTTTTGCTGACACTTTTGGAATGAGAGGATGTGATGCTCCTTCCCATATGAAGAAATAAGAGTGAAAGTTTAAATCTACTACTTATAAATGGCAGGAAAAAAAGGGAAACTAGGACTTAAAATGTAGGAGAGAGACATTAAGGTGAGAGGGGTATGGTGAGGGTTTACATGCCCTTTAAGACCTAAAGCCACAAGAGACAGTACTTGATCATTAGATGCATTTCCTGGCCTTCTCATCAGTAAATGCACAGATACATATAGGTATAGATATATCTGATGCCTTAATATGGTTTTTTATTCTGCCATTCATGCACAAAAAAACAATTGCAAAGACTATTTTTTTTGTGTGTGTTTGAAATGGTTCTGTATGCATGATATAAAAAAAACCAAAGGAGATTACAGAAAGAGGGATCTCAGTTAAACCACAGTTGTGTCTGAGAGGAGAGAGACTGGTCTGTAACAGGACTGGCTGACAGCCTGTGTCAGCCATAGTAATCAATGCAAAAAAGAGAAAAGATATCCCCCTATATGGCACAATATATTCTTCCAGCTAACTGCTGGGGTACTGTTAAAAGTTAACCTTTAATTATTGTACATTAAAATAACAAAATCAGTAATCTCCACTTGTATACTCTAGTAGGGTAAAAGCTTAGGTTGCGTGGGTGACTTAAGTATAGGTAAGTGGCATAGGGGGTAAAATCAAAGAGTTCTCTGTTAGAAAAAAGGTACAATAGATTAATAGGAACATAGAAAGCAAAGTGCGAACCAACCTTTGACAATTGATTGGGAATAACAGGAACACATAGAGAATAAGTTAAAAGGTTTTTTTCAATGTAAGATATGTAAGTTGAGAACTATTTTGATTTTAACCTCCCCGCATTCTACTTGGGTTTGTATTATCCCTTTACACTCAAAATAACATTAACTGTCAATTTAGCACTGTAGTAAGAATACTTTTTTCATTCAGATTTTCTAGCAATCAGTTGTAAAGGTAAAGAATTCATTAGAAGGGCAAGAATATTGTGATGCAACACGTAATTGCAACACAGGTATTTAAAAAAACAACTATCTCTCTGCAGAGTCAACATGCACCCCATTCCCCTTCCAACTTAGTGGGTTTAGGAAGTGTCATAGATTCCAAAGTGCATCTATGAAAAGAATAAATAATGCTAAAACTATCAACCTGATAGTAACTGGTCGTTTAAGGGCACAGAAAAGCAAAATGACAATGATTATAACTTGGCCATTCATTGAAAAAGGTAATTTTGTTGGCCAAAATATATAGCTTCTGCTTTTTGCCACGTGATTGATCGCAGTATAATTCCTGGCTAAACAGACTCTCTTTACTACTCTTTGATTTCTCTTTCCAAATCCTTGTGTGGCTGAGGGTGCCAGACACATGTTTATCTATAGATCTACTGCCAAATGAAGATTTGTCTGGCCCACAGAGGTCCTTTTGAATAAGAAAGAAGCAGCTGTTAACTGTCTTATAATAAATAAAATAATAAAAAGTTGTGTTCTACTGCATATCAAGCAGCCAGCTTGATTTCAGCTTTCATTCAAAAGTATAGTAGATTTTTTATCCAAGGCAATTTTTACTCATTGGTTGAACATCCTAACCATGCTAATTTTAAAATGTAGTAATGTTGTATAAAAGAGAAAAAGGCTTCATATACTGTAGAATTTTTGTAGATCAACTTGTAGAAAGTCTGCCATGTACAATGCTGTTTTGACACCTTATCTTCGGCGAACCTATAACCACAATGCAATTATGCCTTGCATTCAGAAGGCCGTGATTGGGACTTCCAGGGTACATAATTGCCAACAGATTCTTGTACAAGTCATTCTGAATTGAGAAAGCCAGTCGGATGACTAGCAAAACGTCTTCAAGAACTAAACATTAAGTCCAGTTGCTCTAACTGAATACAACAGATATACCATGACCTGGATGAATGAGAACCTTCAAAAGCAACTTGTAGAAAGGCAAGTATTTATCCAACCAGTTATGTCAATTAATTGAAAAACTGTGTATCCACACAGAAACTGGGTTCCTGTTTTGCCAAACACCTCTATTTGTATATCCAATGTTAAAAATAAATAAAAAGTCCAATTCTATATATTGCTTGTATATTGCGACTATATGCTGCTTAAAAGTCTGCCCTTCTCTATGGGTGAATAAAATTAATTAAATTAATAAGTTGACCAACTTACATTAAGCCCAGCTACCACTCCAGGGATTGTTCTTTCTGATTTTTCATAAATGGCCCTTCATCTGAGATGATGAAGCTGCAAGCTGAGGTTTCCAAATGTTAAAAATTCTATTGGATCAGACTTATATATACCATCTGTATAAAAAGGATTAACTCTGCCCTATATTCCCTCCTACAGCTGTTATCTTACTGTATTCTAAAAAAAAAACTGCTCACCATAAGTAAGTTGTAAGTATGTTGTAGCAGCAACTGTTGCAATGACCAGCAAAACAGTACATGTAGTATTGTGATTTAATTGTTTTTCTGTATTAAATAAAAGTCCCACAAATTCACTGTTTTGGGGGCTTTTTTGGGGGGGATGCAGCGGTTGGGGTTGGACAGGGGGAGCTACCTTATATTAAAAGGATTTCCGGATGGTGGGAGGGAGGGGGAAAGGGCTCCCCATGTCAGAAACAACTAAGAGGACAGATCAGAGGCAGTAACCTTTTGGACAGGAAGACAGCTATTACCCTTCACTTTCCTGGATTTTGGACAAGCACTACAGGAGAATATGGAGCAGGGATGTAAGGTAAGGATTTTTTTTTAAATTCACAGTGGAGCCAGTGGAGGGTAACATTTTGGTTTGGGGGGTGAATATGCCCTATAATTTCTGAAAGAATTACTTCTTCCTGCAATTCTCTACTGTCTTGTTTTGCAATCTCCATGTTCAAAATAAGGAACAAAGGGGCATGTTTATAAAAAAATGTATTGATATTTTCCGATATTGCATCTTTAGCGATAGTTAAAGTTTTACCACCAAGATCGTAATTTTACGTAATTGTACTCCATTCTGGGTTCGTAAATCCTTGTTTGCTATTATATGGGAGAAATAGCAAATTACGCCTGCACTCGATTTTGAATTTTCATAAAACGTTTTTTGGATTTTCTAGTTTTCGAATGATCTATTCACAACATAAAAAAACATAAATTTATATTTAAAACACGTATTTTATTTTGATCAAATAAGATGGTGTGGATTTCATGGCAAGATAAAACTGACATTTTTGAAAACAAGAATCCTTTTTTTTCTGGAAATGTATTTACTTCCCTTAGTTTATTAAAGATATACAGGGAGATTCAATAAAAGTTCTTATCGTTTAAAATAGTGCTAATTTTGCCCCAACCAATCAGAACTTATTTAACATTTGAAATCTAACATCTGATTGGTTGGGGCAAAATTAGCACCATTTTAAACGATAAGAACTTTAATTGAATAGCCTTGATAATGTTATTCCCTATATGGATTACAATTGTATTACTCTTCTGTGCATAATGGAAAACTCCCTATCTATTTAGCTTCAAACAGAATATAAGTTTCAGGCTAATTCTGTTAGTTTAGAACTAAACAATGAAACATTCCTACATTCAACTAGTACTTTTTGATTTAATTGTGGACACCATTATAGATTAGAAACAAAATCAGATTAGCTAAACAGGGCCATATGCTGAATAAACAAACCATCTGGAAAAAGTGACTGGGAGATACACTAACTGTGTTTTATGTTTCTTTCTACATTTATGATTTATATATATAATTATAAACATATTACCTTTTTTACTGTTGAATAAATAAACACATAGGAATATTGGAGTAGAATAGTGTTAATATTTCCTATTGAGATAACATCAAGCAAACATGATTTATTTCCCTAGATATTCATCACAAAACCAATATTTTATTAGCTAAGCTATTGATGTGTTGACAATATTAATGCGGAATGGCACATCTAAACAAATCCACATATTTTATCTGCTCTCTTGATAGGTTAGCAAGCGAAGCTAACATTTTTTATAAATAGGATTTAATAAAATATTGGTGCATGCTGTACCAACTCAGGATAATAACATCCCTATGGCAGTGATGGTTCATAGTTGTCTTAAGTTGGCAGGGGGCAAGCACAACCAAGTCGCTCTTTTAACAATAGGCAAGCACACATGCACAATATGCCAATTATGTAGTTACATTTAAGATAAGAATAACAAATACTCTTTTGGATTATAGATGTTACTGCTAACAACATTATAATATCAACTATAAATAAAACAAATATGTTAAAGTTTAAGGGGTGGACATGGACTTTAAAGAAAACCACCCAAAACCAACATTAATATCAAATGAAAAATTGTATAAATCACCATCTAAAGCCCAAAACTGCAATTGTAAGAAATCTGACAGATGTAAGTCTAATCTGTGCTGTCTGGTCTTCTGCTCCCTCTCTACTTCCTGATTCTTCCAGTTAGCAGCTGCCAGTCATGTATGCAACAGATATCACAGCCACTGACTTAATGCCTTTTCCCTAGCTGTCTCCTCGGAAAAAAAGCTTGGAGAGCTTAAAGAAGAGACAAACTTTTGAGAGGCAGAGGGAAAGCATAATTTTGCAGAATTACAGGTTAGACCAATATCTGTCAGCTTTCTTATTACTGTAGTTTTTTAATTTAAGTGGTGAAAATGCCCTTTAAATATTTTTGTTATTTCATAAAGTGTTAATCAAGATTACTAATCTCTCACCTTTCTATGTGCTTTGGTTCCTGATATATCTGCAGAAAAGTTTATGCTTTTTATAATGAACTCATACCACTTTTTATGATGGGCACACATTATCAACAAATGCTTATTTATGAATGAAAATGGTAAGAAAAAATCTAAAAACACTACTTCTATCAGTAAATATAACTGTGATCTCACATTCTGTACCATCTACTTCACCAGGGATTCAGAATGTTTCACTGCAAGCAAATTTTGCACCTCATACTGAATAAGCCCCATAGGACTCAGACCAGAATTACATGCTTTCCCCTTTCTTTTCTATCAATAAGTTTACTCTTCATTACTATAAAATAATTAATCCTGAAATATAAAATCTTAGTGATACCTACAAAATGCACAATAAACAACTATGCCTCAAACATAGGCAGATTTATAATGCTAACATACATATACAACATTACCTAAAGGTATATTCAGAATTATTCAAGCATAAAAATGTGTGCTTGTAAATTTGCTTTCCACTTTATTAAGCTTAGTTTGATGTAGAAGTGCATAGATGAATAGGGTCATAAAACCTTTACAGAAAGTTAATAACTTGCCAACTAGAAGTTGAGTCATTTAATAATTGTTTATATAGAAATTGCAGCTGGTTTAACCATTATAAAATGGTTTAATTCTGCTAAGGCAGAATTGTAAACTCCATGCTACTGTACATGAATCTGTTTTATGTATTAATAAAAGTGGTTTATTTATTGAAGAGGTGTTTTGAAAATCATATAAATACCATTTGGCTTGCAGCCAAAGAGGATGTAAAACTACAAATTACTAGCTTATTGTTACACCTACTTATGACCTGTAGTATGTTTCCATATCTATCTTGCATAAATATTGTATAAAGGGCTGTAGCCAAGAACCTTTAAACCGTGAGGTGAGGTATTAAAATGTTTAGCTGTCTGAGAAAGTTCATATTAAGTGAGTAGCATTCAAGTTTTTTGATATCCAACCAAAATAGAGAATTTTCATGAAACTGACAAAAATCATTTTGGTGACATCAGTTCACTTATAGTACTTGGAAGCAGATCTGAAGTAGCTTAAAGTGAATGAAGTTTAAAGGCAGAGAAAAACTTCCACTGCAGTTGGTATTCTAGTCAATTCCTCCCCCAAGACATTTAGGTATGTAAAATGGTATAGTTGACCAAAAAAACGAATTATTGTTCAATAAAGTGGGAAAAGCTAATTAATAAAATAAGTTTAGATGAGTAGTCTAACTATTTGCTATATTATTCATTTTTTTATTGCAAACAAATATTATTTGTTCCAATCAATCTATTAATACTCCCTCTCTTCATTTTTTCCTTGGTCTTTTGTTGCTGGTGATGTCAGGTGGATTGGGCTAATACCAAATATACATTTCAATCTAAGGGAGGTTCTAACAGAAAAACAGAGGAGCTTGGAAAGAAGAGGAGGAGTAGTCCCCACAAACACATCAATTTAGCATTAGAATTTCCAAGGTACTAAAAGCATAGCAGTCCAGGTCCTTATTACACGAGGAATCAGCTGAACTTACTGTAGTTTATTAGATGTTAATTCTCCTCTATGATAATAAGAGTTCCAGGGATTATATATTTATGCAAGTAATATTGCATACATTAGATGTATTTATGTAAAATCATAGAAAGACACAATATTTCAGGGGCTTACAGCCATTAGAAGACCCCTTGTGGCTCTCACAAGAGCAGTTGTGGCCCTTAGAATCTGTTAACTGTTGCATAGATTTTCAGACAGTTTCCTTAATTAAAGGAAAACGTAACCAACAAACAAGGTCCAGCACACCATTTCAAGTAACCACAGTTTATGTTACAAACTACTGTACAGGTAAAATGCATCAAAATAATAAATCCCATGGAAACCAATAATCTCATATTTGCTACCCAATTTTACATGACATATGCTTCAGTTTCCTCATTTTGTTTAAGTGTGAAACTGTTTTTATGCCTTGTTGGCTAGATGTTGTTTCTCCTCCACAAACATTCTTTTAACTACCACAAGAGCATAGTATATAATTCCCAGTGTAATGGCTTTTCACTAAGTGTGCTTTTGAATTTTTAATACTTTGAATTGCATACTGTTGTCAGACCAATGACTATGTCACAGCAAATACACGTCTTCTCTTTAAGCTTTTATGTAAAACTGCAAACAGAATGTGCGGCATCCAGGGAATTATTAATGTCACAACAAAAAATATATATAAAAATAAGCTTAACACTGAAAATAAACCATCATAAAAATGGCATGAACGCTGCTTTTACCTAAAGTACTCACAGGTGACCAATGCTATAAATAGATGTGCGAAATAACACCAAAGGGTTATCATAATCAAATTTATTGTTGCTATAAAATGACTGTATTGTTACCTTTCATCGCTGTTCAATATACTTAAATAAAATGAAATTCACCTTGAAGTCTTGTTCTTGCTATCAGACCAGCACTTGCTTGTGGGCATTTTCAGCTTCATTTGCTTTCGTACTATTATTAATGTAGCACTGTCACTGTTAATTTCAATAGTAAATGAAAAAAAGAATATATTAATCATGCTAAATTTTGGTTTTGCATAAAAAAAAGAATCGAAACAGTCGCACAAGTCGCAGAGTTGTTTAATTCCAGGGGGTTTAGATTTTATTTTAAAATGCAACATTCCCATTTTTTAAAGCTTATATTTACTTTATGTTTATAAAATACTGTGTTATAAAATGTGGCAAATTTTTTCATTTACTTTATATGGGAAATTGTGTAGAAATTGGACACAAAGCAATCTAAACATTGGCGTTGGCGCACACCGGAAAGGAAACACAAGTAGTTTGTTTCAATTCAAATGGTAAACAATCTTTTATTTAATTCACAATCATGATTATGCCGGACTCTCTGACACGTTTCAAGGTATGTGCTTTAAGTCATAGGGAACAGTGCTATAAAATGTGGCAAATGTGTTTGATAATTTGATATACTCTAAATTGTGTAGAAATACGACCCAGTTATTTGTTCCATTTCTGATTACATAGCCCCTCTGATTTCTGTTCAGCAACACAATTTAAGATTTATGGAAAGATCTACACTAAACTTAGCCTATTTCTAAACCTTCAGTTTTGGTTGTCACCGATACCACAAGCTGTTAACTACAGGGTGTAACAAGTAGTTTACGTCCGTTACTTTATAACCACGTACTTACTGTAGTATACTGTGCTGTAGGATTGCAGTGGCCAGCTATTGATGAAACCGCATGGTTGCAAAATACCACACAGTATTGTTATTTTGCACTACTGTTGGTATTTTCGATTATGTATTTTAAAATACCGTATATACTCGAGTATAAACCGTCCCGAGTATAAACCGAGGTACCTAGTTTTACCTAAAAATGGGGAAAAAATAGACTGACTCGAGTATAAACCGAGGGTGTAACTCCTACTAGTATTTGCCACTTAAGATGTTTTGGAAACTACAACTCCCAGCATGCTTTATTGCTGGGAGTTGTAGTTTTCAAACATCTTAAGTGGCAAATACTTGCAAATAGGGGTAAATCCTCCTTTATTTGTGCATAGAGTATGCACAAATAAAGAAGGTTTTACTCTTATTTGTAACTATTGTGTGCCCTGGTGTCCCTGTTGTATTCTCCTACCTTGTCCGGCGGCCGCTCGCCCCTCGCTCCACATCCTCTGCGCTTCAGGATGATGTCACTACTCGGCGACGCAAAGTGAGAGGCGCCAGGTAGTGACGTCATCCGGAAGCGCACTGAAGATGCGTTAGAAATATATTTGCCGTTAGAAATATTCCCTCTTAGGGTTAATCTTCTCCTGCCATATAGGGCCCTAACCTCTTGTTATAAACTTACTGGTCAAACTAACAGCTTTTATAGCCATCATCTTGATGTCACAAATTCTAATTTGGTAACCAATCAGATGTTAGCTTTCAAATGTTAAATAATATCTGATTCTGATCTGATCTGGTTGGGGCAAAATAAGCACCATTTTTAATGATAAGAACCTTTATTGAATCTTCCTGTAAGTTTTTCTTGATTTACTCAACCCATCACTACAAGTTAGACATTTGCAGGCCACTGCAGTATCAGCCATATTTAGGCTTAATAAGTGCAAAACCTAAACTGACTATCAGATTAGCATGGGCTTTGCACTGGCCGCACCACTTCCAAAAAAATGATGGAAATAGCACGGCGTAGCATATCTAGTAAAGGCTACATTAATATTTGCACATGAATTTTGTGCTGATTTTAACTCCTTTACAACTGTGTAGAGATGGCCGAAACTCACCAGTTTGGTTCCGTCTACCGATTCCTGGATCTTGGGAAAATTCCGAAGAGCCAAAAATGGAACGAATTTTCAAGTATTATCGAATGTTCAAGGCTATTTTCGAGGATTACGTTTAATAGCCCTCGAAAATACGATCGGCGACCACTTTCGAGTCTCCGAACATATTTTTTAGGATTATCAAACGTTTGATAATTATAGAAAATAGGCTGCGAAGTCCCAAAATCCGGATGATCCGTCCATATTCGGATGGATTTGCACTGGCCGGGTCCGAGTGACTCGGACTGTGGTGTACAGGGCTGATGCAAAACCAAAAAAGTTCCATCTTACCTGCCTTACAATGCTGGATCACAGTCAGGTAAGAGGTTACTCTCTTTTTGCTAGATCGGCCCATTGGTTTTTAAAGCTTGAGGGCTAGGCCACAGTAACATGTTTATGCCACTCTTCGTGCTCTGTTTGCACATTTTATTTATACTTTAAATTGCATGAAGTAGGCGCCAGTGTGTGATGTGATCCCTTTGTGATGACCATTTTGGTTTGTTTTTGTCTAAATCGCATTTAATACAAGTCTTTGGAAGCACATGAAAAGAGTGGACAGAAGCGGACAAAAATAAATTAGGCCATGTGATTTAGGGCATATTTTTCTCCATAATCCACTGGAAAACCGAAACACAAACACACATTATAATGGATACAAGAAGACGCAAGCGCATGGCCAAAGCAAACAGAAACGCATTAGCCTAAATCATATTAGACTGCCTAAAGCCAATTTACTCTGTCATTAACTTGACTAGGAAGATTTATTTTCTGCCTAAAACAGAAAATAGAGGAGGAATTTTATGACGATAATCTGCCACATTGTTGCATTTGGTAATGCACTATCCACAACATACACAATATTCAATAAAACTGGAATTAATCAAACATTAATGAAGATACATATAATATATTTGCATATACGCTATAAAAAAACATGCACACCTAAAAGAATGAGTTGCTCTATGCACAACTGATTAGATCATGAACCTGCAAGTCTAGCGCAAGTAAATTCAATCAAAAGAGAAGTATAGCTCTTTCCAACGGTAAAAATGAACTTTTATTGCAGCATTAGAAATAAGGCACACAAGGGAAAGAGCCTAAGCCCTGACACGTTTGTGACGTCTAGCCGCTGGGTGATGCAGTTATTGAGTAAGGTCAGTATCAATGAGGCATACTGTATATCATTTACGAATATTGCTTTAAAACTGGAATCATTTCTACTTATTCTATATTTTATAATTTGCCTTTATCAAAAATATATAACTTAAAGGGCACGTCGAACCTAAAAACAAAAACCTGGACACATGTCAATTTTCTTCCCCAAACCCACATGATATAGTCAGGACATAGCACATAATTAGATGTATTATTAACCAGATATTTAAGTACTAGACATTAAGCCCGTTACAATAACTGGCGCCCCCTTAAGGTTCGTACACATGCTCAGCGAGCAATGACCCCCTATGACTGAGAGCTACACATGACAAACCCCCTTTTCAGCCGAGAATCGCCCATGTGTATGTGTTTGGTCGGGGGTTGTTCGTTGATCCGCCTGGCACTCGGCCATCGGGGGTCCTGCTCGCTCGTAAATTGATTGTGTGTATGAACCTTTAGTGTACCAAAGCCATAGCCCTACTCCTCCATGTCTCAAGGCCAGAGTCCCATTTTAGTGTCCCAAGGCCAGAGTCCCCCTGTCCCAAATACATGGCGCCCCTCTGTCCCAAATCCAGACCCACCTCTGTCCCAAATCCAGGGTCCCCGATCTGTCCAAAACCCAGGGTCTACCTTCTGTCCCAAATCCAGGGGCCCCCTCTGTCCCAAACCCAGCCCCCCCTGTCCCAAATTCAGCCCCCCCTCTGTCCCAAATCCTGGATCTTCCCCTCTGTCCCTAATCCAGCCCCCCCTCTGTCCCAAATCCAGGGACCCCCCCCCCTCTGTCCCAAGCAACCTTACCTGCAGTCTGTGTAATTGCTGTGTTCTGCCTTGTTTCCTGTGTTTCTCCCTCTAGTGGTGAGTCAGTAGGAACTGCAGAGACTCTCCCTCTAGTGGTGAGTCCATAGGAACTGCAGTGCTGCAGTGACACACACACAGTCCACAGAACAGATGCAGCAGTTAGACTTTTATTATATAGGATAATGACTGCCTCCATTCTGGCACCACTCTCCATGCAGTCAGTCAAGGTTGAGACTGCTGACATCACAACCAATGATTTGTTGCTTTTTCCCCTTCTGTCTGCACTGCATGCTCAAGCTTATAAAAAGCTCATTAAGCAGAGGGAGGAGGCAGAAATCTCCAGAATTGAAGAAAACTTCTTATTAAATATCCAGTTACAAATGCATGTTATAAACTAGTAAATATAGCAGTTGTAATTGTGGGCAGATAACTGACAAATCACCAGTTTTTTTGTTTTAAGGGTGGATATAACATTTAACAAGTCATTTTATTTTTTTATTTTTAAAAGAACAAGTGCAGGAAGAGTACTTTACTACAGCACAGTTGCCTATATATACTAATATTTTTATATCGTTTTATTATTCTATTAGCATCTTCTATATGGTTCACAAAACCATTTAAAACACAGTAAATGAGAAACATCACCAGGGAGATTCAATAAAAGGTCTTATCGTTAAAAATGGTGCTAATTTTGCCCCAACCAATCAGATCTTATTTAACATTTGAAAGCTAACATCTGATTGGTTGGGGCAAAATTAGCACCATTTTAAATGATAAGAACTTTTATTAAATCTCCCTGCACATGTTTTTTTATTGTACAACCAATATTTTATGACAACACGGTCATTTGACACCAAATTGGTCAAAAATAACAATAACAATAGTAATAGTATTTTAAGATATTAGTTAAGACATAGCATCACTTTTATTGAATCTAAAGTTTACGGATCATTATAGAATTCTTAGGGGCATATTTATAAAAGTCTGACTTTTTTGCCAAATAACGCCGAACATCGCAGCGAAAACAGCGCCTTTTGGGGCTTCGTTTCACCTTATTTATAAAAAAGCGGAAAAAACATACTTCGCGTCTGAAAAAGGCGAACGGGCGCGATAAAGAGCAAAAAGTATTGCAGCGAAAACAACGCATCTAAGATGACGGCATTGCGAAAACCATTCGAAACGCGAAAAGGCCACACAATCTAAACCCAAAAATGTCCACCTCACATTTACAAATAATTAACCCATGTCTTATTTATCCAATCCATTTCTAAATTCTAATTTGGAATACAATTAAATTTTCCACCGCACATTCGCCTTCCTCATGCGCGTTCGCCTTTCTAATGCACGTTCACTTTTCCAAGGCATATTCCCCATTATAATGCGCGTTCGCCTTTCTAATGCGCAGTCGCTTTTCTAATGCACATTGTTTTCTAATGCGCGGTCGCCTTTCTAATGCGCATTTGCTTTTCTAATGCACATTGTTTTCTAGTGCACGGTCGCCTTTCTAATGTGCTTTCGCTTTCTAATGCACAGTTTTCTAATGCACGGTCGCCTTTCTAATGTGCGTTCGCCTTTCTAATGCGCACTCGCTTTTCTAATGCACAATTTTCTAATGCGCGGCCGCCTTTCTAATGTGCGTTCGCTTTCTAATGCACAGTTTTCTAGTGCGCGGTCGCCTTTCTAATGTGCGCGCGCCTTTCTAATGCGCATTTGCTTTTCTAATGCAGTTTTCTAATGCGCGTTCACCTTTCTAATGCGCATTTGTTTTTCTAATGCACATTTGTTTTCTAATGCACAGTTGCCTTTCCAATGTGCGTTTGCTTTTTAATAGACATTCACCTTTCTAATGTGCGTTCGCCTTCCTAATACGCGTTTGCCTTCCTAATATGAGTTCGTATTAAGTACATGCTTTCATCAGCTTATTAGGCGAAAGAGTTTTTTTAACAATTGTTTGTTTCTCTTTATTCTCCCAATCCAATGTTGGTTTATTTCAAATATAGCAACAATTACATTGAACAGCTTACTAGCCGGTAACTATGATTGTGTGTCTGTTTTTTCACTTCTTTTGCTACAAATTTGCCCTAATTAAAAGGCATCAACAATTATCGTAAATACTCAAGTATAAGCAGACCCGAGTATAAGCTGAGGTACCTGTTTTTACCTGAAAAATTAGGATAAATTGATTGACTCGAGTATAAGTCGAGGGTAGAAATTATGACCACTACTGCCTTCTGATTCAGTATTATTTTGATGCTTAAGTTGCCCTTTAAATAGACAGCAGAATTCCCATACAGATGTTTGAAAACTACAACTCCCAGCAACTAAAGCATCTTCTGCAATAGATACCTTCTTCCTTCTGATTCTTTATTATTTTGAGGCTTAAGTTGCCCTTTAAATCGACAGCAGAATTTCCATACAGATGTTTTGTAAACTACAACTCCCAGCATAGTGGCTGGGAGTTGTAGTTTCCAAACAACTGTATGGGAATTCTGAAGTTAAAAGGCAACTTAATCCTGCAGTGTAGAGCCCTCTCCCTCCTTCCCTCCCTGGAGATTCCTCCCAGCAAGTTGGTCCTCACTGCCCGGCGCCAAGTACTGACATCAGCCGGCACACCCACAGGACTTACAGAGCGTGCGGCAGCCGGATTTGGAGCCTCCGCAACATCGATCGCGGTAAGGAAGACCTTGACTCGAGTATAAGCCAAGGTAAGGTTTTTAGGTTTATTTTAAAACCTAAAAACCTCGACTTATACTCGGGTATATACGGTAACTAGAATTGAATGGATACACTATTTAAGACCAGCTAGCTAATGTCTGCTGTTAAAGTGGCACTGGCCTAAAATACCTTTTGTGATTTACACACAGCTGCAAAGCAGCTATTAAAGACTGCAATCCACATTTGACTTTAAAAAATAGCATAATTGGAATGATATCATGAGTGCATTGCCCATAAGTGTGGAGTCAAAAGATTAGTGTGTAAATGGACTTATTCGATTTGCATCATTACATTCAATTGTTATTTTTTATTGCTCAATAATAATGGTAACATCAATATTTTAACCTTATAATACACATCCCACCCCAAGATTAAAGCATAATCCATGCATACAGATACACACATGCATAGACTCAGACACACCTGCATACAAACAGTTGTAAAAGCATTTCCACACACCTGCATACAAACAAACAGTCGTGAAAGCATTTCCACACACCTAAATACAAACAATGTCACCATAAGTGCTTTTCACTACATAGCATGTAATAAGTCTGGCAGCACAATGCTCTCTCACTCTAATTTAACACATTTCAGGGAGATTGTATATAAGGTCATGGGAGTCATGGATCTCAAATTAATATCAGGGAGATTCCCTGAACTTCAGGGAGAGGTGGGATGCCTGATAATATGTTAGAGAAATAGACAATACCTTTATCCATTTTATGCCTTGTGCCTTGAACATATTCTGTCCTTCTTTTCAGGTAAATTCTGCTGTGCTGGATGACCAGTAGAAAGCCATATTTGCTTGTCTTGCCGCTTTTTAGCGCGAAAACGCCCCCTTCTTATGGTGCCAAAATGGCACGCCCCCTTCTTTTGGCGCCAAACTGGCGTCCGCAAAGGCGAAAAGCGAAAGGCGAAAAGTGAAATGCGAAAGGTAAATGGACTATCTGACGTTGAAGATGCTGAAAATAGGAGTGTCATTAAATAGATAGCAATGCTGTATTGTTCCGAACAATGTAAAAATATTCCTTTATACACATTGAGACAATATTGTGCATCAAATATTAATTCACAGCATAGGGTCTTTTATTCGCTTTTCTAATTCCGTGTTTCACTTTATTTTGTTGCTTTTTCGCTTTTTGGGTTTCCGGTTTATTTGAATGAATCCCATACCCTGCGTCTTCTATTTTGAAACACAAACAAATCTGTGTAAGTCATTTTTATACACATTACCTTGAAATTGTAGGAAAAGAACCCATTACCCACAAGCCAGCCCTCTGGCATCCGTCCGCTGGTAAACTTGTGGTAGAGAGCTGACTGGCGCAAAATATGGAGTCATGGCAACTTCCAGGAAACGCACTGTTTATACTCATAATGCGCAGGTGGGAATCACACACCACCTGAACATTAAGAGAATGGAAGGGTTTTCTATTAAGATACACTTCCATGCTCTGTTCAGGTGGTGCGAGCGCAATATGCATACAATCAACGGCTCCTAGGCACTTAGGAAAACTCCCTTGCAGAAAAAAATCTGTTTTGATGTTTTGCCACTCTGACCTCCTCATCAGACAGCTCGTCCAGAAGACAAAATCTCCTTAGAAAAAAACGAGGCTGCCTGATCTTAACTGACACATTTTCCCTCTTCTGCTCTCCACGCTGCTCATGTTCAGCCTGCAAAAGTAAAACAGCAGCTGCTGATGCTGAAACAGTTCGGACATAGCCAAACAAAAGTAGCTCCTCCACACTCATTTTCTCTAGCCACAATGATCAGCTTAAACTGCTTGTTTAAATAGTGTTTGGTAGCCAACAAAATTTATTGTTCCTGTTTTGAATTTCCTGTGAAATTTGTAGCAAAAGAAGTGAAAACCACATCCAATCATTGTTACCGGCTAGCCAGCGTTAAAATTGGCAGAAGACAGAATGAAAAATAAGAAAGTTGACAACACGCCTATTGACAACGTAAACGCGCATTCAAAAAGCAAATGCGTTTTCAAAAGGTGAACGCGCATTCCAAAGGCGGTTGCCGATTAGCAAGCCGAAAGCGCATTCAAAAGGCAAACGCGTATTCAAAAGGCGAAGGCGCATTCAAAAGGCGAACGTGCATTCCAAAGGCGATCGCCGATTAGCAAGACGAAAGCGCATTCAAAAGGCGATCGCGCATTAGCAAGACAAACAGACAGAATGAGTTGTTTAAAGGGTGAAGCCACACCAGTGCGTTGTTTGCGTCCACGTTTTGCGTTCACGATTGCGCCCGCGATTTTTGCTAAAATGAAAATTGCGGGAACGCAAAACTTGCTGCGATTTCAGATTGCACAGCCGTTTGCGTTTTGCTAATGCATGCGTTCACTATTTTTGGTGCATTAATGCATGCGTTTCCATAACGCAAGATGGCTAAAACGCATGTGCAAAGCCAAAACGCACAACAATCGCGGGCAATAGCGCTTGCAATTAGCCTTAGGCTGAGGCCACACGGCAACGCACAGGAATCGCACACAAAATCGTGAGCGCTATTGCACACAATTGTGCACGCGGTCCTTGTGCGTTTGGCGTTTGCACGTGCGATTTCACCTTTTTCGGTTATGGAAATGCATGCATTAACGCACCAAAAATGGTGAACACATGCGTTAACCAAAAGGGAAAAATGAAAAATCTATATCTCTCATAGATGTGTTCAAAAAACATGTAAGATAATTTGTATGACATGACATGCTAACAGACATGCTAAAAACATGCCTTTTCGCTAAAAAACATGCCTTTTCGCCACCTTCAGGGTCGCGCTAATATTCCGATCTATTTAAAGCGAAAACACACTTTTCGCTTTATGCCTTTTCGCTCCCTTTTCGCTAAAATTACCATTGCGATGTATGGCGAAGTAAGGTGAAAAGGGTTTTAGCGATAGGTCGCGGAAACGTTTTCGCCATTTGTTAACGCCACCTTTACAAATCGTGTTAACTAGCTTTTTGGCGAAAAACCATGTGAAAAGTTTTCGCGACTTTTTGCTCTTTTATAAATATGCCCCTTAATGTATGTAAATTAAAAGGTTCTATATAGGATCTAAAACTGAAGGACTGTTATTTAAGTGGAGTCCACCAATACAGTATATTTTAAAGTGAACAAATGACTTTCCTAGTAGTAACATTTCTTCTTTATATTTTCTATTAACTACTTCCCTTTCAGTAAGTTCTCCTTGTGATTTTTCAGCAACACCACTAAGGTAATTAGACATTGTTGATGAATGATGTTTGTCTGTGCTTGTAGCAATATCAGCTGTGAAAGGATTTAAATCAGTAAATGCTTTTGTTTTCTTAGTGTATTAAAGGGGAACTAAAGTCTCCAAAAAGCATTGTCCCAAAAAGCAAGAGCCCATTCACAAAGATACAACAAGCTGTGTCTCGCCTCTCCCTTTGCTTAGGCGACTGGGGGTTTTATAAATAAAATACAATTGGAGGTAATTATTAACATGCACTTATCTTTCAAATTACTACAAGTTAAAGGGCATATTCACCCCAAAACTAAAATTTAACCCCCCTCTGGCCAAACTGTGTAGTGTTCAAAAATCCTTACATTACATCTCTGCTCCTTATGGCTCTCCTGCAGTGCCAGTTGAAATTTCCAGATTCCAAGCAAGAGAAGGAGCTGCCAGTGTGTCATCTAGTCCTTGCTTCTTCATTGTCCTCCCAGAGGACTCTGGCGTGCGCAGGGGAGCACAGGTTCAACAGACAAAAATGTCAATCAGGGAACTGGTATTTTAAAGCCAAAACCAGGTTCAGGGACAAAGTCTTGTTCATCCCTAATTTAATTTTGTATAGTCATTGGACTAGGGATGTTACCAACCGCTTAATATTTGTTTTGAACTGTAAAGTGCTTCTCCTTAAAAACTATTGGGTTTATGCATAGTACATACTACATATGCTTACCTATACTACACAACACAATAGGATTTCCTATCTTCACGTATGGACTCAACCCTTGTAGCGTGTCCGCCTCACACTCCAAACAATTTTATCCAAATTGTTTGCACTCTATGGACTAAGTATGCACTTTAATGGATATTTGCTGCACCCTATAGGCAAATATTACAAGTGACTATGACTAAACACAGGCAAAAGATGTACTCTGTTTGCACTTTAAGTTAATCAATTGTTGCACTTTATTGGTATAGTAACATAGCATACTATTTGCATTTTATTAGGAATTAATAATTTGTAATATTGATTGATGACAGGTAATCCCTGTGCACCTATGATGTTTGAGGGGTGTCACAGTGATGAAGGTTTGTTACACTTACAAAGAGGGTGTTAAACTCGAAACGTGTACAGCCAGATGCACCAAGTGGCGCATCGGCTGAAAATGGAGTTAAAAGACATGCTTACCGATGTTATACAACTCCATTTTGGGATGCATGGAGAGGCACTATGCAAATTTAGCATCGCTGGACCGATTGCACGGGAGAGCCGATAGCGCATCTCCATGCATCACCCTGGTAGTGTTTGTAGCAATAAAATTTTATGCAGGTTAATTTGCATGTTTTCCCCCTGAATATTGTACTACATATGCTCACCTTTATTCTAATAAAAGATGTACAGTAACTAGCAATTTAACAAATCATAATCAACCCAGCCCACTGTTTGAAATGTATTGTCAAACTAGTTCATTACTAATATTAGTACTAGTTCATTACTAATATTATATTACCACAGTATATCTCTTAACCAATGGTGTCTCAGCTATCAGGTAATATAGTAACTGAGGTTGAAAAAAGATATACATCCATAAAGCCTAACCTTTATACCCTACTCTGTCCATCCCTACCTGACCCTACATCACAGGTGAGGTGAGCAAGGTCAACAGAAAAGTCCTCTTCTGTATAAACCAATGGTTATGAGGTGAGGTGAGCAAGGTAAGACAGATAAGTTCTCTGCAATATAAACCAACGGCTGCACCCTCATAAGGCATGATGGGAAGAGGTAAATAAAGAGGCCCCTGTTCAAAGCCATTCTAATATTTAAATTTGTTTAAAAATACATTTCAAGAAATTGGTGTGTTTTGTTTAGAATTGCCAGAAAAGATGCTCACATACAGGCAGTCCCTGGTGTAGGAAGCATCTGAATATATATGCACTGTAGATAGACGTGTCCTTAATTGATGGAGATCCTTAAAAATAATTTCCAAAAGCTAGGGGTCAAGTTAAAGCACAAGGGTAGTATTTTTGGATACTTATTTACTACTTCAGCTACATTTTATGCTGGAAAAACATCAGGAGCTTAGTAGTATTAATGTGTGACTAAGGGGTTAGTGTAAGGAGATGAGTTCTTAGAGAACTGGACAGACTTTTCTGTCTGCTGCATGCTCTTTAGTAGAGATGGGCTGTACTGATGGTGGTACTGGACCTTACTGATGGATGTGCAGCTGTTTGGGGCAGAAGATGGCCAGAAGGTTGGAGGAGGTTTTAAACTAGGTTTGGGGATGAACTGTCAATCTCACTGGGGTAGCTAGCACTGAAGAAAGAAAGCAGGGAGGGGCTAGCATGGAGGATAGGTAGGCATGTACTGAATAGTAAAGTGTGTAACTAAATTACAGGATCATAATCTAAAATATATGTTTGCAAATGCAAGAAGATTGGCTGAAAAAATGGAAAAGAATTGGAGATAATGGCATTGACTAAAAAGTATGATGTAATAAGTATAGCAGAAACATAGTTAAATAATTTGTATGACTGGGCCGTGAATTTAAAAGGAGGTCAAGGACCCAGTTAAAGAAAGCAACCTTGACATGGTGACTGGGCTTAAAATAATTTGGCCAACTTATTGAACTAATTGCTTTTATTTATCCAGGGTTTAGCAGACTGTTTGTAGTAGCAACCTTATGGAGGCAGCCAATATGCAATTAGAATTATTTGTGCACTAGAATTCTATTTTTTTGTATGTATTATATAATCTTCTTTCGATTTCGATAATCATCTACTTCAATAAAAATCGAAAAATTCGGGTTTTGGAAATTCCGGGAGTTCCGAAAGTTTCGTCGGGACTTCGAAACCCTCGGATTCGATTCGAAACTGGGTTCTATTAGAACCCACAGTACATTTATAGTTTTTACACAAAAGTAAAAAAAAAAGGGTTTAATTCTCCATTATGAATATATTGGTAAATAAGGATGACTTTTCTATAGCAGAACCTAAAAGATTTTTACGCTCACATCTAGACTGGGAGTAGCACTACGGTATTCCGACTGTTGTGTGTTCCAGTTTGTGCAGCGGACCATCTATTTATCTTCTTGCTGTTATATGATACGGACTAGCGACGGGTCCGGGGCTGTTTGCACCTGGACCACCTGGTAGACGCGGTGAGTTATATATATGTTACATCGTGTTTTGGGCTCTATTACATGTGCCTGAATCGGGCCCCTGGAGGTACGTGAGGAACACGTCCATCACTGTGGCGAGGGGTTCGAGGCTGATACGCACCCGGACCACCCCTCTTGATAAGTGAGTGTGAAATTATACCTTATACTGACCGAGTCGGGATCTAATACTGTGGCCAATGGGGGGGTAGCACCTATTTCTTCTGTGTTTGTTTAAAGAATTATGGGCCTAAAACAATGATATGGTAAGGAAAAAAATGAACATTTAGTGCAAGAGTAATTTTACACACATCATTTAATGGTCTGTGAAAAAATATAGTGACATTTGGAGAGATATTCAACTGTTTCAGATTTAACAGTAATGAACAAATCCTATAGCAGGGTTTCTCAAACTGCGTGCCTTTAGAGAGTCAGAAGTGTGACACAAAATGTTCATAGTAAATAATTTCACCAGCCTGTCATACATTTTTGTTATGGTGTGAGAACATATTATTGCAGTCAATGTAGTATAACTGAATGTATTAGATTTTTTCAATACCATAATGCCCTGCATTACAAATACACACTTGGTAGCAAATCTATGAAAAACAATCATGGCTATTTTATTGTGTACTAGCCCTCCCACTATAAAACTATTGTTCGCATTTCCAGCAGCCATTTTGCTGGAATGTTTTATGGAGAGCTGAAAGCTGAAGTAGAAGGAGACAGATATTGCTGTATGTTACTTTTAAGGGTTCATTTTATATAGTTTTTAAATTCCAATAGCCAACCTGCCAGCAAGTCCACCAGTCAGCTTTCCAGACAGTCTTTCTCTGTCACACTTTCTTTTTCATAATAAGAAAAAGAGGAAAAGTAAGTGCAGCACCCAGGGCCAGATTTACCATTAGGCACAGTAGGGGCGCTTGAGGTTGGAGGGGCGGCTGTCAATCTCCTTCCACCAATCTGACCCCTTTATAGTCTATTTTCTTCCCCAATAAAGAAGAAATGGGTGTGGTTTAGGGGTGTGGACTGAGTTTAAGGGTGGGGCTAAGGACACCAGGCTCTTTGGGACTACAGGCTCCTTAGGAGTAAATCCGGCCCTGGCAGCACCCCTAATATCTATTTCATATAATGTTTAGGTATGGGTAACCATAATTGTTTGACATCAGTGTATACATAGTAATCAAAACAGGACAGCACATGTAATTATTTCAAACATTGGATTTTAAGGGTACTTAACCCATTTATTCAAACCACACAGTGCCACTAAAACGTTTTGGGGGGATTTCACCCTCCCTTCATCATCAATGTAGCCATACATCATGTTTTTAATGAACTGCTACATAGCCTTATGCTCCACAAAATCTGCCACAGTCTCCTATATATTGCTTCCAATCTGCCCGAAATCTCTTAAAAACTGCTGCCACAGTCTCTCACAGATCCATCTGTATAACCTTTAATATTACCCCTTTAGTAGGTTTACTTATAGAAACAAAATAGTACAGAGCTGTATGAGGAGGATAATTAATTGAACCTGAGCAACTAAAGCGAGTTTGTGGAGTAGAAGCAGGTAAGTTGTGAGGTATACCCCATAAATTCTGCATCACATCAGGTATGTATAAGTTTATGTTTTGAAGGGAGGCACTCAAAAGTGCTTTTAGAATAATAATTTATTCAAGTGCTGAAAACTAAGTTTTCACAATGTTTCAGGGGTCAGACCCCCTTTTCCAAAGCAATAGTGGCCACGGCCGACATATTGAGTGATCGATTGTCCATTACCATAGGGAACTGCATGATCGGCTGTGTTTTACCAACAGGCTCGATCGCCATTCATCTGTATTGGTCACGGCCAGCCTCTCCTGACCAACTGACCGCTACACATCACAACCAGACGGAAATATCCTATGGTGTGTACCCAGCCTTAGACACTGACACTCTGAGAGGTGACAGAAATTAAGTGTGTGAGAAAGACTAGTACTGTAAGTAAGATTGGAAAAAGTGATAAAATCTATGATCACCAATGACATTTTGTCAGTACATTTAATTTAACCTGACAGTAGAATGAAACCTGGCAGGCTTGTACACCTCTAGTCAAAACATTTACTATTATAAGGGACCCTAATAGCATTACATAGCTGCTGTTGTTGAAAAGAGCTCTATAGGCTACTTTTGGTTTTAAGCTTTTCCCCCCAAAAAAAGTTCCTTGTGGCTGTTTGAAATTCCATTATTTTCTGTTGCTTTCATAATAAAATCACAATTAAAACTTTTTAATGTCTAAGGAAATTGAATGGTTCTCATATCTTTTTTGGGGGTTTTAATTGGATCATTAATTCAGACTACAATCCCCCAATTCAAATTTTAATTACTTCATTTTGAACTATTATTGCGTTAAATAAATACTTCTTAATGAGCGGTACTTTAAAGAATATATTTAATCAATTTGGATGGTACTGCTATTTGACTTTTCAGTATTATGCATTGTCATGTCATACTAAATGCTTCTGTATTATAATCTTTGCTAATGTAGTCAGTTAAATTCTTGGTTATTAGGGAAAAAAATGCATAATTACCTTTAAAAAAAATTCTAATCTTTGCTATTGAATTAATTAGGGTTTACATATAATAATTTTTAAAAAAGCAACCCAGTATTAAGATACTGTAAAATACATAAGATTTATGGTTTTATAGGGTAACTTTATGGTAATGAATGAAAATAAACAATATGCTATGTTGTATTGTAGAGATTTAGGAACTTCAGGGGAAGTGTGTACCTTTGTTGGCATTCTTGTGTTCTCAAGAACCTTTGACTATGGGCGCACAAAATCTTAGTGCAACTTTATTGAGGCAAACTAGCGCACAACCTTTCGAGCTTCTAGGCTCTTTGTTAAGTGACATTAGCAGTGGATGTAGTATACTTGGATTTTGCTAAAACTTTGATCAAGCTTTGCTAAAATTTGATATTGTGCCACATAAAAGACTAATGTATAAACTGAGGACTGTTGGCCTAGAAAAAAAGATTTGTACATGGATAGAGAATAGGTTATTTGATCGCATACAGAGAGTGGTGGTCAATGGAGCTACATCTATGTGGGCTAAACTTATAAGTGAAGTGCTTCAGGGTTCGGTACTGGGGCCACTTATTTTAAATCTGTTTATAATTGAGGCATTGAGAGCAAGGTATCTGTTTGCTGATGACACATAACTATGCAAAGCTTCAAATGATGTGCAATTGCTGCATGCAGACATAGATAATTAAAATGGGCAGCAGAATGGCAGATGAGATTCAAAGTTGATAAATGTAAGGTGATGCATTTGGGGTTTAACAATCCTGGTGCCACCTACACCATGAGTAGCTCAGTGTTAAAGGAGAACTAAACCCAAAAAATCAAAGTTTAACTTAGAAAGTACTTGCCTCAACATTCTACTCAGCATGGAAGATTCCACTCAGGGGCCTTTTCTTTACCTCTATGAGCTCATTTTAGGTTCTGTTTGTTCCCCAACTCTGAAGCTGACATTTTTCCTTGCCTGCCATTACTTTTACCTTGATTACATTTTTAGCACCTGTGTGATTTCCACTCCCACCTCTTAACCCCTATGATGTATAAATATATTAAATCATCAATATTCAAATTGGTGGTGCAGCTGATTAACCCTTTCCTAGTAGCAGTGTTGTAGTGTGATGTATATAGGTCTGAGTATCTATTGTGTCCGGATCTGAAATAATGTATGTCTCACCTACGGCTTTCACTCCACCAAATCCGATATATAAACATGAAATTGCAGGTGAAACATACAAAGACACAGGTCTGTAGCTGTGAATATTGCAAGTTTATTGCAAAACATGCGTGCTACATGTTTCTGACCCACTCAAGCACTTGAGGAAGGACAAGTGCTTGAGGAACGCATGTTTTGCAATAAATCTGCGCTATTCAAAGTTACAGACCTGTGTCTTTGTATGTTTCACCTGCAATGTATTGTTTAAAAACTTGCGATACTGCAGGTTTATCATAAATTAATGACCACCATAACGATCGCTAAAGAAGGCGATACTACACCGTTATAAATATGGCCCATAGTGTGAAGGTCTCTAGCTCTCCCTGTCAGCCGCAGCAATATTAGTGGAAAGTGTAGCTTCTTAAAGGGGAATGTTGGAGGGTAGGAAGAGTGTGTTTTTATAGCAACCACGCGGTGCAGAACTATAGGGGGGTGATAGTGAAGTGAACCTGATCTTAGCACAGCTCTGTGCAATGCATTTCTCATCAGTGTACCTTATTAAAGGGAATGTAGGAGGTAGGAAGAGTATGTTTTTAATTTAGCTGTCTGTACAAAAATAACAAACTGTAGTACAGAGCCAAGCTAAGAAATGCATTACACAGAGAAATGCATTGCACAGAGTTGTTCTAAGATCAGGGTCATTACATTATCCTCCACCTGCAGCACTGCACTGTGTTCTATAAATGTACGTATTAAAGGGGAATGTTGGAGGGTATGCCACTTGCAGCTCTGCACCATGTTGTTTCTATAAATGTACATATTAATAGAAATTATTGGAGGGAATGCCAATTAAAGGGGCACTGTTAGAGGAATGCAAACATGTTGTATAAAATGAATGCAGCAGGTGGGCTGCCTGTGGGAAATTTTGCATAAAGAAAAACCCTCTTTCAACTAGGGTTCCCACCTTTGCCTTTAAGACCCAAACACATATACAGGCCTATGTCTTAAAAGTTCTTATCGATAAAAATGGTGCAAATTGTGCCCCAACCAATCAGATTTTAAGAACTGTTATTACATAGGCCTGATAATATCTACACAACAAAAGGTTGTTAATATTTTCTTTAGAAGCACGATGCAGGCTGATACAGTTTGTATTTAATGCAGTGGTACTTAGCACTGCAACATGTAGATTTAATACATGTTTGGGTCTTAAAGGCAAAGGTGGCTTGTAAAATGCATTGCACAGAGACCATGTTCAAGTCAATATGCTGCACCTGCAGCTCTGAGCTGTATTGTTTTTATAAGTGAACCTTGTAAATTGGTCAGTTCAATTTTATTGGGGTTGCCACCTTTCCTTTTAAGACTCAAACAATTAGGGTTACCCCCACTAGCGCATTTTGGATTGCGATACGATTGTGCTAGTGGGGTGCAGGCATATAACAGCCAATGGGACCGACCCCACAACATGCAATGCGTTTCAGTGTGCTATTGTGTGTTGTGTGTATTGAGTGTATGCCCATTTTTGATCTGTATTGCATGCGCTCTGCTAGGGTCCAATTGTGGAAGCGCAACACCCATGCACGGAAGCAAGCACAATTGCGCATTATTGCGAACGTACATCCTTTGCACTTGAGTGGGGCCACAGCCTGAGGAAATTGACCTACTTCAAAGCTAAGTTCCACTGCATTAAATACATGCTGTATGGCTAAACTAAAATCAATCAGGCGATTGCGATTTTCCAATTGTATTGAAATTGCAGCAATGCACCAAAAATGTGCGATCTTGCAATCACATACATTATCAGAATGAAAATGGACAAAGCGCAAGCGCAAACGCATGTAAATGGCATGCGATTATTTGTGCAATACAGATGCGTTGCAGTGTGGCTGTGCCCTAAATGTACATTGCAGCAATACACACACTAATATAAATGGTAAAGTGCAGAAATAAACACATACAAAGACACACAGGCTCATTTACCCAGAGCCGATATCGCTGTGTCCTGTTCGCCATTCAATATTATGTTTGCGAATATGGGTAAATCCCGCTAAGGCATTTACCCACTGCAGGATTTTAACGCACTGGGATTTTTTTTTTCTGGCGTTTAAATCCTGTGCTAGAACTAGTGCAAATGCGATATTGAATCACGAGCGTCGGATGCGTGGGTGATTTTTGCATAACCCCCCGCATCCAACACTAATACAGAGTTATAGTCGCGCTAAGCAGTAGAGTACTGGCTAGCACGACTTTTAACTCCATATATCTGCCCAGCGAGTGTAAATGAGGGTAAATGAGCATGACATTCTCTTGCAGAAAAGCTCACAAATATAAAGGGTTAACAAGTTGCTTCCTTAATACATATGAAAAGGGTTAACACCTTCCCCCAATCTATTTGAGAAGGAAAATCTGCTAATAATATTCACTGCTATCTCTGATGATTGGCTGAGAGACACTGGCAGGTGAGGACTCTGAGTTCAACTGTTACATCCAGCTTAGCATAAGGGGAGTGGGAAACAAACACAAGGTAGCTAGTTAGCAGGTGAAGAATAAGTTTTGGTACCTGGACCACCAGGAAGAGGCAATACTAGAAGCCAGCAGTGGCATCATAGATTGCCAGTACTCAGAAATGTTCTATAAATGATTTCTACACTAAGAGGCTAAATTCAAAGGTGAGAAACAAATGGTTTTACTAAGTGACAGTTATAGAGTCTGTGGAGCTGTCTTTGTATTTTGGGTTTAGTTCTCCTTTAAGGGAATCTCTAATGGAAAAAGATTTGGGGGTTCTGGTAGATAACAGGCTTAGCTGTAGCAAACAATGCCAGACAGCAAGAACTAAAAAGATATTGTCTTGTATAAAGAGGGGAATAGATTCATGAGAGAAAAATATAATTCTCCCTCTTTACAAGGCACTGGTAAGGCCTCATTTGGAAAATGCGGTGCAGTTTTGGAATCCCAGTTCAGAGAAGGGCAACTAAAATAATAAAGGGAATGGAAGGGCTTGACTATGCTGGCAGATTAGGGCTGTTTACATTGGAAAAGTGGCATTTGTGCGGGATATGATCACTGTATACAAATATATTAATGGGCCATATAATAAACTCTCTGGGGCATTGTTCACTAATAGGTCATATCAGAGGACTAGTGGACATCCTTTAAGATTGGAAGAAAAGAAGTTTCATCTTCAGGTTAGGAAAGGTTTCTTTACAGTGAGAATGGCAAAAACTGTCTTGGCAATGGCAAGTTAATTAAATAGCTTTAAAAGTGGGCTAGATAAGTTTCTAAAACTAAAAAATATTGAGAATTACTGGTACCCATACCCCACCCCCACCCCTTTTATTCTTTTTTTTTTTTGCCTTCCTTTGGATCAACTGTTAGGTAGGGTTAAAAAATAGGGTGAAAAGTTGGACTTGTATGTCTTTATTTAACCTCAATTAATATGTTACTATGGTAACTACTGGCTACTCCTATCCTTTATGTAGGATAGTACGTTAAAAGGACAGTTCTTCTCAACCAATTAGTTTGTCCTGTCTGCAGAGAATATTATTTACTCTCTATGCCAGGAACAGATTAGATTGTTGGCATATTTATAAACTATTGCAATTTTCATCATTTGGCTATCGCATGAAATTGCAATGACAAAGCGTTATTTATTAAACTGTTCCTTTTGCTTTCGGGGTAAAGGTATTGCTGCGATGATGTGTGGCAGTAGATCCAGCGACAACTCATTGCGTATGGTATTACAGCAAAAAGGGAAATTGCCAACATTAAAGGGGAGTCTTGAGAAAAAAAACACTAACGTATATGTTGAATTTGGAGGCACCTTTATAAAGCAGAGAAGGTGAAATTTCAGAACTATTTTTGACATTTTTTTTAACACTATTTAAAAATAGGTGAAATTTTGTCTTTTTGCCACCTCTTATGCCTCTACCTCTTATTGCATTTTGTGCAGGTTTACCAGAATTTTCGCCAAACATTATTAGGCATTTTTCATAGCATTAAATAAAAATCAAAGCAGTATTTAGAAAGTGGCAAAATGTGGATTTTACTTATTGGATTGATAATTAGCTACAGTTTGCTAAAAATAAGTAATACTTAAAATTGGTCCTATTCATAAAATAGAGAAAAATTACCTGGGTGAGTTTTACACTATTTATATCTTTTGCTGAAAAAAACACAACATATGTTAAGCTATTTTTAGATAACAAAGACAGTTGTTTAGTGTGTATTAACCAATTTGACACTACTTTAAAAAGCCACCAGGGAGTATTACCTATTTACCACCATATGTGCTGAACGTAACTTTTTTTTGCCACATTTTCAGCATTATTAGTGCTACTTTTTGCCACATAATTTTTGCCTTTGATGAAAATTCGCCATTTTAATAACTATGAAGAACAGAAAAGTTGAAGTCTGACTGAAAAAAATAGCGAAAATAATGCCCCTTTATAAATATGTCCCTTAGACCCCCATTTGACTTTAATGGTAAATAAAGAAAATCGAAACCTTAAAAAAGCAATCTTAGAATAATCAGAAATCACAGATCGTATTACAGTAAATGCTGGAAAATAGTCCAACACCCCCCAGGTACTTAGTATTGAGAAACACTTAAAAATGTACTGACACCTTCCATGGATCCATTGGCAGGCTAGATAAATGGCCACTTCTGCATTTTTGCCACCTCAGACTTGGCGATTTTGAATAAATATGCCCCTTGGACACAGCTGTAAGTAGAAAAAGGCAATTATAATTCACTCTTCTCAATTGATTAATTTCCCATTATTGGCATGTTATGTGTGTGATCAATTACTACTGATTTCACTACTGTAAATTCAGTTCTTAAAGTTAAATGTTTTGTAGTTTGCATAGTAACATAGTAATGGAGGTTGAATAAAGACATACGTCCATCTAGTCCAACTTTTATACCCTCCTCCTTAACCCTAATGATCCAGAGAAGGACAAAAAAAATTCCAACCTGACTCCTAATGGCAATCGTAAACTATCCCTGGATCAACCAGAACTACAGTATATGTATTAATACCATTAATTCACTTTTTTTTTAGAAACGTATCCAGCCCACTTTTAAATCTATTCAATGAACTTGCCACTTCTTTTCTTCTAATCTTAAAGGATGTGCACGAGTCCTCTGATATGACCTATTGGTTAACAATGCACTAGAGAGTTTATTATATAGCCCATTAATATATTAATATAAAGTAATCTTATCCCTGTGCAATTGCCAGTTCTCTATTATAAACAGCCCTAAAAGACCATTCCCCTTATTATTTTAGTTACCCTTCTCTAATCTCCTTCCTTTTCCGTTGTCTCTTACCAGAGACAAAAAAAAAAAAACTCATAGCATCACTGTCCGTGTCAGATGATGTTGCGAATTTTCATTCCAAGTGGTTCCATGTTCTGGTTCCATGTTCCTTCCGTTTTTTTTCCTTCACCCCTTTTAGGTCTCCATGTTCGTTCCTGAAAAAGATTTTTATGCACATACACTTAGCCATTAGTCTTATCACTTGCATCCCTTTAAAATTTTTGTCATTTCCATGTTTCCACATTCTGTTTAAAAATATCCAGCTGTTCCTTTAATTTATTCAAATTTACAGTTATCTTTACTTTCTGCTGCCTGTAACTAGGGTCTCAAGATTTAATTTCTTAGTGTTAGTCAGCCCACCACACCTACCTCCATAAACCACACCTACCTCCACAAGCCACACTGCAGGAAGATACAGGGGCGGTGTCAAATTCATGTGCTTAATGTATGTTTATATGGGGAAATGGATGTTATAATCTGTATATTTGTATATGATTCTCCAATTTCGAATTTTTTAATCTGTATTATTGTATGTGATTGTCCATTTCCCTGTCTTTTAAATTATTATTTGCTGTCTGTACAAGGTATTTTGTGTATTTGGTTAATGTAGATACCAACAGGTACCTTTATTATGTATAGTTAGCAAGATGAAAGGACATCCTGTGGGCTCAGTTGTCTATATTGCCCAGGTGCTAAACAGACTCGAGCCCGGACTCTATGGGGGAGGGGGGTAATTAGCAAGCCTGGGGGTAATTAGCAATCCATATCCCAGTTCATAACTATGTGAAACGCAAAACATATATCAGGAATCATATCTCTTTCTGCAATCATAATTTATGTGAACTGTTTTTAAAAGTGGACTTAGGAGCAAAAGCTGTTTCAAGGGAATCCTATCACCCATGGTCTACTTTGTGTGGAACGCGAGAGACACTTTCGTTTGGTTTATGGATTAAAAAGAAGTAACCATATTGAATTAGGTATGTACAAATCTGTCTAACCACCCGGGATACGTATTTGTGAGTTGGTGTACTATGGCGCATTACCCTGTCACAATACAGGATTTGGCAGGGATAGCTACCTTGTGGGTGTGTCAGAGAGACCACGTTGGGGTGTGTTACACTACTTTAGCTCAGCCTACCCCTTTCTATTATTGGGTGTGGGTAATTGGTTCCACCCTTTCCAGGGGTTTAAAAATGGCCTGAAACCCAAACAGCTAGCTCTCCAATACCATCTTAAATTGGACTAATAAGAGTTATTTTCATCTTTCACAGATCAACTTCTTTCACCTTATCCTGGAACATTAAGGACTCAACAAAGTATTATTTCACTTTTTCATCGCATTTTGTTTTACTGTTGCTTGTGTTGTGCTTTTGTCAGTTATATTTTTCTGTAATTTATTGTTTGCACAGTTTTTATTATAATCAAACAATATTTAAATTGTTAGCTAAATCTCTGATTGCTCTAATTAGAACTAAGGAACTCTGGGCCCTGTTTATAAAAGATTGCTACCATTATCGAAAAAATAACGATCGCTATCGTAAAATAACAACGGTTATTTTCCGATAACGACCTGTATTTTCCGATAATGACCGGTAATTTCCGATATCGTAAAACACAGGTTGTTATCGGAAAGTACCGGTCGTTATCGGAAAATACCAGTCATTATCGGAAAATAACGGTAGTTATTTTACGATAGCGATCGTTATTTTTTCGATAACGATAATGATCTTTTATAAATAGGGCCCTCTGCCTCTGAGACGCTAAGTTTTTACCGGTATATTATATTCTATTAATTCTGTTATATTCCTACCTGGATGTGGTAGCGAATGAAGTCATTATTATTAGTTTTATTGTACAGCTGTGTGTCTTGGATGTGTTTGTGTACCTTTTAACACACATGGTGGCAGTTACCGATGGTTTATGGTAAATATATATAAGTGACGGGCAACTCTCAGTCGGGTTTGTGGGGTTTTCGCAGTGAGCTAAGCATGCTCAGAGCACCCCTGGGTTGAGGGATGTAGTGTCCCCTGACTAGCCCAGAACTATGCAGTTTAAGTCCAGTTGATCTAACTGAATACCACAGATATACCATGACCTGGATAATGGATATCCTTCACAAGCAATGACTTGGAGAGAGGAGAAAGTACAGACAAGTAATGTTAATCCTCAAAGGCATGTGTTAGTACACTCTGTGAGAAAAAATAAGGATCAAGGAAAAAGGACATGTCCTATGGACAGAAAGCCAAGATATTTCTGTTATTTTTATATAAGTATGTTGAAATATAAATTACCACTTAATTTTTTATGCCATCTAGTGGCCAAAGTAGATCATTTCTCCAAGGGTTCAATTGCATAATATTTGATATTGCATTAAGGTATTAAGCACCACACTTCCCTGTTAAAGCAGAATGGTTTATGGGTAGAAGAGGGTCACCATTAATCTTCAGCAACATAGTAGAAGAAGCAGTTATATGTAATATGATCTCTGTTGAAAGCATTGCTGCTAAGAAACTTTTTAATGGCTATTCCAGTTACGGTTTCTACAGTCTAGCCTATGGATAGTACTTTGAATACCAATATGAGTTTAGCAATACAATCTATTTCTCCTTGTTAGATGTTTATTGCAATTTACTCCTAGTAGATGTATAGACTTTTTAGATTGTATTTCTGTGTCAGTAGCCACATGTACCTTGAAAAAATTGCGGTATAGTGCTCCTCCCTAATTGATACTGTTATTAGTGAATCCTTTTAATATAAGGGTGCCTCCAGGGCAGACATAGCATAAACTCAATATTGACTTCCTACACCCCCGAGCAACAAAAACCCGGTGGATGCCCAGAAGACAAAACACAGGCCCTGTAATATAGGCACTATCACCATTTCTATAATAAACGTCTGACAAGGTTCAAAGATCAATGCAATGTCCCTTAATTGGCTCCGAAACGTGTCATGCACATATATTAAAACCACATCTTAACAAGGGAACAACCCTGTATATACAATGTATCACATTATAAACAAACAAAACAAAAGGCTGGGGGGAAGGGCAACAAAGCATGATGGTTCAGTAGGCTCCTCACTCGCTACTGAGTATATCTAAGCATGTAGTACGGAGAGTCTAAGTCCCACATAGTTCAAATGTCTCATACCGATTCTATGAACATCATTGGGCTTATTTCTCATTAAGCGGGCATCGAATCTGGAGGGGTATCGGGACTTACACCTCAACACGAGATTCCCTGTTGTCGTTTCAACAGATACAATAAAGACGCCACCTTTAGCACTAGGTATACGGCAACACCTTCGCCTGTCCCAAACACTTGAGCTCAGTGCTGGTATCAGGTCTTAATCAGCTCCCATGTGAACTCTCATTACGCTCCAAACTTGACACAAACATAAATCTTCACCCGTCCCACCTCCATTAGCATATTATCTAGCCCATATAGTCATTCTCTCCGTATGAAATATTCGTACAGTCCTCTCATACTCACAACCTTTATGCTGATTATCATGAACACAATGGTCTCCGGTGTTCCGTGTAGCGAGCTCCTCTCCTCCGTTAGCCCTTCCACCCAGCCAAAGAACACCGACGCGCGTTTCGCGCCATTTCCGGACGCTTCGAAGCGAAGTGTTCATGATAATCAGCATAAAGGTTGTGAGTATGAGAGGACTGTACCGAATATTTCATACGGAGAGAATGCATTATGCGGGCTAGATAATATGCTAATGGAGGTGGCAGGTGAAGATTTAGTTTGTGTCAAGTTTGGAGGCTAATGAGAGTTCACATGGAGCGATTAAGACCTGATACCAGCACTGAGCCAAGTGTTTGGGACAGGCGAAGGTGTTGCCGTATACCTAGTGCTAAAGGTGGCGTCTTTATTGTATCTGTTGAAACGACAACAGGGAATCTCGTGTTGAGGTGTAAGTCCCGATACCCCTCCAGATTCGATGCCCGCTTAATGAGAAATAAGCCCAATGATGTTCATAGAATCGGTATGAGACATTTGAACTATGTGTGACTATTGACTCTCGCTACTACATGCTTAGATAACTCCAGTAGCGAGTGAGGAGCCTACTGATACCATCATGCTTTGTTGCCCTTCCGCCCAGCCTTTTGTTTGTTTGTTTATTAATGTGATACATTGTATTATACAGGGTTTTCCCTTGTTTAAGGATGTGTTTTAATATATGTGCATGACACGTTTCGGAGCCAATAAAGGGACATTGCATTGATCTTTGAACCTTGTCAGACGTTTATTATAGAAACGGTGATAGTGCCTATATTACAGGGCCTGTGTTTTGTCTTCTGGGCATCCACCGGGTTTCTGTTGCTCGGGGGTGTAGGAAGTCAATATTGAGTTTAAGCCAAATGTACCTTACTGCATTTGCTTAGTCTGGTATCCCACCCCTCCCGCATGAATGAGGGAGACTCCCACGCTCCCGCGAGACCACCCCAAACTCCCGCAATGGAGAGGAGACTCTAATCTCCTCCCCATCACATCCCCTTTTGGCCACCACACCCCCGAATGCCCCTGCCACGCCCAAAACCCCCTAACCCTGCCCCCCAACACCTAAATGGCTAACTCCTCCCTCATGACATCTTGTCCCCCTTACCACGCCCCCTCATCACTCCCTCTCTCCCACCCTGCACGGGAGCCTCAAACTGCAGGATGCGATGTCTGTGTTATGAGTATGCACAGTAATAGATGTCACTTGCTATTCATCTTAATTTATGCAATTTATATTTATGTCTTGTACTTACTGTTGTTCTTCTATAGTTTAAACATTCTCTGACCGCTTAATAAAGCAACATACTTCAATCCAGTCTTAATTTATTGATTTGTGAGAAGGTGTTTAAATACCTGTTAAACTTAATATAGACCTTGGGGGTACATGAGCAGGACAAATATCATAAGCTGCTTGGAAGTAGAAAAATACAAAAAAATGTATTGTATGTTTTAAAATAGTTCTAGCACAAAACTGGAAAGTGTCCTTTAAACAATATTGCATAAAAAATAACGATGCTTTGAAATAATTACGCTACCCTAATATTTGCATGTACATTCCCAATTGATAATTATGCAGGAGGTGCTAAATATGAATCAGCCACAATCCATTTATGCCAAAGCTGAGTTCCTGCTCTGCCTTAAATGTACCTATTACCTGGTTACAGGCATAGGGCCATATTTATAAATTGTGGCATCTCAATTTAGTTATCATAGATTTACAATCGTTATCGTTAATTTATGATCGCTATTGTTAATTTACGATAACGAATGTAAATTAAGGATTGTTACGATACCGCGCCATATAAATATGGTCCATAGTTCCATCTCTTAGGTTAGGGGCAGAGATAACAATGTGATTGTTTTTTCCTGCATATTGGAATCAGTTTGGCAAGTAGTTTGTTTATTGGGGGAGTAAAAATGGATTTATTAGATAAGAAATGTATCATAACAAACATAATTTATGCCCTTCCATAAGCAATGAAACTGCATTTCTGGCTTTAAAGGGTATCTCACAGACATCAATGGAGAGTGCTGCAGGAACTAATAGCTGTAAGTATAAGTCAAAATATTTTTTTAGAAATCTTACAATGTGGTTGGGGGTGAACAGGGGAGCCCTACACTACAGAAAAGAGGTGAATAAAGATCATATGGGGCCCAAGGCAGGGCCATCATTTAGGCCCCCCTTTTTTGCTACATATATTGTATAGACTGTAATTTTGTTACTGCTTCTGAAGCTGGGCCCCCAGAAGTTTCCTGGGCCCTAGGCAGGTGCCTAGGGTTGCCCTGTGGATAATTCTGCTCTGATACGGAGGCTGGGAGGGAGTCGGGGGCTCCCCTGCATATGTCACTGCCCTCTCAGAGGTCAGGAGGAGGAGGAAACTTTTAACACAGGAAGACACTGCAGGACAACCAACAGATGTAAGGTAAGGATTTTTTTTAAACTGTACAGTGGGGCCAGTAGTGGGTTAAATTTTAGTTTGGGGGTGGACATGCCCTTTATTTATTTACATGCGCTGAACATAACATTAAAATATGCTTTTTTTCCTTTCTCCTTTTTCTCCTCTCTCTATTATATAATCATATTGTATCTGATAACTTGTGTGTGGAAATGGGATTTGTTCTCATTATCTAGTGTGTAAAAATGAGTTACATGATAATTATAGCAGTTACAACACAGGGAACATAGTGTAGTGAAAGAAATATGAACGAAATCATTTAAAGCATAAAAACTGTTGCTTTAATGAAATAACCTATTGAATTAACTGTGAATGGACTAAAACATCTACTGTTATAAGTTACACCAATACAAATTGTGCTCATCCAACCTTTCTTTCCTGGTTTTTCACTTTTGTTGTGTAATCCATTTTAATACTGGCAAAAAGTGCTTTAAATACTGATATACATAACTAAAAGGGACAATATCAAAAAATAAAATGAAAAATGTATCAAAGTATAACTGTATGGGAGGTAGGAGACTCTTTCTATGCTGAGTGGCAGTTTAATAAAGATTGTGGCAATCAAATGATGTGCAACTGCTGTAAGCAGATCTAAACAGGTTGTCAAAATGGCAGTGTAATTGTGCCTTTTTCACTTTAAAGAAACAAAATGTAATAACTTCTTACATGGATTTCTGCATATAGTAGATAAGCCATTACCCATTTAAAGGGTAACTGTGTTCTCCAATTCTTCCAAACTATTAAAAGTTATATAAAAATCCTTCCATCATACCTTCAAAATAAAACCTAAATCACATCTCTAGATAAAATATGTGAGAAGTTATTGCTGGAAAGGTTCAGCAATATTACTTCCTGCTTGAACACTTCCTGTTTTCAGCCATGTGACCAGCCTGTAGTCATGTGACCAGTCTCTGCCTGAATTAATAGGCTCCCATTCTCATCTGTCAGTTTTTTCCCCTAGGTACTTTCTGTTTTCCCCAGCATTCATTCTTTACTGAGCACGCTTCTCCCCCGGGGCAGAGGGGCGGGCAGAGGTCAGGTGATGTGACTCAATCTACTGGAAGCAGGAAGTTAAACCATTCACCCCAATATCATTTCTCACAGGCTAAAGCCAGAGATGTGATTGTCGACTCATTATAAAGGAAATACTGCAGGCTTTCATTTACTTTAACTTTTAATAAGCTTAAAGGGGTATAAACTTTTGTATCTAATAAAAGTGTTAATCTTGAGTAGATGTGTAGGAGGATGGATAAGAACTGCAACACATAAACCATAACATGTTTCAAGATGTTGTCAGCACATAGTCCTTGATAAATATAGATTTGTTGTGTGACATCAGGAGATGTGTTCCACGTCATGTTTAATGTGAAAAATGTATACTTAAAGAGGTTTCCCCACAAAATCATGATTAGTTTTTTCTCAAAAAATTGTTTGAGGGAAAACCAAGGTAAACACTGAGCAAATTGTTTATTGAACAAGCAACACAATGGTATCTGAAAATGGGTGTCCACACAACATGTTTCCAGTGTGTGGAATAATAGTTGATTTAATTTTTCATATTTGGTGCCAATGTCTATATACCTTATAATATTTTGTATATATATCATATAGCAGTATAGTAGTACATAGTAGTTTATAACTAGCGAGGTTAAAAAACTATTACAGAAAAAAACCGACTTAAATAATAATCAGGGAGATGTAATAACACTAATACAAATGCCATAGCTTGCTACAGTCTCCAAATGCACAATTTCGTCCGTTATTGCATAGGTGGATCACAACAAAGTAAGACATTGCCCTGTTATGTTTTGCACTACATAAGTGCTAAACTTATCAATAACTAAACTATTCAATCAATAACATTTGGAAATGGCCCATATGCCTAAAATAAGTGTAAAACCCACCTAACCCAACATTACACTAAGTAGCATGGTTTTTGCACTTATATTAGCGATATAGATTCTCCCCCAATATTCGACACTTTCATACATATATATGGAATATAGGTTTTTATGTAGCAATTTATCATATATCAGGTATGGTAAGGGGAAGGAAACTGCCACACACCCAGATCCTAATAGGGTGAGAAACTATTGTCTGTATTTGGAGGTGGAGTGATCTGCTGAGGAGCTGGAGAACTTGTAAGATAGTGCAGTTCTGCATAGAGGTACAGGTGTGGAAACTTGAAGCAGTACTATCCATCGACAAAACCAGGGACATATCTAGAAATAACTGTACCTCACAGTTAAATTTTGGATGGGGCCTTTTACCCAACCAACATCAATTAAAAAAAACAAAAAAACATTAACACACACCCTCAAATATTCTTTAAACATCCCCACTTATACCCCCCCATGGCCCCAGTCAGATAGCAGCTGCTATAGTTGCTATGGTAATCCTTACACCACTGGCCGCAACACTGATTGGAGCAAGACTGTTAGTGGGGAGAGTTATAGCACCAGTACTGGTAGGTGAGTGGGGGGCAGGACTTACGGTTTAAAGAGACTTTTTTGGACTCACAGAGAACTCACCTTAAAGGGAAATCTATAGTGGGAAAATGAACTTTTTTTTTCTTTCTTTCCATGTGTTCTATAATTTCCCACAACCCCCAGAGTGTCTTCACTTTTTTCAGATTCCCTCTCTGTCCTGAGATACACCAGTTAGAAGAATACGTGATTGTACTCCTACTTGAACTGTCAATCCAATCCCTGTGCCGTGATTCCCCCTCCCTGCTCTGTAATAAACATAGAGATAAGAGCATTAGCAGGGAGAGAGAGGTAGCTTTGATGGTAGATATAAGGCTACACTTGGCCCCCTTTCTTAATAGCTTTCACTAATTGATGATGGGTCACAAAGTGAGAGATCGTAAACTGTACTGATCTCCTTCTTCCGTGTTTCCAGGACAGCTTGCTTTCTATTGGCCACTGTGCGTGGGTGTGTTTTTCAGGATGTTGAACTTTTAACTCCTACTGCACATGATAAGCTTGTCGGTTAGCCGGAGTTGAGACATGGAGGAGGTAACAGAGGGGAGGGGGAAGGGGGGAATGCTGCACACAGATCTGACACCATGGTTAAACAGAGTCACTGACAAGAGATAGGATTAAGGCAGCACAGAGTACATGAATTTAACTTTGCAAAGAGGCAGTGTGTTTTTTTCACTATAGATGCCCTTTAACTTTTAAAGGAAGACACTGAGGTTTTTCAGCCACATATTTTATACTATTTACCTATTTATTTAATTTTATACTCATTTATACTTATTTATACACATGTTTTTATTAACTATTATATTTTTAGATTGTTTGATATTTCCCTTTTTTTCACCCATCAGCTTCATTGAGACCGATATTAGTAAACTTTAGGTCGGTTTGGGTATTATTAGATAACATCAAAAAATACAGCGTGTTTAGGAAAAGTTGGGGTTATTTTATTTCTATGGGGTTATTTTATTTCTATATTTATGTATGTATAACACAAATACAAAACAATAGTGCAATGCTGCGCTTAATACTTAAATTCCAAATTTTAGAATATAGAATTACAGAGGTTAGGAGCCACAAAAGAAAAATATTTAAAGGGTATCTTTACTCGAAAATTTCCGAAAATACCTTTGGATACAACAAGATCCCACTACTCCAAAACTTTTTTCGGAATTTAAATCCGAGGTGTCAGTCCAGAGAATTCATCATTTGAAATCACAGCATTTACAGAGAAAGACCTGTCACTCCAGAAGCAGATATTGTAATATGTTCCCCATTCCTGACCTCTTACTAGGATCTTTGGCTGCTTACAGCACAGTTTCTGCAACAATTAAGAGAGTTGACTGAGATAAGAAGGTGGGGGAGGGAGGGGGAGATGTGTAAGCAGTGCAGTGTCTTTGGTGAGGCTGTGCAGAACTTATAAATGTTGTAGATACTAAAATAAAAAAGTGAGTGAGGGAGGGTGGGGGCAGTTAGAAACACTCACTTAACATTAATGATATAATGACAAGCACAGATAAATATGGAGTACCACCGTTTTACTTCTCTTGAATTGTAGTTTCAGATAATGTAAAGTTGTTTGAGTGAGTATAGTGACCCTTTCAGGTAGGAGGAGGCATTGTAAGTGGGGGGTCTATATAAGAGATGGTTCTGTGATGAATGGAGGGTACAGGCAGGGACATATGGGGACACAAGAAAAGAAAGGAAGAAGCAGCAGAGTAAGGCTATAAATTATATATAGGCTTCCTATATATAAGGTTTCCCTTGCCCCAGTGGAACTCATAAGTCCATTTTCAATACAAATAAATAAAAGTGCGCTCTGGGGCCTTTTTGTGTTAGTTTGTAAGTGCAATCAGCAACATTGCAGTCTGCACCTAAGATCTTTATCTGATTATGGCTTGATAAAGGTCTTTAGCCATATGACCCCCTCACAGTCCAAATACATTACAGATGGTGCAAAATACAATAAAAAATGTTACATGCTGTACAGCTATAACAGTATACTAATTCCGTAATACAAACACAAGCCAAATAATTATCTCCAGTAATTATATTTATAAAGACTGTACACATACCCACATAATTTAAACCCCCCCTTACACAACAGTCCCTGTCTGTAAATATCTAAAATGATCAAATAGAAAACCCTTAATCACATGAAAAATAAATTGTTTCATTAACAATATAAAATAACTTAATTATACAATCGAGGGATGCATCGATTATGCATTAATTATGCATCGAGGGACCAAGTCAGGTAAGTAAAATCAAGGATCAATTATTCAGTGGAGTCCCAGCAGGTAGGTTATGAGGTGCATTCCCTTTGGATAATTTTAACTTATGCTTTTAATTGTATCACTATTTATAGCACATGTTCACTTTTAGACTAGCTCCAAAAAATGGGCGGAGCTATACACGATCATTAATGATGTCACTATATATTGGTTGCACGGTTGGATATTTGGTTACACCTGAGGAAGGGGGTTGGACCCCCCGAAACGTTGTGTGCCTTGTTTGTGTGTTTAACACTAATAAATGGAATCACTATAATTATACTATTGGAGTGTGCTTCCCTATGTACTGATATAGAAGTAAAATCAAGGGCATCTTTGAAATGTATAGATAATGCAAAAGTGGGGTTTGGGGAGGTGATTAACATTTCCAAGGTTACTTTTTTTAAACTGGACATGCCCTTTAATACATATATTATCATAACATATAAATATCTAAAATACTGTAGCAAACCTTGCAAAAAAGATTGAAATGTGATGCATGATGCTTGTTATTTCTATTGAATTATCTATTGTTTAATTTCTGCAATATCTGCCTAAAGTTTAGTTTTGTTTGACCTTGATGCTTCAAAGATGTTGATCTTAAGGTGCAGAAATATTCCCCTTATTAGCATATGAAGTCCCAACTGACTCGCTGAAAATGTACACATTACAACTGGAACTGAATAAATCTTCATATATTATTTCCATTCCCCTATTTCAACTAGGAATTTTACATACATTTTATTAATCTGATTAACACGTGCCTTTTTCAGACTCTTTTTAGGCTCTATTTCTAGACATTCATAAGTAATATCACGCTAGCACAATTGATTTACCAGACAATGGAAAATATTTTATTATATATTATAACAGATTTTATTAGACTACATTTAAATTATATTACTAACCCAAAAAAAGAATTGCCAAAACACCAAATGTGTCATTCTTTTTTGGAAACCCATTTATTGTACGAGAAAAGTTCTAATTAACTAACTTGTTCAATAAGTTATCCACACACTGGAGCATGTGAGTAGTTGTGATTAGCTACTGATTGTATTTGTTTTCCTGCTACTTTAATCCAGCTTACTATAGGATTTGTTAATGAATCAAAAAGATTAAAGGGTCACTATACTCACTCAAACGACTTTACATTATCTGAAACTACAATTTGAGAGTAGTAAAAGGATGGTACTCACATATTTATCTTTGCTTGCTTTGTCATTAAATTATTAATGTTTAGTGAGTGCTCCTAATTGCCACCACCCTCCCTTACTCACTACCTTCTTGTAGTGTTTTCGACACTTATTAGTTCTGCACAGCCTTACCATAGACACTGCTCTGCTTACACATCTCCTCCTCCCTTCCTTCTGTCTTCTTTTCACTGCTGATTCTCTTAATTGTTGCAATAGTGCTGGCAGGCAACCAAACATCCTAGTAAGAGGTCAGGGATGGGGAACATAATACATGTTTTAGGAGTAAGGTCATTCCCTGTAAATGCTGTGATTTCAAATGATATGAATGAGTACAGATACCCTTTAATTCACAAATACAGGTTTTCCTAAGTCTTGGCCAGTGAGCAAAGACTTAGATGTAAAGGTACAGATCGATACTAGGTGATTAGTATTAATCTGTGCTAATGGAGAAAAAAAACCTTCCAAGAAAATGCTTTTTGGAAGTGTTTGTTCTGTTGGGATTTTGACTTGAAAAAAAGATGCGGTTTAATTCTAGCACAGAGCACTTTATTGGGATTTAAATGATAGAAAATTTGGGAATTTGTCTAAAGCCGGATACCATACCATCCATATTTTTGGTATAGTTTATTCCAATGTAAATATTCTGATTTAGCATCCATTTCATTGTTACTCCTTACTAATTACTCTTGTGTATACATGTACTTTTTATTATGTTTAGCATCATTTTCGATTTGATTTGCTTGATTTGAAGTGCTACATAACGCCACCATTTTCACATTTCACGTATTCAAGATTCCATTACAGGCAATGATTTTCTCCACATCCACCATGGCATCCACTACATTTCAGAAACTCATAAAAAAAACATGCAAAGTGCATTTCTCCATTTAACCCAATTGGACTTGATGTTTTCATTTTTATATGTAGGAGCTCATGCTGCCGTGTCACGGCCCCCCAGGTCTGAAGGTAAACTTATTATTTAAACCACTTCCTATTGGTCAGACGGCGTGACTGAACCAGAAAGTGGAGCGAAGCGGCTGTGGGAAGGTAAGTATTAAAGCTCCGTTTGCTTTCTGCAGGCTAAACCCAGGGGTGAGATCCTAGCAGTCCTCACCCTGGGCACTACTTACTACATGGAAAAGTAGAGGAGTGGGGCTTTGGTAAGCATAATTCTTCTCTACATACTCACATAGTTAAAGGCACACAGCTGCTGGTCAATTGGCTGTAGAACCTACATGGCGATACTCATGCAGTCACCACAAAAAGGGTGTTGAAGTCATGCTAAATGATATTAAATCAGTTACAGTGGATTTTACCCCAGTTCCCTGCGTAGCGGCAAATCTGGCAGTATGTGCCTTTGAATATTTATTAAAGTCTATTTAGTGAAACTAGAGCAGGACTTGTTAAAGACTCCGTTGACACTAGATCTCACTAAACAATCTAAGGTCTAGTTTGTTAAAGGAACAAAACTTGTTTTCTATTTTATGTGCTTTTTAAACAAAAAACCCAAATGTTTACAAAATATTGTAAATTTACGCACATTTATTGTATTTATTGAATACCTAATTTTATTTCAGCTGTGTGGGCAATTATACTACCTGTGTGCACACACATAATAGAACAGTTTATACGGAACATCATTTATACCCATTTTTAGGGAACCTAGAAGGGAATAAATTTTAAATGCTTCATTGCTATTTAAAGGAGAATTATACATGCAATAAATGGCTTCTTTCTAGCTCCTCCCACAGTCATTTTCACTGATGAGTCACCCATTTTGGACATTAGAAAATACATGCTTGTAAAGGATTGGATTGAAATCTGTCAGTTACTACACGAGAATAATTCTCCTTTAACATATAGCACTTATTTTCTTAAAGGGCATCTATACTGAAAAATAGGTTATTTTAAATTGACCATAACTGGAAACTATAATTTTTCTCAACCACCACTGTATCTTTTTTTGTTGATCTTCCCCCTATTTCTTTAGGATATCCAATTTAAAACTTCTTATATTTCAGCTGTCAATCAAGTTGTCAATCAAGTTCTCTGAGTAGTTTTACTGTAGCTGGAATGGTAACAGTTAGAATGCTGTATGCTATGTGCAGGCTTGACAGTTGGTTTGTGGGGGAAAAGTCAGGTCGGATGGAAGTGGGAGTGGTTAAAAAAGGGAGGGGGGATACTGCCCCTAAGCAAAATGTGTGCTGGATTAAAGGCATACAGAAATACAAGCAAATCAGAGTAAGTGATACTTAAATGTATTCAATTATAGATTAAGATGAGGCAAAGTCATTTTTTCAGTATAGTGTCCCTTTAAATAAATCTGACCAGTGGGGGAATATAATAACTGTGTTTGTCCACTCCAAAGTATAATAATGTATGTAATAGCATATTAAGGACTTTTTTTATTCTTGATATTTTGAAGATAGTGGGAAAGTTTAAGGTTCTTTAAATACATTTTGGTGTATTGCATTTGTTCTGGATATTCCCAATAAAAATTATTTGACCTTGAGTTTAATACAAAATTTATGTGGAAAGGGGCCTCCTTCTATCAATTTATTCTTTTAAAGAGAGTGATAAAATGTTATACTCAAGTGATAAATAAGGGTTGAGTTGTATAACTTAAATATGCAATAACTAAAAAGGAGAAAACTAGATACAAGCTTACTATATATATAGAAAATTCATAAAATCAATGTGGAAACTATTCACAAAATGTATCAGTAAATACATTATAATGGACTTTTTTTGCTGACATATTCCAACGTAAGGAAATATGAGGTATAATGGAGCGACATAATCAAAATGACATGTTAAATAAAGAATATAATCACATGTAATTAATTATTTAGAATCTCCCCATATCACTCAATCTCTCTACTTCCCTCCCTGAATCTCTCAGGCTTTTCCCTCTCTCAATCTATCTTCCTCTTTCACAATTTCTCAATAGAAAAAAAAAAGAGAACAAGTAAGTTAGGGGAATATTTATAGGGCAAGAGAAAAGCTAAAGATAGGTCTAGGGAGAGGGAGAGTTTGAGAGGGAAAAGATTTATAAAGAGAGGGCGGAAGAAAAATCTTGAGCAAAGTATGTCCAATATTTCTATTGACAGATTTACCAAGTAATAAACCAAGTAATAAATTAAGTCTGTTGGTCAAGAATTGTGTCCATGCTCATATTTGAGCCCAATCATTTCTGAAGATCAACTAAAATTTCCAAAAATAACTGATCACTTGGATTAACCAATTTTGACTAAATATCATAAGAAATCCAGTTTTGTTCCTATTGACCAAAAACCATCCAACCATTTGTCATTTATCAGCTTACCTCTTGATCGGATCTCCCTACATATATTGAGTTAGAGAGAGCTACTAAAATAATTACACATAGGGTACCTACTAGGTGTCGACTCCCTTTCGGGCCACCTCTCTGCCAAATATGAAATATTCCAAATAAAAAAAGTAGAGTTGTTCAGTCATAATTAGTTCCAAGGGGTAATCCCATTTTATTAGTGCATAAACACACACACAACGTTTACGCTGTTAGGCCTTTATCAAGTGTTACAGAGTCATATTATCAACCTCTTTTTATAGCCAATAGTGCCACCTATTGCACCTTCTCTATACTGCACATAATACACTTTGCAAGTGCCCCCCAACCCCAGTTGGGGGGCAATAACTCAATTACACATAATCCTCCAACATTTTCTCAAATGGCAGTACTTACTTGGTGGAAATAGGGGATACATCTTCATTTTCTTTTCTCATTTTCATTCTTCTATTTCCCTATTCCACCTAAGAAGCACAACCAAAGTATCATATTATATTACCATATAAGATGAAATATACCCTTAAAGTGTCTAGGGCATCAAAATTCAACAAAGTGCCTAGTGCATCATAAATACAATAAAGTGCCTAGTGCATCATAAATACAGTCAACAATCTATGTTACATCTCTTAAAATGGATATAAAACGATGTATCCCCTATTTCCACCAATTAATTACTGTCATTTGGGAAAATGGTGGGGGGTTATGTGTAATCGAGTTATTGGGAAGATACCACTCAGGTGCATTTGAAAAGTATAATATGAGCAATAAAGAGAAGGTGCAATGGGTGACACTATTGTCTATAAAAAGAGGATGATAATATGACTCTGTAACACTTTATAAAGGCCTAACAGCCGAAATGTTGTGTGTGTCTTTCTGGATTACCCCTTGGAACAAATTAACGCCTGGACAACCCTACTTTTTTCATTTGGAATATTAGAGAGAACTACTAACTGTTTATTATGTAATATATGTGTTGCACATTTTTAAATCAATCTATATTTAACTTCTACTTGAACATTAGGGATGGCCGGTTCGCGGATCCGAACCGGATCCGCCCCGGATTTATCCCGTTCGCGAACGGCGGATTTTTCCGGATTTTCCGCCTTCCGAACTTCCGATTCGCGGATTTTTCGTATTTTCGAAAATTTTGGAAATTACGAGTTTTCACGTATTTTCGAAAATTTTCTAAAATATAGGAAAACATGTATTTTCGGGAATTTTCGAAAATACAAGGATTTCTCTTAATTCCTTACATACGTATTTTTGAAAATATTCTAAATTACGAGGATTACTTGTATTTTCGAAAATACATATTTTCGAAAATACATGAAAACTCGTAATTTCGAAAATTCCCGAAAATACGTGAAAATTTTCGAAAATACGAAAAATCTCGTTATTTCAAGGGTATTTTTAATTTTAACGGGTCCGCTCGCGGATTTTCGAATTTTCGAATTTTTTCGAAAATTCGCGGATCCTCGAGCGGACCGGATTTTGCGAAGTTCGGACATCTCTATTGAACATAGGCTCAATTCAGCAAATCCTTTAAAGGACAACTACACCATAAAATGTAAATGTAAAAAAAATGTAAAAAGTACTTGGGACAGGGAAGTTAGGTTGATTATTCCTACATCTCTATATAATTTCATTGAGGAGCTACAGCACTAAGGAATCCTGGCATATTCTGCAAAATATTTTTTGCCTTAATAAAGTCTCTTCATAGTAATCATCCATTTTATTTCATTAAAGAATGGAAATAAGGATTTATTCTAGATATGCAAAAAAAAATTGCCACAAAAAAGTTCGGAAAGGGTTTTTCACTGTGAGAACAGTAAAACTATGGAACTGCCTTCCATTGGACGTTGTTATGGCAGGTTCATTGGATAGTTTCAAAAGAAAGTTGGGTGAATGTCTGAAAACCAGGAATGTTAAATATTGCATAATTCCAGATGAATAACTTAATTTTATTTGTGACCACTTCAGATGGGGGCATGTAACCCCCGGAACGTTGTGATATGTGTGGTCACAAATAAAATTAAGTTATTCACATGGATTGTGACCCTTAGTTTTCATTTTTACTTGTTACTGTCGTTCCTGTGGGAGGACCATTGAGGTGTATGCACCCACCTTTTTGACAAGAGTGCATGTATCTTTGTTTGTTCCAGTGGACTATATTTCTGATTGCCACTTGAGTCAGGAAGGAATATTTTTTCCCCCTTCATAATTCTGGTGGGTTTTTTTTTTGCCTTTTTCTGGATCAACAGTTAGGCAGAAAATGTGGGTATTGCTGAGTAGGTTGAACTGGATGGACATATGTCTCTATTCAACCTCTAATACTACTGTATAAACATTAGTGTATATGGACTGTAAATTTACAGGGAGCTATCTTTGATTTTTATTCATACAGAGGAAAGTAGACACAGACTTTCAGACCTATGTGTAACTTGGCTGGAACAGCCACTGCATATTTATTGAACTACATGTAATGTACATGTAATGTAAATTAACAGAACAGGGAGAATCCTCTTTTCAAGGTGGTCCATGGGGATGGGCTTGCCCCAACCCCCAATAATGTTGCTTCTGTCTACCTGTGTTTGTGAAGGTTATCATTCATCCAGGTCATGATTATATATATCTGTTGTATTCAATTAGATCAACTGGACTTGAAATGTAGTTCTTGAAGACGTTTCGCTAGTCATCCGGACTAGTCATCATTCATTCTGAATTGAGAAAAAAGCCAGTTGGATGACTAGCGAAACGTCTTCAAGAACTACATTTCAAGTCCAGTTGATCTAATTGAATACAACAGATACTTCTGTCTACCCATAACTCATTGACGATAACAAACTGGCACAATGAGTGCAAATTTACAAGTGCCTTCCCTGCTTCAATCAAAGGCCATCTGACCGCCAACTTGGCCCTGAACTGCCTTGTACTTTCTCACTGGACCACTGGCTACGAATTTGCTGTGGCAAACCGATAAATAAAAACACCCAATCTATTTTTTGCCCTAATCCACAGTAAGACCCACATGTAAAAAGGAGGTTTGGGGAACCCAATATTGGGCAGGTGGGTGGGACTGCTTCCTAGCTGCTCCAGTGTAGTGTTAAAAAATCTTTACCTTTCTCCTCTGCTCCAAATGGTTGTCCTACAGTGTCTGGTCTAAGTCCAGAAAAGTGAAAAGTAGGAGTCTGCCCCTTCCCTTTAATCCTGGAGGGACTCAGGCATGCGCAGGGGAGTTCTCCCCACCGCCCACAACCCCACCCTCTGGATCTCTCCATGCTGCAGTGTTGCTTATGTACTCGGAAATTGCATTAGAGGCTGAGGCCGAGGGAGCCCATCTGGTAGGTACGTTTCTGGGAACTTTTTTTAGAATTGAAACCATGTGGTTAGGGTTGGGAAGGGATGCCTACACTATAGCAAAAGTTCATTTTGGAGTGGACATACCATTTAAAAATCTTATTTTGGTTATATTATTTCAGCTAAATAAACATTTACAGAGCTGTTTTATTTTAAATGAAAATAATTTTTAGGTGAACTTTCTTGAAACCTGTTGTGAATCTGAACCACACCACTGTTCAGTTACTAGAATTACAGCTAGAGGGTTTTTTCCATATGTCTGAAACATTAGTATTCATAGATTTTGATTCAGTATCCTAAATATTATTTTGCAATAGGACTTCTTCAGCACAGGGGATATGGGTCAAAGAAATCAGCAGCCACAGGTCAACAACAAAGGAGAAATAGAATCATCTACTGTATGAAATTTGTACTGCAGATACATTGTAGCAAATCATAAGGGGATTTTGGAGGCTAAGATATTTGTTTAGAGAAATTCTGGTTGACATGTCAAAATTGAGAGCAGTACACCTACTAACCTTTTTTTCAAATTAATTTGTTTAGAGTTGATCCTTAGTTTTGTGTTAAACAGTATATTAACAATATGTTAATTAATTATCTAAAATAAGGATTCTGTGTACATTCAAAATGGAATACTGTATGACCATGGGGGGACAGTGACATTTTGAATAGGGGAGACTAAGGAATTATCGCTGCGGCGCTAAGCACGTTGCAAAATTTTTTAGGCCCCCCTTTCCATGCCCCAGGCCACTTCCACCATATATGTAAAAAAACATGAAGTGAGTGTCAATGCCGCACATAGCACGCCACAAATTTTAAAGCCATGCCCTTTTTATGCCCCCAAGGCCACACCCACTTTGCATTTTACACATTATTAAGTGATAGTTTAAAATTTTAGATTTTACACAAAATGCTTGGCACACAGAAATGGGCAATATGCTTGGCACAGAGAAATGGGCACACACAGTACACATTGGCATTACTATGCCATGTCCATGTGGCTATTTACTATGCCATGTCCATGTGGCTATTTACTATTTTATGTCCATGTGGCTATTTAGTATGCCCTGTCCATGTGGCTATTTACTATGCCATGTTGTCCATGTGGCTATTTACTATGCCATGTTGTCCATGTGACTATTTACTATGCCATGTTGTCCATGTGGCTATTTACTATGCCATGTTGTCCATGTGGCTATTTACTATGCCATGTGTCCATGGGACTATTTACTATGCATGTGTCATGTGGCTATTTACTATGCCATGTTGTCCATGTGGCTATTTACTATGCCATGTTGTCCATGTGGCTATTTACTATGCCATGTTGTCCATGTGGCTATTTACTATGCCATGTCCACGTAGCTATTTACTATGCCATGTTTACCATGTGGCTATTTACCTTGACAGGCACTCAAGCAGCAGCACTCAATGTGTTTTTAGTCTTTATCCTCACCCCCGCGGGCCTCCAAAAAGAAGATGGCACCATAATGGGCGCTTTATATAGTGTAAGCGTGCCTGACGTCACTGGCGAATGCGCATTGACAAGCGCCCGCATGGCACTACAACTTCTGTGCAAGGTAAACAAGGAGCCACAACCCCCACCTCCACACTTAATGACAAAATCAAAACCTGTAGATGCGCACCCGCACCAACCCCCAATTTCTAATATTGTAAATATTAAAGTTCCTAAAGTTTTATTAATAAAATGAATCATTTTAAAGCATAGAGTGTAATATGTAGTAATTGCTGATTTTAATATCTTGTATTGCTTGTGAAGGTTCTCATTCATCCAGGTCATAGTATATCTGTTGTATTCAATTAGATCAACTGGACTTAAAGACGATTCACTATCATCCGACTGGCTGTCTCAATACACAAGTCATTCTGAATTGAGAAAGCCAGTTGGATGACTAGCGAAACATCTTCAAGATCTAAGCTTCAAGTCCAATTGATCTACAGTAACTAAAAACAACAGATAAATATCTTATTTTGTATCACATTGACACACCAGCATAGTAGTAGTCAGCATGGATTTATGAGAAATAGATCATGCCAGACAAATTTAATTGGTTTTTATGAAGAAGTGAGTAAGAAGTTAGATTCAGGCACAGCAGTGGATGTGGTATATTTGGATTTTGCAAAAGCTTTTGATACTGTGCCACATAGGCGACTAATGTATAAACTGAGGACTGTTGGCCTTGAAGAAAACATTTGTTCATGGATAGAGAAATGGTTATCGGACCACAAACAGAGAGTGGTGGTTAATGGAGCTACATCTATGTGGGCTAAAGTTCTAAGCGGAGTGCCTCAGGGTTCTGTACTGGGGCCGCCTCATTTGGAATATGCGGTGCAGTTTTGGAATCCCATATACAAAAGGGACATCTTGGCAATTGAGGCAGTTCAGAGAAGGGCAACTAAATTAATAAGGGGAATGGAGGGGCTTGAATATGCAGGCAGATTAGACAAGTTAGGGCTGTTTACATTGGAGAAGCGGCGGTTGCGTGGGGACATGATAACCTTATACAAATATATTAATGGCCCATACAATGAACTCTCTGGTGCATTGTTTACTAACAGGTCATATCAGAGGACACGTGGACATCCTTTAAGGTTGGAAGAAAAGAAATTTCATCTTCAGGTTAGGAAGGGTTTCTTTACAGTGAGAACGGTGAAACTGTGGAACTGTCTTCCAGCAGATGTGGTAATGGCAAGTTCATTAAATAGCTTTAAAAAAGGCCTGGATAGGTTTCTAAAACTAAAAAATATTGAGAATTACTGGTATTAATGCATATAGATCTGGTTGATCCAGGGATACTTTCCGATTGCCGTTTGGAGTCAGGAAGGATTTTTTTCCCCCTTTTTAGCTGGGTTTTTTGCCTTCCCCTGGATCAACTGTTAGGTAGGGATAAAAAAAAAAAAAAAAAAGGGGGTGAATAGGTTGGACTTGATGGACGTATGTCTTTATTCAACCTTAATTACTATGTTACTATGTTACCAGTATATGTCAAGTTAAAGTACTTTTTGCTTTGAATATAGTGCACTTTAATTAGTACAGTAGGTACTTTCTGTGCTGTGTTAAGCTAGGTATGTCTAGAAGCTTCATCATGTAACAATGAAACTCTATGCATAAAGCTCTATGAAAGTTGTTTAAGGCTATAGAAGGAACTAATGTTAACCAAATATGTATTTTCTGTCAATATCATGTTATCTATAAGACATATATGTTTGCATATATATTACAAGACGTTCTTTTTTTCTCTCTACCTACTTGCCAGGTCAGAACTACTTTCATAATATTTATTGATTATTTTTAGTCTACTAACCTTTTTATAAAGCTCAGTTTTAATGAATAATAATACTTTAATACCATCATGTGTTGGAGAGTTAACATTATATTTGCATCCTGGTTTTGCTGCCCTTTATTTATTGAATTTATTTGATATGACTAGAACTGTAGTTGAATTTTAGCATTAGAATCAATAGTCTCTTGAGTCAAGTGTCCTTGATGTTAAACTGTCTTAAGTCAAGAGTTCCTAATGAGAAATAGTCCCTGTTAAGACTTTCATGAAAAGAAGCACATAATGTTATTGTGTCATCAGTGAATGATTGATGCTTTGCAAAGACATTTTATCTATCTTAGAACTTTGGCTTCTTTCCTCATCGGGACATATGCAGCTGAAAAAGTTGATTAGGGTGACCGTGCTTTGGCTTATTTACTAAAATTTATAGATGTGCTGACACAACGGACCACATTTACATTAAGAATGCCTGCAAAAACATGATTAGAAATCTAAAACAGGACTGCAGCTTAGGCAGAAAAAAAGAGAATATGATATCAATCTATTACTGGCTTAGATAATACTAATTATTGCTACTAAATTGGACTGCTGTGCTAATGTTCAAATATTCTAACTGTTGTCCAATAAGATGTTCCAAAACTGTACAACAAATAAATATCAATGTGACAATTTCTGCATATTTATTGTAAAAGCAATTTCTTTTTCCAAGTCATGTGAAGCTTTTGATAAATGATTCACGTGACTTGGAAGTACATTAAGAAGGTTACTCCTTTTTTAAATATGAAAAAAAATAAGAAAGAAGGGGGCATATAGTCTTTAAGAATCCTTCTACTGCCTATACTTTAAATGGCTCTGTACTGAATCTCTGTTGGGGGGTTTAGTAGATAGATAGATAACTAGCTAGCAACAGGGCAGGAGTGTTTCTAAACCTTTTTGCACCTGAGGCAAACTTTTTAATACTGCCTTGTGGAGAATATCTTCCTGTAGCTTGTGGAGGTAGGTGTGGTCAGGGTGCACTGACTTGCACTGGCTGGTGAATAGGAGGGTTGACTTAACAAAGGCTGGTTAACTGTCGGGCCATCTTAACAGTGGCTAGTGAACTTAAACCTACCAGTAGCTGGGGAAACAGAGGGCTGACATAAATATGTCACATTGTGGGTTGTAATATATGTGCAAGAGATTGGTAATATAAGTGCCCCCAAACAGAGACTGGTAAATACAAGTGTACCAAATTCAGACTGGTAAGTGCCCAAAAGTTTCCTCACAGAGGTTTAAATGAAATATTAGTGCATACACATACCCCCACGAGTCTAAGGGCTAGGCCCCACTTCCGCGCATGTAAAAGCGCATAGCGATTGCATGCGTTTTACATGCGATTTGATGTGCTTCTTCTGTTTTGTATATGAGTTTACATGTGCTACGATTGTAATTTTATGCGATTTATGTTCGTTTTTATGTTCGTTTTTTGTGCGTTGCGATTGCGTTTCCAGTACACAAGGATTTTGAAGTGGTGGCCATGATCCTTGCCACAGTTCCAACTCACCAAAGTAAGATGCAAAAACAAGGCCCACTGTTCAAAAATACAAAAACACCAACCTTCTTCAACCTCCACAGCCCGACTATGCCCTAAACAGGAAACGGAAGTGACATCACTGGAAGAATTCTGGTTAAAATGCAAAAAAACGGAGTACAATCGTGTTGATGACCATTTTCTTTGCACTTCCATAGACTTGCATTGTTGTGCATTGCGGACACAAACAGACCAAAAATGGTAAACACGCGCGTTGTGACAACGGATTGCAACGCTCATACTGGGGCATACTTGTCGCGATTTACATTATAATGTATGTGTCATTGCGCATCGCAAATCGGAAGCGGATTGCAAATCGGTGTAAAAACTCGTAAGTGGGGCCTGAGAAATTGCAATCCTTCTCAAGTCAGGCACAGCACAGTTTACTGTGGGGAAACTTTTTGGTTTTTTTAATTAGGCTCAGTGCTGCCTTTTTACTCTTATGCAGGGGTGTCTTCTGAGACCATTACCTCACCTTGCCTCTTACCTTACATTCTTCAATTAATCCAACTGCAGCATGTTAGTACATTGTAAGGGAGCATGGATGTAGTCGGGACCAGAGGAAGCAGAGGAGGATAATCTAATGAGATGGATGGATCGATGTGTTGCACGTAGCGCTTTACAATATTATGATACAAAAAGCTGTGCAAAAGGGACAAAACATATAAATAAATACATAAAGTATGTACAATAATAATACAATATCAATTGCCACTTGATATGGTCATGCCCCAAGGTCAATCGATTTTAGTTCAAAAATTTTAAAAAGCTATCAAAATATACTTGTACTGACAGTCCCATTGGACCCTAAACTGTGTCTGCTAGGTGTACCAGAGATAGAGTGTTGGAACAAATACCAATTGAATTTCCTAAGAGAGACTTTATTTTATGCTCATTAGACTGTGGTCCTAAGGTGGATGAATAACGACCTACCCACTATAGGAGCTTGGAGATCTATGATCGATAAAAACTTGGCATTTTTAAGACTAATATATATGAGTAGAGGGACACTATCCAAGTTCGATCGAACCTGGTCAACACACGATTATGAAACCATTATAGAATAATTGTATATGTTTGTTGAAAAGGAAGACCCGAGAGACATAATGTAACTACACTTAATATGATACTGTATAGAAATAATTCCTAAAATAATCTGAAACTGTAATATATCCACTAATACTCTAATGAGCCATGACTTCATACAAGTCAATCCCTACCCTACCCCAAGTTTGAACTCTGGTTGTTGCAATAATTAACCTAAGAAATATACTATAAAATGTAAGTGCACAAGAACGAACAATATGTCTTTAATACATTTACCGGTATTATGTGAAATATAAAAATTGACATCAATATAATGTAATAATATTCACTTGCTAATGAAAATAAAACCAAGTTTAAAAAAAACAAACAAACATACTGTGCTGGTTCTTTGAGAGGTATGATGTGAGATTAGATTTAAATCTGTTTATTGACATTTCTTGATGAAGAGAGAGGGGACTAGAAATCCAGAAGATAGGTTTAAGGTAGGGCCAAGCAATTTGAGTGAGTGGCTGTATAAGAGATGGTTTTGTGATGATCGGAGGGCATGGGCACAAACAAAGTTACCCATATTGCTCTCCTCCGCTGTTCTTCTAAAAGGCCCCGAAAGAGCTTGCACTGTATGTTTAAAGGTACTATATTGACTCTCAATTTCATACCTACCATGGACATCCAAATAATATGTAATAGCTTCTAGAAAGAAGCCACACACTCCATTAAGGTAAATGCAACTTTACTCATAATATACAGCATAAATCATCTTGTGGGACAGATACATAACGTGTGGAGGGTGACTGCATGTTATGTGATTTGTGGTGCGCACCACTTCCTTGGGGGCTTGGCAAATTTTACTTCCTCCTTTACAACCTTATTTAAAGGCATACACATATATTAAAAAACACATAGGGGGAGATACAATATGGCCCTTTTCCGTCTAAAACCCACGTTAACCTGAAAAAAATTCGGGTTAATGTGGGTTTTAGACAGAATTTAGAGCACAGCGCCATTTCCGAATGTTTTTGTAAATAGCGCCGTGCTAACGATCCAAAACCCCTGCCGTTAAGTTTTGCGCTACCTCGTAGCGCGAAACTTAACGGTAAAGGTTGTGGAGCGTTAAAGTCGCGCTCCTTACCTTAGCCCGATCCCGCGATGCAATAACTGACGTAATCCCGTTTACGCCAGTTATTGTATTGCGGGATCGGGCTAAGGTAAGTAACGTGTTCGGAGGTATTGAATCTCCCCGATAATCTAATAAACTTATTTATCAGCACCTACATGAATAATATCAAGGACAAATATTACAACCACCCTTGACCATAACATTTTTAAAGTATATGTTATTCATATTATTATATATCTAGTATAAATCGCCTTAAAATTTACCCATTCTCTTTTCTTGATGCTTCCCATAGCTCACAATTTCATAATCCATAATTCGTAAGACTTTATGTCAGCTTTGGTACTAACACCTACCTCTAGTGGAGGGAAATCTCCTAAAAGACCTTTTCTTTCAAATTCAGTACTATTTCCAAAAACAAAATACACAATTGGTCTCAACCTTTACTTACTGAGTGAATACTTACTGCATATAACCAAAGAGAAAGGGGTACTCTCTCTTCTGCCGATATATTATTTTTATCTCCACAATTCCTTTGTAATTACATGTAGACCTAGCAGAAAATCAGTGTAAGGTGGTGTTTCTATTATTATATCATTTAAATATATTATCTGTTAAAATGACACACCTCATCTCTCCAAAATAAAAAGTAACAGTGTCAAGAAGTATTTTACGCAAGCATTTGTTTATTTGGACTTGATAACCAGTGATGTATACCTTTATGTATCAAAAGACATCTAATCACAGATAGGGGAGAGTTTATCTAACCACAAATGTGATAATGCAAAATGGCAAATATATTTGGGCCAGTTTATAAATAGAGATGCTCGAAACTGGAGTTTTGTTCTGTTTTAAATTTTTGGGAATTAGGAAAAAAAGTTTAAATACGAAAAGACTGACCAATAGAAGTCTGAATCTGAAATTTCAGAGTAAAGAAAGGGTAAATAAAGCTTGGTAACTTACTGTAGATGGCTCAGTCACCTGGGAAATGGTCAGAAGAACACGTATGAATCAACCAAATTTAAATAAAATTGTATTTCCTTCATGCAAGCTATTTTCGAGCTTTCGCGTGTATATTTAAGGCTATGTTCGGTAACCCTCGAAAGTAGCCTCTAATATGCGATAACCCTCAAAATTAGCCTCGTATGTTCGGTAACCCTCGAAAGTAGTGGCAAATGTATACTATTGAGGGTTACCAAATATATGAGGCTACTTCCGAGGGTTACCGAAAGTAGCCTGGTATATTTGGTTACCCTTGAAAGTAGCTCCGTACTTTCAATGGTTATCCCCAAGTTTCGCAATCTGAAAGTTCAGATCAGTTCTGAATGGATCTGAATGGAAATTCTGATGCAGGAGTTCCGATTTGGACCCAGATTTCATCTCTAGTTATAATGTATTACATAAGAGAAGTTTCTCTCTTTTTTTTTTTATACTTTGCAGTTGGTCATAAATATTTGCTTTTATGCAACAATCAACGGACACATTCAACCCTTTTGGGTTGTCTTGTTTGTCTTTGCTATCTCCAAATTATCTACAGTGATTTGAAAAACTATTTGCCCCCTTCCTGATTTCTTATTCTTTTGCATGTTTGTCACACTTAAATGTTTCTGCTCATCAAAAACCGTTAACTATTAGTCAAAGATAACATAATTGAACACAAAATGCAGTTTTAAATGATGGTTTTTATTATTTAGTAAGAAAAAAAAAACTCCAAACCTACATGGCCCTGTGTGAAAAAGAAATTGCCCCCTGAACCTAATAACTGGTTGGGCCACCCTTAGCAGCAATAACTGCAATCAAGCGTTTGCGATAACTTGCAACAAGTCTGTTACAGCGCTCTGGAGGAATTTTGGCCCACTCATCTTTGCAGAATTGTTGTAATTCAGCTTTATTTGAGGGTTTTTTCTAGCATGAACCGCCTTTTTAAGAGGTCATGCCACAACATCTCAATAGGATTCAGGTCAGGACTTGACTAGGCCAATCCAAAGTCTTCATTTTGTTTTTCTTCAGCCATTCAGAGGTGGATTTGCTGGTGTGTTTGGGTCATTGTCCTGCTGCAGCACCCAAGATCGCTTCCGTTGAGTTGATGAACAGATGGCCGGACATTCTCCTCAGGATTTTTTGGTAGACAGTAGAATTCATGGTTCCATCTATCACAGCAAGCCTTCCAGGTCCTGAAGCAGCAAAACAACCCCAGACCATACACTACCACCATCATATTTTACTGTTGGTATGATGTTCTTTTGCTGAAATGCTGTGTTACTTCTACGCCAGATGTAACGGGACACGCACCTTCCAAAAAGTTCAACATTTGTCTCGTCGGTCCACAAGGTATTTTCCCAAAAGTCTTGGCAATCATTGAGGGTTTTTTTAGCAAAATTGAGACGAGCCTTAATGTTCTTTTTGCTTAAAAAAAGAGCGCAGAGAAAACTCATCTGAGAGGCCACAAAAGACCCAGGACAACATCTAAAGAACTGCAGGCCTCACTTGCCTCAATTAAGGTCAGTGTTCACGACTCCACCATAAGAAGAGACTGGGCAAAAACGGCCTGCATGGCAGATATCCAAGGCGCAAACCACTTTTAAGCAAAAAGAACATTAAGGCTCGTCTCAATTTTGCTAAAAAAACACCTCAATGATTGCCAAGACTTTTGGGAAAATACCTTGTGGACCGACGAGCAAATGTTGAACTTTTTGGAAGGTGCGTGTCCCGTTACATCTGGCGTAGAAGTAACACAGCATTTCAGCAAAAGAACATCATACCAACAGTAAAATATGATGGTGGTAGTGTGATGGTGGGGTTGTTTTGCTGCTTCAGGACCTGGAAGGCTTGCTGTGATAGATGGAACCATGAATTCTACTGACCAAAAAATCCTGAAGGAGAATGTCGGCCATCTGTTCATCAACTCAAGCTGAAGCGATCTTGGGTGCTGCAGCAGGACAATGACCCAAAACACACCAGCAAATCCACCTCTGAATGGCTGAAGAAAAACAATGAAGACTTTGGAGTGGCCTAGTCAAAGTCCTGACCTGAATCCTATTGAGATGTTGTGGCATGACCTTAAAAGGCGGTTCATGCTAGAAAAAAACCCTCAATAAAGCTGAATTACAACAATTCTGCAAAGATGAGTGGGCCAAAATCCTCCAGAGCGCTGTAACAGACTTGTTGCAAGTTATCGCAAACGCTTGATTGCAGTTATTGCTGCTAGGGTGGCCCAACCAGTTATTAGGTTCAGGGGGCAATTTTTTTCACACGGGCCATGTAGGTTTGGAGTTTTTTTTTTTACTAAATAATAAAAACCATCATTTAAAACTGCATTTTGTGTTCAATTATGTTATCTTTGACTATAGTTAACGGTTTTTGATGAGCAGAACATTTAAGTGTGACAAACCATGCAAAAGAATAGAAATCAGGAAGGGGCAAATAGTTTTTCAAATCACTGTAGATAATTTGGAGATAGCAAAGACAAACAAGACAACCCAAAAGGGTGAATGTGTCCGTTGATTGTTGCATAAAAGCAAATATTTATGACCAACTGCAAAGTATAAAAAAAAAAGAGAGAAACTTCTCTTTGTAATACATTATAACTAGAGATGAAATCTGGGTCCAAATCGGAACTCCTGCATCAGAATTTCCATTCAGATCCATTCAGAACTGATCTGAACTCAGATTGCGAAACTTGGGGTAACCATTGAAAGTACGGAGCTACTTTCAAGGGTAACCAAATATACCAGGCTACTTTCGGTAACCCTCGGAAGTAGCCTCATATATTTGGTAACCCTCAAAAGTATACATTTGCCACTACTTTCGAGGGTTACCGAACATACGAGGCTAATTTTGAGGGTTATCGCATATTAGAGGCTACTTCGAGGGTTACCGAACATAGCCTTAAATATACACGCGAAAGCTCGAAAATAGCTGCATGAAGGAAATACAATTTTATTTAAATTTGGTTGATTCATACGTGTTCTTCTGACCATCCCAGGTGACTGAGCATCTACAGTAAGTTACAAGCTTTATTTACCTTTCTTTACTCTGAAATTTCAGATTAGACTTCTATTGGTGTCTTTTCGTATTTAAACTTTTTTTCCTAATTCCCAAAAATTTAAAACAGAACAAAACTCCAGTTTCGAGCATCTCATTTATAAACTGGCCAAATATATTTGCCATTTTGCATTATACATTTGTGGTTAGATAAACTCTCCCCTATCTGTGATTAGATGTCTTTTGATACATAAAGGTATACATCACTGGTTATCAAGTCCAAATAAACAAATGCTTGCGTAAAATACTTCTTGACACTGTTACTTTTTATTTGGAGAGATGAGGTGTGTCATTTTAACAGATATATATTTAAATGATATAATAATAGAAACACCACCTTACACTGGATTTTTGCTAGGTCTACATGTAATTACAAAGGAATTGTGGAGATAAAAATAATATATCGCAGAGAGAGAGTACCCCTTTCTCTTTGGTTATATGCAGTAAGTATTCCTCAGTAAGTAAAGGTTGAGACCAATTGTGTATTTTGTTTGGAAATAGTACTGAATTTGAAAGAAAGGTCTTTTAGGAGATTTCCCTCCACTAGAGGTAGGTGTTAGTACAAAGCTGACATAAAGTCTTACGAATTATGGATTATAGAATTGTGAGCTATGGGAAGCATCAAGAAAAGAGAATGGGTAAATTTTAAGGCGATTTATAATAGATATATAATAATATGAATAACATATACTTTAAAAATGTTATGGTCAAGGGTGGTTTGTATATTTGTCCTTGATATTATTCATGTAGGTGCTGATAATAAGTTTATTAGATTATCGGGGAGATTCAATACCTCCGAACACGTTACTTACCTTAGCCCGATCCCGCAATACAATAACTGGCGTAAACGGGATTACGTCAGTATTGCATCGCGGGATTGGGCTAAGGTAAGGAGCGCGACTTTAACGCTCCACAACCTTTACCGTAAGTTTCGCGCTACGGGTAGCGCAAAACTTAACGGCAGGGGTTTTGGATCGTTAGCACGGCGCTATTTACAAAAACATTCGGAAATGGGCTGTGCTCTAAATTCTGTCTAAAACCCACATTAACCCGAATTTTTTTCAGGTTAACGTGGGTTTTAGACGGAAAAGGGCCATATTGTATCCCCCCTATGTGTTTTTAATATATGTGTATGCCTTTAAATAAGGTTGTAAAGGAGGAAGTAAAATTGCCAAGCCCCCAAGGAAGTGGTGCGCACACAAATCACATAACGCAGTCACCCTCCACACGTTATGTATCTGTCCCACAAGATGATTTATGCTGTATATTATGAGTAAAGTTGCATTTACCTTAATGGAGTGTGTGGCTTCTTTCTAGAAGCTAACATATTATTTTGGATGTCCATGGTAGGTATGAAATTGAGAGTCAATATAGTACCTTTAAACATACAGTGCAAGCTCTTTCGGGGCCTTTTAGAAGAACAGGAGGAGAGCAATATGGGTAACTTTGTTTGTGCCATGCCCTCCGATCATCACAAAACCATCTCTTATACAGCCACTCACTCAAATTGCTTGGCCCTACCTTAAACTATCTTCTGGATTCTAGTCCCCTCTCTCTTCATCAAGAAATGTCAATAAACAGATTTAAATCTAATCTCACATCATACCTCTCAAAGAACCAGCACAGTATGTTTGTTGTTTTTTTTAAACTTGGTTTTATTTTCATTAGCAAGTGAATATTATTACATTATATTGATGTCAATTTTTATATTTCACATAATACCGGTAAATGTATTAAAGACATATTGTTCGTTCTGTGCACTTACATTTTATAGTAATTTCTTAGGTTAATTATTTGCAACAACCAGAGTTCAAACTTGGGTAGGGTAGGGATTGACTTGTATGAAGTCATGGCTCATTAGAGTATTAGTGGATATTTACAGTTTCAGATTATTTAGGAATTATTTCTATACAGTACATATTAAGTGTAGTTACATTATGTCTCTCGGGTCTTCCTTTTCAACAAACATATACAATTTTCTATAATGGTTTCATAATTGTGTGTTGACCAGGTTCGATCGAACTTGGATAGTGTCCTCTACTCATATAATTAGTCTTAAAAATGCCAAGTTTTTATCGATCATAGATCTCCAAGCTCCTATAGTGGGTAGGTCGTTATTCATCCACCTTAGGACCACAGTCTAATGAGCATAAAATAAAGTCTCTCTTAGGAAATTCAATTGGTATTTGTTCCAACACTCTATCTCTGGTACACCTAGCAGAAACAGTTTAGGGTCCAATGGGACTGTCAGTACAAGTATATTTTGATAGCTTTTTAAAATTTTTGAACTAAAATCGATTGACCTTGGGCGATGACCATATCAAGTGGCATTGATATTGTATTATTATGTACATACTTTATGTATTTATTTATATGTTTTGTCCCTTTTGCACAGCTTTTTGTATCATAATATTGTAAAGCGCTACGTGCAACACATCGATCATCTCCATCTCATTAGATTATCTCCTTCTGCTTCCTCTGGTCCCGACTCATCCATGCTCCTTACAATGTACTAACATGTGCAGTTGGATTAATTGAAGAATGTAAGGTAAGAGGCAAGGTGAGGTAATGGTCTCAGAAGAACACCCCTGCATAAGAGTAAAAAGGCAGCACTGAGCCTAATTAAAAAAACCAAAAAGTTTCCCCACAGTAAACTGTGCTGGTGCTGACTTGAGAAGGATTGCAATTTCTCAGGCCCCACTTACGAGTTTTTACACCGATTTGCAATCCGCTTCCGATTTGCGATGCGCAATGACACATACATTATAATGTAAATCGCGACAGTATGCCCCAGTATGAGCGTTGCAACCGTTGTCACAAAGCGCGTGTTTACCATTTTTGGTCTGTTTGTGTCCGCAATGCACAACAATGCAAGTTATGAAGTGCAAAGAAAATGGTCATCAACACGATTGTACTCCGTTTTTTTGCATTTTAACCAGAATTCTTCCAGTGATGTCACTTCCGTTCCTGTTTAGGGCATAGTCGGGCTGTGGAGGTTGAAGAAGGTTGGTGTTTTGTATTTTTGAACAGTGGGCCTTGTTTTTGCATCTTACTTTGGTGAGTTGGAACTGTGGCAAGGATCTGGCCACCACTTCAAAATCCTTGTGTACTGGAAACGCAATCGCAACGCACAAAAAACGAACATAAAAACGAACATAAATCGCATAAATACAATCGTAGCACATGTAACTCATATACAAAACAGAAGAAGCACATCAAATCGCATGTAAAACGCATGCAATCGTATGCGCTTTTACATGCGCGGAAGTGGGGCCTAGCCCTTAGACTCGTGGGGGTATGTGTATGCACTAATATTTCATTTAAACCTCTGTGAGGAAACTTTTGGGCACTTACCAGTCTGAATTTGGTACATTGTATTTACCAGTCTCTGTTTGGGGGCAATTATATTACCAATCTCTTGCATATATTACAACCCACAATGTGACCTATTTATGTCAGCCCTCTGTTTCCCCAGCTATGGTAGGTTTAAGTTCACTAGCCACTGTTAAGATGGCCCGACAGTTAACCAGCCTTTGTTAGTCAACCCTCCTATTCACCAGCCAGTGCAAGTCAGTGCACCCTGACCACACCTACCTCCACAAGCTACAGGAAGATATTCTCCACAAGGCAGTATTAAAAGTTTGCCTCAGGTGCAAAAAGGTTTAGAAACACTCCTGCCCTGTTGCTAGCTAGTTATCTATCTATCTACAACCCCCCAACAGAGATTCAGTACAGAGCCATTTAAAGATATGCAGTGAGTAAGGATTCTTAAAGACTATATGCCCCTTCTTTCTTATTTTTTTTCATATTTAAAAAAGGAGTAACCTTCTTAATGTACTTCCAAGTCACGTGAATCATTATCAAAAGCTTCACATGACTTGGAAAAAGAAATTGCTTTTACATAAATATGCAGAATGTCACATTGATATTTTTTGTTGTACAGTTTTGGAACATCTTTTGGACAACAGTTAGAATATTTGAACATTAGCACAGCAGTCCAATTAGTAGCAATAATTAGTATTATCTAAGCCAGTAATAGATTGATATCATATTCTCTTTTTTCTGCCTAAGCTGCAGTCCTGTTTTAGATTTCTAATCATGTTTTTGCAGGCATTCTTAATGTAAAGTGGTCCGTTGTGTCAGCACATCTATAAATTTTAGTAAAAAAGCCAAAGCACGGTCACCCTAATCAACTTTTCAGCTGCATATGTCCCGATGAGGAAAGAAGCCAAAGTTCTAAGATAGATAAAATGTCTTTGCAAAGCATCAATCATTCACTGATGACACAATAACATTATGTGCTTCTTTTCATGAAAGTCTTAACAGGACATTTCTCATTAGGAACTCTTGACTTAAGACAGTTTAACATCAAGGACACTTGACTCAAGAGACTATTGATTCTAATGCTAAAATTCAACTACAGTTCTAGTCATATCAAATAAATTCAATAAAAAAAGGGCAGCAAAACCAGGATGCAAATATAATGTTAACTCTCCAACACATGATGGTATTAAGTATATTATTCATTAAAACTGAGCTTTATAAAAAGGTTAGTAGACTAAAATAATCAATAATTTATGAAAGTAGTTCTGACCTGGCAAGTAGGTAGAGAGAAAAAAGAACGTCTTGTATATATAGCAAACATATAGTCTTATAGATAACAGATATTGACAGAAAATACATATTTGGTTAACATTAGTTCCTTCTATAGCCTTAAACAACTTTCATAGAGCTTTATGCATAGAGTTTCATTGTTACATGATGAAGCTTCTAGACATACCTAGCTTAACACAGCACAGAAAGTACCTACTGTACTAATTAAAGTGCACTATATTCAAAGCAAAAAGTACTTAATTGACATATAGGAACATAGTAACATAGTAATTAAGGTTGAATAAAGACATACGTCCATCAAGTCCAACCTATTCACCCCCTTTTTTTTTTTTTTTTTATCCCTACTAACAGTTGATCCAGGGAAGGCAAAAAAACCAGCTAAAAAGGGGGAAAAAAATCCTTCCTGACTCCAAACGGCAATCGGAAAGTATCCCTGGATCAACCAGATCTATATGCATTAATACCAGTAATTCTCAATATTTTTTAGTTTTAGAAACCTATCCAGGCCTTTTTTAAAGCTATTAATGAACTTGCCATTACCACATCTGCTGGAAGACAGTTCCACAGTTTCACCGTTCTCACTGTAAAGAAACCCTTCCTAACCTGAAGATGAAATTTCTTTTTTCCAACCTTAAAGGATGTCCACGTGTCCTCTGATATGACCTGTTAGTAAACATGCACAGAGAGTTCATTGTATGGGCCATTAATATATTTGTATAAGGTTATCATGTCCCCACGCAACCGCCGCTTCTCAATGTAAACAGCCCTAACTTGTCTAATCTGCCTGCATATTCAAGCCCCTCCATTCCCCTTATTAATTTAGTTGCCCTTCTCTGAACTGCCTCAATTGCCAAGATGTCCCTTTTGTATATGGGATCAAAACTGCACCGCATATTCCAAATGAGGCGGCCCCAGTACAGAACCCTGAGGCACTCCGCTTAGAACTTTAGCCCACATAGATGTAGTCCCATTAACACCACTCTCTGTTTGTGGTCCGATAACCATTTCTCTATCCATGACAAATGTTTTCTTCAAGGCCAACAGTCCTCAGTTTATACATTAGTCGCCTATGTGGCACAGTATCAAAAGCTTTTGCAAAATCCAAATATCCACATCCACTGCTGTGCCTGAATCTAACTTCTTACTCACTTCTTCATAAAAACCAATTAATTTGTCTGGCATGATCTATTTCTCATAAATCCATGCTGACTTACTATGCTGGTGTGTCAATGTGATACAAAATAAGATATTTTGTTGTTTTAGTTACTGTAGATCAATTGGACTTGAAGCTTAGATTTGAAGATGTTCGCTAGTCATCCAACTGGCTTTCTCAATTCGAATGACTTGTGTATTGAGACAGCCAGTCGGATGATAGTGAATCGTCTTTAAGTCCAGTTGATCTAATTGAATACAACAGATATACTATGACCTGGATGAAAGAGAACTTCACAAGCAATACAAGATATTAAAATCAGCAATTACTACATATTACACTCTATGCTTTAAATGATTCTTTTATTAATAAAACTTTAGGAACTTTAATATTTACAATATTAGAAATTGGGGGTTGGTGCGGGTGCGCATCTACAGGTTTTGATTTTGTCATTAAGTGTGGAGGTGGGGGTTGTGGCTCCTTGTTTACCTTGCACAGAAGTTGTAGTGCCATGCGGGCGCTGTCAATGCGCATTCGCCAGTGACGTCAGGCACGCTTACACTATATAAAGCGCCATTATGGTGCCATCTTCTTTTTGGAGGCCCGCGGGGTGAGGATAAGACTAAAAACACATTGAGTGCTGCTGCTTGAGTGCCTGTCAAGGTAAATAGCCACATGGTAAACATGGCATAGTAAATAGTACGTGGACATGCATAGTAAATAGCCACATGGACAACATGGCATAGTAATAGCCACATGGACAACATGGCATAGTAAATAGCCACATGGAACATGGCATGTAAATAGCACAAGGAAACATGGATAGTAAATAGCCACATGGACAACATGGCATAGTAAATAGCCACATGGACAACATGGCATAGTAAATAGCCACATGGACAACATGGCATAGTAAATAGCCACATGGACAACATGGCATAGTAAATAGCCACATGGACAACATGGCATAGTAAATAGTCACATGGACAACATGGCAAGTAATAGCCACATGGACAACATGGCATAGTAAATAGCCACATGGAAAGGGCATACTAAATAGCCACATGGACATAAAATAGTAAATAGCCACATGGACATGGCATAGTAAATAGCCACATGGACATGGCAAGTAATGCCAATGTGTACTGTGTGTGCCCATTTCTCTGTGCCAAGCATATTGCCCATTTCTGGTGCCAAGCATTTTGTGTAAAACTAAAATTTTAAACTATCACTTAATAATGTGTAAAATGCAAAGTGGTGTGGGCCTTGGGGGCATAAAAAGGGCATGGCTTTAAAATTTGTGGCGTGCTATGTGCGGCATTGACACTCACTTCATGTTTTTTTACATATATGGTGGAAGTGGCCTGGGGCATGGAAAGGGGGGCCTAAAAAATTTTGCAACGTGCTTAGCGCGCAGCGATAATTCCTTAGTCTCCCTATTCAAATGTCACTGTCCCCCATGGTCATACAGTACCATTTTGAATGTACACAGAATCCTTATTTTAGATAATTAATTAACATATTGTTAATATACTGTTTAACACAAAAACTAAGGATCAACTCTAACAAATTAATTTGAAAAAAAGGTTAGTAGGTGTACTGCTCTCAATTTTGACATGTCAACCAGAATTTCTCTAAACAAATATCTTAGCCTCCAAAATCCCCTTATGATTTGCTACAATGTATTGCAGTACAAATTTCATACAGTAGATGATTCTATTTCTCCTTGTTGTTGACCTGTGGCTGCTGATTTCTTTGACCCATATCCCCTGTGCTGAAGAAGTCCTATTGCAAAATAATATTTAGGATACTGAATCAAAATCTATGAATACTAATGTTTCAGACATATGGAAAAAACCCTCTAGCTGTAATTCTAGTAATGAACAGTGGTGTGGTTCAGATTCACAACAGGTTTCAAGAAGTTCACCTAAAAATTATTTTCATTTAAAATAAAACAGCTCTGTAAATGTTTATTTAGCTGAAATAAATAACCAAAAAAGATTTTTAAATGGTATGTCCACTCCAAAATGAACTTGCTTTTGTAGGCATCCCTTCCCAACCCTAACCACATGGTTTCAATTCTAAAAAAAGTTCCCAGAAACGTACCTACCAGATGGGCTCCCTCGGCCTCAGCCTCTAATGCAATTCGAGTACATAAGCAACACTGCAGCATGGAGAGATCCAGAGGGTGGGGTTGTGGGGGGTGGGGAGAACTCCCCTGCGCATGCCTGAGTCCCTCCAGGATTAAAGGGAAGGGGCAGATCCTACTTTTCACTTTTCTGGACTTAGACCAGACACTGTAGGACAACCATTTGGAGCAGAGAGGGAAAGGTAAAGATTTTTTAACACTACACTGGAGCAGCTAGGAAGCAGTCCCACCCACCTGCCCAATATTGGGTTCCCCAAACCTCCTTTTTACATGTGGGTCTTACTGTGGATAGGGCAAAAAATAGATTGGGTGTTTTATTTATCGGTTTGCCACAGCAAATTCGTAGCCAGTGGTCCAGTGAGAAAGTACAGGCAGTTCAGGGCCAAGTTGGCGGTCAGATGGCCTTGATTGAAGCAGGGAAGGCACTTGTAAATTTGCACTCATTGTGCCAGTTTGTTATCGTCAATGAGTTATGGGTAGACAGAGAGTATCTGTTGTATTCAATTAGATCAACTGGACTTGAAATGTAGTTCTTGAAGACGTTTCGCTAGTCATCAACTGGCTTTCTCAATTCAGAATGATTGATGACTAGTCGGATGACTAGCGAAACGTCTTCAAGAACTACATTTCAAGTCCAGTTGACTAATTGAATACAACAGATATATATAATCATGACCTGGATGAATGATAACCTTCACAAACACAGGTAGACAGAAGCAACATTATTGGGGGTTGGGGCAAGCCCATCCCCATGGACCACCTTGAAAAGAGGATTCTCCCTGTTCTGTTAATTTACATTACATGTACATTACATGTAGTTCAATAAATATGCAGTGGCTGTTCAGCCAAGTTACACATAGGTCTGAAAGTCTGTGTCACTTCCTCTGTATGAATAAAAATCAAAGATAGCTCCCTGTAAATTTACAGTCCATATACACTAATGTTTATACGTAGTATTAGAGGTGAATAGAGACATATGTCCATAGTTCAACCTACTCAGCAATACCCACATTTTCTGCCTAACTGTTGATCCAGAAAAAGGCAAAAAAAAAACCCCCACAGAATTATGAAGGGGAAAAAATATTCCTTCCTGACTCAAGTGGCAATCAGAAATATAGTCCACTGGAACAAACAAAGATACATGCACTCTTGTCAAAAAGGTGGGTGATCAACCTCAATGGTCTCCCACAGGAACGACAGTAACAAGTAAAAATGAAAACTAAGGGTCACAATCCATGTGAATAACTTAATTTTATTTGTGACCACACATATCACAACGTTGGGGGTTACATGCCCCCATCTGAAGTGGTCACAAATAAAATTAAGTTATCATCTGGAATTATGCAATATTTAACTTCTGGTTTTCAGACATTCACCCAACTTTCTTTTGAAACTATCCAATGAACCTTGCCATAACAACGTCCAATGGAAGGCAGTTCCATAGTTTTACTGTTCACAGTGAAAAACCCTTTCCGAACTTTTTGTGGCAATTTTTTTGCATATCTAGAATAAATCTTATTTCCATTCTTTAATGAAATAAAATGGATGATTACTATGAAGAGACTTTTAAGGCAAAAAATATTTGCAGAATATGCAGGATTCCTTAGTGCTGTAGCTCCTCAATGAAATATATAGAGATGTAGGAATAATCAACCTAACTTCCCTGTCCCAAGTACTTTTTACATTTTTTTACATTTACATTTAGTGTGTAGTTGTCCTTAAAGGATTGCTGAATTGAGCCTATGTCAATAGAGATGTTCCGAACTTCGCAAAATCCGGTCCGCTCGAGGATCCGCGAATTTTCGAAAAAATTGAAAATTCGAAAATCCGCGAGCGGACCCGAAAATTAAAAATACCCTTGAAATAACGAGATTTTTCGTATTTTCGAAAATTTTCACGTATTTTCGGGAATTTTCGAAATTACGAGTTTTCATGTATTTTCGAAAATATGTATTTTCGAAATACAAGTAATCCTCGTAATTTAGAATATTTTCAAAAATAGTATGTAAGGAATTAAGAGAAATCCTTGTATTTTCGAAATTCCCGAAATACATGTTTTCCTATATTTAGAAAATTTTCGAAAATACGTGAAAACTCGTAATTCCAAAATTTTCGAAAATACGAAAAAATCCGCGAATCGGAAGTTCGAAGGCGGAAAATCCGGAAAAATCCGCGTTCGCGAACGGGATAAATCCGGGGCGGATCCGGTTCGGATCCGCGAACCGGCCATCCCTAATGTTCAAGTAGAAGTTAAATATAGATTGATTTAAAAATGTGCAACACATATATTACATAATAAACAGTAGTAGTTCCTCTAATATTCCAAATGAAAAAAGTAGGGTTGTCCAGGCGTTAATTTGTTCCAAGGGGTAATCCAGAAAGACACACAAACATTTCGGCTGTTAGGCCTTTATAAAGTGTTACAGAGTCATATTATCATCCTCTTTTTATGACAATAGTGTCACACCATTGCACCTCTCTTTATTGCTCATATTATACTTTTCAAATGCACCTGAGTGGTATCTTCCCATAACTCGATTACACATAACCCCCACCATTTTCCCAAATGACAGTATTAATTGGTGGGAAATAGGGGATACATCGTTTTATATCCATTTTAAGAGATGAACAAGATTGTTGACTGTATTTATGATGCACTAGGCACTTTATTGTATTTATGATGCACTAGGCAATTTGTTGAATTTTGATTGCCTAGACACTTTAAGGGTATATTTCATCTTATATGGTAATATAATTGATACTGGTTGTGCTTTTAGGTGGAATAGGGAAATAGAAGAATGAAAATGGAAAAGAAAATGAAGATGTATCCCTATTTTACCAAGTAAGTACTGCCATTTGAGAAAATGTTGGAGGATTATGTGTAATTGAGTTATTGCCCCCAAACTGGGTTGGGGGGCACTTGCAAGTGTATTATGTGCAGTATAGAGAAGGTGCAATAGGTGGCACTATTGGCTATAAAAAGAGGTTGATAATATGAATCTGTAACACTTGATAAAGGCCTAACAGCGTAAACGTTGTGTGTGTGTTTATGCACTAATAAAATGGGATTACCCCTGGAACTAATTATGACTGAACAACTCTACTTTTTTTATTTGGAATATTTCATATTTGGCAGAGAGGTGGCCCGAAAGGGAGTCGACACCTAGTAGGTACCCTATGTGTAATTATTTTAGTAGCTCTCTCAACTCAATATATAGTAGGGAGATCCGATCAAGAGGTAAGCTGATAAATGACAAATGGTGGATGGTTTTTGGTCAATAGGAACAAAACTGGATTTCTATGATATTTAGTCAAAATTGGTTAATCAAGTGATCAGTTATTTTTTGAAATTTTAGTTGATCTTCAGAAATGATTGGGCTCAAATATGGAATGGACACAATTCTTGACCAACAGACTTAATTTAACTGGTTTATTACTTGGTAAATCTGTCAATAGAAATATTGGACATACTTTGCTCAAGATTTTTCTCGCCCTCTCTTTATAAATCTTTTCCCTCTCAAACTCTCCTCTCCTAGACCTATCTTTAGCTTTCTCTTGCCCTATAAATATTCCCCTAACTTACTGTGTCTCTTTTTTTTCTTATTGAGAAATTGTGAAAGAGGAAGATAGATTGAGAGAGGAAAAACCTGAGAGATTCAGGGAGGGAAGTAGAGAGATTGGTGATATGGGGAGACTAAATAATAATTACATGTGATTTATCTTATTTAACATGTCATTTTGATTTGTCGCTCCATTAACCTCATATTTCCTTACGTTGGAATATGTCAGCAAAAAAAGTCATTATAATGTATTTACTGATACATTTGTGTGAATAGTTTCCACATTGTTTTATGATTTTCTATATATATAGTAAGCTTGATCTAGTTTTCTCCTTTTAGTTATTGCAATTTAAGTTATACAAACTCAACCCTTATTTATCACTTGAGTATAACATTTTATCACTCTCTTTAAAAGAATAAATTGATAGAAGGAGGCCCCTTTCCACATAAATTTTGTATTAAACTCAAGGTCAAATAAATTTTATTGGGAATATAGAACAAATGCAATACACCAAAATGTATTTAAAGAACCTTAAACTTTCCCACTATCTTCAAAATACAAGAATAAAAAAAGTCCTTAATATGCTATTACATACATTATTATACTTTGGAGTGGACAAACACAGTTATTTATTCCCCACTGGTCAGATTTATTTAAAGGACACTATACTGAAAAAATGACTTTGCCTCATCTTAATCTATAATTGATACATTTAAGATCACTTACTCTGATTTGCTTGTATTTCTGTATGTTTAATCCAGCACACATTTTGCTTAGGGGCAGTATCCCCCCTCCTTTTTAACCACTCCCACTTCCATCCGACCTGACTTTTCCCCCACAAACCAAATGTCAAGCCTGCACATAGCATACAGCATTCTAACTGTTACCATTCCAGCTACAGTTAAACTACTCAGAGAACTTGATTGACAACTTGATTGACAGCTGAAATATAAGAAGTTTTAAATTGGATATCCAAAGAAATAGGGGAAGATCAACAAAAAAAGATACAGTGGTGGTTGAGAAAAATTATAGTTTCCAGTTATGGTCAATTTAAAATAACCTATTTTCAGTATAGATGCCCTTTAAGAAAATAAGTGCTATATGTTAAAGGAGAATATTCTCGTGTAGTAACTGACAGATTTCAATCCAATCCTTTACAAGCAGTATTTCTAATGTCCAAAATGGGTGATCATCAGTGAAAATGACTGTGGGGAGCTAGAAAGAAGCCATTTATTGCATGTATAATTCTCCTTTAAATGCAATGAAGCATTTAAAATTTATTCCTCTAGGTTCCTAAAAATGGGTATAAATGATGTTCCGTATAAACGTTTATTATGTGTGTGCACACAGGTAGTATAATTGCCCACACAGCTGAAATAAAATAGGTATTCAATAAATACAATAAATGTGCGTAAATTTACAATATTTGTAAACATTGGGTTTTTTGTTTAAAAAGCACATAAAATAGAAACAAGTTTTGTTCTTTAACAAACTAGACCTTAGATTGTTTAGTGAGATCTAGTGTCAACGGAGTCTTTAACAAGTCCTGCCTAGTTTCACTAAATGACTTTAATAAATATTCAAAGGCACCTACTGCCAGATTTGCCGCTACGCAGGGAACTGGGGTAAAATCCCACTGTGAACTGATTAATATCATTTAGCATGACTTCAACACCCTTTTTGTGGTGACTGCATGGTATCGCCATGTAGGTTCTACAGCCAATTGACCAGCAGCTGTGTGCCTTTAACTATGTGAGTATGTAGAGAAGAATTATGCTTACCAAGCGCCCACTCCTCTACTTTTCATGTAGTAAGTAGTGCCCAGGGTGAGGACTGCTAGGATCTCACCCCTGGGTTTAGCCTGCAGAAAGCAAACGGAGCTTTAATAATTACCTTCCCACAGCCGCTTCGCTCCACTTTCTGGTTCAGTACGCCGTGAACAATAGGAAGTGTGTTTAAATAATAAGTTTACCTTCAGACCTGGGGGGCCGTGACACGGCAGCATGAGCTCCTACATATAAAAATGAAAACATCAAGTCCAATTGGGTTAAATGGAGAAATGCACTTTGCATGTTTTTTTTATGAGTTTCTGAAATGTAGTGGATGCATGGTGGATGTGGAGAAAATCATTGCCTGTAATGGAATCTTGAATACGTGAAATGTGAAAATGGTGGCGTTGTAGCACTTCAAATCAAGCAAATCAAATCGAAAATGATGCTAAACATAATAAAAAGTACATGTATACACAAGAGTAATTAGTAAGGAGTAACAATGAAATGGATGCTAAATCAGAAATTTACATTGGAATAAACTATACCAAAAATATGGATGGTATGGTATCCGGCTTTAGACAAATTCCCAAATTTTCTATCATTTAAATCCCAATAAAGTGCTCTGTGCTAGAATAAACCGCATCTTTTTTTCAAGTCAAAATCCCAACAGAACAAACACTTCCAAAAGCATTTCTTGGAAGGTTTTTTTCTCCATTAGCACAGATTAATACTAACACCTAGTATCGATCTGTACCTTTACATCTAAGTTTTGCTCACTGGCCAAGACTAGGAAAACCTGTATTTGTGAATTAAAGGGTATCTGTACTCATATATCATTTGAAATCACAGCATTTACAGGGAATGACCTTACTCCTAAAACATGTATTATGTTCCCCATCCCGACTCTTACTAGGATGTTTGGTTGCTGCCCCGCACTAATGCAACAATTAGAGAAATCAGCAGTGAAAAGAAGAAAGAAGGAAGGAGGAGGAGATGTGTAAGCAGAGCAGTGTCTTGGTAAGGCTGTGCAGAACTAATAAGTGTCGAAAACACTACAAGAGGGTGGAGTAGGGAGGGTGGTGGCAATTAGGAGCACTCACTAAACATTAATAATTTAATGACAAAGAAGCAAAGATAAATAGTGAGTACCATCCTTTACTACTTCAAATTGTAGTTTCAGATAATGTAAAGTCGTTTGAGTGAGGTATAGTGACCCTTTAATCTTTTTGATTCATTAACAATCCTATAGTAAGCTGGATTAAAGTAGCAGGAAAACAAATACAATCAGTAGCTAATCACAACTACTCACATGCCAGTGTGTGGATAACTATTGAACAAGTTAGTTAATTAGAACTTTTCTCGTCACAATAAATGGGTTTCCAAAAGAATGACACATTTGGTGTTTTGGCAATTCTTTTTTTGGGTTAGTAATATAATTTAATGTAGTCTATAAAATCTGTTATAATATATAAAAATATTTTCCATTGTCTGGTAAATCAATTGTGCTAGCGTGATATATTATGAATGTCTAGAAATAGAGCCTAAAAGAGTCTGAAAAAGGCACGGTTAATCAGATGAATAAAATGTATGTAAAATTCCTAGTTGAAATAGGGGAATGGAAATAATATATGAAGATTTTCAGTTCCAGTTGTAAGTGTACATTTTCAGCGAGTCAGTTGGATTCATATGCTAATAGGGGAATATTTCTGCACCTTAAGATCAACATCTTTGAAGATCAAGGTCAAACAAAACTAAACTTAGGCAGATATTGCAGAAATTAAACAATAGATAATTCAATAGAAATAACAAAGCATCAGCATCACATTTCAATCTTTTTGCAAGGTTTGCTACAGTATTTTAGATTTTATTTTATGATATATAGTATTAAAGGGCATGTCCAGTTTAAAAAAAGTAAACTGGAAATGTTAATCACCTCCCCAAAACCCACTTTTGCATTATCTATACATTTCAAAGATGCCCTTGATTTTACTTCTAACAGTACATAGGGAAGCACACTCCAATAGTATATTATAGTGATTCCATTTATTAGTGTTAAACACACAAACAAGGCACACAACGTTTCGGGGGTCCAACCCCTTCCTCAGGTGTAACAAATATCCAACCGTGCAACCAATATAGTGACATCATAATGATCGTGATAGCTCCGCCCATTTTTTGGAGCTAGTCTAAAAGTGAACATGTGCTATAAATAGTGATACAATAAAAGCATAAGTTAAAATTATCCAAAGGGAATGCACCTCATAACCTACCTGCTGGACTCCACTGAATAATTGATCCTTGATTTTACTTACCTGACTTGGTCCCTGATGATAATTAATGCATAATCGATGCATCCCTCGATTGTATAATTAAGTTATTTTATATTGTTAATGAAACAAATTTATTTTTCATGTGATTAAGGGTTTTCTATTTGATCATTTTAGATATTTACAGACAGGGACTGTTGTGTAAGGGGGGGTTTAAATTATGTGGGTATGTGTACAGTCTTTATAAATATAATTACTGGAGATAATTATTTGGCTTGTGTTTGTATTACGGAATAGTATACTGTTATAGCTTACAGCATGTAACAATTTTTTATTGTATTTGCACACACTGTAATGTATTTGGACTGTGAGGGGGTCATATGGTAAAGACCTTTATCAAGCCATAATCAGATAAAGATCTTAGGTGCAGACTGCAATGTTGCTGATTGCACTTACAAAAACCACACAAAAAGGCCCCAGAGCGCACTTTTATTTATTTGTATTGAAAATGGACTTATGGTTCCACTGGGGCAAGGGAAACCTTATATAGGAAGCCTATATATAATTTATAGCCTTCTGCTGCTTCTTTCCTTTCTTTTTTGTGTCCCCATATGTCCTGCCTGTACCCTCCATTCATCACAGAACCATCTCTTATATAGACCCCCCACTTACAATGCCTCCTCCTACCTGAAGGGTCACTATACTCACTCAAACAACTTTACATTATCTGAAACTACAATTCAAGAGAAGTAAAACGGTGGTACTCCATATTTATCTGTGCTTGTCATTATATCATTAATGTTAAGTGAGTGTTTCTAACTGCCCCCACCTCCCTCACTCACTTTTTTATTAGTATCTACAACATTTATAAGTTTGCACAGCCTCACCAAAGACACTGCACTGCTTAACACATCTCCCCCTCCCTCCCCCACCTTCTTATCTCAGTCAACTCTCTTAATTGTTGCAGAAACTGTGCGTAAGCAGCCCAAGATCCTAGTAAGAGGTAGGAATGGGGACATATTACAATATCTGCTTCTGGAGTGACAGGTCTTTCTCTGTAAATGCTGTGATTTCAAATGATGAATTCTCTGGACTGACCCTGGATTTAAATTCCGAAAAAGTTTTGGAGTAGTGGGATCTTTTGTATCCAAAGGTATTTTCGGAAATTTTCGAGTAAAGATACCCTTTAAAATTTTTTCTTTTGTGGCTCCTAACCTCTGTAATTCTATATTCTAAAATTTGGAATTTAAGTATTAAGCGCAGCATTGCACTATTGTTTGTATTTGTGTTATACATACATAAATATAGAATAAATAACCCATAGAAATAAAATAACCCCAACTTTTCCTAAACACGCTGTATTTTTTGATGTTATCTAATAATACCCAAAAACCGACCTAAAGTTTACTAATATCGGTCTCAATGAGATGATGGGTGAAAAAAAGGGAAATATCAAACAATCTAAATATAATAGTTTAATAAAAACATGGTATAAATAAGTATAAATGAGTATAAAATTAAATAAATAGGTAAATAGTATAAAATATGTGGCTGAAAACCTCAGTGTCTTCCTTTAAAAGTTAAAGGGCATCTATAGTGATGAAAAAAACACACTGCCTCTTTGCAAAGTTAAATTCATGTACTCTGTGCTGCCTTAATCCTATCTCTTGTCAGTGACTCTGTTAACCATGGTGTCAGATCTGTGTGCAGCATTCCCCCCTTCCCCCTCCCTTGTTCCATCCTCCATGTCTCAACTCCGGCTAACCGACAAGCTTATCATGTGCAGTAGGAGTTAAAAGTTCAACATCCTGAAAAACACACCCACGCACAGTGGCCAATAGAAAGCAAGCTGTCCTGGAAACACGGAAGAAGGAGATCAGTACAGTTTACGATCTCTCACTTTGTGACCCCTCATCAATTAGTGAAAGCTATTAAGAAAGGGGGCCAAGTGTAGCCTTATATCTACCATCAAAGCTACCTCTCTCTCCTGCTAATGCTCTTATCTCTATGTTTATTACAGAGCAGGGAGGGGGAATCACGGCACAGGGATTGGATTGACAGTTCAAGTAGGAGTACAATCACGTATTTTCTAACTGGTGTATCTCAGGACAGAGAGGGAATCGAAAAAGTAAGTGAAGACACTCTGGGGGTTGTGGGAAATTATAGAACACATGGAAAGAAAGAAAAAAAAGTTCATTTTCCCACTATAGATTTCCCTTTAAGGTGAGTTTCTCTGTGGAGTCCAAAAAAGTCTCTTTAAACCGTAAGTCCTGCCCCACCACTCACCTACCAGTACTGGTGCTATAACTCTCCCCACTAACAGTCTTGCTCCAATCAGTGTTGGGCCAGTGGTGTAAGGATTACCATAGCAACTATAGCAGCTGCTGCATACTGACTGGGGCCATGGGGGGGTATAAGTGGGAGTTTAAAGAATATTTGAGGGTGTGTGGTTAATGTTTTTTTGTTTTTTTTTAATTGATTTGGTTGGGTAAAAGGCCCCATCCAAAATTTAACTGTGAGGTACAGTTATTCTAGATATGTCCCTGTTTTGTCGATGGATAGTACTGCTTCAAGTTTCCACACCTGACCCTCTATGCAGAACTGCATATCTTACAAGTTCTCCAGCCTCCTCAGCAGATCACTCCACCTCCAAATACAGACAATAGTTTCTCACCCATTAGGATCTGGGTGTGTGGCAGTTTCCTTCCCCTTCCATACCTGATATATGATAAATGGTACATTAAAAAACCTATATTCCATATATATGTATGAAAGTGTCGAATATTGGGGAGGAATCTATATCGCTAATATAGTGCAAAAACCATGCTACTTAGTGTAATGTTGGGTTAGGTGGGTTTTCACTTATTTTAGGCATATGGGCCATTTCCAAATGTTATTGATTGAATAGTTTAGTTATTGATAAGTTTAGCACTTATGTAGTGCAAAACATAACAGGGCAATGTCTTACTTTGTTGTGATCCACCTATGCAATAACGACGAAATTGTGCATTTGGAGACTGTAGCAAGCTATGGCATTGTATTAGTGTTATTACATCTCCCTGATTATTATTTAAGTCGGTTTTTTTTCTGTAATAGTTTTTTAACCTCGCTATAGTTATAAACTACTATGTACTACTATACTGCTATATGAATATATATACAAAATATATAAGGTATAAGACATTGGCACAAATATGAAAAATTAAATCAACTATTATTCCACACAACTGGAAACATGTTGTGTGGACACCCATTTTCAGATACCATTGTGTTGCTTGTTCAATAAACAATTTGCTCAGTGTTTACCTTGTTTTCCCTCAAACAATTTTTTGAGAAAAAAACTAATCATGATTTTGTGGGGAAAACCTCTTTAAGTATACATTTTTCACATTAAACATGACGTGGAACACATCCCTGATGTCACACAACAAATCTATATTTATCAAGGACTATGTGCTGACAACTCTTGAAACATGTTATGGTTTAGTGTTGCAGTTCTTATCCATCCTCCTACACATCTCTCAAGATTAACACTTTTATTAGATACAAAAGTTTTACCCCTTTAAGCTTATTAAAAGTTAAAGTAAATGAAAGCCTGCAGTATTTCCTTTATAATGAGTCGACAATCACATCTCTGGCTTTAGCCTGTGAGAAATGATATTGGGGTGAAGGTTTAACTTCCTGTTCAGTAGATTGAGTCACATCACCTGACCTCTGCCCGCCCCTCTGCCCCGGGGAGAAGCGTGCTCAGTAAAGAAAGATATGTGGGGAAAACAGAAAGTACCTAGGGGAAAAAACTGACAGATGAGAATGGGAGCCTATTAATTCAGGCAGAGACTGTCACATGACTACAGGCTGGTCACATGGCTGAAAACAGGAAGTGTTCAAGCAGGAGTAATATTGCTGAACCTTTCCAGCAATAACTTCTCACATATTTTATCTAGAGATGTGATTTAGGGTTTTTATTTTGAAGTATGATGGAAGGATTTTATATAACTTTAATAGTTTGGAAGAATTGGAGAACACAGTTACCCTTTAAATGGGTAATGGCTTATCTACTATATGCAGAAATCCATGTAAGAAGTTATTACATTTTTGTCTTTAAAGTGAAAAAGGCACAATTACACTGCCATTTTGACAACCTGTTTAGATCTGCTTACAGCAGTTGCACATCATTTGATTGCCACAATCTATTAAACTGCCACTCAGCATAGAAAGAGTCTCCTACCTCCCTACAGTTACTTTGATACATTTTTCAATTTATTTTTTGATATTGTCCTTTTATTTATGTATATCAGTATTTAAAGCACTTTTTGCCAGTATTAAAAGGGATTACACAACAAAAGTGAAAAACCAGGAAAGAAAGGTGGATGAGCACAATTTGTTATTGGTGTAACTTATAACAGTAGATGTTTTAGTCCATTCACAGTAATTCAATAGGTATTTCATTAAAGCAACAGTTTTTATGCTTTTAAAATGATTTCGTTCATATTTCTTTCACTACACTATGTTCCCGTGTTGAACTGCTATAATTATCATGTAACTCATTTTTACACACTAGATAATGAGACAAATCCCTTTCCACACACAAGTTCAATACAATATGGATTATATAATAGAGAGAGAGGAAAAAGGAGAAAGGAAAAAAAGCATATTTTAATGTTATGTTCAGCGCATGTAAAAATAAAGGGCATGTCCACCCCCAAACTAAAATTTAACCCACTAACTGGCCCCACTTGACAGTTTAAAAAAATCCTACCTTACATCTGTTGTTTGTCCTGCAGTGTCTTCCTGTTTAAAGTTTTTCCTCCTCCTCCTGACCTCTGAGAGGGCAGTGACATATGCAGGGAGCCCCGACTCCCTCCCAGCACTCCGTTATCACGTGCAGGAATTATCCACAGGGCAACCCTAGGCACCTGCCTAGGCCCAGGAAACTTCTGGGGGCCCAGCTTCAGAAGCAGTAACAAAATTACAGTCAACAATATAATGTAGCAAAAAGGGGGCCTAAAATGATGGCCCTGCCTTTTGGCCCCATTGATCTTTATTCACCTCTTTTCTGTAGGTCAGGCTCCCCTGTTCACCCCCAACCACATGTGATTTCTAAAAAAATATTTGACTCTTATATTACGCTATTAGTTCCTGCAAGCACTCTCCATTGATGTCTGTGAGATACCTTCAAGCCAGATAATGATGTTTCATGTCTTATGGAAGGGCATAAATTAGTGTTGTTATGATACATTTCTTATTCTATAATAAATCCATTTTTACTCTTCCCCCAATAAAAACCTCCTTGCCCACAACGATTCCAATTGCAGGGGAAAACAATCACCTGTTTCCTCTGCCCCTTACCTAAGAGATGGAACTATGGAACCATATTTATTATGGCGCGGTATCGTAACAATCCTTAATTTACATTCGTTATCCGTAAAGTAACAATCGATCAAAATTAACGATAACGATTGTTAAATCTATGATAACTAAATTGAGATGCCACAATTTTATAAACTATGGCCCTATGCCGTAACCAGGTAAAGGTACATAAGGCAGGCAGGACTCAGCTGTTGATAATGGATTGTGGCTGATTCATATTTAAGCAACCTCTCACTATTTCAATTGGGAATGTAACATGTCAAATATTAGGGTAGCGTAATTATTTCAAAGGCACGTATTTTTTATGCAATATTGTTAAAGGACACTTTCCAGTTTTTGTGCTAGAACTATTTTAAAACATACAATCACTTTTTTTGTATTTTTCACTTCCAAGCAGTTATGATTTTGTCCTGCTCATGTACCCCCAAGTCTATATTAAGTTTTTAAAGGTATGTTTTAAACACCCTTCTCACACAAATCAATAAATTAAGGCTGGACTTGAAGTATTTGGCTTTATAAGCGGTCAGAGAATGTTTAAACTATAGAAGAACAACGTAAGTACAAGACAGTAAATTAAATTGCATAAATTAAGATGAATAGCAACGTGACATCGTATTACTGTGCAACTCATGCAACACAGACATCGCATATGCACGTTTGAGGCTCCCCTGCAGGGTGGGAGAGAGGAGGTTGAGGAGGGCGTGGTAAGGGGGACAAGATGTCATGAGGGATGAGTTAGCCATTTAGGTGTTGGGGGGCAGGTTAGGGGGTTTTGGGCGTGGCATGGGCATTCGGGGGTGTGGTGGCCAAAAGGGGATGTGATGGGAGGAGATTAGAGCTCCTTTTCTCTCCATTGCGGAGTTTGGGGTGGGTCTCGCTGGAGCGTGGGTCCCCCTTCCCTCATTCATGCGGAGGGGGGGGATACCAGACTAAGGCAAATGCAGTAAGGTACATGGGTTAAACTCAATATGGACTCCTACACCCCGAGAACAGAAACAACCGGTGGATGCTCAGAAGGACAAAACACAGGCCCTGTAATATAGGCACTATCAACACGTTTCTTATAATAAAGTCTCTGGACAGAGTTCAAGATCAATGCAATTCTTATTGGCTCCAGAAACGTGTCATGCACAATTATTAAAACCACACATCACTTAAACAAGGGAACAACCCTTGTAGAATACAATGTACACAGTTATAAACCAAACAACAAAAAGGCTGGGCGGAAGGGCAACAAAGCATGATGGTATCAGTTAAGGCTCCTCACTCGCTACGGAGTATATCTAAGGCATGTAGTACGAGGAGTCAATTAGTCACACATAGTCAAATGTCTCATACCGATTTATCAACATCATGGGCTTATTTCTCATTAGCGGGCAGTTAATCTGGAGGGGTATCGGGAACTTACACTAACACGTAGATTCACCTGTTGTGTTTCCACAGATACAATAAAGACGCCACCGTTTAGCACTAGGATATACGGCAACACCTTCGCTGTCCCAAACACTTGAGCTCAGTGCTGGTATCAGTCTTAATCCGCTCCCATGTGAACTCTTCTTACGCTCCCAAAAATTTACACAAACATAATCTTACACCTGTCAGCACCGTCCATCTAGCATAGTATCTAGCCCGCATAATCATTCTCTCCGTATGAAAATATTCGGTACATCCTCCTATACTCACAACCTTTATGCTGATTATCAAGACACTTCGCTTCAGAAGCGTTCCGGAATGAGCGAAACGCCCGCGTGGTGTCATTTGGCTGGGGATGGGAAGGCTAACGGAGGAGAGGAGCTCCTACACGGAAACACCGGAGACCATTGTGTTCATTGATATCAGCATAAAGGTTGTGAGTATGAGAGGACTGTACCGAATATTTCATACGGAGAGAATGAATTATATGGGCTAGATAATATGCTAATGGAGGTGGACGGGGGAAGATTTATTGTTTGTGTCAAGTTGTGGATGAGTAATGAGAGGGTACACATGGGAGCTATAAGAACTGATACCCAGCACGGACGCTCAAGTGTTTGGACAGGCGAACGTGTAGCCGTTTTATACCTAGTGATAAAAAGGTGGCGTCTTTATTGGATCTGTTGAACGACAAACAGGGAATCTCGTGTTGGGTGTAAGGCCCGATTACCCCTCAGGATTCGATGCCGCTTAATGAGAATAAGCCCAATGAGGTCATAGAATCGGTATGAGGACATTTGAAAATTAGGTGTGACTATTGAATCTCCGTACTACATGCTAGCTATACTCAAGGAGCGAGTGAGAGGCCTATGATACCATCAGCTTGTTGCCCTTCCGCCCAGCCTTTTGTTTTGTGGTTTTATTAAGTGATACATTGTAATACAGGTTGTTCCCTTGTTAAGGATGGGTTTAATATATGTTGAATGACAGTTTCGGAGCCAATAAAGGGACATGGCATTGATATTTGAACCTTGATGTCAGAGGTTATTCTAGGAAATTGGTGGATAGTGCCTCATTATACAGGGCCTGTGTTTTGTCTTCTGGGCATCCACAGGGTTTTTGTTGCTCGGGGGGTAAGGAAGTCAATATTGAGTTTATGCTAGGTCTGCCCTGGAGGCACCTTATATTAAAAGGATTCACTAATAACCGTTATCAATTAGGGGAGGAGCACTTATACCGCCAATTTTTTCAAGGTACATGTGGCTACTGACCACAGAAAATTACAATCTAAAAAAGTCTATAAATCTACTAGGAGAAATGCAATAAACATGATAACAAGGAGAATAGATTGTATTGCTAAACTCATATTGTATTCAAGTCCTATCCATAGGCTAGGCACTGTAGAAACCGTAACCGGAATAGCCATTATTAAAAGTTTTTAGCAGACACTGCTTGCAACAGAGATCATATTAAATTATAAAACGTGCTTCTTTACTATGTTGCTGCAGATTAATGGTGACCCTCTTCTACATAAAACCATTCTGCTTTAACAGGGAAGTGTGGTGCTTAATACCTTAATGCAATATCAAAATTATTATGCATGTCACCCTTGGGAGAAATGAGAAATGAATCTACTTTGGCAATAGATGGCATAAAAATTAAGTGGTAATTTATATTTCAACATACTTAGATAAAATAACAGAAATAGAAATATCTGGCTTCTGTCAATAGGACATGTCTTTTTCCTTTGATCCTTATTTTTTCTCACAGGAGTGTACTAACACATGCCTTTGAGGATTAACATTACTTGTCTGTAACTTTCTCCTTCTCAAGTACATTGCTGTGAAGGATATCCATTATCCAGGTATGGTATATCTGTGGGATTCAGTTAGATCCAAAATGGACTTAACTGCATTAGTTCCTGGGCTAGTCAGGGGACCACTAACATCCCTCAACCCAGGGGTGCTCTGAGCATGCTTAGCTCACTGCGAAAACCCCACAAACCCGACTGGAGTTGCCCGTCACTTTATATATTACATAAAACCATCGGTAACTGCCACCATGTGTGTTAAAAGGTTACCCACAAACCACATCCAAGGAACACCCAGCTGTACAATAAAACTAATAATACTGACTTCCTTCGCTACCACCATCCAGGTAGGAAGATAAACAAGAATTAACTAGAATAAATATACCGTAAAAAAACTTAGCCGTCTCAAGAGCAGAGGGCCCTACTTATAAAAGATCCAATTATCGTTACGAAAAAAATGTAACGATCGCTATCGTAAAATAAACATACGTTATTTTTACATAATGACTGGGTATGTTCCGATAACGACCGGTAACTTTCCGATAACAACCTGTGTTTGACGATACTCGGAAATTACCGGTCATTATCGGGAAAATTACAGGTCGTTATCGGAAAATAACAGTTGTTATTTACGATAGCGATCGTTATTTTTTACGATAATGGTAGCAATCTTTTATAAAAAGGGCCAGAGTTCCTTAGTTCTAATTAGAGCAATCAGAGATTAGCTAAACAATTTAAATATTGTTTGATTATAATAAAAAATGTGCAAACAATAAAATTACAGAAAAATATAAACTGACAAAAGCACAACACAAGCAACAGTTAATAAAACAAAATGCCGATGAAAAAGTGAAATAATAATAATTGTTGAGCCTTAATGTTCCAGGATAGGGTTTGAAGAAGTTGATCTGTGAAAGATGAAAAATAACTATTATTAGTCCATGTAAGATGGTATTGGAGAGCAGCTGTTTGGGTTTCACGGCCATTTTAAAACCCCCTGGAAAGGGTGGAACCAATTACCCAACCACAAACTAGAAAGGGGTTAGGCGAGCTAAAGTAGTGTCAACAAACCCCACTGGTCTCTCTGAACACACCCACAAGGTAGCTATCCTGCCAAATCCTGTATTGTGACAGGGGGTAATGCGCCATGTTACACCAACTCACAAATAGTATCACGGGTGGTTAGACAGAGTTGTACAGACCGAATTTCAATATGGTTACTTCTTTTTATCCATAAAAACCAACGAAAGTGTCTCTTCGCGTTCCACACAAAGTCGACCATGGGTGATAGGATGCCCTTGATTGAAACAGCTTTTGCTCCTCAGTCCACTTTTAAAACAGTTCACATTAATGATGATTGACAGCAGAAAGAATATGATTCCCTCTGATATATGTTTTTGCGTTCACATAGTTATGAACTGGGATATGGAATTGCTAATTACCCCCAGGCTTGCCTTATTACCCTCCCTCCCCCATAGAGTCCGGGCTAGAGTTGTTGAGGATAGCACCTGGGCAATATAGACAAACTGAGCCACAGGATGTCCTTTCATGCTTTAACTATAATAATAAAGGTAACCTGTGGTTATCTACAATTAACCAAATACACAAAATACCTTTTGTACAGACAGCAAATAATAATTTAAAAGACAGGGGAAAGGACAATCCACATTACAATAATACAGATTAAAAAATTCGAAATTGGAGAACATTCATATACAAATATAAGATTATAACACCATGTCCCCATATAACATACATTACGCACATGAATTGACACCGCACTGTATCTTCTGCAGTGGGCTTGGGGAGGTAGGAAGGTCGGGGTGGTTTATGGAAGGTAGGTGTGGTGGGTGACTAAACACTAAGAAATTAAAATTTGAGACCCTAGTTACAGCAGCAGAAAGTAAAGATAACTGTTAAATTGAATAATTGAACGGAACAGCTGGATATTTTTAAACAGAATGGGGAAACATCGGAAATGACAAAAAATTTAAAGGGATGCAAGTGATAAGACTAAATGGCTAAGTGTATGTGATACAAAAATCTTGTCAGGAAAACGAACATGGAGACCTAAAAGGTGAAGGAAAAAAAAACGGAGAAGGAACATGGAACCAGACATGGAAAACACTTGGAAATGAAAATCGCAAAACATCATCTGACACGACAGTTGATGCTATGAGTTTTTTTTTTTGCTTGGATAAGAGACCAACGGAAAAAGGAAGGAGATTAGAGAAGGGTAACACTAAAAATAATAAGGGCTGGTCTTTAGGGCTGTTTATAATAGAGAACACTGGGGCATTGCACAGGGATAAGATACTTTATATTAATTTATATTAATGGGCATTTAATAAAACTCTCTAGTGCATTGTTAAACATCGGTCAATCAGAGGGACTGTGCACCATACTGTAAGATTAGAAGAAAAACAGTGCAAGTTCCATGAATATTGATTTAAAAGTGGGCTGGATCGTTTCTAACCAAAAAGTGAATTAATGGTATTAATACATATACTGTGTTCTCGGTGACCAGGGGATAGTTTGACGATTGGCCATTAGGAGTCAGGTTGGAATTTTTTTGTCCTTCTCTGGATCATTAGGGTTAAGGAGGAGGGTATTAAAAGTTGGGGACTAGATGACGGATTATTATTCAAACCTCCAGTACTAGTTACTATGCAAAAAACTACAAACAATTTAAAACCTTTAGAACTGAATTTACAGTAGTGGAAATCAGTAGTAATTGATCACACACATAAACTGCCAATCAATGGGAATTAATCAATTGAGATAAGAAGAGTGAATTATAATTGCCTTTTCTACTACGCTGTGTCCAAGGGGCATATTATTCAAAATCGCCAAGTCTGAGGTGGCAAAAATGCAGAAGTGCCATTTATCTAGCATGCCCAATGGATCCATGGAAGGGTGTCCAGTACCAATTTTAAGTGTTTCTCAATACTAAGTACCTGGGGGGTGTTGGACTATTTTACGCAGTTACTGTAATACGATTCTGTGATTTCTGATTATTCTAGATTGCTTTTTTAAGGTTTCAGATTTTCTTTATTTACCATAAAGTCAAATGGGGGTCTCAAGGGACATATTTATAAAGGGGCATTATTTTCGCTATTTTTTCAGTCAGGGATCTTCAACTTTCTGTTCTTCATAGTTATTAAAATGGCGAATTTTCATCAAAGGCAAAAAAATTAGTCTGGGCCAAAAAAGTAGGCACTTAATAATGGCTGAAAAGTGGCAATAAAAAAGTTACGTTCAGCAAATATGGTGGTAAATAGGTCCAAGACCCCTGGTGGGCTTTTTAAAGTAGTGTCAAATTGGTTAATACACACTAAAACAATGTCTTGTTATCTAAAAATAGCTTAAACATATGTTGTGTTTTTTTCAGCAAAAGATTATAAATAGTGGAATTAAAAAACTCCCCAGGTAATTTTTCTCTATTTTATGAATAGGGGAACCAATTTTTAAGTATTACTTATTTTAGGCAAAACGTAGTAATTATCACATCCCAATAAGGTGAAAATCCACATTTGCCACTTTCAAATACTGCTTTGATTTATTATTTAAGCTATGAAAAATGCCTTAATAATGTTTGGCGAAAATTTGGTAAACATGCACCAAAAAAATGCAATAAGAGGTAGAGGCATACATAAGAGGTGGCAAAAAGACAAAAATTTCACTATTGTAAATAGTGTTAAAAAAAATGTCAAAAATAGTTCTGAAATTTCACCTTCTCTGCTTATAAAGGGTGCCTCCAAAGTCCAACATATACGTTAGTGTTTTTTTCTCAAGACTCCCCTTTAATGTTGCAATTTCCCTTTTGCTGTACCTGTTAATTACCATACGCAATGAGTGTAGCTGGTGGAATCTACGGCAACACATCATCGCAGCAATACCTTTACCCCGAAAGCAAAAGGAACCGTTTAATAAATAACGGCTTGGTCATTGCAATTCATGCGATGCCAAACTTGATGAAACTTGCACATAGGTTATAAAGATCCAAACAATCTAATCTGTTCCTGGCATAGAGAGTAAATAATATTCTCTGCAGACAGGACAAACTATTGGTTGAGAAGAAGAACTGTCTTTTAACGTACTATCTACATAAAGGATAGGAGTAAGCCCAGATGTACCATAGTAACCTATTAATGGACGGTTTAATAAAGAACTACAAGTCCAACTTTCACCCATTTTTTAACCTACCTAAAACAGTTGACCAAAGGAATGGCAAAAAAAAAAAAAGAATAAAAGGGTTGGGGGGTGGGGTATGGGTACCGTAATTTCTCAATATTTTTTAGTTTTAGAAAACTTATCTAGCCACTTTTAAAGCTATAATTAACTTGCCAGTGCCAAGACAGTAAGTTTGCCAGTCTCACTGTATGTAAAGGAAACCTTTCCAACTGAAGATGATGAAACTTCTTTCTTCCATGCTTAAAGGATGTCAAATAGTACTCTGATATGCAACCGATATGAACAATGCCCCCGAGAGTTATATATGCCATTAATATATTTGTTCCAGTGATCATATTCCCCGCACAAATGCCACTTTTTCCAATGTAAACAGGCCCTAATATGCCAGCATAGTCAAGCCCTTCCATTCCCTTTATTATTTTAGTTGCCCTTCTTGAAATGGGATTCCAAAACTGCCCCCGCAATTTTCCAAATGAGGCATTACCAGTGCCTTGTTAAGGGGAGAATTATATTTTTCTCTCATGAATATATTCCCTCTTTATACAAAGACAATATGCTTTTAGTTTCTTGCTGTTCTGGCATGTTTGTACAGCTAAGCTGTTATCTGACCGAAACCCCAAATCTTTTTCCATTTAGAGATTCCCTTAAAGGAGAACTAAACCCAAAATAAACAAAAGACATGCTTCCACAGACTCTATAAATGTCATTAGTCAAAACATTTGTTTCTCACCTTTGAATTTAGCCTATTAGTGTAGAAATCATTTTATAGGAACATTTATGAGACTGGCCAATCTATGTGCCACTGCTGGCTTCTAGTATTGCCTCTTCAGTGGTGGTCCAGGTACCAAAACTTATTCTTCACCTGCAACTAGATACCTTGGTTTGTTTATCCACTCCCCCGTATGCTAAGCTGGATTGTAAACCGTTGAACTCAGAGTCCTCACTGCCAGTGTCTATAGCCCAATCATCAGAGGATAGCATGAATATTAGTTAGCAGATTTCCTTCTCAAATAGATTGGGGGAAGGTGTTAACCCTTTTTCATATGTATTAGGAAGCAAATTTGTTAACCCTTTTAATTGTGAGCTTTTTCATGCCAAGAGAATGTCTGCTCATTTACCCTCATTTACACTCGCTGGGCAGATATATGGAGTTAAAAGTCGTGCTAGCCAGTTTGAACTCTACTGCTTAGCGCGGACTATAACTCTTGTATTAGTGGTGGATGCGGGGGTGGGGTTTGCAACACAATCACCCACGCATCCGACATCGTGATGATTCAATATCGCATTTGTGCACTAGTTCTAGCACAGGATGTTAACCGCCAGAAAAAAAAATCCCCGCAGTGCTGTTAAAATCCTGCCAGTGGGTAATGCTAGCGGATTTACCCATATTCGCAAACATATATTGAATGGCGAACAGGACACAGCGATATCGGCTCGGGGGAAATGAGACTGGGTGTCTTTGTATGTGTTTATTTCTCCACTTTACCATTATATTAGTGTGTGTCTTGCTGCAATGTACATTTAGGGCACAGCACACTGCAAACGCATCTGTATTGCAAAAAATAATCGCCTGCATTTACAGCGTTTGCGCTTGCGCTTTGTCCATTGTATTCTGATAAGTAATGGGATTGCACGATCGCACATTTTGGTGCATTGCTGCAATTCAATAACAATTGGAAAAAATCGCCACTCGGCCTGATGGTGATTTAGTTTAGCCATTACAGCCATGTATTTTAATGCAGTGGGAAATTAGCTTTGAAGAGGTCCAATTTCCTCAGGCTGTGGCCCCACTCAAGTGCAAAGGATGTACGTTCGCAATAATGCGCAATTGTGCTTGCTTCCGTGCATGGGGTTTGCGCTTCCACAATTGGACCCTAGCAGAGCGATGCATACAGGATTCAAAAATGGGCATACACTCATACACACAACACAAAATTCTAGCACACTGAAAACGCATTGCCGTTGTGGGGTCGGTCCACTGCTGTTATATTGCCTGCACCCCACTAGCACAATCGTATCGCAATCCAAAATGCGCTAGTGGGGTAACCCTAATTGTTTGAGTCTTAAAGGAACGTGGCACCCAATAAAATTGAACGGAAACCAATTACAAGGTTCACGTATAAAAAAATACAGCTCAGAGATGCAGGTGCAGCATATTGACTTGAACATTGGTCTCTGTGCAATGCATTTTACAAGCCACCTTGCCTTTAAGACCACCAAAAGTATTAAATCGACATGTTGCAGTGGCTAAGTACCACGCATTTAAATACAAACGGGTATTTCAGCCTTGCATCGTGCTCTAAAGAAAATATTAAACAACCCGTGTTTTGTGTAGATATTATATTCATCAGGGCCTAGGAATAACGTTCTTAAATTGATTGGTTTTTGGGGGCACAATTGCCACCATTTTTTATCGATAGAACTGTTAAGACAGAGGCCTGTTGTATATGTGTTGGGTCTCTTAAAGGCAAAGGTGGGAAAAAACCCTAGTTGAAAGAGGGTTTTTCGTTATGCAAAATTTCCCACAGGGCCCCCCCAGCCCACTGCTGAATTCATTTATACCAAATGTTTGCATCTCTAACAGTGCCCCTTTAATTGGAATTCACTCAAATAATTTCTATTTAATATGTACATTATAAGAAAACAAGGGCAGAGCTGCAAGTGGCATACCCTCCAACATTCCTCTTTAATACGTACATTTATAGAACACAGTGCGTGATGCAGGTGAGGATAATGGAAGACCCTGCATCTTAGAAAAACTCTGTGCAATGCATTTCTATGTGTAATGCATTTCTTAGCTTGGCTTGCTACTACAGTTTGGTTATGTTTGTAAGACAGGCTTAAATTTACAAACACTTACCTTCCTAACCTCATACATTCCCTTTAATAAGGACACTGATTGAGCAAATTGCATTGCACAGAGCTGTGTAAGATCAGGTTCACTTCCACTATCACCCCACTATAGTTCTGCACCGCGTGGTTTGCTAGAAAAACAACACTCTTCCTAACTTCCAACATTGCCCCTTTAGAAGCTACACTTTCCACTAATATTGCTGCAGGCTGACAGGAGAGCTAGGACCTTCCACACTAGGGCCCTAGTTATAACGGGTTGTAGTATCGACTTCTTGAGCGATCGTTATGGTGGTCATAATTATGAAAACTGCAGTATCGCAAGTTTTTAAAAAAATACATTGCAGGTGAAACATACAAAAGACACAGGTCTGTAACTTTGAATAGAGCAGATTTATTGCAAAAACATGGCGCCTCAAGCACTTGTCCTTCCTCCAAGTGATTGGTTGAGTGGGTCAGAAACATGTAGCACGCATGTTTTTGCAATAACTTGCAAATTATTCACAGCTACAGACCTGTGTCTTGTATGTTTCACCTGCAATTTTCATGTTTATTATCGGATTGGTGGAGTGAAAGCAGGGGTGAAGACATAATATTTCAGATCCGGACACAATAGATACTCCGACCTATATACATCACACTACAAACCACTGCTACTAGGAAGGGTTTAATCACGGCTGCACACAAGTTGAATATTGATGAGTTAATAATTTATACATTCATAGGGGTAAGAGGTGGAGTGGAAATCACACAGGTGCTAAAAATGTTTTTTTTTTGGTTTTGTTTTTTTGTTTTTTAAAAAAAAAAAAAACTCAAGGTAAAAAAGTATGGCAGCAAGGAAAGGAAAAATGTCAGCTTCAGAGTTGGCGGAACAAACAGACCTAAAATGTGAGCTCTAGAGGTAAAGCAAAGGCCCCTGATGGAATCTTCATGATGAGTAGCATGTTTGAAGGCAATACTTCTAAAGTTAAACTTTGATTTTTTGGGTTTAGTTCTCATTAACACTGAGCTAACTCATGGTTGGGTAGTGGCACCAGGCTTGTTAAACCCCAAATTGCATCACCTTACATATTTATCAACTTTGTCTCCATCTGCATTCTGGCTGCCCATTGAAATTATCTATGCTGCCATGCAGCAATGCACATCTTTGTTTGAAGCTTTGCATAGTATGGTGTCAGCAGCACACACAGATACCTTGATCTCAAGCCTCAATTATAAACAGATTTTAAATAAGTGGCCCCAGCTACGAACCCTGACGCACTTCACTTATAGTGGAGCCCACATAGATGTCTGCTGCCATTGACCACCACTTCTGTATGCGATTCAAATAACCTATGCTATATCCATGGACAAACTTTTTTATAGGCCAACAGTCCTCAGTTTTATAAATTAGTCTTTTATGTGGCACATATCAAATTTAGCAAAAGCTTGATAAGTTTTAGCAAATCCAAGTATTACTACATACCACTGCTAGTCACTTAACAAAGAGCCGAGAAGCTACGAAAGGTTGTGGCTAGGTTGCCTCAATAAAGTTGCACTAAAGATTTGTGCGCCCATAGTCCAAGGGCTTGAGGAGACAACACAAGAAATGCCAAACAAGGTACACACTTCCCCTGAAGTTCCTGAAATCTCTACAATACAACATAGCATATTGTTTAATTTCATTCATTTACATAAAGTTACCCTATAAAACCATAAATCTATGTAATTTTACAGTTATCTTTAATTACTGGGTTGCTTTTTTAAAAATTATTATATGTAAACCCTAATTAATGCAATAGCAAAGATTAGAATTTGTTTTTTTTAAGGTAATTATGCATTTTTTTCCCTAATAACCAGATTTAACTGACTACATAAGCAAAGATTATAATGAAGACGCATTTATATGACATGACAATGCATAATACTGAAAAGTTCAAAATAGCAGTACCATCCAAATTGATTAATATATTCTTAAAGTACCCGCCATTAAGAAGTATGATTTAACGCAATAATAGTCAAAATGAGTAATAAAATGGAATTGGGGGATTGTTAGTCTGAAAATGACTCCAATTTTAACACCCCCAAAAAAGATATGAGAACCATTCAATTTCCTTAGACATTAAAAAGTTTTAATGTGATTTTATTATGAAAGCAACAGAAAATAAATGAATTTCAAACAAGCAACAAGAACTTTTTTTGGGGGGAAAAGCTTAAAACCAAAAGTACGCTATAGAGCTCTTTTAAACAACGCAGCTATGTAATGCTTGTAGGGTCCTTATAATAGTAAATGTTGATAGAGGTGTAACAAGCCTGCCAGGTTTCATTCTACTGTTCAGGTTAAAATTAAATGTACTGACAAAATGGCATTGGTGATCATAGATTTAGTCCACTTTTTCCAATCTTACTTACAGTACTAGTCTTCTCACACACTAATTTCGGTAACTTCTCGGAGTGTCAGTGTCTAAGGCTGGGTACACACCCATAGGATCTTTCCGTCTGGTTGGTGATGGGTAGCGGTCGTTGGTAAGGAGGGATGGCCGTGACAAATACAGATGACATGGCGATCGCACTGTTGGTTTTAAAACACAGCCGATATGCAGTTCCCTATGGTTAATGGACAAGCGATCAATCAATATGTCGGCCGTGGCCACTAGTGCTTTGGAAAAGGGGGTCATGACCCCTGAAACCATTGTGAAAACTTAGTTTAGCACTTGAATAAAATTATTATTTAAAAGCACTTTTGAGGCCTCCCTTTCAAAAACATAAACTTATACAGTTACCATGATGTGATGCAGAATTTATGGGGTATAACCTCCCACTTACCTGCTTCTACTCCACACAAATCGATTAGGGCTCAGGTTACCATTAATTATCCTCCTCATACAGCCTCTGTACTATAGTTTGTGTCTAAAGTAAACTACGAAAGGGGTAATATTAAAGGTTATAAAGATGGACTGTGAGAGGACTGTGGGGCAGCAGTTTTTAAGAGATTTCGGCAGGATCTGGAAGAAATATATAGGAGACTGTGCAGGATTTTGTGGGATAAGGCTATGTAGCAGTCATAAAAACATGATGTATGGCTACATTGATGATTGAAGGGAGGGTGAAAACCCCCAAACGTTTAGTGGCAGTGTGGTTGAAATAAAGGGTTAAGTACCTAAAATCCATGTTTGAATATTACATGTGCGGTCCTGTTTTGATTCCTAGGTATAAATGATGTCAAACAATTATGTGACCCCATACACTACCTTATATGAAATTAGATATTAGGGGTGCTTGCCAGGGAGGATTACTCATAAACCGCGCAGCCGTAGGTCCCAAAGAGCCTGGTTGTCCTTGCCCCACCCTTAAAACTCAGTCCACCCACCCCTAAACCACACCCAATTCTCTTCTTTAATTGGGGGAAGAAAAATAGGGCTATAAAGGGGTCAGATTGGTTGGAAGGAGATATGGGACAGCGCCCCTCCAAAACTCAAGCGCCCCTACTGTGCCTAATTTTTTGGGGGGGGTAATCTGGCCTGGGTTGCTGCAATTACTTTTCCTCTTTTTATTATTATGAAAAGAAAGTGGACGGGAGAAAGATGTTGGAATAAGCGGATCTGGTGACTTTGCCTGGCAGGTTGGCTATTGGAATTAAAAACTATATAAATGACACCCTTTAAAAGTAACATACAGCAATACTGTCTCCTTCTACTTCAGACTTTAACTCTCAATTTAAACCATTCCAGCAACGATGGCTGCTGGAATGCGAACAATCGTTTTATTTAGTGGAGGGCTAGTACACAATTAAAATAGCATTGATTGTTTCTCATAGATTGCTGACCAAGTGTGTATTTGTAAGCAGGGGGGCATTATGGTATTGGAAAAAATCTAATACATTCAGTTATATACAGTGACTGCAATATATGTTCTCACACCATAACAAAAAATGTATGACAGGCTGGTGAAATTATTTTACTATGAACATTTTGTGTACACAACTTCGACTCTCTAAAGGAACGCGTTTGAGAACCATGCTATAGGATTTGTTCTTACTGTTAAATCTGAAACAGTTGAAATCTCTCCAAAATGTCACTATATTTTTCACAGACATTAAATGATGTGTGGTAAAAGTACTCTGCACTAAATGTTCATTTTTTTCATTACCATATCATTGTTTGAGGCCCATAATCTTTTGAAAACAAACACAGAGAATAGGTGCTACCCCCCCATTGGCCACAGTATTTAGATCCCGGACTCGGTCAGTATAAGGTATAATTTTCCACACTCCACTTATCAGAGGGTCGGGTGGTACTGGAGGGGCGTATCAGCCTCGAACCCCCTAGCCACAGTGATGGAAGTGTTCCTCCACGTACCTCCAGGGGCCCGATTCAGGCACCTGTAATAGAGCCCAAAACACGATGTAACATATATATAAACTCACCGCGTCTACCAGGGATGGTCCAGGTGGCAAACAGCCCCGACCCGTCGCTTAGTCGTATCATTTGAGATATAACAGCAAGAAGATAACTCAGGATGGTCCGCTGCACAAACTGGAACACACAACAGTCGGAATACGTAGTGATACTCCAGTCTAGAGGGCGTAAAAAATCTTTTAGTTTCTGCTATAGAAAAGTCATCCGTACTTTTACCAATATAATTCATAATGAAATTACACCTTTTTTTTCTTTTGCTGTAAAAACGATAAATGTATCTGTGGGTTCTAATAGGAAACCCCAGTTTGCGAATCGAATTCCGAGGTTGCGAAGTCCCGACGAAACTTTCGGGGAAACTCCCGGACATTCCAAAACCCGAATTTCTCATTTTTATTGAAGTAGATGATTATCGAAATCGTAAAGAAGATTATATCATAATACAAAAAAAAAGAGAAGTCAGTGACAAATAATTTCTAATTGCATACTTGGCTGCTCCTAAGGTGATACTACAAACAGTTGCTAAAAACCATGGATAAATAAAGCCAATTAGTTCATAAGGTGGGGCCCAATTATTTTAAGACCAGTCACCATGTTCAAGGTTGCTTTCTTTAAACTGGGTCCTTGACTCTGTTAAATTCACGGCCAGTCATACAAATTATTTAACTATGTTTCTGCTATAACTTATTACATCATACTTTTAGTCAATGCCATATCTCCAATTCTTTCCATTTTTTCAAAGCACTCTCTCTGAATTTGCAACATTATTTTTTAGATTATGATCCTGAAGGGAGTTACACACTTTACTATCAGTACATGCCTACCGATCCTCCATTGCTCGCCCTCCTGCTTTCTTTCTTCAGTGCTAGCTACCCCAGTGAGATTGACAGTTCATCCCCAAACATAGTTTAAAACCTCCTCCAACCTTCTGGCCATCTTCTGCCCCAAACAGCTGCACATCCATCAGAAGGTCCAGTACCACCAGCCAGTACAGCCCATCCTACTAAAGAGCAGGCAGCAGACAGAAAAGTCTGTCAGTTACTATAAGAACTCATCTCCTTACCACAACCCTTAGTCACACATTAATACCTACTAAGCTCCTGAGTTTTTCAGCATAAAAGTAAGCTTGAAGGAGTAAATAAGATCCAAAATACTACCTGTGCTTTAACTGACCCCTAGCTTTTGGAAATTATTTTTTAAGGATCTCCATCAATTTAAGGACACGTCTATCTACAGTGCATATATAATATTCAGAGGTTCTACACCCGGGACTGCCTGTAGTGAGCATTTTTCTGGCACATCTAAACAAAACACACCAATTTCTTGAAATGTATTTTAAACAAATTCGAAATATTAGAATGGTTTGAACAGGCCCTTAATTTTACCTTCTTCCCATCCTGGCCTATGAGGGTCAGCCGTTGGTTTATATGCAGGGAACTTATCTGTTTATCTTGCTCACCTCACATCATAACCATTGGTTATACAGAAGACGGACTTTATGTGACCTTGCTCACCTCACCTGTGATGTAGGGTCAGGTTAGGGATGGACAAGAAGAGTAGGGAATAAAGGTTAGGCTTTAGGATGTAGTCTTTTTTCAACCTCATTACTAATATTTACCTGTAGCTGAGACACCATTGGTAAGAGATATACGGTGTATATAATATTAGTAATGAAACTAGACGTAATATTAGTAATGAAATAGTTTGACAATACATTTCAACAGTGGGCTGGGTTTGATTATTGATTTGTTAATTTGATTAGTTACTGTACATCTTGTTTAGAATAAAGGTGAGCATATGTAAGTACAATATTCAGGGGAAAAAAATGACACATTAACTGTCATAAAATTTATTGCTACAAACACTACCAGGGTGATGCATGGAGAGATGCGCTAGCGGATCTCCCGTGCAATCGGGTTCCAGGAGACTAAATTGATAGGCCTCTCCATGCATACCAAAATGGAGTGATCTAATCGGTGGTATAAAGCATGTCTTGTAACTCCATGTCAGCCGATGCGCACTGGTGCATCTGGTGTTACACGTTTCGAGTTAAACACCCTATTTGAGTGTACCAAACCTTCATCACTGTGACACCACTCAAACATCCCATAGGTGCACAGGGAGTACCTGTCATCAATCATAATACAACATTATTAATTTCTAATAAAATGCAAAATAGTATGCTAATGTTACTATACCAGAAAGGCAAACAATTGATTAACTTAAAAGGGCAAACAGAGTACATCTTTTGCCTGTTGGGTAGTAATAGTCAATTGTTAATATTGCTATCGGGCAGCAACGATCCATTAAAAGATGCATTACTTCGGCATAGAGATGCAAACAATTTGGATAAAATTGTTGGAGTGTGAGGCGGAACACGCACAAGGGTTGAGTCCATACGTGAAGATAGGGAAATCCTATTGTGTTGTGTAGTATAGGTAAGCAATGTAGTAGTACTATGCATAAACCGAATAGTTTTAAGGAAGAAGCACTTTACAGTTCAAGAACAAATTATTAAGAGGTTGGGTAACATCCTAGTCCAATGACTATACAAAATTAAATTAGGGATGAACAAGACTTATGTCACCCTGCACCTGGTTTTGGCGTAAAATACCAGTTCCATGACTTGACATTTTTTGTCTGTGACCTGTGCTCCCCTGCCGCAAGCCAGAGGTCCTCTGGGAGGACATGAAGAGAAGCAAGGACTAGATGACATGGCAGCCCTTCTCTTGCTTGGAAATCTGGAAATTTCAACTGGCACTCAGGAGAGCCATAAAGGAGCAAGAGATGTAATGTTAAGGATTTTTGAACACTACACGTTTGGCCAGAGGGGGGGTTTTAAATTTTAGTTTGGGGGTGAATATGCCCCTTTAACTGGTAGTAATTTGAAAGATTAAGGAATGTTAATAATTACCTCCAATTGTATTTATTTATTTAAAACCCCCAGTCGCCTAAGCAGGGAGACGGCGAGACACAGCTTGTTGTTCTTTGTGAATGGTGCTCTTGCTTTTTGGACAATGCTTTTTGGCGATTTAGTTCCCCTTTAATACACTAAGAAAAACAAAAGCCATTACTGATTTAACGCCTTTCACAGCTGATAGTGCTACACAGCACAGAAAACCTCATTCATCAACAATGTTAATACCTTAGTGGTGTTGCTGAAAATCACACGGAGAACTTACTGAAAGGGAAAGTATAATAGAAAAGATAAAAGAGAAATGTTACTTACTAGGAAAGTTTTTCATTTGTCACTTAAAATCACTGTATGGTGGACGCCACTTAAATCACAGTCCTTCAGTGTTTAGATTCCTATATAGAACCTTTTAATTTACAGACATTAAGGGTGAATATTTATAAAGAGCAAAAAGTCGCGGAAAAAAACTTTCAGGGTTTTTCCGCCAAAAGCTCAGTTAACACGATTTGTTAAAGGTTGGCTTAAACCCAATGAGAAAACGTTTCCGCGAAAAACCACCTATCGCTAAAACCCTTTTCACCTACTTCGCCATACTCGCATGGTAATTAGCGAAAAGGGAGCGAAAAGGCATAAAGCAGAAAAGTGTTGTTTTCGTTTAAATAGATCGGAATATTAGCGCGACCCTGAATGGTGACGAAAAGGCAAATGTTTTTTACGATAAGAAACGAAAGGCATGTGTAGAAGTCTGTGCATGTAATGCATGACAAATTATTCTTACATGTTTTTTGAAAACATCTAGAGAGATTATTAGATTTTCCATTTTTCCTTCTTTGGTTAAAAGCATGTGTCACCATTTTTGGCTAGGAGTTAATGAATGCATTTCCATAACCGAAAAGGTGAAACCTCGCAATGCAAAACGCCAAACGACAAGGACAGGTGCACAATTGTTGTGCAATAGCGCTCACGATTTGTGTGCGATTACGGTGCGGTTGCCGTCGCTGGCCTCAGCCTAAGGTAATTGCAAGCGCTGATTGCCGCGATTGTTGTGCGTTTTGGCTTTGCACATGCGTGTTTAGCCATTTCTTGCGTTAGGAAACGCATGGCATAATGCATCAAAAATAGTGAACGCATGCCATAGCCAAACGCAAACGGCTGTGCAATCTGAAATCGACAGCAATTTTGCGTTCCCGCCAATTTTAATTTTAGCAAAAAATCGCGGGCGCAATCTGTGACACGCAAAACGTGGACGCAAAAACGCATGGTGTGGCTTCACCCTTTAAACAATCATTCTGTCTGTTTGTCTTGAAATGCGACGATCGCCTTTTGAATGCGGCTTTCGTCTTGCTAATCGGCGATCGCCTTGGAATGCCACGTTCGAATTTTGAATGCGCCCTTAGCCTTTTGAATACGCGGTTTGCCTTTTGAATGCGCTTTCGGCTTGCTAATCGGCAACCTCCTTTGGAATGCGCGTTTCACCTTTGAAAACGCATTTGCTTTTTGATAATGCGCGTTTACGTTGTCAATAGGCGTTTGTCAACTTCTTATTTTTCATTCTGTCTCTGCCAATTTTAAACGCTGGCTAGCCGGTGGTAAACAATGATTGGATGGTTTTCACTTCTTTTGCTACAAATTTCACAGGAAATTCCAAAACAGGAAACAATAAATTTGTTGGCTACAAACACTATTTAAACAAAGCAGGTTTAAGCTGATCATTGTGGCTAGAGAAATGAGGTGGAGGAGCTACTTGTTGGCTATGTCCGAACTGTTCAGCATAAGCAGCTGGCTGTTTTACCTTTTGCAGGCTGAACATGGCAGCGGGGAGAGCAGAAGAGGGAAAAATGTTGTCAGTTAAGATCAGGCAGCCTCGTTTTTTTTCTAAGGAGATTTTGTCTCTTCTGGACGAGCGTGTCTGATGAGGAGGTCAGAGTGGCAAAAATCAAAAACAGATTTTGTTTCTGCAAGGGCGTTTCCTAAGTGCCTGGAGCCGTTGATTGTATGCATATTGCGGCCGCACCACTGAACGAGCATGGAAGTGTATCTTAATAGAAAACCCTTCCAATCTCTTAATGTTCAGGTGTGTGTGTGATTGATTCCACCCGGCGCATTATGAGTATAAACAGTGCGTTTCTGGAAGTTGCCATGACTCCATATTTTGCGCCAGTCAGCTCATCTACCACCAGTTACCAGGGACGGATGCCAGAGGGCTGGGCTTTGTGGGTAATGGGTTTTCCTACAATTCAAGGTAATGGTATAAAAATGGACTTACACAGATTTTTTGTGTTACAAAAAAATAGAAGGACGCAGGGTATGGGATTCATTCAAAATAAAACCGGAAACACAAAAGGCGAAAAAAAAAGCAAACAAAAATAAAGTGTAAAACACGGAAGGAATTTAGAAAAGCGAAATAAAGGACCCATTGCGGTGAATATTAATATTTGATGCAACAATATGTCTAAATGTGTACTAAAGGAATTATTTTTACATTGTTTCAGGAACAAACAGAATTGCTCTCTCATTTAATTGACACTACTAGTTTCAGCATCTTCAACGTTCAGATAGTCCATTTACCTTTCGCATTTCACTTTTCGACCTTTGCTTTTCGCCTTTGCGGACAGCCAGTTTGCGCCCAAACGAAGGGGCGTGCCCCTTTTGCACCATAAGAAGGGGGCGTTTTTTCGCGCTAAAAAGCGCCAAGGGACAACGCAAATAGGGCTTCTACTGGTATCCAGCACAGCAGACCAGAATTTAACTGAAAAGAAGGGACAGGAATATGTTCAAGGCACAAGGCATAAAATGGATAAAGGTATTGTTTCATTTCTTAACATATTATTCAGGCATTCCCAACCTCTCCCTGAAGTCAGGGAATCTCCCGATATTAAGTTGAGATCCATGACTCCCATGACCTTATATACAATCTCCCTGAAAGTGTTAAATTAGAGGCGAGAGCATTGTGCTGCCAGACTTATTACATGCTGTAGTGAAAAGCCACTTATGGTGACATTGTTGTATTTAGGTGTGTGGAAATGCTTTACGAATGTTTGTTGTATGCAGTGTGTGGAAAAGCTTGTACCAAATGTTGTATGCCGGTGGTCTGAGTCTAGCATGTGTGTATCTTTATGCATGGATTTATGCTTAATTGGGGGGGCTGTTTATTATAAGTTAAATATTGATGTTAACCATTATTATGGAGCATAAAAAAAAAAAATTGAATGTAATGCTGCAAATAGAATAAAGTCCATTACACACTATCTTTTCTTTTTGGATCCACATTATGGGCAATGCCACTCATGATATCATTCCAAATTTATGCTATTTTTAAAGTTCAAATGTGGATTCAGTAGTGTAGTTAATAGCTGGCTTTGCAGTGTGTGTTAAAGCCACAAAGGATTTAGGCCAGTGCACTTTAACAGCAGACATTAGGGCTAGTCTGGTCTTTATAATAGTGGATCCATTTCAATTCTAGTTACCGTATATCCCGAGTATAAGTCGAGGTTTTAGGTCTTAAAATAAAACCTAAAAACCTTACTCTGGATTATACTCGAGTCAAAGGTCATTCCTTACCGCGATCGATGTTGCGGAAGGCTCCAAATCCGGCTTGCGCACCTCTGTAAGTCCGGTGCGGTTGTGCCGGCTGATGTCAGTACTTGGCGCCGGGCAGTGAGGACCCAACTTGCTGGGAGGAATCTCCAGGGAGGGAAGGAGGGAGAGGGATTATACACGGCAGGATTAAGTGCCTTTTAACTTCAGAATTCCCATACAGTTGTTTGGAAACTACAACCTTACCAGCACTATGCTGGGAGTTGTAGTTTACAAAACAATGTATGGAAATTGTGTCATTGCTGTCGATTTTTTAAAAAAAAGGGCGGCAACTTTAAAGCCTCAAATAATAAAGAATCAGAGGAAGAAAGGTGGTCTCTATTGCAGGAAATGCTTTCAGGGTTGCTGGGGAGTTGTAGTTTCAAACATCTGTATGGAATTCTGCTGTCTATTTAAAGGGCACAACTAAGCCATCAAAATAATACTGAATCAAAGGCAGTTACGTGGTATAATTTCTACCATCGCCTTATAATCGAGTCAATCAATTATCCTAATTTTTCTTGGGGTAATTTTGGTCGGCCGGCCACTCCTGGGAAGGTTCATCATTGTTCCATGTTTTTGCCATTTGTGGATAATGGCTCTCACTGTGGTTCGCGGATCCCAAAAGCTTTCTTAGAAATGGCTTTATACTTACCAGACTGATAGATCTCAATTAAGTTATTTTTTAACTTATTTGTTAAGGGGGGCAATCACTTTTTCACACAGGGCCATGAAAATTTGGAGTTTTTTTTCTCACTAAATAATAAAAACCATCATTTAAAACTGCATTTTGTGTTCAATTATGTTATCTTTGACTAATATTTAACGGTTTTTGATGAGCAGAAACATTTAAGTGTGACAACCATGAAAAAGAATAAGAAATCAGGAAGGGGGCAAATAGTTTTTCACACCACTGTACATTATAATGATATACTGTATAAAAAGTTTTGTAATCTGAATGGGGGTAAAAATGTTGCACTTTAATACATTTTATTGTATTTTTAATCCGTATAACTATTTAAATACAGTCAATTTTTACAGCAGGCAAGAAATGAAAACATGCAATATGTATGTAAAATATGGTAAATAATTGATGCCCTGGCTGCTTTGAGATAAACAATTGTTTATATGTACGGTTTAAAAGAGTAGACAATAGCATGTGAGTTACTAACTAGCCAAGGGATTATGATTAATAAGAGAAGTCAGAAGATGCTTCTTGTTCACACATTTATGCAAGGGCAATTTCCATTGCTATAAACTTCTTTTTTAAAGTACAAGTTACTTCTCATTAGTTTTCATATTGCCTTGTCATTTAAACCCACATCAATTACATTTCTAATGTTGCTTGGGACATGAAGCTCTTTGTTTTCCATGAGAAGATCTGCCAGTCTGATATTTTCTATTATCCTAATTTGCCTGCTGACACGATTCTTTTGACAAGTATGCTTGTGGATCTAATTAGTTTGTAGGTATACTTGTCTATCATTACTGAAGGGAACCATTTCAGTCCACATGCCTACAGCTAAACCTATTCCCTTTAGTATGCTATAATGCTGCATCTTAAAATGTGTAAATGGGGAATGAAAATTATTTGTTTGAAAATAAACACTGAATGTTAAAATGTCAAAAGTTATTTATCTTCCATGCCTGGCTATGTATGAACATATAGTTAGTATAGGAAATAAAATATATACAATACTGATGTAAATTTGTTGGTCTAGTTTTCCAAAAAAAATCTAAATATCTTTTAGTTTAAATGGAATGCTTTCTATTATTCTATTTTCTGTTTAGTTCTAATTTTAAAACTGGCTTCCAGTGGATCATCTATTATATTGGCTAGATGCCCGTCAAAATTTTTCCAGAAAAATAAATTTTGTTACTTATCAGCCCACTCTCTTTTTTATTTGTTGGACATGGCCAATACTGTAAAATAAGACATACCATAATATATCTCCAAAATGGCATTATTACTTCATTACTTCAAATGTAAATACATATGCTTTTTGGGAGACTAATAGTATTTCCCTTAATATAACCTTATTTTGTCCATCCAGTGTTTGCTTTGTGCATAAATAAATGCTTTTGAATTGTAAATTATTCTCTGCACTTTATGGGGCCCTTTACTGTTCTCCCCCTTTTTTGATCAGTCAAAACCTGAGCACGTTTCTATCACTCAAAAGTAAATAATGCAGAAATAACTGTTATGGGGACTATTACAAGATCTAAAATGGCAGCTCTCAGCAGGGAATAGCAAAGGGTATAAAGTAAGCTGATTTAAAAAAAAAAATTATATCCTATATATATATATATCTCGAGCCAGTTGGATGGCTAATGAAAAGTCTTCAAGAACTAAACTTCAAGGGGATTTGATCTGAGTACAACAGATATGCCATGACTTGGATAAATGAGAACCTTCAAAAGCAAAGATATATATTATTATACAGAGGCATGTGTAATAATATAGTTACTTTAAAAATGCCTTCTTTAAATGAATGCCAAAAGCAAATGTAAGGTTACACTTATATATATAATAACCTATAATATATAATAATTACTTTATTGATTGAATATTCACACTATGTCCTTATTATATGTCCTTATTTTGTTTTAATGACCTCTTCTTGGACATTAGTTCTGTAGGGGCACTCTTTGGCAGATTTATATTCATAAATGGAATGAATTATTTTTAATTGCTGTTTGAGAGTTCTGAATGTCTATTAATATGTGATTTGCGCCTACCTGAGTGAAGATACCCAGTGACACTCAACATAATGTTCTCATTAAGATAACATTATCTGTCATTGTGAAATGAATATTTTGATTAGTGGAGCTGTATGGGATACTTATCAGGCAATCTAATGGCATTTTTATGGAAACGCTTTCTATAGTAGCGCCAATGAGCATTATTAATGATAATTAGATTTTTTCAGCTATTTCTCTTTAGAATGTATATCATATTATCTTTTTTATTTTTAATTTCAGGTTAATGATCATGTGACATGTCCACCTCTTAGTATATATATTTATATTAAACAAATTAAGGCCTTCATGTAACATACAACAAAAGACAGCAACTAATGCTACATAGTGGTGCAACTAATGCTACATAGTGGTTTAAAAAAAATGCCAAATACAAAGCATGATTTATTGTCCTTTCTTGCCATCATTTGCATAATATTTACACACCATATATAGCAGTAGCTTCATGCAATCATATTTAGCAGGTTATTATTGCCACTAAAAGTCAATAAAAGTCAGAACAAAGGTGGGTTCCTAACCTAGAATTGAGATGTGGTATATAATTTGCAGATGTTGTTACAGAGAGTAATGTGTTCTCTCAGGACATATCACTTTATAATTCTTTCTAGGAATTACAGTTTAGCGCCTAATATTAATAAAATAGAAAAGCCTTGTACTCCAAAATCCTAATTGAGCTATTTATCTTAGCAGTTATTGTCATCTGTCATATTTGTAAGGATTTTTTTAATGAGAAAATCAGATGCAATGTCTCTGACTAAAGTTTAAAACTGATTATATGAAGAGTCTATGACTATGACTATTGACCTAACCTTTGTGATCATAAATTGTTTTCGGTTAATATATCCATGAATAATGTATTGTTGCTTATTATTTCACAGCTTCATGTTACTATGTCTCTGATTTTTTATCTCATTGAGCACCAGAAGAGAAATTACTTTTAATTGCTTTTAAAAGAATAATACTTTTGTAAATCACAACTGAGGTTTCTCTCTTGATGAAATTTATTTCTATCTGAATGTTGATGATTCTATTATACAAATCACTGCAAATATTTGTACTTTTTTTCCAATAGGACGTAAACAGTAATTAAGAAAAAAAAACAAATACAAAGGCAGCTCCAGATATCCTATAATTGTTACTTAGTAAAACCATTTGTATTTCACCTCTGAATTTTGTGTAAAGATATTACTCAAAATTTGTGATCTGCTGCTTTCTAGTGTTGACTCCCTTATGCTAAGCTGCAGTGCTGCCCAGTGGTGTAAACCCTTACCCCCACCCCCCCCCCCCCCCCCGTGAGATTGGAGACCGGGCCCCCCTCCACAATCAGCTGTTTTTAAACAGCTGGTCGTGCATATGAATGAAACATATGCATGATCAGCTGTTTAAAAGGCCGGACCCAAACTTCTGGTTCTGATTACATTTGTTTCCTTCAAACGCACGATCAGTTGTTTAAAAAACGCTGATTCCTCACATTTTGTTAACAGTTTGTTAATTGCATCTGTGGAGTTTTTGGTATAGCTTGGAAGGCTTAATAAGACTAAAGAGCTAGTGTTTCATTAATGGATCCCAATGGTCTCCCTTTTACATGCCCTATAGATTTATGGACTTTGGGTAACCAGTAGAAAGTGGTACAGTTGTGCCACAATTTTGAATCTACTGAAACACTTTCTCATTGCGATCACCAGTTAAAAGTCCAAATCTTGTTTAGGAAATCAATTTTTTTTTAACTAAGTGTAAGGGTGTCCTAGAAATTGTGTGTATGTCTCAATTGGCCCTATTTGTAAAGGCGTGGTATCTCAATTTAGTGATACCGCTCGCAATCGCTAATGTATGGCCGCAGTTGTACGTTTACACCGACTGTTCGTTAACTAATGAACGTTTCGGTCATAGAATACTATATGGTACTAAACTACTGCAATGGTATTCTATGGGGATCGTTATCTCTAATTTACAATCTTTATCATTAATTAACGATAATGAACGTAAATTAATGAACACCAAACTGATCAGAAATAAATGACCAGTTTAACGATTGTTAAACCGATCGTTAAAGGTGCAGTATCGCTAAAAAGCAATACCACGTCTTTACAAATAAGGCCCAGAGTCTCTCAATTGCCTGAGAGCTTCTTTTTTATACTGGTCCTTGTCAAGAACAACAATAAAACCTCCTTTATCAGAAGCTCTAACTACTAGATCCTTTTTACTCAGTAGGTTCTTGAGAAAAAGGTGCTCCTGAACAGTTAGGTTTTTGCAATATTTTAACATTGTAGTTTTGGAATAATTAACTGGTTTGGTAATTTTATTAACTTCCTGTATTAACATTCTATAGAATAAATCTAGCAAATGTCCTTTACTGTGTAAAAGGTACAAATCTTATCCTGTAATTCAGTAAGTGCAATACTGTTCCCTATTAGAGATTTTCGAAACTGTTGAGTTTCGTTTCGTTTTCGAATTTAGATTTTCGAAAATCGTCTACTTTTGATTTTTGAAAATCGTCTACCTTCGATTTTTGAAAATCATCTACTTTAGATTTTCGAAAATCGTCTACTGTCGACGTCTACTTTAGATTTTAGAAAATCATCTACTTTCGATTTTCAATAATTATCTACTTTCGATAATTATCTACTTTTGATTTTTGATTTTCTGAAATTGTCTACTTTCGATTTTCGGTAATTATCTACTTTCGATTTTGATAATCATCTACTTTCGAGTTCGATAATTATCTACTTTCGATTTCGATAATCTTCTACTTTCGATAATCATCTACTTTCGATTTTGATAATCATCTACTTTCGATTTCGATAATTCGGAAAATTCAGATTTTTTTTAAATTCCGGGAGTTCCGAAAGTTTCTACTGGACTTCGAAACCCTTGGATTCAATTCGAAACTGGGTTCTATTAGAACCCACAGTACATCTCTATTCCCTATATTAAGTTTGGATCTGTCTTCAGATCCTTCAGCTTTAGCAATGTAACTATATCCAGAAATAACCACTTATTAGTTCCACTTATATAACCACTTCTATAGTTTAACATTCAAATGAGCTCTGCATCAATGTAGGATACAGGTCATTATAGATCCTTTATAATTTAGTTTTTACTTGTTGTGATGATTTCATTTTATCTCTTGATCAAGGCCTAACATCACTGGACACACACTCACTAATTTTAAAGCTTTATTTTTGTATGTGTATTCTTGCCTAGGCTTATTAAAATTCAACAGCAATAAGCTATATTGCAAGTTTCATAACAAGCCAACAGCACTGATTTATTGCAAGGTTCTAGCTCTATTGGATGTCGAAGACCTGTAATTTATACAGAGTAAATTTATTTTTTAATTTTAAAATTCCCACACAGAACTGCCAACCTTTTTCTAAAGAGGCAGCTATTTCCCATTTCTTAAAGTTACCCTGCTAGGGATTAGAGATGTCCGAACTTTGCAAAATCCGGTCTGCTCAAGGATCTGCGAATTTTTGAAAAAATTTGAAAATTCAAAAATTCGCGAGCGGACCCATTAAAATGAAAAATATCCTCGAAAATACGAGAAATACTCATAATTTCGAAAATTCTCAAAAATACGTATTTTTGAAAATATGAGAAATCCTCGTAATTTCGAATATTCTCAATACGAGAAATCTGCGGTTCGGAAGTTCGGAAGGCGGAAAATCCGGAAAAATCCGCCGGTGGATCCGGGTTCGGATCCACGAACCGGCCATCCCTGCTAGGGATTAGAGATGTCCGAACTTTGCAAAATCCGGTCTGCTCAAGGATCTGCGAATTTTTGAAAAAATTTGAAAATTCAAAAATTCGCGAGCGGACCCATTAAAATGAAAAATATCCTCGAAAATACGAGAAATACTCATAATTTCGAAAATTCTCAAAAATACGTATTTTTGAAAATACGAGAAATCCTCGTAATTTCGAATATTCTCAATACGAGAAATCTGCGGTTCGGAAGTTCGGAAGGCGGAAAATCCGGAAAAATCCGCCGGTGGATCTGGGTTCGGATCCACGAACCGGCCATCCCTACTAGGGATTAAAACGTTTTGTGCTCTTCTGCATATTAAATGATTGTACAACTTAACCTTTTGTATTTTCACTTGATTTCACTTTTCCAGTGGTACACTGTTCTTAGTAATTTTTTTGTATTAAAGAAATGTATAATAAAAAAAAAAGACTTAATTTGGCTTTATTTATCCCCTTCTGCTGCTTCCGTGCATGGAAACAGCAGCAGAAGTCATCCAAGGGAATGTGGGCTAGCGAAGTCTAAGTTTGGGGGGATTTCCTGCAGCATAGTAATTTTTGCCCTTTTAAAGTTCCACTGCACATGCCATAAACCTCTCAGAAGCAGAAAGGGAAAGGTTCCTGTATGGTATTTTGGCCAAGCAGGACAACCAAATGCAGCAAAGAGAAAGGTAGGGGGTCACTTAACACTACAAAGTATGCTCAATATTGGGGAAAATTTCAGTTGGGGGTGGACATGCCCTTTAAAGAAACATATAATAAAAAAAATACCAAGTTCAACCATCTATTGTTTTCATTCAAATGGATATGAGAGTTCAGGACAGATACAGTATTTACTTTTTTTATACAATGCTCTGATTTGTATGTAGGGGAGACCAAACAGCAACTGCATCGTATGGCCCAGCACAGAAGTGCCAATTCCTCGGGTCAGGACTCAGCCGTGTACATGCATCTTAAGGATAAAGGACATACCTTTGAAGATTGTAATATTAACATATTGGCAAAGGAACATGACTGGTTCAAGAGAGGTGTCAAGGAGGCCATTTATGTGAAAATAAAGAAACCAAGCCTAAATAGAGGTGGGGGGATTCGACACTAACTGTCTGCCATGTACAATGCTGTTTTGACACCTTACTCTGTGCGTTCCTATAACACCTCTTAGCCACTATGCAATCACGCCCTTAACACCTGGCTGTGACATGCTAATAGGTATATTTCAGGGTACACAATTGCCACAAATTTTTCCAGTCTTCAAGAACTAAACTTCAAGACCAGTTGATCTAATTGAATACAACAGATATTTAAGGAACTGTTGAACAATCCTGGTGCTGACACCTGACATCATAGACATATGATGTTACAACCCACAAAAGACTTGACATAAATAGCAAACTTTAAAGGGTGTCTTTTTGCTCTAAAAAAAATAAAATAAAATAATTTAAAATTTGTACACCTCATTGCAAAATCTCACTGCAGTGAGATGTACTTTTTACAGAATTTTAATCTGACCTGTAGATCCTGAGAAATCATAATTTGAAATCATAGAGAAAGACTTGTCACTTCACAAGCAGAAATCCTAATAACTGACCCTCTCCTGACCTTACTAGGATCTTTGCCTGGCAGCCAGCACACCTTCTGCAACATTTAAGAGAATCGTCAGAGAAAAGAATGCAGGGGGGGAGGGGGAGGTGTGTTAGCAGAACCATGTCTATGGTGAGGCTGTGCAGAACTTACAGTGTCGCAGACACAATAAGAAGGCAGTGAGTAAGGGATGTTGGGGGGAATTAGGAGCACTCATGAAACATTATTAATTTAATGACAAAGCAAGCACAGATAAATATGCTAGTACTGCCTTTTTACTTCTCTTAAATTGTAGTTTCAGATAATGTAAAGGTGTTTGAGTGAGTATAGAGTATAGTGACCCTTTAATGTTAAAGCTCTGTTTGTGATGTCATAAAAGACATATGTAGTTTATCTGTAGAAGGAACAAACCAAGATTCACAATGCTTGTCTTAAGGTTAGTTCTACTGTACATTGTGTATCTATGGACACAATAAATTAAATGATTGCAGTCAATGAAAGCTTTTAGTTTGTGGATATCATTAAAAGCCATGGTCTATTATACAAGGGCAGTCAGATGGAAGTGAAAATAAAACACAAGTGTAAACTTAGCCAATATGTTTTTCTTAAAAAAAAACAAATCATTATTTTCCATAATGTCACAAATAGGCACCCCAGCATTACCAGGGGAATTATAACTGGTGCTAGAGACCATTTAATATGGCCCATGTAATGGGGTGAAAGCAGTGGCATAACTAGGAATCACTGGGCAACCTAGCAAAACCCTCCTTGATTTATCTAAAATGTTTTTCTTTGAGAAGGCTGTATCTGTTATAGAAAAAATAACAAAATGCCCCCCCCTCCCGTGGTTGCAGGGTCTGCTCCTCTGGTAGTTAGACCTCTGGGTATAATTTTGACTAGATGGACGTATATGTTTATTAAACCTACATTACTATGTAACTTACAAAACAGTACTAGTTCCTGATCTTCAATTCACTCATTGTTCCTGAAGGCTGAGGGGAGCCATACACACATCAATGCTGTTGTATAAAACCAAACTACAACAATTGCCTCATTTTATTCGGCCCCTGAATCCCAACCTGCCATTCTCTTAAACAAAAATAACTGCTTATATCCACCAATTGAATTTTACCTTCTACTTGAAGCAGGATTGTCTTTCCTAGCCCTACAAATTTGCACCTGTATTTTTGTAATTTGTGAAAGAATTAAACAATGAAATACAATAACAGTTCTTTTAATTTTAATTAATGTTCAACATTAATATTTAAAGGAGACATAAAGTGCCCTTAATTCACTTGTTATAGTAATGTATTTACTGCAACATTGCCTTCCATGGTCTTACTGATTGGAAAGACAAGATGTACATACGTACGACTTGGTAATGCAGAGGCCAGTAGTAGGAAAGATGTACAGTACACATTACATGGATTGAAAACAGAGGTGTATGTATTGGATTCTGGGTACCCCTGTGAGTAGGTAAGAGTTTACCTTTGTTAGGGGTCATCTTACTATTACTGCTGCTCAGTGCTATGGTAGCTTTATAGGACACAGAGAAAAACAGTTGCAGGGGAATATAGAAGTAATTTACAGGAATCATTTAAAGTTTTAGTTCCCCTAGAATAGTTTGATTAAACTTCATTTTAAAATTACTTTTATAAGTTAAAGCTGAGGGAAATGTATCCTTTGTCTACCAGCTATTTGCCCATGCTGTAGTTGTAAGTGCCTGTTAGTCCAACCACAATCCAGATGTAACCTTGCACATTAATTAAAATGTCACAACTGCTGTAAATATGTACATGTGTCTGTCAGATTCTGTATTTGTCCTTTGCTTTTGCAAGTATTTGTGTTTAAAAATATAAATAATGTACCTATCTGTTTTTAAAATATTATGTTTAACAACCAAAATTTGGAATCCCTGGTGTTAAGATTTCTGCTATTCCCAATTCTCCCTACTTGGCTCCCTATTAAACATATTCCTCACCACAAGGTTCCTGCCGGTGGCACTGGAGTCCTGAATGCCTCCTGCACTTGGTTGGCTACTTAAGGTCTCCGCCCTCCTTGGTTTATTGCCAGAACCTCATTCATACTTGTCTCCCCTGTTTAATTCATTGCATTCCTGATCCTGATCTCGAGGTTCCTGTCTTGGTTCCTGATCGTCTCCTCAGTATCCTGCTTCGGTACCGGATCCTGCTCCCCAGATCTTAGTCCTACTTTTCATTATCCTGTTTTCTTCTTTGTCCTTCCCTTGCCCTTTCAATGTTTATCCCTATTCCCGTTCAGCTTAACTGTTTCCATTCATATTCTGTCTCGTAGGTATATATTTATGTCTTGTAAACACTCACAGGTTGTTGAACTACACTCCTCCAAGGATCATCCCACCACTGGCTGTACTGCTCCTCAGCCCATAATACATGTACCAAAAAACAAATGCAAATGGACACTCCAAAGTTTTTATTCCTTTTATTCACCCATTCTTGAGATATCCCTCCACCCTTTATCAAGCTTGTTATGTCTTGTATGTTGTAGTTGTCACCGTGGTCATGTTTTTGTTAGTAGGTCTTTATTGTAAAAAAAATTTATTTCTGTCACAGATCTCTGGCTGCAGATTTCAGTTTTTTTGTCTCGTTCCAGCTGCTTGGCAGCCAGGAGAATTACATGTATGTTGCAGCGGTGCTCTATTGCCACATTTTGACATTAACAAAAAACATACTTCAAATAGTTTTAGGAATGCGTTGGATAAGTTTCTAAAATTCAAAAATGTTGAAAATGACTCAAATTAATACATGTAGCTCTTTTCAATCCAGGGATCCTTTCCAAATTCCAATTGACGTTTGGACCCAGGGATTTCCCCCCCAACTGTTTTATTTTTTATCTTCCTCTGGATCAACTGTTAGGTTGTCCTAATTAGTAGAATAAATAGGTTGACTAGATGGACTTATGTTACGATATTACAGGAATCATTGTGCATGGCTAATGCAGAGAGACATAATTTCCTGTGCAAAGCTAACTGCATTTGAGATCTTGTGTAAACCATTGCACATTTTCAAAACATTCAAGAACTCTGAATTGAAAAATCACCAGGCCAGTTGGCATGCTTCTAAATGCTTTTGCCCATTGTTGGTCTATATAAATTTACATGTAAATGTGCATTATTTAGAACATAATTGCATCCCCCACTAGCACAAACTGCTGTATGAATCAAAGTAGAATTGTACTTTATATGAAAGTGTCTTTCAAATTTTTTTCGAAAGAATTTAATATGCAGTGAGTATAGGAAATCTATGTCAAGTGAAAGCAAAGTAATCTAATACAAGACTGGATTTAGCATTTAGAATTAACATAGAATGACAAGAGCTAATGAAAAGATGTTTGTGTTTTTACAATGTTATTTTCAATATGTTTAAATTGTAAACACCCTTTAATCCTTATTTCTCACAGATAATAAACAGAATGCATTGAACATATTGCATGATTTCTTCATATTTAAACTTGACTTGCATTGTGATAGTTAAAGGAAACGTAAACTTAATTTTTGTTAATCCTTATGTGACAGCTTTTCTCCCTAGAACAACTATACATTGTTAGATACTTTTTTTTATAACTAAGGAGGTTTTCATGTTGTTAGAATAACTCCCAGCCCATGAAGTCTGATTCAAACTATAAATTTACTAATTTTACATTTACAAAGGGTACAAAGCTGAAAAAAGGAATAATGATGACATCCGAGTAATTATATGCTTGCAGAGGACATCAGATTAGAGGAATTGATGTTTCTTTAATCTAATATGTTGGTGGCATTGGTTTTCTTGCAATTCTAGGAGTAGCCTACAATCTTTAGACCTTTTTTTGCACTTGATGTTTTAGGTTCATTTACAGCCATCTGCAATCATGCATGATTTTTAGGTTTTAAATGCTAATTCTTTTTTTCTGTATACATACCATTTTGGATTTCTTACATCACAATATTTTACTTTCCTAATTACCATATATACTTGGGCATCTATAATGAAAAAAACACATCAAACACATCGGCCCATTGCAAAGTTAAATTCATGTACTCTGTGCTGCCTTTATCCTACCTCTGTCAGTGACTTTGTTTTTCCATGGTGTCAGATCTCTGCAGCACTCCCCCCTTTACCTCCTCCATGTCTCAACTCTGGCTAACCGACAAGCTTATCATGTGCAGTAGGAGTTAAAATTCAACATCCTGAAAAACACACCTGCGCACAAGGGCCAATAGAAAGCAAGCTGTCCTGGAGACATGGATCTCTCCGTGTGTACTGCTAAAATACGATCTCTCTCTTTGTGACCCATCATCAATCAGTGAAAGCTATCAAGAAGGGGGGTCAAGTCCACCCTTATCTATGCAGTCAAAGCTACCTCTCTCTCTCTGCTAATGCTCTTATCTCTGTGTTTGTAACAGAGCAGGGAGGGTCTTGAGCAGGGAAGAGGGTCACGTCACAGGGATTTTATTGACAGTACAAGTAGGAGTAGAGGAAAATGCAATCACGTATTCTTATAACTTGTGTATCTCAGGACAGAGAGGGAAACTTAAGAAAAGTTCAGGCTTCACAGAAAGTTATGTAGGGCACATGTGTGTATGGGACTTTCTATGGGGCTGTGTATGGGACTTTCTATGGGGCTGTGTATGGACTTTCTATGGGGCTGTTTATGGGACTTTCTATGGGGCTGTTTATTGGACTTTTTTATGGGGCCGTGTATGGTACTTTCTATGGGGCCGTGTATTGGACTTTCTATGGGGCCGTGTATGGGACTTTCTATGGGGCCATGTATGGGACTTTCTATGGGGCCGTGTATGGGAATTTCTATGGGGCTGTGTATGGGACTTTCTATGGGGCCGTGTATGGGACTTTCTATGGGGCTTTGTATAGGACTTTCTATGGGGCTGTGTATGGGGCTTTCTATGGGGCTGTGTATGTGGCTTTCTATGGGGCTGTGTATGGGACTTTCTATGGGGCTGTGTATTGAACTTTCTATGGGGATGTGTATGGAACTTTCTATGGGGCTGTGTATGGGACTTTCTATGGGGCTGTGTATGGGACTTTCTATGGGGCTGTGTATTGGACTTTCTATGTGACTGTGTATGGGACTTTCTATGGGGCTGTGTATGGGACTTTCTATGGGGATGTTTATTGGACTTTCTATGGGGCTGTTTATTGGACTTTCTATGGGGCTGTTTATTGGACTTTCTATGGGGCTGTTTATTGGACTTTCTATGGGGCTGTTTATTGGACTTTCTATGGGGCTGTGTATTGGACTTTTTATGGGGCTGTGTATGGGACTTTCTATGGGGCTGTGTATTGGACTTTCTATAGGACTGTCTGTGGAACTATCTATGGGGCGGTGTATGAGGCTTTTATGGTGCTGTCTATGAGAGAAAATCATCGGTTTATACTCGAGTCAAGCAGTTTTCCTAGTTTACTATACTCGAGTATATACGGTATAACTAAATATGAAATTTTAATGTTGCCTGTCTAGGTAAACCGTATGCAACAATTGAATGTTTTCCCTTAACTATTTTAGGCCATACATGCATACTATTTAGTAATGTAAACACCAGCTGGGACTTTGCGCACTCCAGGAAGACAACGGACACGGCAGATAATGCAAACTTAAGTGCTTTAATATAACAGATAACACCGACACATCATAGAACTACGCCTGACGCGTATGACTAAGGACCGAACAAAGTCCGAAACACGTTAGGCGTAGTTCTATGATGTGTTGGCGTTATCTGTTATATTAAAGCACTTAAGTTTGCATTATCCGCCGTGTCTGTTGTCTTCCTGGAGTGTGCGAAGTCCCAGCTGGTGTTTACGTTATGGTCTTGGAATCAAGCGAGGGGTTCGGGGCAATCGGCACCTTGACCACTGATTAGGAGTGGTGAGTTTTACGGAGACTTTATTAGTACTTTTTCTCTGTTTGCATGTATGGTGACGTTGCGGACTTTGCCCGGACAACAGTGACAGGCCCAGGGCATAGGCACCCGAGCCTCATGATTTAAAAAGTAAGCCCTGTATAAATATATTGAGGTATATGGATACACCTATTCAAACTACATAGTACCCTTGTCGGGTATATTTGTTACTATGCATACTATTCTGGTCTCAGTTACACACCATTTTTTGTTGAAAATTTTTTCCTTTAGGGCTCATTCACACTACTTTCGTTTTTATTTGTTTTTCAAACGCAGATGCATTTTAAAAAACATACAGACAGTAAAACCCCATGGGATTTCTGGGGTGTAGCTACCAGGGGTGCAGGGGATGCGACCGCACCAGGGCCCCTGGCCAAGAAGGGGGCCCCATTTTGTGCCAAGGTTCCAAAACTGCCAGTCTGTGTGCCAACTGTTTTACCAGTGGTCTGTGTACAAAGCATTTTTACCATTGTCTTTGTGCCAAGCATTTAACCAGTCTTTGCACCAACTATTTTACCAGTGGTTATTTACAAAGCATTTTACAACTCTCTGCGTGCCAAGCATTTTAGTAGCGTCAGTTGCTTAGTTATTTTAGAAGGTTTGAGGATCTAAGTTTACAAATACTGTTTGAATCTGATTGAATAGTTTTACTAGGTGTGTGGGCAAAGTATGTTTGTCTGTTTTAAAAAAATGTTAATGATGACTTTGGATGTTTTTTATGGAAATGATTATTTGGTTTGCGGTGCAGATTTGTATTTGCAGTGGTGTTGGGGGGCCCATGCCAAAATTTTGCATCAGGGCCCATAAGTCTGTAGCTACGCCACTGCGAGATTTTCTCGTTCACAGTTGCTGTGCTGTTCCATTCCATTTAAAAAACACACTGCTGCATGCATTTTTGTCCATCTAAAATGCATGAAAACGTGGTACAACAGTGTTTCTGTACATTTTTCACAAGGGGTGCTTGGGAGCTCCTGTGCTGTCATTTTGGAGCCATTTTTTTCTTCCAGCCAGCTAGGAGAGAGGAGTCAACCAGCCAGCCAGCATACTAGCCAGCCAGCAAGCTACCAAGCCTGGCTACCAGACAGTCAGTTAGCTAGTAACCAAACCATATTTTGCCACAATGGCAAAACTGAAGATAAAGGGCACAAACTTTATAAAGAGGTAAAGGCAAATAATTTTCATTTGGCTTGAAATTGCAAAAGAGCTTTGTGGCACAAAATGGGTAGAAAATGGGCAAAATACTGTGACAGTTCGTCTCTCAGACTAATGGCACTTAATGTGCCCCTTGGCAGTGGACCATGAATGCTCCTTGGGATAGTACAGTCTGTGTTCTCCACACATGTTGCCCCCTCCATCTCACATAGTTATGCATACATGTAACTTTAATTAATGTTACAGCATGCTCCTGCTTCATTTGGATTGCCCTGTGAAGAATTTTACACTTGCTGGCCAGAATTCGAAAGGTGCATTCCCCCACTCACCTTGCCCTGCTTAAACGGTAATTAAAGATCCTCTTAACATGATACAGCGACCTCTGAGAGAACAGTCTCATGACAAATGGCAAATGCTTCATCGCTAACAAACATAGAAGGATATGAAGGCCCTTCTGTGCCTGGCCGGGGGGGGGAGGGGTAGGTCAAGCATGCCCATGCTCACTGACCAAAGCGGCTCCAGCGGAAGATCCTGACATCATTGGTGCTACCATAGCATTCAATGTGAATGTAAGCAAATTTATAGTCTGCATCAACCAGAGCAAGCAGAATGATAGATAATATTTCGTAGAATTAAAATACTGGCTTCCACTGCATGGTGGCATCACAATCCTACTTTGCCATCAATAGCCCCCACATAGTTTGAAAGTTATGCCTCGACCAGAACATATTGCTTATGTCCTAACATTTGTTAGAGAAAGATACATATGTCTGCTGGAGCTCATTTCACATCAGTTTGCACGTGTGCAGCACAATTTTTTCTATGTTGGATTTCCCCATTCGAAACTCATAATGCATGGAGGCCTAGCTGTGTCCCATTCATAGAAACCTGTTTGAGGAAAGAAAAAACTTTTTAATAAACAGTAAAAATTGTGTTTTATTTCATTACATTGCAAGAACTGAAAAGACACATTGGCATTCTGCGCGCGACAACTTCCAGAAAGAAATATGCGCCAAAGAGAAAGACAGTAGAAGTGAGTCCGGAAGCAGTACAAGGAGACCTTACATCTATTGACGTTTCTGCGACCATCTCTACACCAAGTCCGACTTTCACTCATACACAAGCTGATTTGTTTTTTAGATTTTAGGATAATTGATGTTCAGAGGATCCCCATTTGATGAGTCTAATGCTAACAGTGTTAACCTGTTTAGTAGCACATTAATACACTCCACTGATCGTTCCAGGCCTGAACACTCTGCAACAGAAAGCTCCCCACCACAAGCACAAGTACTGCACACTCATCATCATATTAACATTCACCTCCCATTCCCACCCGTCCACAGTCCCCACACAACACCAAAAAAGTGTACCAAACCAAAAAAAAAAAAAAAAAGGGAATGATCTAGCCACTTCACTTAAGCCAGTAATGGAGTTGATGGAAGCAAAAAAGAAAGATAAAAGTCCAGCATATGTTATGGCTTGTAGCCTTGCAACTTTAATTTAAAGGGTCCCAGAGGAAAAACACATAAGCTTATTACATGTTGCGCTTTTGAACACTATACAGTCATTTATACCCTCATCAGGCATACAAACAACACACAATCCACAACAGTACAACTGCAACCACTACCAATTGACAAACAATTCAGAAATCCACAATATTACCTATATATAACTGTAGGGGTTTAGCCAAGTGGTAGGTAGTAAAGCAAGCGTTGACAGTGTGGGTTGTGTAAAGGAATACCCTGAGTCCAGGTTGCAAGGTACTGACAGCTGCTCCTGGGAAGAACAGGACCAAAAACATGGGGGTTTTGAGGGATGCTGCTTTCAATTGCTGCCAATTTCTTTAGTTTTATAAAACAACAGTTTAATATTAGTTCATACTAGGAATGGTACTTTTGTTTAAATAATGTACAAGCACTTATACATATATCTTCAATTGTTTGTGGAAACAAGTGTTTTACTTTTTTTTATAATTATGCTATTTGCAATGCTATGAGGTTAAATACATATTTGCTGTATCTTTGTACATTGCAGAGATGTATGCACTTTTATTTTTGTACAGCACATTGGTATATGTGGTAACATATCTGTGTTTGCACAGCTCTCCCCAGTTTTTAATAAATAAAAAGTTTAATTTGGTAAAATGTTGTATTTTTTCTGAAGACCATATTGCTATAGAACATTCAATTACCATTGGACAGGCACCTCATCCTGTGTCCTTCTCAATGTATGAAAATGACAACTGGCAGCATCTTGTTGCTTGCTGTCTACTTTAGCAGTGAGATTTGTTGTAGTTTCCAAACCTGCAGAGGTTCCATTTGAACACTGAAAGCTGCATCAGTACAGTATAGTGTGTGCATAACACATACATGAAACTTGCATTAAAAAATATTCTTACCTTTCAATAGACATCCGAGCATAGTTAAAGAACTTCTCTGGATGGTGCCCAAGGTCCTCATACAGCACCCGAAACTGCCCTTTGTCCTAGGGGACAGCAGGGGATGCACCCAGTACCTCCAACGGCGCATCATCGCTGCTATCAGTATGAGAGCAAGTTAACATTCTGCATACATTGCTGAAAGAATAGCCACAAAGATGGCAACTATAAGATTACTCCCCACAACACTACCTGATACTTCTATCTCCAAAAGCTCCTGAAACTCCCCCAATCCCAGGAAGTGGCATTAAGATTTTAGTGTTCTTTGGTCCTGCCCCCTTAAATTAAAAAAATGTGGTCAAAAATGTGTTAAAACGCAATGGCCAGAAACGCAAAAAAAAAGGAAAACAAATAGATAAGAAAGCACACGCAAACGGTTAGCAACATATAAAAAAACATATTAAAAGATCACTATACCTACTGCATTTCTAAGTTGCGTTTTTGTCTATTCCTAGTGTGAATGAGCTCTTGGGAAGTATAGAGGTGTAATATTTTATATTAATCTTTGTATACTAGATATATAACTAACAAAACAAGCTTCTGGCATATATAATTGCTATAATGCAACAGCTGCATTCTCTTTTTATCGAGTATAATTGAGTAATAAAAACAAAGGCCCAGGGCTATTCTACGCTTATATGTTTTTAATTATTTTTTCCTGAAAATGTATGGTAGGAAGGGAGAACTAAGTGATCACATCAGTACATGTTATAACATATTTGGTCACGGTTCAGTGGCCTATGAAGTGGCAACTGTTCAGGTTTAATATTTGGAAAGCCCATTTTCCTGATCTCCCTCCATTTAATATCTGCATTGCTTATAAATATGTTATGTTAGAAATTTTACAGTTATCTGAGTTTGCATTGGGGCAGCACTGGTAAAGAGTACAGCAATCTTAACTAGATTGTAAGCTCTACGGGGCAGGGACCTCCTTACCTCTTGTGGCAAAGCTCTAGCACTTCTATTTATATAATTTATACATTTATGTACTGAACTATGTATGTATTTATCCCCCTAGTATGACTTTATTGTATTTCGTTACTGTACAGCACTGCGTCCCCATGTGGCGCTTTATAAATAAACTATAAATACATACAATGCAATTTGTTTTTCTAACACTAATGTTAGAAAACAACTGTGCCATGTTTAGGGGAGAACAGGTTATTTCTTCTACTGATCCAGAACTTTGTTAGATACTCTATATATGAGTATTAAAAGGAAGGGCTTAGTATCTACATATATTTATAAATAAAACTGAAATTCACTTTAATTAAAAAAGCATGAATTCTTTGTGACAGTAGACACTCTACTAAAATTTACTTAACATCAGCAAACATAGGCAGCCCATAAAACAAGAAAAAGAAGAGAAGAGAGAAGAAAAAAAAAGTAATTTGAACACTTCAAGCTTTCTTTAAGGATGCAGGTTTCAACAATACTTCTTGGGCTGAATTTTGAAAGGTCTTGCGGCAAATTAGAATTAAAACAAGGTTTGATGGGATCTGTGTGTTTCTATGTGCATACCCAATGAAGGGAATCATGCAAAATTGTTCTTGTTTTGTAAAGAAACATTTTGCAGAGAGAGACATCTTTTCTCCCAACTTATCACAGCAATTATAAGAAGCAGCAAGGCATTCAGTAATGACTTTTCAGTTATGGGAATACTAACATTTTTTCCAACAGAGCTGCATAACTTCCAAGGTAATTTCACTGTTAAATTAGTTAACAATCCAAGTTCCTTTTTATGTGTCTAATTGTTCATTAACCTAATTATACTAATAATTTCATTTAACAGGTAATCACTGCTTAAAGTCTTACATTGTTAAGGACATAATTATAATTTTTTTTTTGGATGTTTAAAACAACCATAATAATTATTTACACCCTTTTCTTTCTTTAAAATACATTGAAACTGTTTATTTTTATGAGTCAAACGTGCTATTTCTAAAATTTGGTACATCCTAGACTTAAAAAAAAATAATTATTAATCCCTTCCAATACAACATATCATACACACCAAATTTAAAAAAAGAAAGAAAAAAAAAGCTTTGCCCTTTTCAAACTTGTTTACATGTAGAACAAAATTGGTTATAAACAAAGTAAAATTTTAAAAAGAGAGAGAAAGAAAAAAAATTACATCGGGCCTTCACAATCGGACTGAAAAGCACCTGTAAAGTGGCTGTCATAGCAACCATTGTGCTGCCTTGCATATAAATCTAATGTAAGCCAAAGGGAGAAAAAAAACAGAGGATTGGATGTTTCAACTTCTTCTATTGTGCCACCTATTCCTATATCAGATATACATTATATTGCATGGACATTAAAGTAGACCTAAAGTTAAAATATTAACAAAGTAACTGATAGCTATGTGACTTGCCTCTGAAATCAAAGTATTTTAGAGAAAACATCTCTTTTGTTCTGCTTAAAGCTTTTCCCGATTGGGTTACAAACCCAGATAGGTAGTGGAACATTCTTAATGATTTGTCTAGGGACCCTCCTCTACACTTACCAGAAGTAACTCCTGAATGGCTATCATTGACCTCTCTGTAATAAATACTAAGCATTCAGGAATCCTATTAGTACGAACTGTACTATTTTCTTCTTGCATGATAAGCCTCTGACTAAGAGCCCATATTTCTCTACATACTATATTGCTCCAAACTCTTGGTTTTTTATTGTTACGGGAGATTTTTGCTGCTGTTTATTAGATTGGTACTGTCCCTTCCCTTGAATGCTGTAACTACTGTTAAAGAGATACTAAGTATACTATGCCTTGATAATTGACAGATTGTTTCCTCTATTAGTGGTTTCTATACTTTAGAGCACCATCTACCGCTTCGTTGTTATATTTTTTCTAGAAGACAACGTCATCGGCAAAGGCATTCTGCTCTCCTCATGGTCTGCCTTTCTGCAGGAGTTGTGGGATTCTGCCTTCACTCTGCTATTTTTCTTTGGGGTTGGTCTTTTTGTTGTATACTGGTACCTGCCTGTCTGATGACTATCGACTGTTTAGCACCATCAGATAAGTAGATTATTCCTTCCTTCCCCTGCTGTACTAATTTTAATTGTTTTTAAAAATCTTCTTTGAGTTATATTTAAATACTGATTAAACCCTGATAAGAATAAAGGATTTTTTGCTGTGATCCAACATCTGATTGGTTGGGGCAAAATTAGCACCATTTTAAACATAAACTATATACACTAGTGCACTATCTTGCATTTTTTTATTTTTAAGAGCACAGTAAGGAGCAGTAAATATTAAGCATGGTTGCTATTTTCCACAATGGAAGTACTAGTGACCTGCTCCTCTGTACATTCACTGTCACAAACTGTCAGCAAATTGAAAAACTGTTGCACAGAGGTTTAAAGCACTGTGTCAATCCTAAGAGACTGGTCACAGGTAGTTACATTATGGTAAATAGCTAGTTTACTCACTGTTCATCATTCCTTACCATGCAAACTCGTTCTGTAATAAGCTTGTATGATTAGGAAGCTGCAGAAAATGCCATAAACATGCAGAATTACAGATTATTCATCCACAATGCTGCTAATATCAGATCTTAGAGTTACCACTATCTGCTAGTTAGGAATAATAGAATGCTTCCAGGCTCATTTATATTTTAGCTTTAATTTTCCTTTTATGAATAATGGACCTGAGGCACATTTTTCGAAAATGTAAATTGCTATTTGTAAATTCTTCAAAAATTCTAAAGAATATACATTTCCTGCACAAAGACTACAGCCTTGTTGATTTTGTAGAAATAATTAAGTGAGGAGTGTATTTTCCTTTTAGGAACATCTCGTTCTGTTAAGTTTATAGTATTTGAAAGGTGAAGCGTGCTTTGTTTCCATAATAGTAAATCGTATTTCTCTTGTTCTTGTTGCAGAAGGAAAAAAACATTATTTTCCATTTAAATGTTGCTCTGTATGTCAAAGGAGAACTGTCTTTCTATACAAGCTGTGAATTGAGAGATGATCAGTCAATACAGTAGTTCTCAAGTTCAAAAATATAAGATATTAACAGGGAGATTCAATAAAAGTTCTTATCGTTTAAAATGAAGCTAATTTTACCCCAACCAATCAGAACTTATTTAACATTTGAAAGCTAACATCTGATTGGTTGTGGCAAAACTAGCACCATTTTAAATGATAAGAACTTTTATTGAATAACCCTGTAAGTATAATTCCTAAGAATTAATAAGGAAATGTGAATTGTAGATGGAGTGTACAATGAAATTGGTAAATGTCAAAACCTTAAAAAAAAAACTCTTCATAACTTTAATTTCAAAGTTTTTATTATGTGTCTAGATATTGCTATGTACTGTACATGCATGGGAAAACATATTCCAGCTATAAAGCTGCATGCAGGTGTATACAGAACATTACTCTTTTCCTGTTCCTAATATTCAGTAAACATTATTGGATTTAATTGATTAAAGCCTTTTTCAGACCTAGGGGCATATTTATGTATACAATCACAAGGACATCGCTATTTACTGATTCTTTTCGCAGAAAAGTATCTCTCTCTAGTGACAGCCTTTATCGGAGAGGGTGAAATTTCAGAGCTATTTTTGTCATTTTTGTATTTAAAGCTATTTATAAATTGGTGAAATATTGCATTTTTGACAAACGTATGTGCCTTTTGTTGCATTTTTTGCAGTTTTACCAGAATTTTCACCAAACATCATTACTTACTGGAATGTTCCATTAACATGACTATTTCTTACACTGCACTATGATATGTTCCCATATTAATATAACTGGTTTGATAATTAGCTGCAGTTTGTTGAAAATAAGCAATACAAAAAGAATAAAATAATAAAATAGAGAAAATTCACCTGGGTGAGTTTTATACAATTTATCATATTTTTTGCTGAAAAAACACCCCATGTATTAAGCTAGTTTTAAATAACAAAGATAGGTATTCAGTGTATATTAATCAATTTGACACTACTTTGAAAATCCACCAGGGAGTGTTACCTATTAACATTTGCTACTTTTTGCTACATAATTTTCTTCCTTTGATGAAAATCCACCTTTTTAATAACTTTAGAAGAAAAGTTGGAAGTTTAAAAAATTGTGGTGAAGTCTGATAGCAAAAAACTCAAAAAGAATGCCCCTTTATAAATATATCCCTTAGACCCCCATTTGACTTTATTGGTAAATAAAGAAAATCAGAACCTTAACTGTGGTCTTGAATTCTTCCAAACTAGTAAGAATTATATAAAATCCTTCCACCATACTTTCAAAATAAAACTTAAATTACGTTTCTAGATTTGTGAGAAGTTATTGCTGGAAAGGTTCAGCAATATTACTTCCTGCTTGAACACCTGTTTTCAGCCATGTGACCAGCTTGTAGTCATGTGACCAGCCTCTGCCTGCATTAATAGGCTCCCCTTCTCAACTGTCAATTTTTTCCCCAGGTACTTCCTGATTTCCCCAATGTTAAGTCTTAACTGAGCATACTCCCACCCCCCCACCCCCCTGGGCAGATGGGTGGGACAGAGGTCAGATGATGTCACTCAACCTACTGGAGTAGGAAGTATGAACATTCACCTCGATGTATTTTCTCATAGGCACCAGCCAGAGATGTGATTTTCAGCACATTTTAAAGGAAATACTGCAGGCTTTCATTTAACCCTAACTTGTTTGAAGACCACAGTTGCCCTTTAAAAAAAAAAGATCTTAAAAAAGCAAAGAAATAAAAACCCTTAAAAAAGTGAAATCTCAGATCGTATCACAGTAAATGCTGGAAAATCGTCTAATACCCCCTGGGTACTTATTAGTATTGACAAACACTCCACAATGTACTGACAACTTCCATGCACCCATTGACAGGCTAAATAAATGGCCACTTATGCGTTTTCACCACCTCAGACTTGGCTGAACTTAACACAATAAAAAACTAGCGAAAGTAGCTATAATGACTTTTCACCACTGGTTATCATTGCTTTATTAATTGCGAAAAGTCCAAATTTGGTGGAAAGGTGGCAATAATGGAGGTGAAAAATGTAAACATTTATAAATATGCCCCCTAGAAAAAACTTGCATGAAATGTGTCATGAGTTTCTCTTTTTTTTCCTGAATTCTTATTTTAGCCTTGGCACAATCTGTATATGCACTCAACACAAAAGGTGAAAAGGTAAGTATTAATTCAATCTACGCATTTCATCTAATACTAAAGTATCATCTGGATTGTTAACATACTTCTTTGGGCAAACCAAAACACACATCATCTGCTTTCCCCCTGTAATCCACCTTTACACAGTATGACTCAAGCATAACTTGTGCTCCACATATACAAGAGACTGCACTTTGTCTCTCCCTGTACACTCTCTCAATCTAGACCTGTCCCAGTTACTTTTCATTTTAAAAAGCCAATATTTAGTGTAGTTATTCTGTAAATAAATCCAACCTGAACTATTTGCAAAGTTGTAATGATTGCCATACACAAGGCAGAAGTAACAGTCAATTCATTGTTTGATATGCCGAACATGGAATTGAGTGTTACACCTGCAGAACAGCTGATCCTTTATTTATCTGGCCAGAAAATACTCCGCCTTCTCCATTAAGCCAGTAACGCTGGACCCAAAGCTACAAGGCCAGGTGGAGGATGAATGTTGAGGGAACGTCACAAGGTAAGTTTTCAGTGCACCTAAAGACATTTTTCCCCCATTCATTTTATTTTTGCATGCCAACAATAAAGTGTGTTGTGTTAAAAACAAGCCAAGGATTATATGTTTCCTTTTTATATTTATATCTTTTTAGAATAGAGGTTTTATATTTTCTATGTATTTTATAATAAGAGAAAATGAGTACTTTGTTGACATGCATATAAATGACTGTATAACCTAAGCCTCAGATTACAATCTTTATAAAAGGCATAAGAGTAATATAAATTATAACTCTAATATATTTCTTGCTATCGAAAAATGAGAAAAATAAGTAATTATAATAATAAAAAATGTATATGTATAATAAACTCTCAAGTTTATTAAAACACTAAGCCTGGGGCAAATTAATAACATGTTACTATGTTTTCAAGCACACTTATTTATCAGGATAAGGAGATAGACTGGATAAAAAGTAAATAACTGCTAAGGAAAAACATTCAATATAGTCCACTTTCTAGCAGTGGAAAGTTAAATAAAAAAGAAATATAGGAGAAACAATGATGTTTGATCCCATAGCAGGGGTCTCAACAACTTATTTACTAATATAGATGCAAAAGTGCATAATAATTCCTTAAATGCCATAATATGTGCCTTACTTTAACCCTTGCTGGAAACCTCATGCAGGTACAATGAGCAATGGCAAGTTAGCTGTGCTGTGCTATTACATCATACATTTTAAGGGGGGAAATGCTAATAATAAGAGTTTGTTGACACTTTTCCACTTAACAGATCCTTTATTAAAAAAAATTGTAAAACAATATTAGTACTCACCTACTACAGTATTTTTATTTATTTTTTATAATAGGCAGTATCAGATGACATTATGGGTGGAAAAAAGTACTTCCCCATACCCCCCCCCCCCCCCACACACACACACACACACACACACACCAAATAAATGCATGTCGGAGAGCTGTAAGCCACCACAACAGCAGCTTTTTGAAAGTTTTGTTTTTAGTTTTAGGAAGGGGGGATTGGTTTAGGCACTATAGTAGTAGAAGCAACATACAGTGGGGGAGATGTAATAATGTCTGCTATGACTCAAATCTGTGTAAAACTACCCAATGTGATTTCAGGTTAGAGTGGGTTTTTGGGGGGCCTGCACAGTTTCCGGTATTTTTTGCATTTTGTTCTACGAATTTCAATGCCTTTGAAATGGAAGCATTAAAAAAAGGCGCTACTTACCTGACCGAGATGCAGTACCAGTTCACAATGCCTAATGCATCATGTAGTGTCTCTGCATTATTACCTCTCCCTAGGTATATCTTGTTACTTATTTACCCACCACCCATATGGTGCTGCTTTTAGTGTAGCAGGATTCAGAATACAATGTGTGAAGGTTATATAGTATATATATATATAACAATGGAATTTAATGCAGGCTTGGTAACATACAGTATAAAGCAACAACTATGGGTGTGGGAACCCATTTGTATGGCTTGTGAATGTTACAAAGTGGATTTTCATAAAGGATCAGTTTGTGTTTTAAGATTCGCTAATTCTTAACACTGATTCTTAGCATAATTTGTCTCAGACAGTCAATTATAAAAAATACTAGAATAATTACTGTCCTAGACATGAAGATTCATCTGTGATTTATTTTCTTGCCAAAAATGATTTTGGCACTATGCTTTTTCTTTTCTGGATATAGAATAGAATAAAAAAAAAAAAAAAAGTTTCATGAAAAAAACACTCCATATGCTTTAAATCATCTTCATTCTCTTTATTCTTTCACTCCCTCTTTCTTAAATAGGGCACACTGTTGAAATGTGATTACAAGTTTTATATTTTAGTTGCCTAAATTACCAAAAAGGCTATGGTCATAAATGTAAAGACATGCTTCAAAGTCCACACAGACACAGCTAAACACACCTACTGATGCATCCCTACACCCACTCCACCCTTCCATTTTCATGACAACATACCTAAATTATTAAAAAGGTTAATATGTCATAAATGCGAGAATATACCCCCCCAACCCCACACAGACACAGATAAAAACACCTACTGATGCCCCTTCTACCATTTTATGAAATACAAGACAAACAAATTACACTCACACAATATCAAAGCAAAAGCAGTCAAAAGAATATATATTTACAATTTGTTAAAAATCAAGACTTACATGTTATACAGTATATTATTGCCAAAGTTTATTCTTTATATACTTTCACTTTCTAAATGGTTAACAATGTTTTTTAAATAATTCTAGCATCAAAGCAATTGATTCAATTGTGCTGTTAAAAGTTTATTTGCCCTTTTGTAGACTACAATATTCTAATAAAATCTTGATGAATCAAAATGCTTTCTACTGTATGTCATATTATACAGTCTTCTTAAAAACAACACAAAATATTAAATATTCTAGCTGCAAGCAAGAAATTAAACATTTTATGCAATTAAGATATTTTCTATGGGCCTTTTTAGACATACATCACAAATAATTTGATCTGATTCATATATTATCATATTAACATTACATTCATATGTTTAATGTTATCTTTTATAGCCCCACTGGAAATCCTATCAAAACTTTTGAAGGATATATTTTAAATGATCTAATTAGAGAGACATGTTGCCTTGTACTTTTCATTTCAATGGTCCTATAGCTCAATAAGATATCATTGTCTCCTCAATAACTACTATTTTAACATTTCAATCTGAAAGTCTTGGTCTTCATAGTATAACTGCAATATATCTAGAATGCATAGTTTTAGGGTTATATTAAAATATACCATATATACTCGAGTATAAGCTGAGGTTTTTAGGTTTAAAAAGTAACCTAAAAACCTTGACTCGCTTATACTCAGTCACAAGGAACTTACCTGCAATCCAGAGGCAGCCGTGAGTCCGGCCGGCAGTTCCCATTAGTTCTTCGCGGTTGCGCGATGACTCATCACGCACGCTGGCGGGATGACGTCATCGCCAGCCGTGAAGCAGTAATGGGAACTGCCGGCCGACTCGCGGCTGCTTCTGGATTGCAGAGAGAGGAAGGCTGAAGACCAGGTACGGGTAAGTGAGCTGGGGGGACTGGGGGGAGGGCTGGGGGTACTGGGGGAGGGCTGGGGGGACAGTATGCCATACAACGACACCACATTACCTTTTTACTATACGTGGTTGGAAACTACAACTCCCAGCAACCAAGCATGCTGGGAGTTGAATTCCAAACATCTACATGGAAAGGTATTAGGGTGGGGGACAGTATGCCATACAGTAATCCCCAATACCTTTCTACTATAGGTGGTTGGAAACTAACAATCCCAGCAACCAAGCATGCTGGGTTGTAGTTTCCAAACATCTACAGTGGAAAGGTATAGGGTTACTGTATACCCTCGGCTTATACTCGGGTCAATCATCTTTTCTAATTTTTGAGGCAAAAATGGGTGCCTCGGCTTATACTCGAGTCGGCTTATACTCGAGTATATACGGTAATTGCAGGAAGAACAATATTTTAAAACAACGCAACCTCTTTATGAATGACTCTAATATCTTTATTTTAACTTTTAAATCACATCTCCATCCAATTATTTTTACAGGAGTTGAACCTCTTTGGATTGTCAACCATTTAAATCGACAACTTAGCCAAAGTATAATTCCAAGTATTCCTAATAATAATATTCTTATAAAACATAACTTTTAAGACATTTAACACATTTCTTTTAATTTTTCTCCTATGCTTAACCTCTTTTTATACAAGGCTGTGTACACACGAGCAGATATTCCAAGCCAATATTTTGTAATTCCAGGAGGTCAGCCTGAAAAATCTGCAGTAATATGTTATGCAACCGCCCAATGTCCGGTTGGTTTTCCAGCTGGATTGAAGGAAAGGCAGATCAGACATAGTGGAAAATCATTTAAGCGAATAAACAAAGAAATAGGTGCTACACCCCCTTACAAATTCAGTATACGATCCTGACTAGTTGAGTGTAAAGTGTGTATTACACTTACTTATCAAAGAGTGGTCCGGGTGCATGTCCACCCCGAACCCTTCGCTACAGTGATAAACGTGTTCCTCACGTATCTCCCAGGGCCCTATCCAAGCATGCACATAAGAGCCCAAATCAAAATCTAGTCCGCATATAACTCACCAAGTCTTCTGGGTGGCCCAGGTGCAAGGCAACCCGGACCCGTCGCTAGTCCGTATCATACAGCTGAGAAGAAACAAAGAAAATGGTACCGCGCACGAGCTGGAACCCACCACACACTCGGAGCACCGTATGATAAAATTATTTATTAAGGTGAAACAGCTTAACGCGTTTCGGACCTAACTGGTCCTTAATCATAAGCCCACACTTCAACTCACACCAACAGCCCTTTAAATACACACCTCCCGTGACGTATCATCCGGCACATACATAGCGTAATGCCGTTAGTGCATAAGAAACCTCCCACACTTACGTAGTGAGAGTATGTGCATAGAACATTGTGCACTGCAATATCTATACAATCCAATAAGTGCAGTAATACATGGCCATAAAACCATATAGCCACGTGAACATTTAAACATATACTAAAAACATATTTAAGCATATAAGATATGAATGGATGCATTATACACAATTACATATAACCTAATAAAGTGCATATTGTGTATATACGCTATGTATGTGCCGGATGATACGTCACGGGAGGTGTGTATTTAAAGGGCTGTTGGTGTGAGTTGAAGTGTGGGCTTATGATTAAGGACCAGTTAGGTCCGAAACGCGTTAAGCTGTTTCACCTTAATAAATAATTTTATCACTACGGTGCTCCGAGTGTGTGTTCCAGCTCGTGCGGCGGTACCATTTTCTTTGTTTTTTCTCAATAGTGGAAAATCATGCCCAATAGTAAAGTCTTCTATGGACCACATGATCTGTCACACCAAAGAAGTGGAAGTAGAAAACACCACCTCGACTGATGCTGTTTCAGCCATGCCAACCATAGCTGATTGGATTGTTTTCCAGGCCAAAACATCTGCCCTTGTGTACTCAGCGTAAAAGATACAATTTTCAGCTTAACAAAACCTTCCATATTTAGAGTGCAGCATTCTAATACAGCACTCTCTATTGTATAAGGATCTTAACTGCTATTCTGTTGTATTCAATTAGATCAACTGGACTTGAAGTTTAGTTCTTGAAGACGTTTTGCTAGTTATCCGACTGGCTTTCTCAATTCAGAATGACTTGTACAAGATTACCACAGATTCTTGTACAAGTCATTCTGAATTGAGAAAGCCAGTTGGATAACTAGCAAAACGTCTTCAAGAACTAAACTTCAAGTCCAGTTGATCTAACTGAATACAACAGATATACCATGACCTGGATGAATGAGAACCTTCACATGCAGATCTTAACTGCTATTTTCTTTAAAGTAATTTATTCAATTGGAATAAAGAAACTATAATAAGCAGTATTAATATGATTTAATATTATTGATGGATAAAAAAAATAATTATTCAGACAAAGTTTCTGTTTATATAGACAGATACAGAATAAATGTTGTGATTATTATTTTTTCTTTGTAACACATTAACAAAATAGTAGCACAGGTGCTGCCTTAGAAATAGCTCTGTAGTATTAGTATTTCCCTGATACAGGCCAGGAAAACTTATTAGGTACTTACTGTGTTTTATTTTATAATAAAAACCTATGCATATCATATTGAAAGATGTACCAAGATAAATATTACTATATTAAGATGCCTATTCAAAGGGCAAATATATTGCCAAAATCAAGCAGTTAGCTGTCAATAAGCCATTCATGGTGCAACTGACAGCTCAAGCTCTCCTCCTCCGTGCCTTGTTTTTGACTTTGCCTCCCATGTTTTACACAAATGTGCATTTGTTGGTGGGGTTAGAAATCAGACCTTTTTTCTCCCTGGGAAATTTAATGTAAACTTTGAGAAAAATGGTTAAGGCACTACAGCTGCCTTTTAAATAGCTTATGCTTTTAGAACTATTGCAATGCAATATCATTTAGAACTTCTTTCCTGCTCATGTTTCTGTGAAAATGCTGAAATCACATTGAGGCAATTGCTTTATCACGGGAGCACGTTCTGATAAAGAGCTCTGGGGAATAGGGGTTTTATGCCCTGATAGTGAATGAGTTAAGTTTTACGCTACTATGAAAAAGGGTACTGCATTAGGTGCATTGTGCTACTTCTGGTGCAGGGCCCATCAAATAAGTAACCATGACAAAGCAACATTTGGTAGCATGGATTTTATACTAATTTTACTAATAGCGGGAAATATTGTATACCCCCTATAATCTAATAAAACAGATATAAGCCTGTTTATTAAACTGATCTGTAGATGTTTAGTAAACATCTGTGGTATTCAGTTAAATAAACTGGAATTTAGGTTTAGTTCTTGTATACTTTGGCTAGTCATCTGACTGAATCTCTCAAGTGACTTGTACAAAAACCTGTTGGCACTTAATACCCTGGAATGTGTCTAAATCGGCATATAACAGCAAGGTGTCAGGGATCTCCTGAATGCAAGGTGTTAATTGCATTGTAGCTAAGAGGTGTAATAAAAACTGCACAGAGTAAGGAGTTAAACAGCATTGTACATGGCAAATAGTTGGGGTTAACTACCTCCCACAAACACACACAACTCTATTCAAGCAAGGTTCTTTATTTTAACATCTCTTTTGATTCAGTCCTGTTCTTCAGCAACGTTGTGTTATTTACAGTAAACAGAACACTCTGAGCAAGTAGTGTGCGCTTCTACAATATTATTGCTTGTGTAATTGCCTCTAATATATTTGTATAGGATAATCATATTTCCTTCCAAACACTCCTTTCTAGTGAAATCAAACCCAACTTTTATAATCTATCTTCATAACACAAAGTCTCTGTTCCCCTTATCAGTTTTGTTGCCTGTCTCTGTACTCTTTCTTATTTGTTTATATCTTTTCTGTGGACTGGTGCCCAAAACTGCACTGCATACTCAAGTTGAGGCCTTACAAGGGTTTTAATCTAAGACATAATTATGCCCTCCTCTTTTGACTCTATGTTTTATTTGCTTCAGCAGATATTGCAAGACACGGCTTTAAGTTACTGAGTCTATTGTCAACAATAACTTCCAAGTCCTTCTCTATTGAATCAACTGCTAACTCTATTCCATTTAGGGTATAACTAGCTTGTTTGTTGTTTTTGCCCAAATTTATTACTTTGCATTTCTGAACATTACATTTAATTTGCCACTTTGCAGCTCAACCACCATGTATATTTAAATCAGTTTGTATGGTGGAGATATCTTGCTTTGAGCCTATAATCCTGTACAATATAGTATCATTAGCAAACAAGGGGGTCATACTCTCGATGCCCATACAGTATATCAGCTTTCTAAGGGAGGGTTTCTAAGAAATTACAGAGTTGCCAGGTGATACTTCTGCTGTTGTTCTGGCTATAACAAGCTATATCTTAATATAAATGCAAGTGATATGCCATTAGTTTCAACACAGACAATATGCATATGATTAGCTGAAACTTGCAGAGATTGCCTGTCTTATCATCCATACTCTTGTCGTCTTTAGTTCACATTATTCATAACCTGGTAAAAGTAACACTGAAACATCGGACAGATTTTATTTAACCCTGTATAGATTTAAAGAAATGAATGTAACTTGTATTTATTGTTTTTATCCATTTTCTTTTTTTCACTTACCATTTTCTTTTTTTCCAATGGTTAAAAACCATTGGAAAAAAAAGAGAAAAATAAAAAAAGTAAGAAAGAAAGCTTTACTTCATGGCAATGACATAAATATTGAAGTTTTAGGCTTGTTTATATTTATTCTTTAGTAACATTATGAATCAGTACTGCTTGCCTATAATAAGGGTGTATTTCAAAAAAACTAAAATGAATTGCTTGAAATGAATTAAAAATATTGCAGTTTATATTTACAAACTTGGTGCCACTGTTGGAGTCCTTTATACATAGTATGACCAATAATCAAACAACTCATGGTATTTTTAATAGGTAATAGATCCAAGCAAAGTAAAAATAACCTCTGTTGAGGTTTCTTAAGTTTATATCATAAAATTAACAGCTGATAGAATATGATGCTATAAATATTTATTTATATAAATTATGCAAAGCTCAGCCACACACCTTCCAGCCAAAGTATAGGGGCTTGTGGAAAAAATGGAGACCAGCTGTATTTCTCTTCAATATGAAAAATAACAGCCACAGCACTCTATTATCATGTGTAGAACAAGTTATTTGCTAATAACTCCGTATATTATATCATATTGCAAAGTTTTGAAGTGTCCTTTCTTAAAGGAAATGTACAGGGTAAATCAAGGTTCAGTCCATTGCAAAGCTGTACCTTTAAATCACACAATCTTATTCTTCTAAGCCATTGGCAAAGCTTACATTTGCAACTTTACTTGCTGGCTCTTCCTCCTCCTATGTATATAATGCAATGATGTTTAAAGGGCTAATACTGCGGCAAATTAATGTTTTTGCTGTTGAACAGCAGTCATCTATCAATGAGTCACTATAGATGTGGTTAATCTTTTAAAATTATTCTTTTTTTCCAAAAATACATTTTATGTGGGTGTGGCATCTGAATTGTGTTTTCTGGGGGACATTGTGAGTCACTAATTAATTTTGATCGATTGTAGTACTTTTAAATTTAGGAGTTATTGTTGTGCAACATAGTATGTATTAAGGGGATATTGAAAAATGTCCAAATTTTGGGGAAATTATGTTTGAGCAATAACCCTAAAAATGATTGTGAGATATTATATGATATGAAGTTGATATGATTAACTTTGTATGATATGAAGTTGATATGAAGGTATCATATTAGCTTCCCTTTAACAATAGGGTACATCTTCTCACATTTAATAATTTTTTTAGGTAAATGGCCAAAAATTATTTCCCACAAACTTTGAACATTTTGCAATATCCTGTTAATAGTGACTATGTTGCTATACAATAACTACATTTAAAAGTACTGCAATCTACCAAAATTAATCATTGACACTCAATTCACATACCACACTAAAATGTATGCTTGCAAAAGACACATGGAAGAGAAAAAAACTTTAATCGAAGTGTGCAAGAAGTTGACAGGAACATTTCAAAAGATTAACCACATGTATAGTCTCACATTGATAGATTGACTTGTGCTCAATGCCCCAAACATTAATTTTCCCCAGTGTTAACCCTCTAAACATCTTTGCATTATATACATCGAATCGGCACTCTGCTAATCCAGTCCGTGTTCCAGTCCCCGTTTTACAATAAGTGTAATATACAGCTAGCAAAGCAGGACTAACTGGCTTTTTTCGAACTTTCGAATTTCTAAAAAAGTTCGAAAGTTCGAAAGTCCAAAAACGGACCCATTAAAGTCAATGGGAGGTAAATAGTTTGAAAAGTTCAAATGAACTTTCCAAAATATTGCAGTGTAAACTTACCTTACAGGCCACTGGGACCTGGGAGATGGTCTGGGGAACAGGGCCGTGCGCGGGGAACAGCATAAAAACCAGGCGTAGCGCACATGCTACTTCTGGTTTCTGCATGCCTCTTTCAGTAATCCTCAAACGTTCAAGTGTTTTCAAACGTTCGGCAAAACTCGAACAGCCGCTTCCGGAAATCCCCGAACGGTCGGAGATTCCCAAAATCAGCTGTTTGCAGATTGCTGAACGTCCAACAACCCGGCCGGACATCCGGGGGGTCCCGCAGCTCGAAACCAGAAATCAGGACCCCTTCTTGGGTCCTTACAAGGACCTTTGCGGCCCTGACAAGGGCCCATTGGGGGTTAAGGGGTCCCGCAGCTCGAACAGGGACCACCCTCCCCAGCACTTATAAGTGCCCTTGTGTCACTAAGAAGTGCGCTTGCAGCCCTGACAAGGGCCCTTTGGGGCTTAAGGGGTCCCGTAGCTTGAACTGGGACCCCCCCTTCCCAGCCCTGACAAGGGCCCTTTGGCGCTTAAGGGGTCCCACAGCTCGAACCGGGGACCCCCACACTGGCACTAATAAGTGCCCTTGCGGCACTAAGAAGTGCCCTTGCGGCTCTAACAAGGGCCATTTAGGGCTTAAGGGGTCCCGCAGCTCGAACCGGGACCCCCCTCCCCGGCACTTATAAGTGCCTTTGCTGCACTAAGAAGTGCCCTTGCGGCCCTGACAAGGGCCCTTTGGGGCTTAAGGGGACCTCAAACCGGGACCCCCTCCCTGGCCCTTGTAAGGGCCCTTGCAGCACTGATAAGTGCCCTTGTTAGGGGTGCTGCAGCTCGAACCGGGACCCTCAGCGGCTATTAAAAGAGCCCTTGGGTGGCATCTTGTGTCTTCCATCCGGTGACACCAGCTCTGCCGAGGGCACCAACCCTGAGAGGTACCCCTGTGGCCGCCAGGGGTACCGCCAGTGCAGGTGGTCTTAATGAGGCCAATGTTACCTGCATCTTGATCCGATGCCATGTCTTCGGGCTAGCGACACCAACATCACTGAGGTCACCGATCCCAGGCAGGCTCACTGCGGCCAACAGTGAGCCCGCTGGCATTGCCGGCAGAGCCGATGTTGCTAGCACTTTTTCAAAGTGAGATTCCCCAGAAGCTGTGATGGTCTGTGCAAAGCGCCTCCATTATTTACCTTTAAGTTACTGTTCATTGCCAGCTAATAGCTGACATTAAATAGAAATGCAAGGACAGCCGTGCAGCGGCTTTTCACCAAACTTTCCATATGGACAGCTTCAATCACATTGAAACCAAATTCAGATTCATGATGTTCTGCTTCAGTAAAATCTTAACACTGGTAAACTAGCAACCTTTTATTTGTTTACAAATTTAGTATCGCAAGTTAAGTGTCCCTTTAGATGGAATATATAACCAAAAGTTACCCTTTAGCACACACATACATGGGACACAGCCCTGACAGGTAAACATTCTATTGGTAATTCCTTCCAGAAAGGAAGGGACATGTGATCCCTATCGAATTGTGCTAACAGATCACATTGGTATCTGATGGCACACATGTGGTTGGTGTTATGTGATTGCACCGAGTAACCAGACTCTCAGTTAAGCAGAAGTTATTTATAAGTCTAAAATAACACGTGCTCTCAGTACCAGAGCTTATACAACACTAGTAACTTAAAGGACAACAATATCAAAAAAAACAACATCACCCCCATTACATGTCCACACTTCCAGCAACTGAAATCACTAACACACATTAATAGCCATGCTGCCCTTCCTTAGATATCACACGGCAAAGATGAGTGCTACAAGCCCGCCTCCTAGACGGCCCAGGGCCATGATTAACATAACACTTGTCATTGGCTGTTGGGAATGCCGGTTACAACCTCTCTCCTCCTCCTCTGCCAGTTAAACAAACTTGAAATGTCCTGTTCCTAGAGAAATGTCTCGCGTGCTAGCTTTGAATGACAGTTAGAGGCAGACAGAATCGTTATGCCCCCTTCACAGCATGGCTAATTGAAGGCAGAGAGAGACTCGAATTCAAGAAAAAAATGCATGGGGAAGGCTGCATATCTTTACTCTTTACTAATTTTTTTTTAAAAATGCATTGAGGCAATATAGTTATCCTTTATGCTTCCTGTTACATCACTAGCTAGCTGTACTAGAACTACAGGATCTGACAGTCCAATATACTACAGTGGGGACCACACACACAGATCCGTCAGATCACCCTACGCAGTATGGTAATCGATCAGCCTTGCGGCCGTACATGGAATGAGAGTATTGGCTACCTTTACTATAGCAATGTTTCTTCAGTGCTTGATTTAATATTTCTCTGGGATATCCTCTATGCGAAAACTTTTTAAAAGTCTCCAGTTGCTAATATTCCTTTTTAGCTAGATGAGTAACAATCCTGTCTGTGTGGACAAACTGACTATATGGCAGAAGTTTTTTTAGATGTGATGAGAAATGACAATTGGCTTCAATATTAGGCCCTCCTTTACATTTCTCTTTGGATATTGTATAGACTATAATACTGTTTCTGGTTCTGGGCCCTAGGTAGAAGCCTAGGTTGATGTGTGGATAATGCCGATCTGATTACGAGGGGGCAAAGAATCAAGAATAACAGAGAATCCTGGAATCAAAAATGACACATTGCACAAGGAATGAAATGACAACTACTTATTTTAATTCATTTTTCTTTTTAATTAAATAAAGAGACAGAAAATTGTCACAGATGGTATAAAAGGAATTAGGATTTGAAATGCAATTAGACCAGTGCTAGGGTCTGCCTCATCTGATGGTATGGATCACAAAATAATCTGTAAAGGTGTTGAGGCTAATATAATGATTGTATAATGATAAAATCTAAAATTTACTAGGGCCGTGGAGAATATGCTGATGTTACCAAAAGGAAATCATATGGCTCTTTCTTCTCATCTTGGCAGGAATTATGAATATTGATATTGCAACAATAATTAATATAAGGTACATCATAAAGCTATAAAGCTTCTAATAGAACTATAGATAAAAAATTATAGTGAAAATAAGCTACTATTGAAATAACATGTAGAGATTTGTAAAATAATGAATATACATTGTTAGTAGAATTGTATTATTCATAACATTTTATGTTATTTAAATTTAGTATTTAAATATAGATGGCAAAGACAAAAAATAAAATAAAATGATAATATTTGGCCCAGGAACATTGTTCTTAAAAGAAAGAAAATATATTCTGCATGAATGCTGAGATATGTGTGTTGGTATGATTTTCCTTGTACATTATTAAAATACGTATAATTCAGAGAAGATGGAAAATAATGTAAAATACTTACTATAATTAAGTAATAAACAAAAAAAAACTTTTTAAGGACTTTGATACTAAAGTCTATTTTTCATACCTTTTAAACAATCTTCAAGGGGCCTTTCTACATCAATAGAAGTTACTGCTGTTAAAAAAGGTACAGCACTTCCTCTCTGTAACATCAGACTCATAAGGGTGTATCACCCCTTCCCCCTCGTTAAAGCGTGTGCCGTCACACCTGGTATATCATTATTTTTAAAAAGGAGGTTTTAGGGGAATATTCCCAAATGCCTAGATGAGATGACGCATGCCTGCACCACCGGAAGAGAAGAATAATGGGCAGCAAGGTAGCCCTGTGGTTAGTGCTGATTCCTTGCAGCATGTAAGTTTTAATTCTCCTTTGGATACTAAATTAAGTTTCTATGTTCCTCCTGTGCTTGCATGGGATTCCTCTGGGCACTCCAGTTTAATCCACAGTCATAAGGACAAACTGATAGGCTTTGCGTTTGTGGGAAAAAATCATTAGATTTCTAGCTCTTCAGGGTAGGGCTGATATGAATGCATTTAAAAATTATAAAACACTTATAAGATTTAAAACGCATACGAGTGACGTGACTTTATACAACTGTAACTTCTTCATCCTGAACCATTGAGAGGTGATTGAAGAAGTGTTTAAAATGTATGAAAAATGTTTCTCATCTCAAAGTCAGTTGCATTTGGGCCACAGTTATGGTAGTTACCCTTGAAAAAAAGTTCCCTGTCCCTGAGAGTACTATAGGGGGAAGATAGGTAAAATGAAGAAGATATTCCTAGTAATGGCTATTATTATATGTCAGTATACTCATAATAATGTATATACAAATAGATATTACCGTATATACTATAAGTTGTAGTTTCCAAACATCTAAATGAGACTTTAGTTGCATTTTAAATGGACAGAAGAATTCTTCTTCAGTAATAGCCAAATTCAGTATGACTATTACTGTATTGGAATTTTGCTGTCAATTTATAGGGCAACTAAAGCATCAAAACAATGCAGAATCAGAAGGAGGATGGTATATTTTATTGACTTCTGATCCTGTATTGGTTTGAGGCTTTAGTTGCCCTTTAATGGACAGCAGAATTCCCATACAGTAGTCCCTTACAGTAATAGCCATACTGGATTTGGCTATTACTGTATTGGACTACTGTATGGAAATTCTGCTGCCCATTTTAAGGGCAACTAAAGCCTCAAAACAATACAGAATCAGAAGGCAGTAGTGGTCATTTTTAACCCTTGGCTTATACTTGGGTCAATCAGGTTTTCCAATTTTTGAGGTAAAAATAGTTACCTGGGCTTATACTCAGGTTGGCTTCTACTTGAGTATATATGGAACTTGTGTATATATAAAGTAATTATTATTTGATTTTATATACACGTCATGTATCTTGTTTAGTTACTATCTTATCCCTCAGTGCTTGGTGCATACACCAGTAATGCTTTATATCACCAAAAAAAAATATCCATTTTGTAGAATTCATTCCTAGCTGCTACAGTGTTAGTTACATGGTTTCCTTTATTAAGGAAAAGGGACTTTCTTAATGAAAAATTTAAAAAAAAATCTGTCTATCTCTCTATCTATCTGCACGCCATATTGAAAACAACAAAAAGAAAAAGTATCGGGTCTTCCATGTAGACAGCTTCAGGGAGAAAGGAGATTAACAGTAGAAATGGCCGAAACTGCTGGGTTTCATTCGTTTTTGGGTTCCCGTGAAAATCCCAAAGATTCAAAAATCCGAAAACGGAACTTAAAATCAAGAGTTCGGAGCGAGTTTTCGGTTTTTATCGAACATTAGAGCTATTTTTGAGAATTTTTGAAAGTATCCTTGAATGTTCAATAATCCTTGAAAATACAGTTGGAAACTATTTTCGTGTTTCCGACCGAATTTTTGATTATTATCAAACATTCTCGAAAATAGCTCAAACGTTGGATAAAAATAAAAACATACCGTATATACTCGAGTATAAACCGGGTTATTCAGGCTGTAAAATCAGCCTGAAAACTTGGACTCGGTTTATGCTCGAGTCACTACTTTAGCACTCCGGCTGCCACACGATCATTCCCTATACTGGGGCGCCGACATCACTGCCCGGTGCCAATTAGTGACGTCAGCCGGAGCGCCAGTACTGAGAATGAGCGCGCGGATGCCGGAATGGAGAGGACACCGGAATGCTTACCTGATCGCGGCTGCCGGAATGCTGATCTTCAATGCTGGCACACAGGCACAAGTCCCAACAGGAAGCCCCAAGTTACTGGATGGAGGAGAGCCCACAGGTACAAACTGAACTGGGTGGGAGGGTGAGGGTGCTTGCTTTATTAGCTGGGAGTTGTAGTTTCCAAACATCTTGAATGCCAAGTTTCTACCCTCGGTTTATACTCGAGTCAGCAACTTTTATTAGATTTTTTAGGTGAAATTGGGTACCTCAGTTTATACTCGGGTCGGTTTATACTCGAGTATATACGGTACAAAACATTCTGATTTCGGAACCGAGGTGCCCATCTCAAATTAGCAGGAGACAAGAACATTATGATTAAAAAAAGCTTACAAAGTTCTACCAGCAAGCCATCACTATAACCATCATGAGAATAGTTATACCAGTTTTGCAAAAATGGGGCCTTCTCCAGTGCAAGAAAATTCAGAACCTCATTTGCAATAATTTCTTTGTTCGCTTAAAATAACCAAGGGCTGAAAACAGATCCTTAAAGATCCACAATACAACCCTGACAATACAGCATGTCTTTGAATGTACCAATTTTATAGTGAGTAAAACTCTCTCTGATGTTCCATGTTTTAAACTTAACCCCCATATCAAAAGGACTCCCTTCAATCTGTTATTTGATTGATCACTTTACATTTTGTTGCAATAGCATTAACTTTCTCCTAGATGTACTGTTATTTCAAATAGGAATTCATGATATGTGTAGAATGCATAAATTTATGCTTTACTGTAAATATTACTGATGACATGCATCTACTCTTAGAGGAACACTTAGGCAGGGGACTAACCCTCGAAACCAGAGACAAGATATTGTAAAATACGTGTTGCTTTATAGTACTAATCTTGTTTCATTATCTTTCATGAAACAATGTAACAATAATTATTTTCCTTACCCTCAAAAATCATATTTTAATAAATTGATCTACCGACAATTATACACTTAAAATTCATGGCTGTAATTATAGTCCCGAAAACATTGTCCCATACCCTTGTGAAGGTTCTCATTCATCCAGGTCATGGTATATCTGTTGTATTCAATTAGATTAACTGGACTTGAAGTTTAGTTCTTGAAGACGTTTCACTAGTCATCGACTGGCTTTCTCATTGAATTGAGAAAGCCAGTCGAATGACTAGTGAAACGTCTTCAAGAACTAAACTTCAAGTCCAGTTGATTTAATTGAATACAACAGATATATTGTCCCATACCCAATTACATAAAGACTATAACTCAAACTCAACTCAAACCACACCACAAGCCTTTGAAGAACAAATGTAGTCTTCCCCCCTTTAAATGCAGATGATGAAAGTACCAAGTCCTCACCTCACCCCTAGGTTTAACTTTACCATTGTGTAGTAGTTAACAGAACTGGTTTCCTCAGTTCAGTTTTCCAGCTTGCCCAGTCTAAAGAATTGAAAGACAAGCTTTAATGAGTGCTTATATGAGTGCATATTCTGATTGGCCAAGCCCAAGGCCAAAGCTGGGCGGCAGAACTAAAATAGTCGTAACTTCAATGCGGTGATCAAGGAGTTAAAAGGTAAACCCAAGGGTGAGGAACTAGCATTTTAGGTCCTTTTAGCTGTACTCTATAATAGTATTCCCTTTATACAGCATGTAAACTTGTATGCATTTGGAATGTGAACTGCAGCATTGTAGTATGGTAGCATTGTAGCCGATTAGATGGCTAAAAATTGTTTCCAGATGGAATGTAAATAAAGTATAACTATGTTTCTAATCACCCCTAACTCTTTGCTTTAGATATAACATTGTTACAAATTTGGTTGGGACAGTTGGAAATGTTGGAGTCTTTTCAGTATAAACTAAATTGGCCTACAAATAGATGGAAACAGATGGAAATGTCTGGATTTTTTCGGGATAATCTGTATTAATTTATAAATAAGTGACATAAAACCTAATATTAATAAAGGGTTGTTTAATTGTATGCTCACCTTTTGTTCTAGGATATCATGTATGTCTGATTGGGTGATGCCATTTAGAGAGAATTCTCTTTATAGGGTATATATTGATAAATGAAGGTTGATAAGGGGTTAATTAAGGGGATAAAGCTTAATTAAAAAAAAAATTGAAAAGTGCGATCTTTTACCTTTTACCTTTTTTTAATTGGAGCTCCCAGATTTAAAAAGGTGGGACTCAAACCTAGTAAATTGGTCTATGATTAAGGGTCTTCGGCCTGAAACATGTCAGATGACTACCACTGTCCCCCAGCATGAAGCTCTGTAGATGTGCTTTTTAATAAGGAATTAAATAAAGAGATATTTTATGAAGATCCGGGGTGGTGAGTTGATTGCCTGGATAAATAGCCATCTTTGCTGTGCCCCGGTACTTTCTCTCTTTTGCAGTGGAATTTGTTTGTGAGGGGAAGAGGTGCCCCAGGACTGCAAGCATGTGCTCCGACCAGATTGGACCAGAGCAGAGGGTTCAGTGACGACGGGAGCAGCCATAACCATATACCATATTTTAGGTCCTTACCCTGGCTACTTTCATTTGGAGGGGGGGTTGGAAAAGGACTTTAATTGTCCTTTATGAATACTTATCCAGGCACAATAATAATGTGGAAATAAAAAGCAAAAATTACCCAGTGTACACTGTTTGGGATAATGCATACCTGGACTGAAGGGTAGCACCTGGGTAAGTAAATTTATGAAGACTTTTTTTTTTTAAATTGCAGTAGACAAACATATTTGGAAGCTGCGATTTTGATTTTTTTTTTAGAGTTAGAAAATTTCACATAAAAAGAACTCAAATACTTATAGACGTGCCACTTATCTGAAAAGATCAGAAATTCCCTGGAGCATTCTGTCAAAACCTACATAACCCTTTGATCAACATTGTTTAACAGATCAGTCCCCAGACTGGACAACAAACGCTTTGACAAATTATGCTGTGATCTTAGAGCTTTATGAAGTTATTCAACATTTTCAATGAAACTAAAAGAAATGATCAAAGTTATAAGGATAACAGTGAGTCTACAATCCTAAACAAATGGCAATAAGTATATATATTTACACTTTGCACAAAGGTATATATAATTATCATGTGGTCGGGGAGGATTAATGTATTTGTTAAAATTGGTCAATACAAAAATTGTGTAGATTATCGTGAAATGTTACAAAAATATAGTTAGAGTCATATTTAGAACAAGTGTTACTGTTAATTACATTATTAAAAATGTTTTAAATAATTCTTGTACTCGCTAAAAACAAGCAAGTGCAGTGTAAATTTAGGTTGTGTACTTGACGAACTGCCACATATTTATCAGAACGGGACAAAAAAGGACTGGACGTGCTAAAAATGTTCACATGATTGCATTACCTTCAATAGTCCATGCAATCAATTGCGCTGAAATTTGGGCAGTACCACTTTAATTTCCTATCAGATGAGGTTCCTATCAGAGATCAGGTTAGTCTGTCTGAAGAGAATAACAGCCCATGTGTTTACACAATAATGTTGAACCTTGGTGCTGTTTTGTAAGCTACAATTTGCAGAATGCAATCAAGGCTACTGAGAGTGGTAGTTTGTAATCAACTGGAGTGCCAAATTTCAACATCACCGGATCACTGGCCTAAAGCATAGTAAATTAACTCATAAGTGTGACTAATGGCATGTCCACCACCACCCCTCCACTAAAATTTGCCCAACTGTTGGCCCCACTGTGTAGTGTTAAAAGATCCTTACCTTTCTTACCTTTATCTTCTGCTCCTTGGATGTCCTGCAGGACCTAATGAAAGTTCAGAAAAATTAAGAGTAAGAGCCTGTCTGTGTGTGTAATCCACTTTTTGCTCCTCTAAAAGTGAATCCCTTGAATCTCAACCAATCACAGACATGGCTGCTAGAGATGTCCGAACTTCGCAAAATCCGGTCCGCTCGAGGATCCGCAAATTTTTGAGAAAATTCAAAAATCCGCGAGCGGACCCATTAAAATGAAAAATACCCTCGAAATTCCGAGATTTTTCGTATTTTCGAAAATTTTCAAAACTATGGGGTTTTCGCATATTTTAGAACATTTTCAAAAATACGAGTAATCCTCGTAATTTCGAAAATTTTCGATAATACATATTTATGGAAATAAGAGAAATCCTTGTATTTTCGAAAATTTTCGAAATTACGGGTTTTCTCGTATTTTCGAAAATTTTCGAAATTACATGAAAACTCGTCATTTCGAAAATTTTCGAAAATGCTACAAATCCGCGAATCGGAAGTTCGGAAGGCAGAAAATCCGGAAAAATCCGCCGTTCGCGAACGGGATAAATCCGCGGCGGATCCGGGTTCGGATTTGCGAACCGGCCATCACTAATGGCTGCTGGTCCGGCTCCTCCTACTCTTTTGTGCACAAGGGAAAGAGGTTGGGTAAGTACATTTAGGGGCTGATTTTGGTTGTTTAAGATAGTGTTTAGGATTAGGGGGGTTTTATTTATTTTCTGTTTTGGGGGTGGAGATATCCTTTAACAGAGGAATAAAAGCTAATGATAACTTAAGTTTAAACTGTAAAGAAGAATAAACCTGGAGCTAGATTACACACTATGCAACCTAAGATCCTGCCTTGTGCCTAGAAAAACTTGAAGGTGGCAGGTTCTTGCTGTAAAAGCATCAACATGATTTATTACAGGTCACTATACTCAAACAACTTTATGTTATCTGAAACTACAATTTGAAAAATGAAAAAATGAAGTGTTTATGGCCCCCACAGCCATTACTCACTGTCTTCTTCCAGAGTCTATGACATGTTCTGCAAAGCCTCACCATGGACACTGCACTGCTTCTTTTCTCTGCTGATTCTCTTAATTGTTGCAGAGACTGTGCTGGCAGGCAGCCAAAGATCCTAGTAAAAGATTAGCAGGCTCATTTACCCAGAGCCGCTATCGCTCTGGGTAATTGCAGCTTTTGCGATTCAATATCGCAATTGCGAATGTGGGTAAATCCCAGTAAGGGATTTAACCCACTGCAGGATTTAAAAACCCGTGGATGCACCGGTGATTTTTGCGTAACCCGCACATCTGATGGTAATATGGATTTAAAGTTGTGCTAACAGGTAGTAAACTGGTTAGCGAGACTTTGATTCCATATATTTGGGTAAATGAGCCTGTAGGTGTGTTACACACATATTTTGTTTTCTAGTTTGAGTGACAGGTTGATTCTCTGAATTGTTGCAAAAACTGTGGTGGCAGGCAGCCAAAGATCCTAGTAAAAGGTTAGGTGTGTAACACATTTTTTTTCTAGTTTGAGTGACAGCTCTTTCCTTGTAAATGCTGTGATTTTAAATGATGATTTCTCAGAATCTACAGCTCAAATTTAAAATCTGAAAAAAGGTTTTGGAGTAGTGGGCTCTTTCATTTTTTACCATTTTTTAAATCAAATTTTAAAAAATTGCTCTCTTAAAGGCAAAGTCAAAAATTCAGTGGGGCTTATTTTCAGAGGTGCAAATTTTACCCATGTTCTTAAAAGTGAACTAAAGGCTCCAGATGACATTGTCCCAATACATTCAAACAATAGAATCCTAGTGCACATCCAACTAATTTGTTTACATTTTACTTTACCATTGAATTGCGACTTAAAAAGCCTGCCCTTAAATTAAAGCAATTAGTTCAATAACTTGGTCAAATTATTTAAAACCCAGCCACCACATCATGGTTTGCTTTATTCTGCTGGGTCCTAACATTTAACCTTTAGTAACTTTTTACCTTCGTAAGAGATATAATTCTCAACCTTTATCTTTATAACAGTACCTGCATTTTATAAGATGAATGTCCCTGTTGCTCTTTTGCTTTCTTTCTTGGGACTGACATTGTCCCAATAGACAGAGAACATTTACAAATATATAAAAAAACTCTCCATTTTCTGATGGCTGATTTAAAATTGCCCTGTGGTCACAAGGATTCGGTTCTCATCAGTGGCGTAACTAGGAATCACTGGGCTCCCCAGCAAAACTATGATGGTGCCCGTATCCATGCTTCATCCACAGTGGTTTTCTGAAGGGAGGCTATATCTGTCATAGAAAACATAGGAAGATGGGGCCCCCTTGGCTTCTGGGCCACCCTGTGGTTTCTTCCGCTGCTCCCCTGTAGTTACGCTCCCCTGGTTCTCATCCACCTTAGTGTACGCAATACACTTAACATACTCTGTAGTACTCAGATCTACCGATCAAAACAAGGATGTTGCAGCCTTGCTACCTTAAAACTGACAGATAATTATATAACAGCCCAGAGATCCTTCCTCTCCCTGACACAGAACAGGGATTTTATTCAATCAGTGTATTTTTAAGCTAACATGGATATAAGAAAAATAATATTAATATTTCAGTACAAAATAAAAGTAAGTCTAGGGAATTGAACCTGCAACCTCATGTACTCTGTGTTGCTAAAAGCAAAGATTTTACCCCTAGCCCAACAGAGATAATATGTGGAATACTTCTACATGTAACATCTTTATCTTTTGCTAGAAACATATTGGAAACAAAAAATAAAGTAAATCTGGTGATCTGACCTTGTGAATTCGTAGACTGGGTGTTTCCAAATCAAGCGCTTTAACAGGTAAGCCACCACAGCACATGTAAGGTACACAAGTACATTTAGTGTCGTATTTGTAGTGGTACATATTAGCTATTTTTCATTACTGCAATCGTAAATTTATTGAAACAAATTAACAGCTTAGGCAAATGTATGCACTGCTTAGTAAGTATGCCTGACTGCTTTTATAAACGATCAGCCTATACACAGCAAAAAGAAAAGTCCCAAATTAAAATATTGCTTAGAGGTGACTACACAAATTGCAATATGTTTAATGCAATAAGCCCTAAAATGTCCTCTGCAGCTGGTAGCACTTTTTACCCTGCCAAATAAACTGCCCTACTGTATATATTTGAATAAGGAAGTCATACCTGCTGCTTAGAACTATTTTCATCAGATTTAATTAAAAAATGTTTCCCCACTATATAAATAAAAATTCTTATTTGCTTTTATTTTACTATTATAAGTGCATTTCGTTTATGTGTAAAAGTGATATTACAGAACCATGACTGATAAATTCTATTAACTGGTGTTTCAACAGTTACCGTAGGTAAAAAAAATTATATAGATAGTTTATTGAAAAATGAATGCATGGAATTGTCACAGATATTTTTATGGTAACTATAGCCAACAAAGAAACACTGCATGCCAGAGTATGATAAATAAGTTCCTTAGTTCCTTATGATTTTCATAGCTTTAAAGGCCAACAAGGTATAAGTAAGCTTAAGATGATAAATGGAAAGGCTATATGATTTTTACTGACAGTCAAGAATAATTACCCAACGCATAGAATATGGAAGGGCAGAGCTCACAGTTCATCTTTCTCATTTTGAACAAAGCTTGATCCATAATTAATCTCATTTTGTTTTACCTAAACAGAACTATAGACATTTATCTTTTAATTGTATTTTCTACTGCCATTTCTATAAGAATATACCCATTTGTATGGTTTTATCAATTTATGGTTATTAATGACAATATTGATAAATACAATGTATTTTTATCAAAATTAATATTTTGTTTAGGTAGTGATGTGCTGTGTACGGGCATTAACACTTTAAAACTAGATGGTGTTTAAGAACTGTCAATTTAGGTTTTATTTTGTTTACATGTAAGGTATTTATTAAGGGTGTAGCAGAAAGCAATATTTCAAAATACTGATCTTTATAGATAATGCAAAGAAAAAAAAATAAGGCTAATTTCACATGAATGGCATGCATTTAATTTTTGTATTTCCCTTAAGAGATTTACTTTTGTGCTTTAATACATGAACTGGGAACTATACTTGATTTCAACATTAAAAAAGTCTCAATATTGCATACAATTAAATGTCATTAAATACTAGTAAAAATTTATTTTTACCCCTGGAACAAGAAAACCGTTGACACATCTGCTGCCTTACATTAAAGTTAGTCAAATGACCCACTTCTAAGCTTAGTGAAGAGTCAAATGAAGTTTGACCAACAGCATTAGAGAAAACTGGAGTCAGAAACCAGGTCATAAGACTGGGTACATGTCCAATCCTTAGTATCAAAGTCCCAAGTCTTACAGGTATAGCTACAGTAAGTAGGTACAGCACAGGAAAGAACAGCCTTCTTTAAATTATGACCATTTATAAGGTGCAACTCCAACCATCACCCTCTACTCCCACCCCTGTATTGTGTAGAGAAAATATACAATGTGCAAATAAAATTCCTTACATTCACCATGTATTGGTGCAACAAGCCTCCCCTACTAACCTCAGCATTATATATGCCTCCTATTACTTACTTAAAGGGCATGTCCACCCCCAAAACTAAAATATGCTGGTCCCACTGTGTAGTCAGGCCCCTATTGCTACTTTGGGGAATGGAGTAGCAATAGAAGCAGAAAGGTGAGGGTGAGGGAGGGCTTGAGGGAATGCCTCTCTGTTTTTTCCCTAAACCTGGCGGTTGGGCATGGGCTGGTGTGCCCTATGCTACAGCAAAAGTTGATTTTGGGGATGGAGATACCATTTAATATTAAAAAGTAACTGGATTTCCCCCCCCTTAACAAAAAAAAAACCTTAACACTTTTCATTCTCGGTCTTACTGATATATCCTTCTCTTATCTTAGGTGGGGCTAAGTAAGATCCAGTTGCCACCCAATTATCTAGTGAAATTAGAGGGTGTTATAGTCTATCTTGGTTAGAGTATAGAACAGATACCCCTTGTCTAATATTTGACTGAAAGATTAGCTCCCCTGAGTAGACAGTCCTACATAAATCAGTCCATGATATTTTAATATTAGTGCAGGACTTAGTGTCCTAGATATAGACCCCCCCCAGATGAGAGTATATTGGGTTTCCTTTTATTTTTAAGGGAGTCCTTCTAATTAGTTCATTTGTAAGCCCAAAACAATTTTTTCCCCACCGTAACATTGAATATTAGCAATAAAATAAAGGCAATAACCCATGAAAACTGTGTTTTTTAATAAATCGAGTTTGGGCTAGGGTAGTAGAGGTATGTATGAAGTTATTTTCCTTTTATTTAGCTTTGCTTTGTATCTATCTTAGAGTGATGGGTCTTGCTCATAAATGTGAATTTATGTTTCTATGTTCCTCTTCCATGGAGATTCAATAAAAGTTCTTATTGTTAAAATCGGTGCTAAATTTTCCCCAACCAATCAGATGTTGTATTTCAAATGTTAAATAAGATTTGATTGGTTGGGGTAAAATTAGCAACATTTTTAATGAAAAGAACTTTTATTGAATCCCCCTGTTCATTTACTATCAAGTAGTAGGTTTTATCTTTGTATATCCATGCTGTGTCTCTAGGCACAGTGATTACTAGTAGGGCAGAAAAGGGAACAGGGTTTGAGTTTTTAAGGGTTAATCACTAGAGATGTCCGAACTTCGAAAAATCCGGTCCGCGCAAGGATCCGCGGATTTTCGAAAAAATCCGAAAATTCGAAAATCCGCGAGCGGACCTGTTAAAACGTATTAAAATGAAAGTTCGGCAAAATCCGCATTAAAAGTGGTCTAAATAGCCTTGGTAACGTACACTTAACCACTCAGGGACCTGGGTAATGGCCTTAGAAGCACGTATAAATGCCAACAATACCTAAAAAGTACAGTCCGCTAGCGTGACTTTAAAAAAACGGTATTTTTCGAAAATACGAGGATTCCCGTAAAAACGAGGATTTCTGTAAAAAAAACGAGGCTTTCCGTAACTATGATAGCTGCCATTGGCTAATTTGGATCATGTGGCTTGCTCCGTCTTGAAAAATTTACACGAATTACTCGTTTTTACGAGTATTCTCGTAATTACGAGAATACTCGTAATTACGTTAATCCTCGTAATTACGAGGATCATCGTTTTTTCTGGATCCCGAATGTATCGTAGATCCTCGTAATTACGGAGATACTCGTATTTTCGAAAATTTTCGTAAAAAAAAAATCCGCAGTTCGGAAGTTCGGAAGTCCGGAAAGTCCGGAATAATCCGCCGTTTGCGGACGGGAGAAATCCGCGGCGGATCCGGGTTCGGGTCCGCGAACCGGCCATCTCTATTAATCACTTGGTGGAAACATGGAGGTGGGGTTGGGGATATAATATGGGAGTTTTCTTTTCACCTGTATGTATCTTAAGGAGGTTCCACACACAGGATGGGAAGTCCCGATGATGGCTACCAAGATGGCTAAACACATTGATTGGCGTTGTTCTGAATTTAAAATAAATATTACATTTTGGAAAAAAGTCCAGAAGGAAGTGTTACAGTGCACTCCCTTACTTGGATTAGTATATATTTACTGTTACACTTATACATGTGCAATGTTTTCAGGGCACACATACAGCACTCTTTTGAGTAGGAGTGCTTGCCTAACCTTAAACCAGATATCACAAGTTCTGAAGGGTATTAATTGAGAGAGATATCTCATTTTTAGAGACCCACTTGAGTCCCCTCCCATTGCATCTTAAAGGGACAGGAAATAATTTTTATTTATTTATTGGAGTGCTAATTGTTAAACCTTAAACAAACCCACTAGGAGGTGAGTTATCCAACTCTCCGCCTGCCACTTCATACAAAGGAGAGGATGTATTTGGAACACTTAGTACAGACAAAGATAGTTTTTTTTAGGTTCGGGGAAATAATGAGATTTCTATTTTAGCGTTCCATGGTGGAATGCACACCAGCTGCAATCTCTGAACTGAGCACCTTATAGCCTACTAGATGGAAGTAAGCTGATATTTCACTGCCTGCCTACCTATATGTTTTTAATTTAAATGAACAGTGTGTGTATAATACAGTTTAGAGATATTGATGTTGTTGGGGGAAGTCTCATCTGAGGGTATAAGAGGGCTCACCTGAGAGTATAATGTATCACTATATCCACACATAGCCAAATATACACACACACAATTTCCACTGTGCACACCAATGGGCACACTTTTGATTTCATATGTATGAGATTGCATTGAGTTTTTAGGAGCTACCAATGAGGTGCAGGTATATGATAGTATACATACATTGCTCTGTACTCTGTTCCTCTGTCTATCCCCAGGTACTACTGTCAAGAGGTAAATATAGAAGCAAGTTCCCGGAGCACTCCTGGGATTTAAGTTAAACAAAAAACATATTTATTGATCAGCAAATCGGCATCTACACGCTTCGGCAATCTTGCGCATGGTCGTAGTAAGGATCCTATAAATTTAAAATGATGGTTGTACTTTCAGGTCTTGCAGCAATCAAAGTTTAATTCAAGCCATTAACACGTTTCCACCGTACACAGGCCATCATCAGAACACATCAATGCAACTTCATTAAAACCCTACCCCCTACACCCCCCCAATCAGATGTCTATCCACCAGCCAATCATCAAGACGCAAAAATGTGTTACAGATACGTAACATACCTGACTCAAGTTACGAGTGCTGGCAGCAGATAAAAGAACAAAAACTTATTGAAAAAGCAGTAGCCAGAAAAGAAATACAATATAACAAAAATAACTCATACCAATACTGAAACAAGGATTGCAAACAATCTTGAACCCAAAGAGTAGTTCATGCCATTAAATGGAGAGCTCCCATAAAGGCACCAAGCATTGAGTGAAGCACATTAAAGGAACAGGTGGATATTCAACATAAGTGCAAGGGAGCAGAGGAGCCAAAAAAACACACCAAAGCTGTTGAAGCCCTGTTACCAACTTAGGTGCCTAAGGTGTGTCTTTTTGGCACCTCAGATATAAATATATTTATTATGTGTATCATTGTAATGATTGTGAAATTGTGAAATTAATAATCCAGAACTTGAATTGCTTTGTTTTCAACACAGGGCAAAGGTACATTTCTAAGGACACTCTTTCCCTGCTTTAGGATTAAGTCTGCTGATGTTGTAATGGGTTTGTTTCATACTATGCTTTAGAATTTGGAACAAGCTAATTTCATCGTATATCAAGCTTTCATACAGTACATAGCCTTGGGAAATATAAAAAATGCAGTGTTCTGAAAAATGCACTCAATGCCAAAACTAAGCTGCATACATTATTTATTTATACTACAGGGAGTCTTTTTTTTAAAGTATGTAGAGAAATTTCTTCACAAAAATCTTAGAATAGTATGAATTTGACAATCTTTGTCTATTGTGAGAGTATTATAGAACATACAGGTTTCATGCAAAGCATTAGCAATATGTTTACCCTAAAAAACTAACACCTATAAATTTATGTAATTCTGGTTGCCCCTCCTCCTTTCCTTCCAAGACCTTTTGCTACTGGTATCACTTTCTGGCTGGCCATATTTTCAATAGCCCTTGAATGGAGTTGACATCTGCAAAGGAAGGTGTGTATGATAAAGGCAAAAATGTGTCTATTTAGGTTCCCATTACATGGTCTAGTATACTCTGTAGAATACATAAAAGCAATACATAAAAAATAAACGTAAAAACAATAAAAAGCTATTGGTTAGTTCATAAATTACGTCTGATAATTTGTCTATTTCATGCAAAATTTGACAAAAAAAATATTTCCTGTGCCAGCCAATAAAGTTTTTGACTTACTGTGACCTCTTTTTCTATGTTTTGGCCAAAAACAATTAAGGAACAAATTAGAATGTTTGATGCCGCTTTTATTTAATTTCTTACACATTTAATTTAGCATATATATTTTTTTTAATATTTACTAGTGAAAGAGGGTTTTGAAAATTTTTATTTAGAACTGTGCTTGTGACGGTTCTCATTCATCCAGGTTATGGTATATCTGTTGTATTCAATTATATCAACTGGACTTGAAGTTTAGTTCTTGAAGACGTTTCGCTAGTCATCCGACTGGCTTTCTCAATTCAGAATGACTTGTACAAGAATCTATGGCAATTATGTACCCTGGAAAATCCCAATTAGCATATCACAGCCAAGTGTTAAGGGCGTGATTGGATAGTGGCTAAGAGGTGTTATAGGAACGCACAGAGTAAGGTGTCAAAACAGCATTGTACATGGCAGACAGTTGGTGTCAAAAGGACATACCTTTGAAGATTGTAATGTTATAATATTGGCAAAGGAACATGACTGGTTCAAGAGAGGTGTTAAGGAGGCCATTTATGTGAGGTGGGGGGTTCGACACCAACTGTCTGCCATGTACAATGCTGTTTTGACACCTTACTCTGGGCGTTCCTATAACACCTCTTAGCCACTATCCAATCACGCCCTTAACACTTGGCTGTGATATGCTAATTGGGATTTTCCAGGGTACATAATTGCCACAGATTCTTGTACAAGTCATTCTGAATTGAGAAAGCCAGTCGGATGACTAGCGAAATGTCTTCAAGAACTAAACTTCAAGTCCAGTTGATCTAACTGAATACAACAGATATTTATTTAGAAATCTTAAATAAATGTTTTTTTTTCTAAAATTTGTTATATGGTAAAATAAAATAAAAAAGTGAAATAAGAGCATTGGTCAACATTCTGAATGTGTTACAATGTTTTCTATCAAAGAAACAAATTAGGGTTGCCGTTAGTAGCTGTTACATTTTAAAGAAAATAATCCACTCTTTTTAAAATATAAAAAGTTTGTTTACCTTAAACTGTGACATTTCTATCCTTAGCTTTAAGAATCCAGCAGTACTGTAAAGGTTAATCTGTCTTGATTTTCTTTTCTAAAGTACATTTTGAACTAATTATCAGCAGGTTCTTGATAGTACTTATTTACTGCATGCTTCTGAAATGTCTTTTTGATATATATTTATTTAAAACTTATAGTAGCAACTGTACAGTTGTTGGTGCATTGTTTAATTTGTTGCGCCAGTCAAAGAAATGTCAGTGAGCACTACAAAGCAGTGCTCCAAGCAGCTGTTCGGGTCTTCATTATTTATTTGTTTCTTGAGCCAAATTGCTTACATTTTTCAAAAAATGACAAATAAAGGGAAGAGGGTATTTAGGATCAAAGTTGTTTTCAATGTGTTAAAATTGTGCTTGATGCTTGACTAGAGGGATGCCAACCCATTTTTTCATGGTCTACTCCACTTCCAAATCTCTATTTTAGTTAAATAAGTGCTACTGGCTAATGGCAATAATAAAAAGTTAAATTTTCAGTTTTGTTTTAATTTTTTCATGTCCTTATCTAAAAATAGATATTTGATGCAATGTGCACATAGCCAATAAATTCTACATTGATTTTTTAAAAAAATCTTTGACAAGACAAAATTCTATGACAAGACACAATGTAAATTGCATTAGATACTTTTTATTTATCAGTAATAATGCAAAAGTCCAACATTACAGTACACAGGTGTGCTATAAAGATAATTGCATTTCCAATTGTGCCACAGTTATAGAAAGTTTTAGAACCACTGGTTTAGGGCATACCACATTTGTCATTTTTAAAGGGTATGTCTGCCCCCAACACAAACTTTTAGTATTAGGTTAGTTGCCCCCCAAAACCTCGACCTCACGAAGTTCTTAGGTTTCAAAGCTGCTAGTAGGCTTACTTACCAGCTATCTTTCCCTCCACGTACTTCTGCTTAGATCACGTGCCTTTTCTGTGCAAGGAAGCTGCAAAATAGTCCGGACCAGCAGCAACATCTGCGATTGTCTGAGACACTAGATTTACCAGCAGCTTTGAAAACTTTGAGGTCAAGGTTTTGGGGGGCAATAAACCTAATACTAAAGGTTTGTGTGGGGGGTGGACATACCCTTTAAATTAGTATTGCTGTAAGGTAATGTTAGAATCTCCACATTTAAATAATTATTACAGAGAGTTCTTGTATAAGATCAAAGAGCATATGTACCATGTCTTGCCAAGTAGCTGTAGACATTACTTGCTGAGATTTTGAGTGTTTCATTGAATAAAGTTGGCAAATGTTTTTAAAGAACAGATGGGATTATCTACCTCATTTAAAATTTTTGCTCCTACAGATGTTCATGAGAATGACAAGACATCCAGGGAATAAACATGGTTTGAGTATTATTTCAAAATATTCTTAATGAATTCAATTGGAAAAAAAAAGTTATAGTCTATAACTATCTTGGTTAGAGTACAGAACAGATGCCCCTCATCTAATATGTAGGGGCAAAAATATTTGACTGGAAGATAGAGGTATGTATGAATTTATTTTCCTTTTATTTAGCTTCTCTTTGTACCTATCTAAGAGTGATGGGTCTTGCTTGTAAATGGGAATCTATGTTTCAAATTTGTTTCCACATTATGGGCTATCAGAGACTTCCAGGAAGTTTCAATAAAAGTTCTCATTGTTAAAAATGGTGCTAAATTTTTGGAGAGGAGAGAGATGACAGGCCAGGAGACCAAGTAGCAGAATGTTACAGTAGTCAAGACAGGAGATTATAGGGGGATGGAAGGAAAGAGAGGAGTCAAAGATTACTCCAAGGCAGCGTGCAGATTAAACTGGGTAAATGACCATATTGTCAATAGAGATGGAGAAGGGAAGACTACATCCTAGTTTAGTGGGGGGCAATGATTAATTCAGTTTTAGATAGGTTGAGTTTAAGGCGGTGGTGCACTATTTAGGAGAAAATAGAGAACAGACATTTATACATTACAGATTGAACTTCAGGGGTTAGTGCAGAGGTGGACAAGTACATATGGGTATCATCAGTGTATAGGTGATACTTAAAGCCAAATAAACTGATTATTTCCCCCAAAGAGATCATGTAGAGGGAGAACAGCAAGGGTCCTAAAACCGAGTCCTGAGAAACAAAGTCTAAGGCTGTAAATACTGATTTGTGTAAAGATTTCAAAATAAAAAGCGCAACAAAAATAGGATGCAAGCTTATTATGTAAAAATGACACATCCTTTTCATTTTATGCTAAATGTTTATAGAGATTTACAGAAACTGTAGATAAGTATGGTGACCTAAACCAATTAACCCCAAAACTGTTTAGAGTTTTGTAGAATTATCTTTTAAAACTTTAAACAACTGGAATAAGTAGTTTTCATGAATGCAGTTCTATCATTATAAATAGCCCTATGGAAACAGAAATGACTTTATATTAAGGGGTGTGCTATTGAGTATTTGGTGCAGTGTATTTAATATTAGGCTATAAAATAACTTGATTGTTTTTGTGGGCTTTTCTAACAGGTTCAGGTACTTGTGGAAAGTGAGACCCTCTGGAGAGATCCTCCCACCTCGGATACCCAGTCTGTACAGCATATTGGTGAGGATCACATGATCGGGACCTGAGGAAGCCGTGAGTTTGAAGTCTTTCAGAGACCCTTGAGACATGCAGCAAGACTGTATTCTTGGAAGGAGGGAGCCAGAGATCTATTGACAGAATGTCAACTGGGATAATGTATTATCAGGTAAAGGTACTGAACAGAAGTGGACTGTATTCAAGGGGATTTTAAGCCAGTTCACATCTAAATTTATACCCTTGGGAAATAAATGTAAAAAAAATAAATCCGCGCCCATGTGGCTGAATTCTGATGTAAAGAGGCAAATGGTAAGGAAGAAAAAGGCATTTAAAACCTTTAAGGCCGAGGGAACAGAAAGGGCCTTTAGGGAGTATAAAAACTGTAACAAGGAGTGTAAGAAAGCAACCAAACTAGCTAAAATTAATAATGAAGTTAGGATAGCTGAAGAAAGCATCACTAAGCCTAAACATTTTTTTAAGTATATTAATAGTAAGAAGATGAGGACTGAGAATGTGGCACCATTAATTAATGGGGATAAGTTAGTTACGGAGGATGGCGATAAAGCAAATGTCTTGAATAATTTTTTTTCCTCTGTAACACTATAGAAGATCCAAGTAACGATATCATAGAGTATGTAGCAATAAGAGGTAGTATACAAGTTCAAGTTCACTTTGGTTAACCGAGGATATGGTACAGAAAAAAACTAAATAAGGTTAATATTAATAAATCTCCTGGACCGGATAAAATACATCCTCGGGTACTTAAGGAGCTAAGTTCAGTTTTATCTAGGCCATTGTTTCTAATTTTTGCTGATTCCCTCATGTCCGTGGTGTGCCTCTGGATTGGAAAAAGGCTGATGTTATTCCAATATTCAAAAAGGGTAGTCGTTCACAGCCGTAATAACAGGCCTGTAAGTTTAACTCAGTGGTGGGGAAGATCCTGGAAAGTTTAATAAGGGAACATGTTCTAGAGTATGTTTCAAGGACTGACATTATAAGTAGTAACCGCATGGATTTTGGAGGAATAGATCTTGTCAAACTAACTTGCTTGGCTTTTATGAGGAAGTAAGTAGAAATTTGACTCTGGTATAGCAGGATGTAGTTTACTTGGATTTTGCAAAGGCTTTTGATACAGTCCCCCATAGGCACTATGAATAAGCTAAGGTCTGTTGGTCTGGGGAGTCACATTTGTACATGGATAGAAAATTGGTTAATGAATAGGATGCGAGAGTAGTTGTTAATGGGGCTTCATCATTATGGACTAAAGTGCTAAGTGGGGTGCCACAGGGTTCTGTTGGGGGCCGCTTCTATTTAATCTATTATTAATGATTTGGAAGTGGGTATTGTCAGCAAGGTTTCTGTGTTTGCTGACGACACAAAACTTTGTCGTCCATTAAAAACTTCAGAGGATGTGCAATCGTTGCAGGGGGATCTAGATAGATTATCACATTGGGCTGCTAAGTGGCAGATGAAATTCAATGTTGATAAATGTAAGATGATGCATTTTGGACTTAAAAATACTTGTGCTACTTATACTATAAATGGCTCTGTGTTAAGTGAATCCCTGTTGGAAAGGGATCTTGGAGTTTTGGTGGATAACAAACTTAAAGGTAGCAAGCAGTGCCAGGCGGCAACAGCCAGAGCCAGCATGGTATTGTCTTGTATAAAGAGAGGTATGGATTCAAGGGAGGAAAATGTAATTCTCCCTCTTTACAAAGCATTGGTAAGGCCTCATTTGGAATATGCAGTGCAATTTTGGAATCCTGTGTACAAAAAGGACATCTTTGAAATGGAAAGGGTTCAGAGAAGGGCAACTAAATTAATAAGGGGATTGGGGGAGCTTGAATATGAAGAGAGACTGGAAAAGTTACAATTATGTACGCTGGAGAAAAGCGCTTGCGTGGGGATATGATTACTGTGTATAAATACATTAACGGGCCATACAATAAACTATCTGGGGCATTGTTCACCAATAGAACATGTCAAAGGACACGAGGACATCCCTTAAGACTTGAAGAAAAAAGGTTTAGGCTTCAAGCTCGGAAAGGGTTTTTCACTGTGAGAACGGTAAAGCTATGGAACTGTCTTCCAGTGGAAGTTGTAATGGCAGGTTCATTGGTCAGTTTTAAAAAAAAGCTGGATGAGTTTCTGCAAACAAGGAATGTTGCAAGTTACTGGTATTGATACATAAAGTAGAGTTGATCCAGGGAAATTTCCGATTGCCACTTGGAGTCAGGAAGGAATCTTTTCCCCCTTCATAAATTTGGTGGGGTTTTTTTGCCTTCCTCTGGATCAACAATTAGGCAGGAAATGAGGATATTGCTAGATGGGTTGGACTGGATGGACGTATGTCTTTATTCAACCTCAAATACTATACTATTGGCCCGTTGCTTACCTGGAGTCCATGGTCGAGCTTGGTTGGGCTACTGGTTAAAGGGTATTATATATTTCAGATTTTTCCGAGATCCGAAAACCCGAAAATTCGATGAATTCTGCCATCTCTATCCATTAATAGTAAAAAACATATATTAAAAGATATTAATAAAAACAAAATAAAATGATGTCAAAGCATATGCAATCATATAAAATGCATCTAGAAATGATGCCCTATTACTGCATCAAGGATACTAGATGCATTTTATATGATTTTAAAAACTCTGAGTTTACTTTTATTTTATTTTGTTTTTTGCACTTAATAAAGAAACCTGTCCTCATTTATACCATGTTGCTGTGAGTTTTCTGGATTGCCAAATCCCAAACTGTGGTGCAGGTGCTTGCTTTTATTATTGGTTTTTAATATTTTACTATTGATGTATCATCATATTAAACTGATATTGGTAATATTCCATTACAGATTTCTTTACAGAGTTGCCATAATCTTACTATATAGAAAAAAATATTTGATAATCTGTAACATTTTAGAATCAATTCCACCAAGATGGAAAATAATCTACAGTATAAACCTAATGGTGTCCTCATTTTCATTAAATCTTAATTCTAAAAGACTGTAAGACTTTGGGGCATATTTATAAAGGGCCGTTATTACCGCCAAAAAATTACCGCCGCACATCACCGCGGTAAAATTGTTATTTTCGCTATATTTATAAAGATGATCAACATTGCAATGAAAAGCATTAGCGTGATGTGCGGCAGCACAAGAACAGTATCACCGCCAAGAGAACTCAAACCCAACGTATGGAGCAGGGAGCTGGGAGGGGCTGCTGGGAAAGGATCATGCTGCGGGTGGTCACCTTTACCATGGGGGCGAGGGCGGGGTGTACGCTCACCCTCACCCTCCCCATCCCCCCATGGTGAGGGCGAGCACCAGCCACAAAAACTCTTCCCAGACGGGAAGGAGGGGGGCCCACTGGGGGAGTAGAGGGACCCTCCAGTGGAAACACTGAGAAGTGCCTTTTGGGGCTTAAGGGGTCCCACAGCTCGAACCGGGACCCCTCTACCCTGGCATTTATTTCAGAAATATAATTGGGTACTGTAAAACCATGTGATCACAAGCATTAAAAAATCAACCATTCAGAATTGGATTTGGTCCTTCAGCAAACCTATACAAAGAGCTGCAAACATCCACGGAGCTCAGAAGTCATCGCAGTAGATGGCAGAAGAAAGAAGAGGCCAGCAACATTGGCTCCTATGCCTTTAATATAAAGCACTGGAAGGATGGCCTCTTCCCTCATTTTAAAAGCCAAAGGGCTGGGGGGAAATGAGAATGCCTACTATATTGATCCAGTGTGCAAGTATGAGAAATGCAAAAGTATGCTAATGGTAATTGAAGTAAAAATGGTCAGAGGTTAGGACCTTTCAGACTGGGGTTACCTTAACGTGGTTGGAAGGCTTTTCATTAATGGGATCACAGTAATGTATACTAAAACCCCTTTGTTTATAATGTATGCCAGTGTGCAGATTATATGATATTGTATGGGGCCTAGGAATGTGCATTGATTATCTTTTCTATGTTTATATAAACGTTTGACCAGATCAGTAGCACTTCTGCAAAATGTAGTTGTAAATTAGCCCAATTGGAGTGCTTAAACAATCCTTTTATTTTATGTTGCATAAACACAAACACACTCTTTCCATACTCCAACATTCCCCTTTAAAAGGTATACTTATTAGAGATGAACTGTTTGCCATTGAATTAGTTTGCCATCTTTCCCTTTAAGACTCAAACACATATAAAAAAAAAGGCTAAGCGCCAGTTCTTTAAATGCAATGCTGTATGGCTAAACTGAAAGCTAAGCAGCCTGTGTCATGCTTCTAATGTAAATACAGACCAGCTTATCACCATGTAGATTTTTTTATGTGTTTGGGAAAGGAGGCAACACTACAGCTGCCTGTGGGGATTTTTTTGCATAAACAAAAACACTCTCAAACAACTCTCTCTATTTTCACAAATCTCTAAATTCACAAGGTACATCCAATCTCCTGCTAAAATAGAGACAGATATTTTTATCTTACCAAGACATTGTCTGCCATTATCTTGCAATCAGAGTTACATGTTTAAATTATCTGATAAAATTACATAGATTAAACCCAGATCAAGTTTAAAAACCTTTGGATAATTTATATCGCTGATATATAATACTCACGCTGGATTAGGCATTATCTGAACACAACCAGTTCAAGGAAAATTACTGGGCAATCAATAGCATTGTTTGCTGAAAATAAGATCCTTATTTCTTTAAATATCTCTAGAGAGTATTATAGTTACATAGATGTTATAAATGCTCAGAGCATGCTTCAGAGTGTTCAAATCTGGTATGTAATTGCACTAAAAATCTTTAATCTATTAAAAAAGTTCAGTTTTACCAACAACCATTAATACTACTATTTCTCTTCAATTTTAAGAGATTAACATAGAAGCCTCTGAGCTTTTTCTCTCTTGAACAGAGAGGTCCCTTAATCAAAATGAAAAACCAAAGCAAATTTTGACAGATATAGAAAAATAAAAGTATGGGCAAAGAAAACTTATATATCTATGCATTATTATTATTATTACTTTTTTTTACTGTAGCACAAAACATATATGTATGTTACCTTGATGGCCAAACTTTCGAAAGTTTGAAAGTTAAAAAATGGACCTATTAAAGAGGAACTGTTGTCTCCAAACCAGTTATGTTTATATGAAAGGTCATTTTCCTACCTTTAAAATGAGCCATCAACCACCTCTCTACGTGCTCCACAGCCCAAGATATATAGAAATGACTGACCAGAAAGTTAATGGGTGGGAGGCTGACTTGTGACATTCCTGAGGCTTCTCCTGCACAGTGCTGCCGGTGAGCACAGCCTCAGACTCCCTCAGTGTGTGAGGGAGACAGGAAGTCCCTCCTCCTCTCTGCTGTGTGAAGTTCTGACAGAGAAGGTAAGGGGGGGGGTCTGAGTAACCCATGGCACCCATAAGTTGGAGGGGCTTAGATACCCATGAGAGGGCAGGGCTTAGACACCTGCAAGTGGGCAGGGCCACAGCACCCATGAGTGTGCGAGGCTTAGGAACCCGCAAGTGGGCGGGGCCATGGCACCTGTGGGTGGGCGGGTGCACGACACCCACAAGTGGGCGGGGCCACATGGGGCTGTAAGCTAATGGGCCATGGAGGGCCTGCAACTGGAGGGATCATGAGGCCCATGAGTGGGAGGGACATGGGGGCTGCAAAGGGGAGGAGGAGACACAGGGATCAGATTGACTGACAGTTTCAGAGCAGGAAGCAGGAAGTGCAGGGGACCTGGTGATGCTGCTGCCATATCACACATAAAAATGTAAATATCTTCAAAACTATGCAAAATAAACAATGGAAATTAATTGCAAAAATTCTCAGGGGAGTGATTCCTATCAATTTACCTCAATTTACCTAAAGTCATTTTTGGACCACAGTTCCCCTTTAAAGTCAATGGGAGTCAAATAGTTCGATAGTTCAAAAGAAATACAATTAAAATATCAATGGTAATTTAATGTAAATGGCTGTGGGACCTAGGAAATAGTCTCGGGGACACGGTCCAATATCCAGGACTTTCGAAAACAGGATTTTACTTTGACGCGCACTACTTTCGAACTCTCGCATTCGAACATTCGATAATTATCCCATGAACGACTCACAGATTTGAAACTTCGATATTTACGTGTGTATAGGTATAATAGACATTTTACTCGCAGATTCGATAATTCGATATTTACTCGTGTATAGGTATAATAGATATTTTACTTGCGGATTCGAGAATTCGATATTTACTCGCGTATAGGTATAATACTCATTTTATTTGCATATTCGCACGCCTCGAATGTTCGAACATTTGATAATTATCGAAAGTCCGGAAAATATCCAAAATCCGGGTCCGGGATAGTTCGATAGTTACAAACTCAGGTTCAATTTCTAGTTCTAGTTCCAAAACTTATGCCTCATACATTGATATGGTCATGGAATGTCACTACAACTTTGCTTTTTTCCTAATATTTCACAGTTATTCATTAAACCTTATATAACATATTCAATATAAACATAAAAAATAGAACAATGTCAAATTATATAAACATTCTTATCATTTCAGCTTTCTCTTAGGGGTGAAAATTTAAAGCAACAATGCAATCTACAATGTAAGTGAAAACGAGGAGATCTGCTGTGTAGATTGTGTTTTGGGCAGTTTAGTGCACAAGGGACATTCAATAACATTAAACATAGAGCTCAAATGTGTTAGCTTAGCCGACTACATTTAATAACTTGAGTAAACAGTAGTAATAGTATCTGATCTGTTTTCTCTCAGCTGTAGCAACATAATGATTAAATACATGGAAAATACAAAGAGAAAGACTCCACTATATACATGGAACACAAAGTTCCATGGCACTCAACTACCAATATCCCATAAAGTTATGGTTCTTATGGGGAAGGGGACCATATCCCATAATACCCCATAGAAAAAGTGTATGCACACTGCTCGTCCAAGAATATACACTACTTTATTGAATTAAATACACACGACATAATATACATACTGTAGCTTAAAAAGACATAAAAAGGTAGGCAGGGCGCGGAGTAAAAAGAGTGTCCAGGCAACCTAGCTGTAAACAACTGAAGTTCCAAATTACGTGGGAGCCTGGGTCCAGGCCCAGTGAACATCAGCTGGTATATGGTAAACAGGTAAGTTCCCTGATGAGAATCGCAAACTCTATATTTATATATGTATCAGGGGTGCGTCCACCTCTCTAAGAACTATGTAACTCAGTACATGTATGTAGATGCATATATAAACTAGAACAATAAGAAGAGAACGATCTCACCCAACGACTGCTATGCTTGTACTCCAAGAGCGGTAAATAACTGCGGGAAGGATGTCTCGCTGGAATCCATATCTCCACCAACGTTCCAAAGTTTCGTGTGACTGGAGTTCCACTTATGGTCCGTACACCGTCCGTACGGCAGAACGCCAATAGTTAGTCAGTTCCCACGGATGGTCCGCAATAAGCTGGGGTAAGATAAAGGGACTACCCGGCTGCACTCTGCACTCAAGATACTGCCACGACGAACGTCGTTCGTCGCGGCAGTAAACTCCCTTCTTCCGGGTCACATGATCAATGGTTCCGTGCACCTATATACCTTCCTGGTGTCACATAAAAGTGGTCCGTGCTACAACATAGTGTTAGTTTTTTAAGAAAATTCTGGCATTATTAACTTAGTTGCCAATTATGTAAATTGTTCATATTTTATCAATCAAGACACTTTAATAGTGTAGGGAATGCAAACATAGGCGCAAGCAAATACAGTGATACAGGGGAATAACAAAGAATATACAATGGTGTGATTAGATAAGAAACAGGAATAGTACAGTGTTGTTATGACAAATCTGGTCCCAACACATAACTACTGGATGATATATCAGCTGTTGTGTATATAGAGCTCCTAGCAAATACTTTTTGGATCCCAAGTCTTTTATGTTGGGAATACATAGGGGGAGATATATTAGAGTTAACGGAGAGTGAGTTTCATACCGTACTTAGTTGGTAAACATTTAGTTCAATTAGGACCTTATTGAGTGAAGGTACGGAGATGATGGTTATAAAAACATATTGAAGAGGAGTTCCTCATTCAGTCCCAGAGGAGTAAGGGTTTTGAGAGTGAATATCCACCATGCCTCTCTCCGTAAGATCTTCTTGTCCCAATCTCCTCCTCTTACTTGGGGTAGAATTTTTTCTATACCCCAGACCTTCATATCTAACCATTTTGACTCATGATAGTCTCGAAAATGATGAGCCACGCTGCTAGTTTCATCATTGTTTTTGATGCTCCTAACGTGCTCCAATATTCTTGTTTTAAATTGTCTCTTGGTTTTCCCAATATACAGTTTTTGGCATGGGCATTGAATTGCGTATACAACCCCCCATGTGCCACAATTAATAAAATGCTTTAGTGTATATGTTCTCTCATTATTTATAAAGACCTTAATCTTTTGCATAATGGGACAGATTTTACATATTCCACATTTATTTTTAGTTACCTTTTAGGGGTTGATTGGCCAGCCAATTGTCAAGTGTTTGAGATTTAGGTTCGAAAAAGCTACGAGTTAGAGCTTGTCCAATTGTCGGAGCTTTTTTGGATATCATACTGGGTTTTTTCGAAACAAATTTACTTATTGTTTCATCTGTGTGTAGCACTGGCCAGTACTTGGTTAGTGTTTGTTTAATCCAATGCCAATCGCTGTTGTAATTAGTGATGAATTGGGTTAAATTTGTGTGATTAGTCCTATTTTTGTTAGACCCAAAAATAATTGTATTTCTCTCTGAGTATTTAGCTCTTTTGTAGGCTTTTTTGAGCCAATTTTTAGGGTATCCCCTTTGGATGAATCTGAGTTTGAGGTCATGGGCTGCCATTTCAAAGTCCTCCAAACAAGAACAGTTACGTCTTAGTCTTAAGTACTGTCCTATGGGTATCCCTTTGAGTAGGGCTGTGGGGTGCATACTTTGTGCCCGAAGTAAACTGTTACCTGCTGTAGGTTTTCTGTACACTTCAGTTTGTATAACATTGCCTGTTTTTTTGATCCACAAATCCAAGAATGGGGTTTTTCTGCCAGCAGTTCAACATAATGATTACTGTTAAAAGTCTAAATAAATTATGTGTAAAACTACCTCAGATATACCTTATAAATGTAAACAAAGGTAAATTATAAACAATTCTTTTAATGTCAAATAAAACAATACGCTTGCTACAAAATTATTAATATATATGGCGCGTCTTTTTTCTTTATGGGTATATTTTTTTTTTCTATCTGGTAAATATTAAAGTTGCTATCTTTGTGTTTGTAAAATCTCACCATCCTTAATATTTCTGTTAAGGAGCAATTTAATAATTTAAATAAACAGACACATAAAAGTCCAAATCATAGTGAAGTGTGCTAGAGACTAAAAAGCCTAAAAAGCTTCTCATTCAAAGCACAGCACCATACTGTAGGGATGTAAAAACACATGGCGGGTTCATACTGCCCAAACAAACATATTGGTGGTTCATGGAACAGCCTCTGATTTTGGTGCTGAACTTTGATGGTTGTATAACTTTGATTATACATTGTCATTGGTGGTCCATATTTAAAATCACAATGATAGATTAGAGGGTATTCATAATGGACTATGTTGGTATGGAGTGTTGCAAACAGAAAGGTCTGCTTATTGGAATTTGTTATACTGCATAAATGACATCCATGAATATTACAATAAGATTTTCCTAGCGTGCTTAAGTGAAGAATATTTACAGCATTATTTTGAAAATGTCTGTATATTGTATTGTGGATGGGCAGAGGCAGGAAGGAATTAAATAGGCTCCATCACGTTGTTACCCCAGTGCCAAGAGGAATGCCATGCTAGACATGATAAATTTTTAACTGTGTCGGGCAAGGGAGAAAATTATTCTGAATTTTTTTAAAATGGCATGTTCACCCTTAAAACAAAAAACTGGTGACTTGTCATTTGTATATACAATTCATGCCAGAACTACAGTATATACAGTATATATTAATACCAGTATTTCTTAATATTATTTAGTTTTAGAAATGTATCCAGCCCACTTTTAAAGCTATTCAATGAACTTGCCATTACCACATCTGCTGGAAGGCAGTTCCACAGTTTCACAGTTCTCTCTGTAAAGAAAACTTTCCTACCTGAATATGAAACTTCTTTTCTACTAGTCTTAAATGATGTCCTGGGTCCTCTGATATGACCTATTATGCAACAATGCACCAGAGTGGTTCTTATATGGCCCATTAATATATCTGTATAAAGTGATCATATCCGCACGCAAATGCTGCTTCTCCAATGAAAACAGATCTAACTTGTCTAATCTGCCTGCATAGTCAAGCCCCTCCATTCCTCTTATTATTTTAGTTTCCCTTCTCTGAACTCCTTCCATTTATCTTTTGTATATGGAATTCCAAAACTGCACCGCATATTCCAAATGAGGCCTTTCCAGTGCCTTGTAAAGAGGGTGAATAATATTTTTCTCCCTTGAATCTATTCCCCTCTTTATACAAGACAATTTCTTGCTAGCCGTAGCTGCCTGCCACTGATTGCTACAGCTAAGTCTGTTGTCTACTAGAACCCCTAAATATTAGCGATTCACTTAGCACAGAGTTATTTATGGTGTAGGTGGCACAAGGATTGTTAAACTCCAAATGCTTTACCTTACATTTTTTTCAAATGAAAAATGTAGGGTAGTCCAGTTGTTAGTTCCAAGGAGTAATCCCACTTTATAAGTGCAGAACCACACACATTTTGCCTATTTTGATAATCTATCTAGGTCTTCTTGCAGCAATTGCACAACGTTTAAAGTTTCCAAAGTTAATGCCCCCTTTAAGTCATTTATAAACAGATTAAAAAGAAGTGGATGCAGTACAGAACCCAGAGGTACTCCATTAGCCCATATGGATTTAGCTCCCATGACCACCACTCTCTGTTTGCGATCCAACAACCAATTCTCTATCCATGTACAAATGTTTTTTTCTAGGCCAACTGTCCTCAATTTATACATTAGTTGCCTATTTAGCACAGTATCAAAAGTATATTTTGCAGTGGACCACATGTTCTGTGATATTTGCAGAAAACAAGTATATCACTAAATTATTATTTGTAAATGTTTTGTTTAAGATCTAATTAGTTTAATCTAGGTATAATTGCACCCAGACAGACACCTTATCTTGCTTAATTACTTTCAAAGAAATGATTAAAAAGATGCATTCAGCTCCTTTTTACACTCTACACTTATTTGTGTTCTGATGCAACTTAAAAATGTAGTACGTTTAGTGAGGCTTTAACGCGTTTTGTATTCATTGCTAACCATATGAAGGGTATAACCCCTTCCCTACCTGAGGAAGGGGTAACACCCCCAAAAGGTGATTTTGCTGTTTGTATTTCACTATTAAACACACTTATTTTCAGAGTGCGACTCTCTAATCTTACTTGTTAGTGACCCTGATGATGGCATTGAAATGTGTAGTGACATGTCTGCCATTTACCTTGCATACAGGCTACAGGCCTGTGAGACCTGTGAGATAAGTGCTGTGGGGATTGTTGGCATTGGACAGAAGAGAAAAGCCAGATACTCTAACATAAGGAGGGATAAATAACATTGTTGACCTTTTTGGAAAACAGTATTGAGTGCAATATACTGTAATAGAAGACATGTGGGTTATTGGAACTATGAGAAAGTAACAAGACACACTATCTGTAAGGGCTATGATTTATTTTGCACCACGTGGAGTAATGAGGAATCGTGCAAATTAACTTATCAAGCTTCATCTATTAAGGGAGATATCATATGAATCTTTATTCCATAAAGATGGTCCTGTTTATTGTTGATATCAGAACTCCATAGCTGCAAGCAGTAACATTCTCTATATATCTTTTTATACATGAATATCACCCTGCTGGCAGGTGCTCTTATTGGTTTTATTGGGTTCTATGAAAAGTGATATTGTATAACCTTTTCTGGTTTAAGATGTATCACTACATATAATCTAGTAGCATGGGACATATTAATTTGAATATTAACTTTATTCTGCTCAGTTCTGAGTGCTGTATTATATACAGTAGGTACTTACATTTTATACAAATATGGTTATATTATATTCAAATGGCTGTATCATGGCAGTGAGTGAGTTTGTCTGTAATAATAACAGTGTCATTTTGCCATTAATAAAGTATGACAATTGTCATTTTGGCATTAAAGGGCATGTCCACCCCTTTTAAAAATTTTTTATATGTTGTAGGGCTAGTTCCCCCAGCCCCAACCGCTATATTATATTTGTAAGAAAGTCCCCCTTTCGTTACTTACCTTCCCTCTCTCCTCCACCTCAATGCCCGGCCTTCTGCTTGCACAGAACTCAAAGCAGGGGGCCGGACCGGCAGCTGCATCTGTGATTGGCTGAGAGGCAGCCAATCACAGACGTGGCTGCCAGCAGTTCAGAATGCCGGGGGAGAGAGGGAAGGTAAGTAAAGATCGGGGGACTAAATATTTTATTGCGGTTGGGGCTGGGGGAACTATCCCTAATATGTGGCAAAGGGGTTTTTACACTAGGGGGAGGGAGAGGAAAATGGGTGGGGGAGGGAGAGGAAAATGGGTGGGAGAGAGAGGGAGAGGGAGGGGGGGTGCTATGAGCAAGACAAAAACCTCTGAGAGGAAAGCTTAGAGGTGGAAAAAGTGGTCAGTTTTTTTAAACTTTGGGGGGACATTACAGGAGAACTATTTGGAGCAGGGATGTAAGGTAAGGATTTTTATACAGTACAGCGTGGGGCCAGTAGTGGGTTAAATTTTAGTTTTGGGGGTGGACATGCCCTTTAATATGACCAGGGTCCGTATGCCAGCAATATGACCAGGGTCCGTTTGACATTAACATTACCAACATTGCCACCATCAATATGAAATGTGTTTCCATTAATATGACCAGTGTCAGTTTTCCAGTTACATGACCAGTATCAGTTTGACAGTAATTACACCAGTCTCTGCCAGTTGTTTTACCATTTCTCTTACTAATATTGTGGATTTATATTTTCCGTAGCGCTTTACAATTACATATATACATTCATATCAGCTTACAAACTTAAGCACATTTATTTGACATATACAAATATATCAGGGGCATAACTACCAGGGAGCAGGGGGAGCAACCGCAGGGGGCCCAGGAGCCAAGGGGGCCCCATCTTCTAATTCTTCCTATGACAGATATAACCTCCTCCCAGAAAACCACTGTGGGTAAAGCACGGATGGGGGCCCAATCATAGTTTTGCTGGGGGGCCCAGTGATTCCTAGTAACGCCACTGGTCTATATAATTAAAACGAGCCATCAACTACCTCATCAGCTATGAAGAAATAACTGATCAGAAAGTTAAAGGGTGGGTTCTGAATCTGTGGTGACAATACTACTTCCTCCTTCTAATCTGCAGTTGGTACATGCTCAGTGCAGAGGAAACCAAGACAGTGATTGAAGCAGATGTAGGAGGGGCCACAGAGAGTTTCAAGGGGACTGCAAGGGGAGGGGCCATGGGTGCCCACAAGGAGGGGGAGTCACAGGGTGAGCGACTGTCACATGTTTTCAGAGCAGGAAGTGCAGGGGTATGCTGCTAACATATCACACATAAATATGTAAATATCTTCAAAACTATGTAAGAAAAATATTTAAAGTAAATTGCAAAAATACACAGAAAAGCAATTCCTATCAATTTACAAGTTATTTTTGGACCAAAGTTACCCTTTAATTAGGATTGAATTGGATTTTCTGAATGTCAATATGTTTCATGGAATAAATTGCATAATGAAACTCAACTTTCCCCCATCTCTTTTTGGCAGCTATTTAACAGTACCAGTTTTCCTGTTATTCCAGTTATTTGACCAGTTTCCCTTTGCCAGCCAATTCATCATTTTCAGCTTTGGAACCATGTTAACAATCTGTTAATCTGAGCAGATTTAATGGTGGAGCACTAGTACAGCTTTGTTAGAGCATCAGCACAGCACCAACTCATGATCCCCTTTCCTGTTTTCTTTCCTCTGTCTCATCAGCTTTTTATTGTCCCATTCTGCTTTCACCCCTTCCTTTTCACCCTTTTCTTTCTCATTCTGCTTTCATCCATTTCCCATTCTGCTTTTCCTACTGCCCTAAACTAAAATCTGGAGCATTGTGCACCTATTTAAAGATCTATCCTTATTCTGTAGCAACACCCACCCACCCAAACAACACCTACTACATAATCATTACCATCTTGGTTTTGGAACTTTGAAGACACTAGCAACCCCCCTAGTACGTTTTATGTTTTACCTTGCAATCAACACATTTGGATTGTCATATTTTGTTTTTATTTTTGTGGTTTGATTACCTTGTTGCAAAATCATAATAAAAGACAACATCAATAACTTATAATGATCCTGCTAAGCATCTTACTTTGTTTGAGTTATACAAGCTAAGTTTAATGAATAAATTACCTTGAACTTAGCCTGCCATTTGACATCATAAGCAAGCAATCCAGATATACAGATAGGTATTTACAATATCAAAGCTATCCTTTAATGGAGAATGCATGAGAAACTAAAGTTATTGAGAATTAAATATCTATTTTTTTTACAACAAAAATGGAATGAAATAGAAATGATCCTTCTCAGGCAAATAATCATGCAAATTACAGAATTCTAGAATATATCACTGTCAAACATCTGACCCAATCACAAGCACACTTTTAACAATGTCAAAAAATATAACATTGTGAAGATTATGTATGTGACTTCTTTACAAATCATCACGCTATATATATATATATATATATATATACTGTAATCACGCTGTGACTATACAGATATTTGGAAGTTGCATTTTGCTATTTTTTTCTGCAATTAGAATGATGCTTTATGATAAGTAGGAAAGAGTATTTTTGCAATAGTAAAAGAGCAAATTAACAATACCAGTTCCAAAGTGGGGATACTTCAGTTTTGACTGTTATTAATGTTGGTTTTCATGCATACATGTTCACTGCAGTGTAGTTCTATACTGTAAATGGCCAGATGAGAATTTCCTCAAAGCATTTGGCAATAAGATCTTAAGCCTTCAATGGCTTATTAATTTAAATTGCTAAGATCGACTTATTGCAGAGGGAATTGTGACTTTTATTCATCTTTGTGAAAGGTTCAAAATTATCAGCTGGATTTACCTAGTTTCAGTACAAAAACTCACATCTTTAAATCATGCTAACCTATTAACTACTTTTTGGTGCAACTTTTTAAACAATTTGGGGGAGATTCAATATTCCAAAGTGTGTTACCTATCTTAGCCCGATCCCGCGATACAATAACTGACGTAAACGAGATTACGTTAGGTATTGCATAAGGTAAGAAGCATGACTTTAACGCTCCACAACCCGTCCCTTTAAGTTTTGCGCTACAAAGTTGCGCAAAACTTAGTGAAACTGGTTATGGATCGTTAGCACAGTGCCATTTCCAAAAACATTTGGAAATGGCGCTGTGCTCTAAAACCATCGTTAACCCAAAATTTCTTTGGGTTAATGTGGGTTTTAGAAGGATTTGGGCCATATTGAATCTCCCCTTTTTTTCCATACTGTGAAAAATTTTCAGTTACACCCCCGATGGTCGCTGCTAGCAAAACACTACACATAGCTTTTCTCTAAAAAATTAGCTATGTTTGTAAAAATCAGCAATCATTTGACCATCTTTACTCAAGGCAAACAAAGTCAGAAAATAGTTTGTAGCTGGTTTCTTAAGATGTATAATTATTAACATTTAACACAAAGATGGTGTCAGAATGACAGTACACAAACAGAAGGAGGGAATGAGAAAAAAACAGCATCTTAATGCAAAGAGTTTCTCTTTGCAAAGGTCTCAAACAAAGAAATTGTTGCTTGTTTTTTTTCATTGATGGAAATTAAAGCTGAATTAAATAACCCTGAATAGATTCTGTAATTCTTAAACCACCAAGTACTGCAACATCTAAAATCAGCAGCATTGTGGAGAAATCATCTGTAATTCTGCAGGTTTCTGGCATTTTCTGAATTTTGTAGCCATCTTTCTAAGCAATTTATGGCCTTCTTTCTAAGCAATTTATGATTGGATATCTAACTCCTCAGACTTGATTACACAAGACAGCCAGTAAACGCTTTATGGTTCTGGAAGGGGGGTTATGGGATAGAGAATTCACCTAGTATGTGCAATTGTGTAAAATTATCCAGTCTGGTAGGAAGACTGCAGAATTAAATAAACAATTTCCCAAAATTGCTGCTTATTTGAGAGGTAAACATACAGATATATTTAAATTGTGTATTCTAGAATCTATGCTTTAATTCTTCTTTAAATAAACAAAATAGTCAGGTTGAACATTGATTAGCTGTCCACTAGTTATACAGTATGTTACTTGTGCCAGATATAAAAACAGTACAGAAAAAAGTACAACAACATTGCATTAAAACTATAAAGAAGAACTGAGTGAAACCTTTTTTCACTTTTTTACTTTATATTCCTATTTTTGTCATTTCTAATTTACTAACAAAAGAAGAAACACATAAATAGTTAAATACTCATTTTTATATTTTTTTCATTGATGTATTAGGAAGGAGGGAAGCCCTAATTGTGTTTCTTTTATGCATGTTTCTTAAGATAACTGCTTTGTCTATTCTAGCATGAAGCATAGCTGTCTGCTCTAATGGCCCCATTTAGCCTGGTGGCATAACTTTAAGATTTTAACTGGTTAGTCTCCAAAAAAAATGTTTTTAAACAATGCTGGAGTCAAAAAAAAAAGTAAAATTCATTCCAATGAAGAAATTAGCATTACTATATATTGGCTTGAAGAGTAAAAAGTATTATTACAATTTATTAGATTTTCTTCCTATTTGTGCTGTCTGAAAGTATTCCCCCGGTATTGCATGGAGCTATTACTAAAGACACTTAAGTCAAGTTGTTTTCCATAGGTCTATACAACCTCTATAAACAGTTCCCTGAAGTGAGATTTATACCTGTTTTGTAGCATTTCTTTATTCCCAATTTTTAAGCCATTATAGTCATATTTAGGAAGCCTGATATTGCAATTTAAGCTCAGGTTTTGTTGAAAGGGCTGAAACATTAGTTTCAAGGATTTTACATTAGAAATATTCAAAAAATGCAGACATGTGTCTTATATTATACTAGCAGTGTACCTGGCATTGCCCATTTTTTCCCCAATGATCTGACCTGAACCTACAGCCAAAATGTAACAGGCCCACATCCAACTAATTGCCCTGACCCACACCCGCAACTTTCTAACTGAACCTGACCCACTACCCATTCAAAGTCAGTGTGGTTTACCGGAACCTGAGCTGCAAATCAGGTAACCCTCGGATGCCCGACTCGATGCAGGAGTCTAGGCTAGTTTTCTCCAGTTATACCTCCCAACATTTGGAAATATAAAAAAGAGACAGATGAGAAAGGGAGGTGTGGAGTGTGTGGTAGCTAGAGATGCAATGTGGGTTCGTATAGAACCCAGTTTCGAATCGAATCTGAGGGTTTCAAAGTCCGGACGAAACTTTCGGAACTCTCAAAGTTTTACAATTTTCAATTTTTATCGAAAGTAGACAATTATCAAAAATCGAAAGTAGACGATTATCAAAAATCGAATCCTCGAAAGTAATGATTGATTGCGGTAACTCTCGAAAAAGGAATGCGGAACCTCGAAAATCAGCACAATCGTGAGGAAAGATAGTTTTAAAATAAGTTTTGGTTATATTTAAAGGTTCCCCAAAATGGACAAAAAAATTTTTTTTCTTCCATAGATTTCTATGGATCCGTTTTCGAATCTACCAATTTTTACATTTTACGGAAAATTCGAAAATGGAACGAAACTCAATAGATTAGTGGCAGCATGCATGTACAAAAAAAATCTAACTACACCGAAAACATTATTTTTAATTAGTCACAGTATCTGAGATATTGCTTATAATTTGCCAGAATGCCTTAAAATTCTTTTAAAGCTGCCGCAGTCTATCAAAAATTGCATTTCATCTGCATACCCTTTAATAGTTACATAGTACAGTAAGTGAAACTGACCTAAGCACAGATCTGTGCAATGCAATTCTCATTAGTCTCAATAGTAAACAAAACCTTCTAAAGGTGAATAAATCTGTGAACAGATCAATCTGGCTTCACATTTTTGTTAATTACCCTTTTGTTAAGCCCTAACACATTGACCCAGCTAGAATGAGAGTTAGCATGAGATCTCACTGAAATCCTATCTAAAAGATGTAGTTGAACTGGGAAATAAAATTAATACTTTGAAGTTAGGAGAAAGACATAAGGTGAGTAAAAGGGTGTGTACGTGGCCTTTAACACTGGGGCTTCAGTAGTTTGTGTGGGAAAGGGACACAAGTCAATTTGCACTTTTACAGTGCAGTTGTATTGCAGTGTGGCAGTGCCATCCCATTTACAGCTCTAATTAGCTTTCCTTAAGTAAAATGTGATTTATTACCTTTTGCTGCACATATACATTTCATGGCTGTCAGTACCCTGCAATGGGAAAATACACATTTCCTTAGTTTCCCTCTTTGGTACGGGGGAGACCGGAGTAGCCTGCCAGTAAGGCAATACAGCCACATCGGTCTGGGTGCGCATTCATGCGGTCCAGGCACCGCTAATCCAAATGAAGCTACAGAATACAGAGGCCGCACTTCTGGAAGGTCCATTCAACTTTATTAACACAGCAAGTCAAAATTAATCTTTTACAGTGCAGTTGTATTGCAGTGTGGCAGTTCCATCCCATTTACAGCTCTAATTAGCTTTCCTTAAGTAAAATGTGATTAATTGCCTTTTGCTGCACATATACATTTCATGGCTGTCAGCACCCTGCAATGGGAAAATACACATTTCCTTAGTTTCCCTCTTTGAACTCTGCATCAGACTTTTGCAAATTGTGATCTCCCCCTGCTTTCATGAGTAGATGTCTGCCCAACTCCCAGTACAAGAGACCTTTCTTGGATTGTCCAGGTTACCTCTTAATCTTGACTCTGGGCAAACCACAAGTGAGAGGAGGAGAATAATTGTGCGCAACTCTTCATGATTGACAGCTCTATCTTTCAATCACTGCAATAACAAGACAAAATGAAAAGTAAATATTGTCAAGGCAGGAAAGCTGCCTATGTTTTTCTAGAACATACCTACACACATGCATTGACTTTTAAATATATAGATTTCCAAAAAACAGAGGTTCTGATTGTACAATTAAATGGTCCTAAGTTAAGATTACATCTGTGATAAATCTTTCCCATTACAGATAACATATGTATGATGACAGTATCCCTTTCAAGAACATGATGGAAAGTTAGGTTAACCGTCACAATCGTACCTCTGTCTCTATTTTACAGAGAGCAGCATATTTACCTCTCTGTGAGGACTTCTTTAAAAAAAAATCTCAATTTTTACTGTAAAGAATTTTCAAATTTGCTATTATATTTTTCTTGGCATTTAGGAAAACATTTTTACAAAACATGTCTAAGGAAATGGCTGGTTTCAGACGGCAATTCTGCTAATCCTATTATGTGCATTTGTATAATGGGTTGAGTTAAAATTAAAGGTAGTTGGAGGCACATGGAAAAGACTAATGAGAATGTTATGAGGGAATGTTATGAGCTGATAGCTGGCGTTAAATGCTTACGTGCAAGTGAGACTCACCTAGAGTCACACAGCCTCTGGTAAATCCAGTACGGGAGATTTGCCCAGAACACTTGCGGCTCTGGTCGAATTTTCCTGTTAGACTCTTATTTTCGGTCTGTTTGGACAAGCCTTAAATATACACTTATGTCTGCAGCTCTTACAAAGTTATGTGATTAGGATTCTGTCTTATCCTTCCATCGTATTAGTAGCAAACAATTGATGAATAATCTATATTGGCAACAAAGTACTTTTTACATGGAAGTGAGCAGGAATTATGTTGTTATCAAAGAGTAAATACAGTATAATAAATTAATTTACAGCAAATAATGTTGATATACTGGCTTGTAAATAACAGTTTTTAATGGTCTTCTGATCTTCAGAATTATATATACATATATATACATATACATATATATATAAACGTATCATCTAGTATCATTTAAATGCATTAAAGTTGTAATTGATATACTGTACTAGAATCTGTTTATTAATCACATAGAAGGAGGTTATAAAAATAAAGTTAGCTACTCAAATTTAAGTATGGAAACAAAATGCAAAATACCTTACAGAGAGATTTTGATGAATTGGGCAGATGATATGTAGAGATGGCCGAACTTTCGAAAGTTCGGTCCGTTTTTGAACTTTCGAACTATATGGAAAGTTCGAAAGTTCGAAAACGGACCCATTAAAGTCAATGGGAGTCAAATAGTTCAAAAAGTTCTAATGAAATACAATTAAAATATCAATGGTAACTTAATGTAAATGGCTGTGGGACCTGGGAAATGGTCTGGGGAACATGTTCGAATATCCAGGACATTCGAAAAATCAATTTTACTCTCACTCACGCTATTTTGGAGCTTGTTCGCGCCTAGGTACCATGTACATTTTACTCACGGATTCGATGCTCGTGTATAGGCTTTAATGGACACTTTACTTGTAGATTCGATGTTCACGCCTAGATACCATGGACATTTTACTCGTCGATTCGATGCTCGCATATAGGTTTTAATGGACACTTTACTCGCGGATTCGATGCTCACGTTCGCGCCTAGATACCATGGACATTTTACTCGTGGATTCAATGCTCACGTATAGGTTTTAATGGACCCTTTACTTGCGGATTCGATGCTCGCGTATAGGTATAATAGGCATTTTACATTCGAATGGTCGAACATTCAATATTTATCGAAAGTCCGAAAATATCGAAAATCCGGGTCCGGGATAGTTCGAGAAGTCCGAATTTGTTCGAATTCGAATAGTTCGGCTCAAACTCGGGTTCGAGTTCTAGTCCATCTGTAATTATATGTAGTATAGATAAATTATTAATCATATGATTAAACTCTTTAAACATAGAACCTTATAAAAAAGATATCTTCTACCACAATTATTCTATGCTTGCATGCTTGCATGCTTCCATTTAAGTATTCATTTTTTTTTTTAAATATGATGGTATCTGAATAGAAATATTCTATAGTAACATATTTTAAGTTTCATGTTAATTCAGTTAATCTTAAATATCTGATGATATTCTAAAATTAGTTTTTATTACTTAATTAGTTAAGAAAAAAAAAACTCTTACAACAATAGAATTTTTTTTTTTATAGTATTATATTGGTCATGGCAATAAAGGGGGGATTTCAGTATTTTTCAATAACAATTCCTTATGCAGAAGAATATCTAGTAGGGTAAAACCTTCATGTTTCATGCTTAATTTAATTTGTGCAGGATAAAGCTATGTGTTAGAAAGTAGATTGTGTTATGACAATGACTACCACTTTAATTTTTTTGATTGTTTTATTCTGTTACATTACCTATGCTAAAAACTCCAAAGAGTATAAAGTAGCTTTACCATTAGCTTTGCAAATGTGAATAGAAAGTCTGGATTCCAAGGCGTATAAGAAGCACTGAGAACAGAGACGATGCTAGTTGACTTAAAACTACATAATAGTTTAAAGAAGATGCATTTGTGACAAAAAAAAACTTATATAATGAGGTAAGTAAAAAAATTAATAAAATGGATCAAAAAATGAATGGATGTGAAAAATACATTTTAGTTTTGTTAAAGGGTTCAATATGGAAATGTAAAAAAGGTTTTATATTTAGGCTTAAAATCACGGTAGGAGAAGATAATCAATTATTGTCAGAGCTTAGTGCTAGGTACAGTCTTCTTTTTTCTGATATTTTCTTGCTAATAATGTCTATGCCCAAAGTCTTGTAAATTTAAATGTTTTCACACCTGTAGACGGTTATATCACTATAGTCAATACACAGTAGTGACAACAGAGTACAGGCACAATTAGACAAATTCGGCCACCCCAAAGGTACGGAGGAGACCGGAGTAGCCTGCCAGTAAGGCAATACAGCCACATCGGTTTGGGTGCGCATCCATGCGGTCCAGGCACCGCTAATCCAAATGAAGCTACAGAATACAGAGGCCACACTTCCGGAAGGTCCATTCAACTTTATTAACACAGCATAAAAACACCAAACACGGCCAGACTCATCTGACACGTTTCAGGGGCCATGCCCTTAGCCATAGATGAACACACACAGGTACAAGTCCTCCTTATATAGGGAGGAGTAAGACAATTGAAATAAAAAGGGGATTCTAATCCTGCCTTATTTAATCTTTTAGAAAAAGGCATAAAAACATACACATTAACTCCTACAATAGGAGACACAGTAAGGAAATGAAGGGTAAGAAATTCCCCAAAGGAATTCCACCCTCCCATCCATATTATATAACATCAAACATTAAATAAAGTGGGTCACATCCCAATGATAGTTAAGACCCTGTGGCATCCTGGTCTGGAGAAGGAAGATCCAGAAGACTTTCTTTTTGCTTATGAGGCTAAGAAAGTCGCCTCCTCTTAAAGGGGGGGATACCCTCTTAATGACTGACACTCAGAGATTTCCAGTCCAGGTTGCCACAGGTCAGTAATTGTTTCCCAATCGGGGACAACATGTCACAATTTTTAATGGAGCAGACATGTTCCCGGATTCTACACTGGCGAGTAGTCTACGCCACATACTGTTTTTGACAATTAGAGCTTTCAAGTAAATAAATAACACCTTAGTAGTATTACAGTTTGCGTAGGTTTTATTATTATAACATTTACCTGTAATATTAGATCGAATACATGTACTCGCAGTGATAACACTACAAGTTGGACATCTATTGCTACCACATTTGTTGGTACCTTTAAAACTCAGCCAGGTATCCATATTTGGTTTTCTCATGTAGCCGGAAACAACACTGGGAGCCAACAGGGACTCTAACATTGGGGCCTTTCTTGATACAAATTTAACTTGGGATTCAGTCAGTATCTCTTCCAAAATGGGGTCTCCAAAAAGAATAGGAAGATTTTTTGTGTGATGTCACACATTTTTGAAAATTCTACCCTGTATTCTGTAGAAAAATAGAAACAATTCTGTTTAAGCTGTTGCTTATTGTGGCGCCTACGTCTCCCACGCTTGTAGATCAAGGTCTTTCTGTCCAAATGTCTCGCTTGCTCAAAGGCATCACTGAGCAACCCTTCAGGATATCCCCTAGCACGCAACCATTTTTTCAGAAAATTAGATTGAGATACAAAATAGGTTTCCGAAGAAAAATTCCTGTGTGTGCTGAAAAACTGGCTATAGGGGATACTCCTGAGGGTATGAGTAGGATGACAGCTGTTTGCCCGTAATATTGAGTTGCCTGAAATCTTTTAGGCAGATCCAATAGTAAGAGTGGCAGGTTCAACAAAAAGTTTTAAGTCCAGAAACACAACTGCAGTATTGCTAGTATTTAGAGTCAAAAAAATGTTCAAAACCTTATTATCATTTAGATGGGACACAAAAGACAAAAGACAATCCTCATCTCCCCTCCAGATGATCAACAAGTTGTCAATATAACGACTGTAATGAATAATATTATTACAGAAAATGTGACTACCTCCAGAGATGTGGGACTCTTCCCACCATAACATGAAGATATCGCATGGTGGCATGAAGAGGCACCCATCGAGGTCCCACACCTCTGGAGGTAAAAGGTACCATTACATTTTAAAAAATTGTGAAAAAGCAAAAACCTCAATGCTTCGACAATGTAATTGTTCATCTCAGGGGAATATAAATCCATATTCGCTAGGGTTTCTCCCACAGCACGTATGCCCAGATCATGAGATATGGAAGTATAAAGAGAACTGACATCCATCATAGCCCATCTAAAGCCATCCTGCCATTTAATTGTGTCCAATTTTTTCAAGATATGAGCACTGTCCCAGAGCTAAAAGAGTCAATAATGGCCACAATGGGCCTACCCTCTGGTTTTAAGAGAGATTTATGGACCTTGGGGAGATGGTGGAAGATGGGTGTGATGGAATGCCATTTGCTGAGGAATTTTCCTATAATCTCTAAAAAAATCCCACTACTAACTCCCTCACATCCAAGTCTGTTTAGATTGTCCTGAAAATCTTTTGTGGGGTCCTGGGACAATATATGGTAAACGTCTGTGTCGCTAAGTTGGCAAATAGCCTCACTAATATAATCAGCATTCTTTTGTATTACTATACAACCCCCTTTGTCCATGCTATGGACTACAATTCATTCATCTAATTCATCTAATCACCAACCTCTCTTCACTGCTTAGATTATCATTAACATTGCAATGTAGTTTAGAAAGGTTGACCAATTCTTTCTCAACCCTTTCTTGGAATATATCTATAACTGGACTCCGTGACTGCACTGGGTAGAATTTTGACTCATACTTTCCTTTAAACTTATCAAACAAAGGATAATCATTAAACTCAAATACATTAGATAATTCGCAAAGAGTGTTAACATTTAAAATGTCCATAACATTAACAAGACCAGTGTCATTCTTTACAGGAGTATCCTCTATTATGTCAGCATTCGAGTCACAGTTCATAAAATGTTTATATAAAGTCACTTTCCTAATGAATTTATTAGTATCTATAAGAGTATTGAAAACATTGAAGTGTTTAGTGGGTGAGAAGGATAAACCCTTGGATAAAACAAGCAACTGAGATTCGGTAAGGGCAATATCTAATAAATTAATTACATTTTGCATCTTACTCTGTTCCTCCTCTGATTGGCTCATAATCCATAATTGTGACCCCTGGTGCCTTCTTCTTCTTCTTGGTGACTTCTGTCGTTGTCTCTTGTATTCTGTGTCTTTGGGCTGCAGTTTTGTATGGTGCCTCCCTCATGTCTTGTCTTTTTGTGGTAGCGGGGTCTCTCCATCATCCTCCCTTAAGCGTCTCCTTACAGCAGACCCTGCAGATGATGAACTAGAAGGTGATGAGGCGGATGCAGACTCTCCATCTGAACTCGAAAAAGTGACACATTTGTTATTATAATTAGGAACATGATCCTTATTCCTTTTATATTTCAGGATTGAGCATGGACGTTTCCACACATCAACCTGTTAATTTTCATAATCATTTTTGACCCTTATGAACTTTCTCCTTTTTCGATCATTGATTTCAGTTTCCAAATTATCAAGATAACTTGTTAATTCTAGATCCAATTGTTTAAAGATAGGATCTGACGTAAAATTATCTTCTTGTAGCTGTTTAATTTTTAACATTTATCAACATTACTTGCTTGTGTTCTATTATAATATTCATCAACTCCGTTGAACATTTTGTCAGAACATTATTCCATTTATTCAAGAACACAGAATCATGGCTTGCCACATTCGGAATTTTCTTAATCTTAAACCCCTTGGGATCCCACAGCAATATACTTTTAAACCCCCGATATCTCCCACCATATAGATAACTCGTGTGACATAAGTCTCTCCAAGGTTTTAAAATCATTGTCTCTTCGGAGAAGACAGTGGATGCTTTGCTTTGTCGTGCAGCCCAGGTTTCGGCATTCAGTGTGGCAGACATCGTGGTCAGAGTTATGCTGTGAAATATATAAATTAGTGTCTCAAATTTCAAAATCTTAAAAGCAGGCTTTTAATGTATCTCTGAGTGTCAAAGTCATTGAGAAGGTATCCCCCCCTTTAAGAGTAGGCGAGTTTTGCCTCATAGGCAAAAGGGAAGTCTTCTGGATCTTCCTATTCCATGCCACAGGGTCTTCACTCCCGCTTGGATGTGACCCACTTTATTTAAAGTTTGATGTTATATAATATGGATGGGAGGGTGGGATTCCTTTGGGGAATTTCTTACCCTTTAATTCCTTACTGTGTCTCCTATTGTAGGAGTTAATGTGTATGTTTTTATGCCTTTTTCTAAAAGATTTAATAAGGGAGGATTAAAAACCCCTTTATATTTTAATTGTCTAACTCCTCCCTATATAAAGAGGACTTGTACCTGTGTGTGCTCATCTATGACTAAGGGGGTGGACCCTGAAACGCGTCAGATGAGTCTGGCCGTGTTTGGTGTTTTTATGCTGTGTTAAAAGTTGATTGTACCTTCTGGAAGTGCGGAATTTTGTTAATTCAAGTGACTACAGAGTAACAAATTATAATAATATTTGGCATTAACTTTTTGCCATTTTTTACAGCATTCTAGATTGCCATGACTGGAAATTATAAAACAAAGAAAAACGTGACATAAACAGGCTCATTTACCCAGAGCTGCTATTGCTCTGGGTAAATGCTCATTTCGTTATTCAATATCGTGTTTGCGAATCTGGGTAAATCCCGGTAAGGGCTGCCCTTCTTTCTGGATAAATTAAAGCAATTATTTCAATAACTTGGCCAAATTATTTTAAGCCCAGCAACCATTTCAAGGTTTGCTTTATTCTGCTGGGTCTGAACTTTTAACCTTTTTTACCTTAGTAACTTTTTACCTTCTTAGGAGACATAATTCTCAAACTTTGTCTTTATATCAGTACCTGCCTTTTATGAGATGCTGCTCTTTCTCTTGCTTTCTTGGGACTGACTCTCCAGCTCTAAGTACTTGAACTCATGACCCACTATGGGTGGAGTACACATTTCTCAGAGGCTTGGTCAAACCCCCAAGGCAACAAGCAACCCCTTATATTTATATAAATATATTTATATCTTCAGGAGATTGCATTGAGTTTCTAGGATATACCAATGAGGTGGGTGTATAAGTTATTACATATAGGAAAGGTGTATCTGTATGGGTGGCATTTCTCACTATTACCATTTAAACGACCATCAATAAATGTATATAAAGTATAGCACTGACTTATATTAGGCACAAGACAAAATATACAAAATACATAAACTTACTTACAGAGCTGAGATCCCTATTTCAAAATGGAATGGTCAAATGGCAGCTTAAACCACACCCCTGGGTCTGCTCCATGTGAAAGGAAGTGTAATCCAAAAAATGTTTCTGTCTGCTACACAGGATGTGATGTATATTGGACATATACACCAAGGCTCCTTATATACCACCTTCAGCCTGCAGGTGGTGTCCGTGAGTGATAAAAGACAAGACATCCCTGCTCTCTATGGCTAGGAGGAGAGAAAGTGACAGTAGGTAGAAGTGTGTGGTGTGATCCCTTGCACAGTGTGATGAATGAAAAACAAGATCCTGTGTATAAGATCCTGTTACCACCTGTTGAGAGGACAGATTATTGGACAGACAATTTACCTTATTGGATACAAACTCACAAGGATACACAATATACAGGCCTGGTCTATATTTAAAGTGGTGCCCCATAGGCAGGGACAACTCCATTACTGCATATATTATGTGAGGAAACTATTTATGTTTTGTTATTAAATCATTGCAATACTTACTGTTAAATGTAATTAAAACTGGCTTATCTTGTTTAAAGAAAATAAGTGCACTGTCTACTTTGTGCCAGACGACCAGAGTAACCCACTGTGTTACATGCTACCCATAATCATTCCATAAAGCAGTGATCTGGTACAAATTGGTGGCAGCAGATCTGGTAATACCATTTATTCTCCCTGTTTTCTCTGTATATTTGTTCTCTGTATTAAAGGGCATCTCCACCCTCGATATTCATTTTTGATATATTGCAGTGCATCCCCTTCTACCCCCAACCACTATGTTAGATGTGTAAAAATAGAATCCAAACTCTACTTACAGTCCCTCGCTCCAGCATCGTTCTGATCTGTCTCCCTACTTGCCGGAAGTACAAGCAGAGGGCCGGACCGGGAGCCGTGGCTGTGATTCCTTGAGAGGCAGCCAATAGAGAACACAGTGGGAGCGATGATCTGTACATATAGTTTCAATTCTATTTTTACACTTCCTATATAGAGGTTGGGGATGGGATGCCCTGCAATATATATAAAAAATTTTACGCTACTGTATATGAAGGGCAGCCACCCTGCATGGAAGCCAGATTCTTCAGTGTGGGATGTCTGTAACATAGCATGTTTAGTTTGAACCACATAGTATGGCAGGATTATCCTATTTAGCTCCCCTGGATGCTGGTGACTGAGTAACAGTTTAAAATATACCTGTGTAAAGATTCTATATCCACTGTATCCACACATAGCAAAACACACACACATAATTTCCACTGTGCACCAACGGGCACAATTTTGCTAGTATATATATATATATTTATATATAGGGTAGTATACATCCACACAGAGTGCAACTAGTGACCAAATTTATTCAATACATACAAAAAATAGAAGCCTAGTGCACATTCAATTAATTTGCTTACATTTTACTTTACCGTTGTATTGCGACTTAAAAAGCCTGCCCTTCTCTATGGATAAATTAAAGCAATTAATTCAATTACTTGGCCAAATTATTTTAAGCTCAGCAACCACCCAATGCAGGGCATGATAGCTTCATCATTCTTCAACATTTTGATATTCAGATTGTTATGTCACTGAAAGTACTGAACCTGAATCTTGTACACTTTTATCCATCAATCTCTTCCTAAACATTTTCAGACCTATTTTTACTTTATTTTTTCTTTCTGTTTTTCTCTGCTTATGCACAATAAAGGGAAATTTAAAAAATGATATTGGTATACACTAATATAGATCCTTATATAGGCCACAGCATTATTTTACAAAGCAGCCTTATAGCAATGCAGCAGTTTCAAAATACAGATTGTTATATTTGTCTACGACCATCAATGGGCCGATACTGCTCGGTATCTGTATTTTTTATACTAGCGATGTTTTTTTAACCACTTTAAGGAAATGATATTGGAAAATACAAGCAATATATATATAGAAATAGGGTAGTATACATCCACACAGAGTGCAACTATTGGCCAAATGTATTCAATACAAAAAATAGAAGCCTAGCGCACATCCAATTAATTTGCTTACATTGAATAGCAAAATTTTGAGGAATGATGAAGCTATCAGCCAAGCATCTAAATACTCTTATCTAATAATGCCACAAGTGGCACTTTAAAATAAATCAGAATTATTTAGTCACCAAACAGCTTGGCTGGCTTCCTAAATTGTTAAAAAGCTTAAATGAAGCTTTAAAACTTTCACTTACACTTAACACTAAATGTAGCTTGGATATAGTAAACAGCACCAAATCTGATAACATTGCTGTTGACAATTTGCACATCAAATGTGACTCACAAGTTTCATTATTAAGGCTGCATTACACTTGGATTGCCCTCTTTAAAGTCCAAGTCACCTACCAGTTACTGTACATTTGTCAAGATTCAATGAGACTAGTTTCAGTAATTGTTATAACGGTAACTCAGCATTTAACCAAGGCATTTCATTCAGTTCAAATGCATATTGACAGTATTTATATTTACAATATTTACATAACCTTCATAGACTAATGTTTTGGTTTTTTTGGAGGAGGTTCAATGAACAGATAGCTAGCATAGCTGGTGCTTAAGTTTTAATACGTATATTATCTTTCATATACTATTGTACAATTGTAGTTTCAGAGCAATATGGCTTCCATTTGTTTAGACTTTCTTCAATTCTACTTTTTGAATGATCTAATTGGTAATAGAGTATGTAGCTATTTTTTATTGTTTGGTTTTCAACTTTATTGCTAGGTGTAACTTTTTGACCAGAAAAGTAAAGAAAAATTCCAATTACCTCTACCTAGAATTATGTTAAGAAATATTCACTGACCTAAGAATTCAATCCATAAAAAGGTTTATTCAAGGGCAATCACTAAATTACAATGTCACGTCTACATACATTTCATTATTAACTGTACCTATGCTTTGTGTTGTTTTTTAATACTGATAACAAACATCATTATACCAAACATCACTCAATAAAGAAGAATAAGTATTATAATATTCTGTACAGCATACTTTCTGGTTTGTCACTTGTTATACTGTAGCTCATGGCCAACATCTTTGAAACTGACAAAATAATAGCTTACACGACTATTGTGCTGTTTATTTATATCTAGATGACCATGTCATTTATGGAAACATGTTCATACAAACCTAAGAGCATTTGTGACAATTTATAATGAGAATATAATCAGCCACCTTTAATTTAAAGTTGCATAAGTGTGAATCTATATGACACTAGCTGTCCCTTTTTGACATTATTACTTTGTACAGACTAAAAAGTAGACTGACTCAGCCCTAGGAGGGATATTTGCTGTTAACTAAAATATATCAGTACTTTCAAAGCAGAACAAGAACCAAAGAATTGTATATTTACAGTGTTATTTATAAATATCAACAACTTAAAATGGAAAGGAGAATTTGTTAACCATATAATAATTTCATCATTAATTTGATATATAAATCTGAAACTACAGCTGCATAATCACATTAAAATTGAGTTAATATTTTTCAGAATGCTGAAGGATAAATTTGCTTTCACAAGAAACGCATATCACTGCGTATATAATAAAGCTGTAAAAATTGTTAATGGGGAGTATTAATTATTAAATCATTACATTTAGTTCACAATAAGGAAAAAAGGTGTATATCATATTGAGAATAACATGAACAAAATATATTAAGATGTACAAAGCTAAAAGTATTTGGTGGATTGTGGTGGATAACAAACTTAAATGTATCAAGCAGTGCCAGGTGTCAACAGATAGAGTCAGCAAGATATTATCTTGTGTAAAGAGGGGTATGGATTCAAGGGAGAAAAATATTATCCTCCCTCTTTTCACAGCACTCGTAAGACTTAATTTGTAATATTTGGTACAGTTTTGGAATCTTGTGTACTTGTGTGGGGATATGATCACTGTGTATAAATACATTAATGGGTTATAAAATAAATGATCTGGTGCACTGTTTACCAATAGAACATGTCAAAGGACACACGGACATCCCTTAAGTTCAGAAGGGGGTTTTCCCTGTGGGAAAGCGAAACTATGGAACTGTCTTCCATTGGACATGGTGATGGCAGGTTCATTGGATGGTTAAAAAAAAAGCTGGATGAGTTTCTAAAAACAAAGAATGTTGCATGTAACTGGTATTCATGAATAAAGTTGGAGATGATCCAGGGATATTTCTGATTACCATGGGGGAATTCTTTACCTCTTCATAGATTTCTTCTTTTTGCCTTACTCTCAATCAACTATTAGGCAAAGTTATGCAATATTTCATGGCTGAGATACGATGGATGTGTATACCTGTACCACCTGTCCAACCTGCCTTTCCCTTTCCCATAGCTGACCCCTTAAGACTCCATTAACCTCTCCAAATAATACACTTGACACTGACTTTTGGATCAAAAGGGGTCACAGCTTTATTTAACAAATCTTTACAGAATAAAACCATTTCTTATTAAATAATTAATTAAATTAACATTGCTTATTACCAAAAACATTTAACCAGTTAACCATTTAAACATTTAACCATTTAACCGCTGTAGAGTGGTTCACTGGAAGCTACCGTTGAATTTGCTCACCAGTCGTAGCTACACCGACTCGATGAGCACCTTTCGGCTATGCCGACACCATACTCTCTAGTCCAGACCAGGATATTCAGGAGCTGCCACCCCTTGGGCTAGCTCCACCCCTTTCCACACCAGCCAGCTTCCAGTGACCAATTGCCGCTGTGACATCGTCTTCACGGATTCTCGCTTGAAAATAAAGAACAACAAAACAAAACAACAAAAAAGGGGGGGGGGTCGGGAACTTCTTCTGTCTCCTCTGCTTCACTGCCCCTAGCCCTCCCCTTCAGAAATCCCAAGCCATAAAAGTAGGGATACATGGCTGAGAGGGAGGGGGAGCAGGACTGTTAGGTAGATTTAAAAATAAGCAAGGGGAATGATAGGCTAGAGGTAAAGAGCAGGGATAGGCTAGGGGGGTTATACAATGTTGCAAGTAAGCTAGGAGAGGAATATAAGTGGGAAGAAGGGGAGGGCTAGGGGCAGTGAAGCAGAGGAGACAGAAGAAGTTTCCGACCCCCCCCCTTTTTTTGTTTGTTTTTGTTGTTCTTTATTGCAGCGATCATCGTGAAGACGATGTCACAGCGGCAATTGGTCACTGGAAGCTGGCTGGTGTGGAAAGGGGTGGAGCTAGCCAAGGGGTGGCAGCTCCTGAATATCTGGTCTGGACTAGAGAGTATGGTGTCGGCATAGCCGAAAGGTGTCTCATCGAGTCGGTGTAGCTACGACTGGTGAGCAAATTCAACGGTAGCTTCCAGTGAACCACTCTACAGCGGTTAAATGGTTAAATGTTTAAAGGTTAACTGGTTAAATGTTTTGGTAATAAGCAATGTTAATTAATTAATTATTTAATAGAAATGGTTTTATTCTGTAAAGATTTGTTAATAAAGCTGTGACCCCTTTGATCCAAAAGTCAGTGTCAAGTGTATTATTTGGAGAGGTTAATGGAGTCTTAAGGGGTCAGCTATGGGAAAGGAAAGGCAGGTTGGACAGGTGGTACAGGTATACACATCCATCGTATCTCAGCCATGAAATATTGCATAACTTTGCCTAATAGTTGATTGAGAGTAAGGCAAAAGAAGAATCTATGAAGAGGTAAAGAATTCCCCCATGGTAATCAGAAATATCCCTGGATCATCTCCAACTTTATTCATGAATACCAGTTACATGCAACATTCTTTGTTTTTAGAAACTCATCCAGCTTTTTTTTTAACCATCCAATGAACCTGCCATCACCATGTCCAATGGAAGACAGTTCCATAGTTTCGCTTTCCCACAGGGAAAACCCCCTTCTGAACTTAAGGGATGTCCGTGGTCCTTTGACATGTTCTATTGGTAAACAGTGCACCAGATCATTATTTTATAACCCATTAATGTATTTATACACAGTGATCATATCCCCACACAAGTACACAAGATTCCAAAACTGTACCAAATATTACAAATTAAGTCTTACGAGTGCTGTGAAAAGAGGGAGGATAATATTTTTCTCCCTTGAATCCATACCCCTCTTTACACAAGATAATATCTTGCTGACTCTATCTGTTGAACCTGGCACTGCTTGATACATTTAAGTTTGTTCCACCACAATCCACCAAATACTTTTAGCTTTGTACATCTTAATATATTTTGTTCATGTTATTCTCAATATGATATACACCTTTTTTCCTTATTGTGAACAATGTAATGATTAATAATTAATACTCCCCATTAACAATTTTTACAGCTTTATATATATACGCAGTGATATGCGTTTCTTGTGAAAGCAAATTTATCCTTCAGCATTCGAAAAATATTAACTCCAATTTTAATGTGATTATGCAGCTGTAGTTTCAGATTTATATATCAAATTATGATGAAATTTTATATGGGTAACAAATTCTCCTTTCCATTTTAAGTTGTTGATATTTTATAAATAACACTGTAAATATACAATTCTTTGGTTCTGTTCTGCTTTGAAAGTACTGATATATTTTAGTTAACAGCAAATATCCCTCCTAGGGCTGAGTCAGTCTACTTTTAGTCTGTACAAAGTAATAAGTCCAAAAGGGACAGCTAGTGTCATATAGATTCACACTTATGCAATTTATAAAGGTGGCTGATTATATTCTCATTAAAATTGTCCACAAATGCTCTTAGGTTTGTATGAACATGTTTCCATAAATGACATGGTCATCTAGATATAAATAAACAGCACAATAGTCGTGTAAGCTATTTTTGTCAGTTTCAAAGATGTTGGCCATGAGCTACAGATAACAAGTGACAAACCAGAAAGTATGCTGTACAGAATATTATAATACTTATTCTTCTTTATTGAGTGATGTTTGGTATAATGATGTTTGTTATCAGTATTAAAAAACAACACAAAGCATAGGTACAGTTAATAATGAAATGTATGTAGACGTGACATTGTAATTTTGATTGCCCTTGAATAAACCTTTTTATGGATTGAATTCTTAGGTCAGTGAATATTTCTTAACATAATTCTAGGTAGAGGTAATTGGAATTTTTCTTTACTTTTCTGGTCAAAAAGTTACACCTAGCAATAAAGTTGAAAACCAAACAAAAAAAATAGCTACATACTCTATTACCAATTAGATCATTCAAAAAGGAGAATTGAAGAAAGTCTAAACAAATGGAAGCCATATTGCTCTGAAACTACAATTGTACAATAGTATATGAAAGATAATATACGTATTAAAACTTAAGCACCCAGCTATGCTAGCTATCTGTTCATTGAACCTCCTCCAAAAAAACCAAAACATTAGTCTATGAAGGTTATGTAAATATTGTAAATATAAATACTGTCAATATGCATTTGAACTGAATGAAATGCCTTGGTTAAATGCTGAGTTACCGTTATAACAAATTACTGAAACTAGTCTCATTGAATCTTGACAAATGTACAGTAACTGGTAGGTGACTTGGACTTTAAAGAGGCAATCCAAGTGTAATGCAGCCTTAATAATGAAACTTGTGAGTCACATTTGATGTGCAAATTGTCAACAGCAATGTTATCAGATTTGGTGCTGTTTACTATATCCAAGCTACATTTAGTGTTAAGTGTAAGTGAAAGTTTTAAGCTTCATTAAGCTTTTTAACAATTTAGGAAGCCAGCCAAGCTGTTTGGTGACTAATAATTTGATTTATTTTAAAGTGCCACTTGTGGCATTATTAGTAAGAGTATTTAGATGCTTGGCTGATAGCTTATCATTCCTCAAAATTTTGCTATTCAATGTAAGCAAATTAATTGGATGTGCGCTAGGCTTCTATTTTTTGTATTGAATACATTTGGCCAATAGTTGCACTCTGTGTGGATGTATACTACCCTATTTCTATATATATATTGCTTGTTTTTCCAATATCATTTCCTTAAAGTGGTTAAAAAAACCTCGCTAGTATAAAAATACAGATACCGAGCAGTATGCGGCCCATTGATGGTCGTAGACAAATATAACAATCTGTATTTTGAAACTGCTGCATGCTTAAGGCTGCTTTGTAAAATAATGCTGTGGCCTATATAAGGATCTATATTAGTGTATACCAATATCATTTTAAATTTCCCTTTATTGTGCATAAGCAGAGAAAAACAGAAAGAAAAATAAAGTAAAAATAGGTCTGAAATGTTTTTAGGAAGAGATTGATGGATAAAGTGTACAAGATTCAGGTTCAGTACTTTCAGTGACATAACAATCTGAATATCAAAATGTTGAAGAATGATGAAGCTATCATGCCCTGCATTGGGTGGTTGCTGAGCTTAAAATAATTTGGCCAAGTAATTGAATTAATTGCTTAATTTATCCATAGAGAAGGGCAGGCTTTTAAGTCGCAATACAACGGTAAAGTAAAATGTAAGCAAATTAATTGAATGTGCACTAGGCTTCTATTTTTTGTATGTATTGAATAAATTTGGTCACTAGTTGCACTCTGTGTGGATGTATACTACCCTATATATAAATATATATTATATACTAGCAAAATTGTGCCCGTTGGTGCACGTGGAAATTATGTGTGTGTGTTTTGCTATGTGTGGATACAGTGGATATAGAATCTTTACACAGGTATATTTTAAACTGTTACTCAGTCACCAGCATCAGGGGAGCTAAATAGGATAATCCTGCCATACTATGTGGTTCAAACTAAAACTGCTAGTTAAAGACATCCCACACTGAAGAATCTGGCTTCCATGCAGGGTGGCTGCCCTTCATATACAGTAGCGTAAAATTTTTATATATATTGCAGGGCATCCCATCCCCAACCTCTATATAGGAAGTGTAAAAATAGAATTGAAACTATATGTACAGATCATCGCCCCACGTGTTCTCTATTGGCTGCCTCTCAAGGAATCACAGCCACGGCTCCGGTCGGCCCTCTGCTTGTACTTCCGGAAGTAGGGAGACAGATCAGAACGATGCTGGAGCGAGGGCTGTAAGTAGAGTTTGGATTCTATTTTTACACATCTAACATAGTGGTTGGGGGTAGAAGGGGAGCACTGCAATATATCAAAATGAATATCGAGGGTGGAGATGCCCTTTAATACAGAGAACAAAATACAAGAAAACAGGGAGAATAATGGTATTACCAGATCTGCTGCCACCAATTTGTACAGATCACTGCTTTATGGAATGATTATGGGTAGCATGTAACACAGTGGGTACTCTGGTCGTCTGGCACAAGTAGACAGTGCACTTATTTTCTTTAAACAAGATAAGCCAGTTTTAATTACATTTAACAGTAAGTATTGCAATGATTAATAACAAAACATAAATAGTTTCCTCACATTATATGCAGTAATGGAGTTGTCCCTGCCTATGGGGCACCACTTTAAATATAGACCAGGCCTGTATATGTGTATCCTTGTGAGTTTGTATCCAATAAGGTAAATTGTCTGTCCAATAATCTGTCCTCTCAACAGGTGGTAACAGGATCTATACAGGATCTTGTTTTTCATTCATCACACTTGCAAGGGATCACACACACACACTTCTACCTACTGTCACTTTCTCTCCTCCTAGCCATAGAGAGCAGGGATGTCTTGTCTTTTATCCACTCACGGACACCACCTGCAGGCTGAAGGTGGTATATAAGGAGCCTGGTGTATATGTCCAATATACATCACATCCTGTGTAGCAGACAGAAACATTTTTGGATTACACTTCCTTCACATGGAGCAGACCCAGGGGTGTGGTTTAAGCTGCCATTTGACCATTCCATTTGAAATAGGGATCTCAGCTCTGTAAGTAAGTTTATGTATTTTGTATATTTTGTCTTGTGCCTAATATAAGTCAGTGCTATTTATATACATTTATTGATGGTCGTTTAAATGGTAATAGTGAGAATGCCACCCATACAGATACACCTTTCCTATATGTAATAACTTATACACCCACCTCATTGGTATATTCCGAAACTCAATGCAATCTCCTGAAGATATAATATATTTATATAAATATAAGGGGTTGCTTGTTGCCTTGGGGGTTTGACCAAGCCTCTGAGAAATGTGTACTCCACCCATAGTGGGTATGAGTTCAAGTACTTAGAGCTGGAGAGTCAGTCCCAAGAAAGCAAGAGAAAGAGCAGCATCTCATAAAAGGCAGGTACTGATATAAAGACAAGTTTGAGAATTATGTCTCCTAAGAAGGAAAAAGTTACTAAGGTAAAAAAGGTTAAAAGTTCAGACCCAGCAGAATAAGCAAACCTTGAAATGGTTGTGGCTGGCTTAAAATAATTTGGCCAAGTTATTGAAATAATTGCTTTAATTTATCCAGAAAGAAGGGCAGCCTACCGGGATTTACCCAGATTCGCAAACACGATATTGAATAACGAAATGAGCATTTACCCAGAGCAATAGCAGCTCTGGGTAAATGAGCCTGTTTATGTCACGTTTTTCTTGTTTTTAATTTCCAGTCATGGCAATCTAGAATGCTGTAAAAAATGGCAAAAGTTAATGCCAAATATTTTAAATTTGTTACTTGTAGTCACTTGAATTAACAAAATTCCGCACTTCCAGAAGGTACAATCAACTTTTAACACAGCATAAAAACACCAAAACGGCCAGACTCATCTGACGCGTTTCAGGGTCCACCCCCTTAGTCATAGATGAGCACACACGGTACAGTCCTCTTTATATAGGAGGAGTTAGACAATTAAAATATAAAGGGGTTTTTAATCCTCCTTATTAAATCTTTTAGAAAAAGGCAAAAAACATACACATTAACTCCTACAATAGGAGACACAGTAAGGAATTAAAGGGTAAGAAATTCCCCAAAGGAATCCCACCCTCCATCCATATTATATAACATCAAACTTTAAATAAAGTGGGTCACATCCAAGCGGGAGTGAAGACCCTGTGGCATGGAATAGGAAGATCCAGAAGACTTCCCTTTTGCCTATGAGGCAAAACTCGCCTACTCTTAAAGGGGGGGATACCTTCTCAATGACTTTGACACTCAGAGATACATTAAAAGCCTGCTTTTAAGATTTTGAAATTTGAGACACTAATTTATATATTTCACAGCATAACTCTGACCACGATGTCTGCCACACTGAATGCCGAAACCTGGGCTGCACGACAAAGCAAAGCATCCACTGTCTTCTCCGAAGAGACAATGATTTTAAAACCTTGGAGAGACTTATGTCACACGAGTTATCTATATGGTGGGAGATATCGGGGGTTAAAAGTATATTGCTGTGGGATCCCAAGGGGTTAAGATTAAGAAATTCCGAATGTGGCAAGCCATGATTCTGTGTTCTTGAATAAATGGAATAATGTTCTGACAAATGTTACCGGAGTTGATGAATATATAAAGAACACAAGCAAGTAATGTTGATAAATGTTAAAAATTAAACAGCTACAAGAAGATAATTTTACGTCAGATCCTATCTTTAAACAATTGGATCTAGAATTACAAGTTATCTTGATAATTTGGAAACTGAAATCAATGATCGAAAAAGAGAAGTTCATAAGGGTCAAAATGATTATGAAAATTAAAAGGTGATGTGTGGAAACGTCCATGCTCAATCCTGAAATATAAAAGGAATAAGGATCATGTTCCTAATTATAATAACAAATGTGTCACTTTTTCGAGTTCAGATGGAGAGTCTGCATCCGCCTCATCACCTTCTAGTTCATCATCTGCAGGGTCTGCTGTAAGGAGACGCTTAAGGGAGGATGATGGAGAGCCCCGCTACCACAAAAAGACAAGACATGAGGGAGGCACCATACAAAACTGCAGCCCAAAGACACAGAATACAAGAGACAACGACAGAAGTCACAAGAAGAAGAAGAAGGCACCAGGGTCCAATTATGGATTATGAGCCAATCAGAGGAGAACAGAGTAGATGCAAAATGTAATTAATTTATTAGATATTGCCCTTACCGAATCTCAGTTGCTTGTTTATCCAAGGGTTTATCCTTCTCACCCACTAAACACTTCAATGTTTTCAATACTCTTATAGATACTAATAAATTCATTAGGAAAGTGACTTATATAAACATTTTATGAACTGTGACCGAATGCTGACATAATAGAGGATACTCCTGTAAAGAATGACACTGGTCTTGTTAATGTTATGGACATTTAAATGTTAACACTCTTTGCGAATTATCTAATGTATTTGAGTTTAATGATTATCCTTTGTTTGAAAGTTTAAAGGAAAGTATGAGTCAAATTCTACCCAGTGCAGTCACGGAGTCCAGTTTAGATATATTCCAAGAAAGGGTTGGAAAGAATTGGTCAACCTTTCTAAACTACATTGCAATGTTAATGATAATCTAAGCAGTGAAGAGAGGTTGGTGATTAGATGAATTAGATGAATGAATTGTAGTCCATAGCATGGACAAGGGGGTTGTATAGTAATACAAAAGAATGCTGATTATATTAGTGAGGCTATTTGCCAACTTAGCGACACAGACGTTTACCATATATTGTCCCAGGACCCCACAAAAGATTTTCAGGACAATCTAAACAGACTTGGATGTGAGGGAGTTAGTAGTGGGATTTTTTTAGAGATTATAGGAAAATTCCTCAGCAATGGCATTCCATCACACCCATCTTCCACCATCTCCCCAGGTCCATAAATCTCTCTTAAAACCAGAGGGTAGGCCCATTGTGGCCATTATTGACTCTTTTAGCTCTGGGACAGTGCTCATATCTTGAAAAAATTGGACACAATTAATGGGCAGGAGGCTTTAGAGGGCTATGATGGATGTCAGTTCTCTTTATACTTCCATATCTCATGATCTGGGCATACGTGCTGTGGGAGAAACCCTAGCGAATATGGATTTATATTCCCCTGAGATGAACAATTACATTGTCGAAGCATTGAGGTTTTTGCTTTTTCACAATTTTTTAAAATGTAATGGTACCTTTTACCTCCGAGGGTGGGACCTCGATGGGTGCCTCTTTCATGCCCACCTATGCGAATATCTTCATGTTATGGTGGGAAGAGTCCCACATCTCTGGAGGTAGTCACATTTTCTGTAATAATATTATTCATTACAGTCGTTATATTGACAACTTGTTGATCATCTGGAGGGAGATGAGGATTGTTTTTGTCTTTTGGTCCCATCTAAATGATAATAAGGTTTTGAACATTTTTTTGACTCTAAATACTAGCAATACTGCAGTTGTGTTCTGGACTTAAAACTTTTTGTTGAACCTGCCACTCTTACTATTGGATCTGCCTAAAAGATTTCAGGCAACTCAATATTACGGGCAAACAGCTGTCATCCTACTCATACCCTCAGGAGTATCCCCTATAGCCAGTTTTTCAGCACACACAGGAATTTCTTCGGAAACCTATTTTGTATCTCAATCTAATTTTCTGAAAAAATGGTTGCGTGCTAGGGGATATCCTGAAGGGTTGCTCAGTGATGCCTTTGAGCAAGCGAGACTTTGGACAGAAAGACCTTGATCTACAAGCGTGGGAGACGTAGGCGCCACAATAAGCAACAGCTTAAACAGAATTGTTTCTATTTTTCTACAGAATACAGGGTAGAATTTTCAAAATGTGTGAATCACACAAAAAATCTTCCTATTTTTTGGAGACCCATTTTGGAAGAGATACTGACTGAATCCCAAGTTAAATTTGTATCAGAAAGGCCCCAATGTTAGAGTCCCTGTTGGCTCCCAGTGTTGTTCCGGCTCATGAGAAAACCAAATATGGATAACCTGGCTGAGTTTTAAAGGTACCAACAAATGTGGTAGCATAGATGTCCAACTTGTAGTGTTATCACTGCGAGTACATGTATTCGATCTAATATTACAGGTAAATGTTAAATAATAAACCTACGCAAACTGTAAATACTAAGGTGTTATTTATTTACTTGAAAGCTCTAATTGTCAAAAACAGTATGTGGCGTAGACTACTCGCAGTGTGAGAATCCGGGAACATGTCTGCTCATTAAAAATTGTGACATGTTGTCCCCGATTGGGAAACAATTACTGACCTGTGGAAACCTGGACTGGAAATCTGAGTGCAGTCATTAAGAGGGTATCCCCTTTAAGAGGAGGCGACTTTTTAGCCTCATAAGCAAAAAGAAAGTCTTCTGGATCTTCTTCTCCAGACCAGGATGCCACAGGGTCTTAACTATCATGGGATGTGACCCACTTATTTATGTTTGATGTTATATAATATGGATGGTAGTGGAGGGTGGAATTCCTTTGGGGAATTTCTTACACCTTCATTTCCTTACTGTGTCTCTCTATGGTAGGAGTTATGTGTATGTTTTTATGCCTTTTCTAAAAGATTAAATAAGGCAGGATTAGAATCCCCTTTTTATTTCAATTGTCTACTCCTCCTATATAAGGAGGACTTGTACCTGTGTGTGTTCATCTATGGCTAAGGGCATGGCCCCTGAAACGTGTCAGATGAGTCTGGCGTGTTTGGTGTTTTTATGCTGGTTTAAAAGTTGAATGGACCTTCCGGAAGTGTGGCCTCTGTATTCTGTAGCTTCATTTGGATTAGCGGTGCCTGGACCGCATGGATGCGCACCAAACCGATGTGGCTGTATTGCCTTACTGGCAGGGCTACTCCGGTCTCCTCCGTACCTTTGGGGGGCCGAATTTGTCTAATTGTGCCTGTACTCTGTTGTCACTACTGTGTATTGACTATAGTGATATAACCGTCTACAGGTGTGAAAACATTTAAATTACAAGACTTTGGGCATAGACATTATTAGCAAGAAAATATCAGAAAAAAGAAGACTGTACCTAGCACTAAGTCTGACAATAATTGATTATCTTCTCCTACCCGTGATTTAAGCCTAAATATAAAACCTTTTTTACATTTCCATATTGAACACCGTTAACAAAACTAAAATGTATTTTTCACATCCATTCCATTTTTTTGATCCATTTTATTAATTTTTTTACTTACCTCATTATATAAGTTTTTTTTTGTCACAAATGCATCTTCTTTAAACATTATGTAGTTTTTAAGTCAACTAGCATCGTCTCTGTTCTCAGTGCTTCTTATACGCCTTGGAATCCAGACTTCTATTCACATTTGCAAAGCTAATGGTAAAGCTACTTATACTCTTTGGAGTTTTTTAGCATAGGTAATGTAACAGAAATAAAACAATCAAAAAATTAAAGTGGTAGTCATGTCATAACACAATCTACTTTCTAACACATAGCTTTATCCTGCACAAATTAAATTAAGCATGAAACATGAAGGTTTACCCTACTAGATATCTTCTGCATAAGGAATTGTTTTGAAAATACTGAAATCCCACCCTTTATTGCCATGACCAATATAATACTATAAAAAAAAAATTCTATTGTTGTAAGAGTTTTTTTTTCTTAACTAATTAAGTAATAAAAACTAATTTTAGAATTATCATAGATATTTAAGATAACTGATTAACATGAAACTTAAAATATGTTACTATAGAATATTTCTATTCAGATACCATCATATTTAAAAAAAAAAATGAATACTTAAATGAAGCATGCAAGCATGCAAGCATAGAATAATTGTGGTAGAAGATATCTTTTTTATAAGGTTCTATGTTTAAAGAGTTTAATATATGATAATAATTATCTATACTACATATAATTACAGATGGACTAGAACTCGACCCGAGTTTGAGCGAACTATTCGAATTCGAACAAAATTCGGACTTCTCGAAACTATCCCGGACCGGATTTTCGATATTTTCGGACTTTCGATAAATATTGAATGTTCGACCATTCGAATGTAAATGCCTATTATACCTATACGCGAGCATCGAATCCGCAAGTAAAGGGTCCATTAAAACCTATACGTGAGCATTGAATCCACGAGTAAAATGTCCATGGTATCTAGGCGCGAACGTGAGCATCGATCCGCGAGTAAGTGTCCATTAAACCTATATGAGGCATCGAATCGACGAGAGTAAATGTCCATGGGTATCTAGGCGTGAACATCGAATCTACAAGTAAAGTGTCCATTAAAGCCTATACACGAGCATCGAATCCGTGTGTAAAATGTACATTGGTACCTAGGCGCGAACAAGCTCCAAAATAGCGTGAGTAGAGTAAAATTGATTTTTCGAATGTCCTGGATATTCGAACATGTTCCCCAGACCATTCCCAGGTCCCACAGCCATTTACATAAGTTACCATTGATATTTAATTGTATTTCATTAGAAACTTTTTGAACTATTGACTCCATGACTTAATGGGTCCGTTTTCGAACTTTCGAACTTTCCATATAGTTCGAAAGTTCAAAAACGGACCGAACTTTCGAAAGTTCGGCCATCTCTACATATCATCTGCCCAATTCATCAAAATCTCTCTGTAAGGTATTTTGCATTTTGTTTCCATACTTAAATTTGAGTAGCTAACTTATTTTTATACCCTATCTATGTGATTAATAAACAGATTCTAGTACTAGATATCAATTACAACTTTAATGCTTTAAATGATATACTAGATGATACGTTATATATATATGTATATGGTAATATTGTTATATAATTCTGAAGATCAGAAGACCATTAAACAACTGTTATTTACAAGACCAGGTATATCAACATTATTTGCTTGTAAATTATTTATTATACTGTATTTACTCTTTGATACAACACCTTAATTCCTGCTCATTCCATGTAAAAAGTACTTTTGTTGCCAATATAGATTATCCTCAATTTTTTGCTACTAATACGATGGAAGTTAAGACAGAATCCTAATCACATAACTTTGAAGAGCCTGCAGACATAAGTGTATATTTAAGGCTTGTCCAAACAGACCGAAAATAAGAGTCTACAGGAAAATTCGACCAGAGCCGCAAGTGTTCTGGCAAATCTCCCGTACTGGATTTACCAGAGGCTGTGTGACTCTAGGTGAGTCTCCACTTGCACGTAAGCATTTAACGCCAGCTATCAGCTCATAACATTCCCTCATAACATTCTCATTAGTCTTTTTCCATGTTGCCTCCAACTACCTTTAAATTTTAACTCAACCCATTACATACAAATGCACATAATAGGTATTAGCAGAATTGCCGTCTGAAACCAGCCATTTCCTTAGACATGTTTTAAAAATGTTTTCCTAAATGCCAAGAAAAATATAATAGCAAATTGAAAATTCTTTACAGTAAAAATTGAGATTTTTTTTTAAAAAGTCCTCACAGAGAGGTAAATATGCTGCTCTCTGTAAAATAGAGACAGAGGTACGATTGTGACGGTTACACTAACTTTCCATCATGTTCTTGAAAGGATACTGTCATCATACATATGTTATCTGTAATGGGAAAGATTATCACAGATGTAATCTTAAACTTAGGACCATTTAATTGTACAATCAGAACCTCTGTTTTTTGGAAATCTATATATTTAAAAGTCAATGCAATTGTGTAGGTATGTCTAGAAAACATAGGCAGCTTTCCTGCCTTGACAATATTTACTTTTCATTTTTGTCTTGTTATTGCAGTGATTGAAAGATAGAGCTGTCAATCATGAAGAGTTGCGCACAATTTTCTCCTCCTCTCACTTGTGGTTTGCCCAGAGTCAAGATTAAGAGGTAACCTGGACAATCAAGAAAGGTCTCTTGTACTGGGAGTTGGGCAGACATCTATCATGAAAGAGGGGGAGATCACAATTTGCAAAAGTCTGATGCAGAGTTCAAAGAGGAGAAACTAAGGAAATGTGTATTTTCCCATTGCAGGGTGCTGAAGCCATGAAATGTATATGTCGCAGCAAAAGGCAATTAATCACATTTTACTTAAGGAAAGCTAATTAGAGCTGTAAATGGGATGGAACTGCCACACTGCAATACAACTGCACTGTAAAAGATTAATTTTGACTTGCTGTGTTAATAAAGTTGAATGGACCTTCCAGAAGTGCGGCCTCTGTATTCTGTAGCTTCATTTGGATTAGCGGTGCCTGGACCGCATGAATGCCACCCAGACCGATGTGGCTGTATTGCCTTACTGGCAGGCTACTCCGGTCCCCCGTACCACAAGAGGGAACTAAGGAAATGTGTTTTTCCCATTGCGTGGGTACTGACAGCCATGAAATGTATATGTGCAGCAAAAGGTAATAAATCACATTTTACTTAAGAAAGCTAATTAGAGCTGTAAATGGGATGGCACTGCCACACTGCAATACAACTGCACTGTAAAGTGCAAATTGACTTGTGTCCCTTTCCACACAAACTACTGAAGCCCCCAGTGTTAAAGGCCACGTACACACCCTTTTACTCACCTTATGTCCTTTCTCCTGAACTTCAAGTATTAATTTTATTTCCCAGTTTCAACTACATCTTTTAGATAGGATTTCAGTGAGATCTCATGCTAACTCTCATTCTAGCTGGGTCAATGTGTAGGGCTTAACAAAAGGGTAATTAACAAAAATGTGAAGCCGATTGATCTGTTCACAGATTTATTCACCTTTAGAGGTTTTGTTTACTATATTGAGACTAATGAGAATTTGCATTGCACAGATCTGTGCTTGGTCAGTTTCACTTACTGTTACTATGTAACTATTAAAGGGTATGCAGATGAAAGGCAATTTTTGATAGACTGCGAGCTTTAAAAAGATTTTAAGGCATTCTGGCAAATTATAAGCAATATCTCAGATACTGTGACTAATAAAAATAATGTTTTCGGTGTAGTTAGATTTTTTTTGTACATGCATGCTGCCACTAATACTATGAGTTCGTTCCATTTCGAATTTTCAGTAAAATGTAAAAATTGGTAGATTCGAAAACGGATCCATAGAAATCTATGGAAGAAAAAAAATTTTTTTGTCATTTTGGGGAACCTTTAAATATAACCAAAACTTATTTTAACAACTATCTTTCCTCACGATTGTGCTGATTTTCGAGGTTCCGCATTCCTTTTCGAGAGTTTATAACAATCATATCATTACTCGAGGATTCGATTTTTGATAATCGTCTACTTTCGATTTTTGATAATTGTCTATTTTCGATAAAAATGAAAATTGTAAAACTTTGAGAGTTCCGAAAGTTTCGTCGGACTTTGAAACCCTCAGATTCGATTCGAAAGGGTTCTATACGAACCCACATTGCATCTCTAGCTACCACACACTCACACCTCCCTTTCCTCATCTGTCTCTTTTTTATATTTCCAAATGTTTGGGAGGTATAAACTGGAGAAAACTAGCCTAGACTCCTGCTCGAGTCGGGCCATCCGAGGGTTACTGATTTGCAGCTCAGGTTCCGGTAAACCACACTGACTTTGAATGGGTAGTGGGTCAGGTTCAGTTAGAAAGTTGCGGGTGTGGGTCAGGGCAATTATTGGATGGGGCCTGTTACATTTTGGCTGTAGTTCAGGTCAGATCATTGGGGAAAAAATGGGCAATGCCAGGTACACTGCTAGTATAATATAAGACACATGTCTGCATTTTTTGAATATTTCTAATGTAAAATCCTGAAACTAATGTTTCAGCCCTTTCAACAAAACCTGAGCTTAAATTGCAATATCAGGCTTCCTAAATATGACTATAATGGCTTAAAAATTGGGAATAAAGAAAATGCTACAAAACAGGTATAAATCTCACTTCAGGGAACTGTTTATAGAGGTTGTATAGAATAGGAAACAACTTGACTTAAGTGTCTTTAGTAATAGCTCCATGCAATACCGGGAATACTTTCAGACAGCACAAATAGGAAGAAAAATCAATAAATGTAATAATACTTTTTACTCTTCAAGCCAATATATAGTAATGACTAATTTCTTCATTGGAATGAATTTACTTTTTTTTTTTGAACTCCAGCATTGTTTAAAAAACATTTTTTTTGGAGACTAACCAGTTTAAAATCTTAAAGTTATGCCACCAGGCTAAATGGGGCCATAGAGAGACAAGCTATGTCTTCATGCTAGAATAGACAAAGCAGTTATCTTAAGAACATGCATAAAAGAAACACAATTAGGGCTTCCCTCCTTCCTAATACATCAATGAAAAAAATATAAAAATGAGTATTAACTATTTATGTGTTTCTTCTTTGTTAGTATTAGAAATGACAAAAATAGGAATAAAAGTAAAAAAGTGAAAAAAGGTTTCACTCAGTCTTCTATAGTTTTTACTGCAATGTTGTTGTACTTTTTTCTGTACTGTTTTTATTCTGGCACAAGTAACATACTGTATAACTAGTGGACAAGCTAATCAATGTTCAACCTGACTATTTGTTTTTATTTAAGAAGAATTAAAGCATAGATTCTAGAATACACATTTAAATATATCTGTATGTTTACCTCTCAAATAAGCAGCAATTTTGGGAAATTGTTTATTTAATTCTGCAGTCTTCCTACCCAGACTGGATAATTTTTACACAATTGCACATCTAGGTGAATTCTCTCATCCCATAACCCCCTTCCAGAACCAAAAGACGTTTACTGGCTGTTTGTAATCAAATCTCGAGGAGTTAGTCTATCCACATCATAAATTGCTTAGAAAGAAGGCCATAAAATTGCTTAGAAAGATGGACTCAAAATTCAGAAAATGCCCAGAAACCTGCAGAATTACTCAGATGATTTCTCACAATGCTGCTGATTTTAGATGTTGCAGTACTTGGTGGTTTTAAGAATTACCAGAATCTATTCAGGGTTTTTTTAATTCGATTTAATCCTACAATGAAAAAAAACAAGCAACAACTTTTTGTTTGAGACTTGCGCAAAGAGAACCTTGCATTAGATGTGTTTTTTTTCCATTCCCTCCATTCTGTTTGTTGGTACTGTCATTCTGACACCATCTTTGTGTTAAATGTTAATAATTATACATTAAGAAACCGCTACCAAACTATTTTTTTTGGACTTGTTGGCCTTGAGTAAAGTGGTCAAAATGCAATTGCCTGATTTTTACAAACATAGCTAATTTTTTAGAGAAAAGCTATGTGTAGTGTTTTTGCTAGCAGCCAAGACCATCGCGGGGTGTGTGTAACTGAAAATTTTTCAGCAGGTATTGGAAAAAAAAGGGGAGTTTTCAATATGGCCCAAATCCTTCTAAAACCCACATTAACCCAAAGGAAATTTTGGTTCCGAGTGGCTTTTAGAGCACAGCGCCATTTTCCAATGTTTTTGGAAATGGCACTGTGCTAACGATCCATAACGTTTCACTAAGTTTTTTGCGCAACTTGTAGCGCAAAACTTAAAGGGACGGGTTGTGGAGCTGTTAAAGTCATGCTTATTACCTTATGCAATACCTAACGTAATACTCGTTTACGTCAGTTATTGTATCGCGGGGATCGGGCTAAGATAGGTACACACTTGGAATATTGAATCATCCCCCCAAATGGTTTTAAAAGTTGCACCAAAAAGTAGTTAATAGGTTAGCATGATTTACAAGATGTGAGTTTTTGTACTGAAAACTAGGTAACCAGCTGTATAATTTTGAACCTTTCACAAAGATGAATAAAAGTCCACAATTCCCTCTGCAATAAGATCCGATCTTAGCAATTAATTAAAAGCCATTGAAGGCTAAGATCTTATTGCCAACATGCCTTGAGGAAAATTCATCTGGCCATTTACAGTATAGAAACTACACTGCAGTGAACATGTATGCATGAAAAACCAACATAATAACAGTCAAAAACTTGAAGTTTCCCCACTTTGGAACTGTATTGGATTATTGCTTACTTAACTTGGCTCTTTTACTATTGCAAAAATACCTTTCCATCTTTCCTACTTATCTAAGCCTAATTCATCTAATTGCAGAAAAAACCTAGCAAATCACCACTTTCCCAAATATCTGTATAGTCACACCGCGTGATTACAGTTATATATAATATTTAAATATATATAGCGTGATGATTGTGTAAAGAAAGTCATACATAATCTTCACAATGTTTAATTTTTTTTGACATTGTTAAAAGTGTTTTGTGAATGGGGTAGATGTTTGACAGTGATATATTCCCTAGAATTCTGTAATTTGCATGATGTATTTATTGCTTGGAGAAGGATCATTTCTATTTCATTACCATTTTGTGTTGTAAAAAAAAATAGATATTTATCTTCAATAACCTTTAGTTTCCATGCATCTCCATTACAAAAAGATAGCTTTGGAATTGTAAATACCTATGGTAAACCTGGAGTTGCTTGCTTAATGATTGTCAAATGGCAAGGCTAAGTTTCAAGGTAATTTATTCATTACACTGTAGCTTGTATACTCAAAACAAAGTAGATGATCGTAGAGGATCAATTATAGTTATTGAAGTTGTCTTTTATATGATTTTGGGCAACAAGGTAATCAAACACAAAAATCAAAAACACAAATAATGACAATCCAAATGTGTTTGATTGCAAAGGTTAAAACATAAAACGTACTAAGGGGGGTTGCCGTGTTCTTCAAAGTTCCCAAAACCAAGATGGGTAATGATTATGGTAGTAGGTGTGTTGTGGGTGGGTGGGTGGGTTTGCCTACAAGAATAAGGTTAGATCTTTAAATAGTGGCAATCAATGCTCCCAGATTTAGTTTCCTAGTAGGGCAGTAGGAAAAGCAGAATAATGAGGTAATGGATGAAGGAAGTAAAAGGAAAAAAGCGTGGTGAAAAAATGTGAATGATTGGGTTGAAAGCAGAAAATGGGACAAAAAAAGCCTGATGAGACAGAGAAAAGAAAACAGTAAAGGGGATCATGAGTGGTGCGTCTGAGCGCTACAAAAGCTTGTTAACTAGTGCTCCACAGATCTTGCTCAAGATTAACAGATTGTTAAAATGGTGCCAAAGCTGAAATGAAGAATTTTTTGGCTGGCAAGGGAGGAAACTGGGTCAAAATAACTGGAATAAACAGGGAAAAACTGGTCTGTTAAATAGCTCCCTGCCAAAAAGAAGAGGGGAGGGAAAGTTGTAGTTCAAAAATATGCAATGTTATTCCAATGAAACTAAATTGAGCATTCAGAAAATCCAATTCAATCCAATTAAAGGGTAACTTTGGTCCAAATGAAACTTGTAAATTTGATAGGAATTGCTTTTGCTGTGTATTTTTTGAATTTACGGTATTAACTATTAATTTTTCTTACAAGTTGCGTTTAGATATGTTCTTGTTTGTGTGTGATGTTAGCCAGCCATACCCCTGCACTTCCCTCTCTGAAAACACTGTTACATCCGCATCAACCCTGTGACTCCCTGCCTCTTGTGGGCACCATGGCCCCTCCCCTTTGCAGTCCCCTTGAAACTCTCTGTGGCCCCTCTAGACAGTAAGTCTCGTGCTTCATCAACTGACTTGGTCCTCTGCCACTGAGCATGTACCACACTGCAGATTAGATAGGAGGAAGTAGTATTGTCCACCCACAAGCTTCCGAACCCACCCCTTTAACTTCTATCAGTTTTTTATTTCTTCATAGTATTAGGTAGTTTGAAATGCTCGTTTAATTAAGCTAGACCAGTGGGCTTAATAGGAATCACTTGTGCCCCCCCAAAACTATGGATTGGGCCCCAATCCGTGCTTAAACACATGGTTTTCTGTGGAGGAGGTTATATCTGTCCCCATAGAGAATAGCAAAGATGGGGGCCCCCTTGGCTCCTGGCCCTGCGTTTTGCTCCCCTGCTCCCCTGGTAGTTTTTTATGTGCCCTGTATATTATGGGTATATGTCAAATAAAGTGCTTAAGTTTTATAGCTTGATATGAATGTAATATATGTAATTGTAAAGCGCTACGGAAAATATACAATCCAACAATATTAGTAAGAGAAATGAGTTTAAAACAAACTGGCATAGAGAGACTGTGTGTAATTACGTGTCAAAACTGAATTACTGGTCATGTAACTGGACAAACTGACACTGGTCATATTAAGGAAACACCTCTCATATTGATGGTTGGCCAGATTGGGTAATGTTTTTATGTTCCAAAACGGACCCCTGGCTCTATTGTGGGCATACGGAACCCTGGTCCATATTAAACGTGCATGTCCACCCCCAAAACTAAATTTTAAACCCACTTACTGGCCCCACGCTGTAACTGTATAAAAGCCTTACCTGTACTCCTGCCTCCAAATAGTTTTTCCCTGTAAGTACCCCCAAAGTTTTTAAAAAAAAAAACTGACCACTTTTTCCCACCTATTTAAAAAGCTTTCCTCTGCAGAGGTTTTTGTACTTTTGCTTCATTCATGCACCCCCCCCCTCCCTCTCACCCTCCTCTCTCCCCACCCATGTTTTCACTTCCCCTCCACCCTCGCCACCATTTCCTTCTCCTCCCCCTAGGTTGTAAAACCCTTTGCCACCATATAGCGGGTAGTTTCCCCCAGCCCCAAGCCATAACTATAGTTAGTCTCCCACCCCCCGTTATCTTTTACTTAACCTTCCCTCCTCTCACCCCCGGCTTCTGAACTGCTGGGACAGCCACGTCGTGATGGCTGCCTCTACCCAATACAGATGCGAGCGTGCCGGTCCGGCCCCTGCTTGAGTTCGTTGGCAAAGCAGAAGGCGGGCATTGAGGTGGAGGAGAGAGGGAAGGTAAGTAACGAAAGGGACTTTCTTACAAATATAATATAGCGGTGGGGCTGCGGAGGAACTAGCCCTACAACATATAAAAAATTTTAAAAGGGGTGGACTTGCCCTTTTAATGACCAAAATGACAATTTGTCATACTTTTTAATGGCAAAATGACACTGTTATATTACAGACAAACTCACTCACTGCCATGATACAGCCATTTGATATAAATATAACCATATTTGTATATAAAATGTAAGGAGTACATCCTGTATATAATACAGCATCAGAACTGAGCCCAGAATAAAGTTAATATTCAAATTAATATGTCCCATGTACTAGATTATTGTAGTGATACATCTTTAAACCAGAAAAAAGGTTATCAATATCACTTGTCATTAGAACCCAATAAAACCAATAAGAGCACCTGCAGCAGGGTGATATTCATGTTTATAAAAAGATATATAGAAGAATGGTACTGCTTGCAGTATGGAGTTCTGATATCAACAATTAAACCGGACCATCTTTATGGAATAAAGAAAGAGGGGGGTGGGGAGGGGAAGGGGGGGGGGGGGGGGCGTGGGGGGGAGGGGATCTTTCCTTTCATATGATATTCCCCTTAATAGAGAAGTTCGATAAGTTAATTGCACGATTCCTATTACTCCAAGTGGTGCCAAAATAAATCATAGCCCTTAAAGAGAGTGTGGTCTTGTTACTTTCCTAGTTCCAATAACCCACATGTCTTATATTACAGTATATTGAACGCAATACGTTTTCCCAAAAAGGTCAACAATGTTATTTATACCTCATTAGGTTAGAGTATCTGGCTTTTCTCTTCGGTCCAATTTTTTTGCCAACAATCCCCACAGCACTTATATCAAGGTATCATCAGGCCTGTAGCCTGTATGCAAGGTAAAATGGCAGACATGTCACTACACAGTTCACATGCCATCATCAGGGTCACTAAAAAGTAAGATAGAGAGTCGCACTCTGAAAATTAGTGTGTTTAATAGTGAAATAACAAAACAGCCCATCACCTTTTGGGGGTGTTACCCCTTACTCAGTAGGGAAGGGGTAACCCTTCATATGTTAGCAAATGGAATACAAAACGCGTTTAAAGCCTCAACTAAACGTACTACATTTTTAAGTTGCATCAGAACACAAATAAGTTAGAGTGCTTAAAAAGGAGCTGAATGCATCTTTTAATCATTCTTTGAAAGTAATTTAAGCAAGATAAGGGGTGTTCGGTATGCGGTGCAATATACCTAGATTAAAATAATTAGCATCTAAACAAAAACATTTACAAAATAATCATTTTAGTGATATACTTGTTCTGCAATATCACAGAACATGTGGTCCACTGCAAAATATCTTTGATACGTGCTAAATAGGCAACTAAGTAAAAGTGAGGACAGTGGCCTAGAAAAAAAAATTTGTAATGGATTTAGAGACGGGGTTGTTGGATCGCACACAGAGAGTGTTGGCATGGGAGGCTAAAATCTCATATGGGCTAATGCGAGATACCTCGGGTTCTTGTTACTGCATCCACTTCTTTTAACGTTTATAAATGACTTAAAAGGGCGGCATAACTTTTTGGAAACTTTTAAACGTGCTGCCAATTGCTGCAAGAAGACCTAGATAGATTATCAAAAAGGCAAAAAGGTGTGTGTGTTTATGCACTTTAAAGTGGGATTATCCTTGGAACTAACAAACTGGACTACCATACATTTTCATTTTGAAAAAATGTAAGGTAAAGAAGGTGGAGTTTCAAAATCTTGTGCCACCTACACCATAAATAACGCTGTTGCTAAGTGAATCGCTAATATTTAGGGGTGGGTTCTAGTAGAACACAGACTTAGCTGTAGCAATCAGTGGCAGGCCGTCGGCTTAGCAAGAATTGTATTGTATAAAGAGGGGAATAGATTCACGGGAGACATTATGATTCACCCTCTTAAAAGCACTGGAAAGGCCTCAGTGGAATATGCGGTTGCAGTTTTGGAATCCATATACAAAAGTAAATGGACAGGAGTTCAGAGGAGCGGAAACTAAAATAATAAGAGGAATGGAGGGGCTTGACTATGCAGGCAGATTAGACAGTTAGATCTGTTTTCATGGAGAAGCAGCATTTGCGTGCGGATATGATCATTTATACAGATATTATTAAGGGCCATATAAGAACCACTCTGTGTGCTTGCATGTTGCAATAATAGTCCTATTCAGAGGACCCAGGACACATTTACGAATAGTAGAAAAGATGTTTAATATCGGTAGGAAAGTTTTCATTTACAGAGAGAACGGTGAAACTGTGGAACTGCCTTCCAGCAGAGTGGTAATGGCAAGTTCATTGAATAGCTTTAAAAGTGGGCTGGATACATTCTCAAAATATAAATAATATAAGAAATACTGGTATTAATATATACTGTATAATATACTGTAGTTCTGGCGGATGAATTGTATATACAAATGGACAAGGCAAGTTTTTGTTTTACGGGTGAACAGCAATTTTAAAAAAATCAGAATAATTTTATCCCTTGCCCGACCACAGTTAAAAATTTATCATGGTTAGAATGGCATTCCTCTTGGCACTGGGGTAACAACGTGATGGAGCCTATTAATTCCTTCCTGCTCTCGCCCCATCCACAATACAATATCAGACATTTTCAAAATAATGCTGAAAAGTCTTCACTTAAGCACGTAGGAAAATCATTGATAATATCATGGATGTTATTTATGCAGTATAAAAAATCAATAAGCAGACCTTTATGTTTGCAACCTCCATAACCAAATAGTCCCATTAGAATACCCCTCTAATCTATATTGTGATTTAAATATGGACCACAATGACAATGTATATCAAAGTTATACAACCATCAAAGTCAGCACAAAATCAGAAGGCTGTTACATGAACCACAATATGTTTGTTGCGGCAGTATGAACCCGCCATGTTTTTTACATCCCTACAGTATGGTGCGTTGGATTTGAATGAGAAAGCTTTAGGCTTTTTAGTCTCTAGCCACATTCACTATGATTGGAACTTTGTGTGTCTGTTTATTAAATGATTAAATGCTCCCTTAACAGAATATTAAAGGAGGTGAGATTTTACAAACCAACGATAGCAACTTTATCCATTTACCAGATAGAAAAAAAAAATAACCCATAAAGAAAAAAAGGACGCGCCATATATATTAATATTTTGTAGCACGCGTATTGTTTATTGACATTAAAAGGAATTGTTATAATTTACGTTTGTTTACAGTTATAAGGTATATTGAGGTAGGTTTTACCAAATATTTATTAGACTTTAACAGTAATAATTATGTTGAACTGCTGGCCAGAAAAACCCCATTCTTGGATTTGTGGATCAAAAAAAACAGGAATGTTATACAAACTGCAGTGTACAGAAAACCTACAGCGGTAAACGTTTACTTCGGGCACAAAAGTATGCACCCCACAGCCCTACTCAAAGGGATACCCATAGGACAGTACTTAAGGACTAAGACGTAAATGTTCTTGTTTGGAGGACTTTGAAATGGCAGCCCAGGACCTCAAACTCAGATTAATCCAAAGGGATACCTAAAAAAATTGGCTCAAAAAGCTAAAGAGAGCTAAATACTCAGAGAGAAATACAATTATTTTTGGGTCTAACAAAAATAGGAATAATCACACAAATACCCAATAATCACTAATTACAACAGCGATTGGAATTGGATAAACAAACACTAACAAGTACTGCCAGTGCCTACACACAGATGAAACAATAAGTAAATTTGTTTCGAAAAAAACCCATAGGATATCCAAAAAAGTCTCCGACAATTGGGCAGCTCTAACCGTAGCTTGTTCGAACCTTAAATCTCAAACACTTGACAGTGGCTCGGCCAATAACCCCTAAAGTTAACTAAAAATAAATGGGAATATGTAAAATCTGTCCCATTATGCAACAAGATTACGCATCAGGTCTTATAAATAATGAGAGAACATATACACTAAAAGATTTATTAATTGTGGCACATGGGGGGTTGGGTTGTATACGCAATTCAATATGCCATGCAAAAACTGTATATTGGGAAAACAAGAGGGGGACAATTTAAACAAGAATATTGGAGCACGTTAGGAGACATCAAAACAATGAGGAAACTAGAAGCGTGGACTCATCATTTTCGAGACATCATGAGTCCAAATGTTAAGATATGAAGTCTGGGTCATAGAAAAAATTCTCCCCAAGTCAAGAGGAGGGAGACTTGGGACAAGAAGATCTTACGGAGAGAGGAATGGTGGATATTCACTCTCAAAACCCTTACTCCTCTGCGGATGAATGAGGACTCCTCTTCAATATGTTTTTATCACCATCATCTCCGTACCTTCCTCAATAAGAGTCCTATTGAACTAAATGTTTACCAACTAAGTACGGTATGAAACCCTCACTCTCGTTAATCTAATATATCTCCCCCTATGATTCCCCAAACAATATTAAAAGTACTTTGGGATCCAAAAAGTATTGGCTAGGGGCTATATACACAAACGCTGATATACATCCAGTAGTTATGTGTTGGGACCAGATTTGTCATAACAACAGGTACTATTTCTGCTCCATTTCTTATCTAATCACACCATTGTATATTCTTTGTTATTACCCTGTATACTGTATTTCTTGCGCCTATGTTGGCATTCCCTACATATTAAAGTGTCTTTATCTTTGATAAAATATGAACAATTTACATTAATTGGCAAAACTAAGTTAATAATGAACCAGGAATTTTCTTAAAAACACACGCTAGTTGTAGCAAGGGACCACTTTTATGTGACACCAAGGAGGTATATAGGTGCACGGAACATTGATTCATGTGACCCGGAAAGAAGGGAGTTTACTCCCGAACGTACGTCGGTCGTCGTGGGCAGTATTTAGAGTGCCAGAGTGCAGCGGGGGGTAGTACCTTATCTTACCCAGCTTATTGGGACCATCCGTGGGGGAATGACTAACTATTGGCGTCTGCGTACGGGCGGCTGTACGGGACCATAAGTGGAACTCCAGTCACACGAAATTTGGAAAAGTTGGTGGAGATATGATTCCAGCCCGAGACATCCTTCCCGCACGTTATTTACCCGCTCTTGGAGTACAAGCAAGCGTCGTGGGGTTGAGATCGTTCTCTTCTTATGCTTTCTAGTTTTATATATGACATTCTACATACATGTACTGAGTGACTAGTTCTGAGAAGTGGACGCACCCCTGATACATATATTAAAGTATAGAGTTTGAGATTCTAATAAGGGAATTACTGTTTACCAGATACCAGCTGATGTTCACTGGGCGCCTGGACCCAGCTCCCAGAGTTAATTTGGAACTTCAGGTTGTTTACAGCTAGGTTGCCTGGACACTCTTTTTACTCGCCGCACTGCATACCTTTTTATGTCTGTTGAAGCTACAGTATGTGTATTTGTCGTGTGTATTTAATCAATATTAAAGTAGGTATTTTCTTGGACGAGCACAGTGTGCATACCACTTTTTTTATGGGTATTATGGGATATGGTCCCCTTCCAATTAAGAACCATAATTTTATGGGATATGGTAGTTAGTTGAGTGCCATGGAACTTGGTGTTCCATGTATAGAGTTGGAAGTCTTTCTCTTTGTATTTCCATGGTATTTATCATTATGTTGCTACAGCTGGAGAGAAAACAGATCAGATAATAGCTATTACTACTGTTTATCAAGTATAAAGGTAGGTCGGGCTAGGGCTAAACACATTTGAGCTCTATGGTTTAATGTTATTGAATTGTCCTTGTGCACTAAAATGACCCCAAAACACAATACACAGCAGATCTCCTCTTTTCCACTTACATTGTAGATTGCATGTGCTTACAGTTTCCCCCTAAGGGGAAGCTGAAAGATAAGAAATCTGTTATATAATGTGACATTGATTCTATTTTTTATGTTTCTATGGAATATGTATATAAGGTTTAATGAATAACTGTAAATATTAGGAAAAAAAGCAAAGTGTAGTGACATTCCATGACCATATCAATGTATGAGGCATAAGTTTTGGAACTCTAGAACTAGAAATTGAACGAGTTTTAACTATCGAACTATCCCGGACCAGGATTTTGGATATTTTCGGATTTCGTAATTTCAAATGTTCGAAAATTCGAGGCGGTGAGAATATGCAAATAAAATGAGGATTATACCTAACGCGAGTAAATATCGAATTATCGAATACGAAAGTAAAAGATCTATTATACCTATACACGAGTAAATATCGAAGTAGCGAATCTGCCCGAGTAAAATGTTATTAAACTAACCACACGTAATAATCGAAGTTTCCAAAATCGTGATCGTCATGGGAATAACTTATCGAAGTTCGAATGCGAGAGTTCGAAGTAGTGCGCGTCAAAGTAAAAGTCCTGTTTTCGAAAGTCCTGGATATTGGACCTTTGGCCGAGACTATTTCATAGGTCCCCACAGCCTTTACATTAAATACCAGTGAGATTGTAATGTATTTCTTTTGAACTATCGAACTATTTGACTCCCATTGACTGAAAGGGAAACTGTGAGTCCAAAAATGACTTTAGGGAAATGAGGTAATAATTGAAGGAATCATCCCACCCTGAGAATTTTGACCCCCAATAATATTCCAGTGTTATTTTGCATAGTTTTGAAGATATTTACATTTTATGTGTGATATGGACAGCAGGCATCACCGGTCCCCTGCAAACTTCCTGCTTCCTGCTCGAAAAGGTCAGTCAATCTGATCCAAGACCTCGCTCGCCGGCTCCTCCTCCCCTTTGCAGAAGGCCCCTTGTACCTCCCACTCATGGGCCTCCTTCATGACCTCCAGTTGCAGGGCCCTCCATGGCCCATAGCTTACAGCCCCATGTGGCCCCCCCCGCCATTGTGGTGGCTGAGATACGATGGATGTGTATACCTGTACCACCTGTCCAACCTGCCTTTCCCTTTCCCATAGCTGACCCCTTAAGACTCCATTAACCTCTCCAAATAATACACTTGACACTGACTTTTGGATCAAAAGGGGTCACAGCTTTATTTAACAAATCTTTACAGAATAAAACCATTTCTTATTAAATAATTAATTAAATTAACATTGCTTATTACCAAAACATTTAACCAGTTAACCATTTAAACATTTAACCATTTAACCGCTGTAGAGTGGTTCACTGGAAGCTACCGTTGAATTTGCTCACCAGTCGTAGCTACACCGACTCGATGAGCACCTTTCGGCTATGCCGACACCATACTCTCTAGTCCAGACCAGGATATTCAGGAGCTGCCACCCCTTGGGCTAGCTCCACCCCTTTCCACACCAGCCAGCTTCCAGTGACCAATTGCCATAACAGGGAGACCTGACACCTTAGGACTGCCTGTTCCCCCAAACTGCCCAGGCTGCTTTTATTCCGTCCCCTAGGTCAAAATTAAACATGTCCATACCTATTTCAGTGAGATGAACCCCATCTTTTGCAAACCATCCCGATTTTTCCGACTCGAAGTCCCTGTGGCTGATCACCTTTCCCCCATTCCTGATTATGAATTTATTAACTGCCCTGTTTATTTTTATTCTGGTTCTCTCGACTGCTTTGTATGACCTGCATTCCCTCCAATGTAGTCCAATGTAGTCGGGTCGTAATTTCCGACCATATCACCCGCATCGCCGACCATAGTCGTAACAGATCACATTTTATGTCCATCATCAGGACTCTGCTAGGCACTGAACATAATTCATTTCCCCCTAGGTGTATCAAAAGGATATTAGGTGGGCCATGGAGCCTGACCCTTTCTAGAAATTGGGGTAACAGATTGCGCCATAGCATGCCCCTGCGCCCTAACCAGTGAATTGCCAAGGTATTTTTCTTGAAACCTAGTTGTCTGCCCTGCCTCCTGACTACTGCCCTTTTTGCTGCATGGTGGATAAAGGAATGTCCCATAATCCATAGGACTGCCGGTGGATCTATATGGAGAGAAACATATTGCCCGGTATAAGTAAAATGTCCTTATCTGCTACATCAATGATTTGTGCGGGCGTATGTAAGTACGGAACCTGTCTGATCGCCATCTGCCTATTTGTTTTACTAGCTCGTCTCCCAGGCCCCTCTGAGCCGCTTCTGTGGCTGCGCCTATCCTGAATGAGTGTGAACCAAATTCGCTGGGCGGCAGGCTCAGGAGTGCTATGCCCTTTTTCAATACCGCGATAAACTGGTATCGTGACAGTGCTGTTTTATCTATGTGCATAAAGAGGGGGCCCTGACCCGATGGCCTATATCTTATGAAATTTTGTAGGGAGGTTATGGGGCAGGCTTCGCCCCCTGTGGATGATATTCTAACGCATTTTCCTTTACCACCTTGATCCGTCTTTGACCTTGCTAGCCATATCCCTACTTGCTGTCCCGTTAGTGCAATGTCTGACATCTGTATGCCCCCCGTGTCCTTTTTTGATCTAGGCAAGAGTTCACTGATGCGGAAGGCTCCAAAGAATGCTATTGTGAAGGCCGCCTTAAACAATCGCTCTTCGAACTCTGAAAAACAGATTTCTTTGAGCTTATTCAGCAGTGACCTCAGAATTGCAAACGTGATGGGCCTGCGCTTGTCTTCCTCCCGTGTCCCCTTCCTGTATCCTTTTAATGCTTGTTTTACTACTGCATCCTTTGTCCAGTCGGTTGCGCCCTGCATTTTGAATAGGAAAGACAGGCCTGCCATTCTGTTCGTTGCTGTTGCCCCTGACACTCCCTGTTTGTGCATGTCCACTATCCAAGCGAGTAATGTTTTTCTGTCGTCCTCCCTATGTGATTGACACCACTTCCTTTTTATGAGCCCCCATTCTGACCATGTTTTCGCGTATCTTTTCCAAGTGGTGTTGGCCACGGACCTTTTTATTAGTTCCTCAAGTCCCAAGCCGCTAAATCCCATATTAATGGGGGGCATGGACGGTTGAGTGGCTCTGCTCCTGGGGCCGTCTTCTGGAACCTGTCCCACTGACAACGAGACAATGCATCCGCTATGTTATTTTGTACCCCTGGAATATGTCTGGCCTTGATTACTATGTTATTTTGTAGGCAGCGGAGGACTAAGTGTCTTAACAGACGAATGACCGGTGGTGACGAGGATGATAGTGTGTTGAGGGCCTGGACTACGCTAAGGTTATCGCAATTAAACATTACCCTTCTATTTTTTAGTTGATCTTGCCATAATTCTATTGCCACGAGTATGGGAAACAGCTCCAGCAACGACATATTTTTTGTTATTCCTAATTCTTTCCAGGAATCCGGCCATAACTCCGCACTCCACTGTCCCCTGAAGAATGCCCCATACCCGTGGCTACCCGACGCATCGGTGAACAGTTGTATGTCTGCGTTGGATACTTCCTCCTGGCGCCATAATGTCCTGCCATTGTAATTTTGTAAAAAGGAAGCCCACACTGCTAAGTCCTCCCTAACTGCCTGCCTAATCCGAACGAAATGGTGTGGGCGAGAGATACCTCTTGTCGCCAGTGACAGTCTCCGGGAAAATATTCTGCCCATTGGCATGACTCTACAAGCGAAGTTTTAATCTTCCCAGCAGAGACTGTACATGGCGCAAGGGTAAGCTCTTGCAGTGTTTTACCTGAAGGACCAGTGCTTGTAGTTCTTTTACTTTTTGTGTGGGTAGTCTAAATTCCATTTTGACGGAGTCTAATTCAATCCCTAGAAAGCTTAGTACTGTAGTTGGGCCCTCTGTTTTATCCGTTGCTAGTGGTATCCCGAACCTATCTGATACCTGCTTCATGGTTTGCAAGAGCCAATTACATTGATGGGTCCCTGGTCGCCCAATAAAGAGGAAATCGTCGAGGTAGTGTATTACTGACTCGATTCCTGATTCTAAGCGAACTACCCATTCCAGGAATGTGCTAAAACTTTCAAAGTGGGAGCATGAAATAGAGCAGCCCATGGGTAAGCATTTGTCGACGTAATACATCCCTCTCCATTTGCAACCTAACAGGTGGAAACATTCGGGGTGAACAGGTAGAAGGCGGAAGGCGGACTCAATGTCCGTCTTTGCCATCAGTGCTCCCTGCCCTGCTTGTCGTAGTAGTGCGACTGCCTTGTCGAAGGACGTGTAGGTAACTTTGCATAATTCTTTTTCTATGTCATCGTTTACCGAACCCCCTCTGGGGTAGGATAAATGATGTATTAGGCGATATTTTCCCACTTCTTTTTTGGGGACCAAACCCAGGGGGGATACCCTTAGGTTATGTATGGGTGTGGTTTTGAAGGGGCCTGCCATTCTCCCTGCTTGGATTTCTTTGTTTAGTTTATTATCTACTATAGCTGGATATTGTAGTGCCGATCGCAGGTTCCTTGATACCGTTGGGGTTTGAGTAGCTTTGAATGGAATGAAAAAACCCTGACTAAAGCCCTGTTCAAGCAGCATGGCTGCTTGCCGATCTTTATAGATGTTTAGGAAAGGGGCCATCGCGCCCACGTTCACTGGTGTCCTCCCCTTTTCCAACGGCCTCTGAGTGTCTGCCCGTTTGTCTACCTTTCTTGTAGCATCTAGTAAAACTGTGGGACCCTCCGCATTGCGAACATTCATGTTTAAATTTGCAAGCCTGACCGAATTTGCAGTGTCCCTCGTTGAAGGCCCAGCAGAAACCCTTTTTTGTTTGTACTGCTGAGGGAAGAGGCTGCCACCCTCCCCCAGCAGCTCCGTGAAAGGGAGTTATGGATGGCCGGCTGGGGCACATGAGCTTCAGCCAGAGGCCCATGTCCCTGTGGTCCCACTGAATCCCTGATCTGACGGCTTTTCGCTGGCGAAATTGCTCGTCATATTTTAGCCACGCTAGCCCGCCAAACGTTTTAAATGCTTCGAATATGCCATCTAAGTAGCAAAACAAAGCGGGGCATTCGCCGGGCGATTTCTCGCCTAGTACACTACCGAATATGATAAAGGCCTGCAGCCAGTTGTGGAAAGTTCTCGGAATGAGCCGCACCCTTCTAGCCTCTTCGTCCTCCCTCTTTGATTCTTCCTGTTTTGTTATTCTCTCTGCCTGTACCCTGTCTGTGGGAAGTAGAGCGAAAAAGTCTACGTACTGCCCTTTCCATATACGCTCCCGTATTTCTGTTTTTAAATGAGTACCCAGAGGGCCCTCAAAGCACAGGTAGGTTGCTCCTTTTGATGAATCTGACAGTCTGTCCTTATTCCTGCCTAATCTGTCTTCCTGTCCATTGCCTTGTTCCATTATTGCACTGTTCGCTGCGGCTGCCTCTGACCCTGTTTGTGCCACCATTTGCCCTAAGTTGGCCCCGGCGCTACTAGTTGCTGGGGTCACTGTCCCTACCTGTGTTGCTACTCGTCCTGATGTGACCCAGGCCTGTGTTGGGTCAGCTTCCATCTGTGCCTGACCTCCTGCGCCTGCGTCAATCACCTTTTCCCCTTGTCCTGGCACTAATTTTGTTTCCCATGACTTCATAAGCTCCCTCAATCCCCCAAAAAATTCCCCAAACCTGTTTACATTTGGATCTGTTCCTGTTAGGGGTGTAGCTGATTGGTTATCCATATGTGTATTGTGTGGTGCAGTGCATAGACCCCCGTTAGGGGACTCACCGATAAGCTGGTCAGCTCTTGCGGTGCCGACTGCCGTGGGGACCCCTGACGCTGCTGCTGGATATGGTACTTGCACAACGCTCCTCACTGCTGGGCTGGTGTCCTCCTCGCTGGAACCCTGGCTATACTCCTCCTCGCTGCGGTCCTCTGCGGCGATGTCCCCTGTGATGAAGTCGTCTTCGATGTAGTCCTCTGCGTTGAGTTGAACCGCTGCACTGGACGTGGAAGCCGTGGCCCTGTAGCTGCCGTGCAAAGATCCCTCCCTGCTCTCTCCTGGTCGCCTTCTGTGAGATGAGCAGGGGGATCGTTCTTCAGCTGCCAGTGCAGCCTTTGTATTCCGCTGTCTCCTCCTGGTGTGTGGTGCCATTGGGTTGGGAAGCAACCCCACCTGATGCCCTTTGCCAAGTGCATCTTCCTGCTGCTTCCTAAGGTGGGTCGCTTCCTTGGTGCTGCTGGCTGTGCGGGCGGTGCGGGTTGTTCCCCTCCTGTTGGTGGAGCGGGCGGTGTTTGCCCCGCTCCCTTCAGGGCTCCTGTTGACTGGGTGGGCGGTGCGGATCCTTCTCCTGGTGTCGGCTGGGCGGGCGGCGTTGTCCTCCGTTTTCTTTCTACTTCTTCCGGCGCCTGCTGCTGACGTCACTGCTCCGTCGCCTGTTCCCGGTGCCCTTACTCCGGCGCTTGTCGCTGACGTCACTGCTCCGTCGCTTGCTCCCGATGCCCTTACTCCGGCGCCTGTTGCTGACGTCATCTCTCTCCGTCCTCTTCTCGCGAGATCACTTGCCGCTCCTGGTTGCCGGGCTTGGATGGGCCTACCACTGTTGCTCCTCCTCCTTCCAGTAGCCGGGGCCGTGTCGGGACTCAGTCTCTCCGGTGGACGCGCTCTCCTTCTGCTGCGGCCTGCGATGGATCCCGGCGTTGAGTCGATCCTCTGCAGCTCTCTCCTTAGCCATTCGTCCCCTCTCGTCGCGGCCTTCGCTCTCAGCTCCTGTAGTAGCCGATCGATGCTCTCCATGGCAGTCAGGGGAAGCCCAGGGGTAGTGAGTCAGCTCGGTGAGTAGCTTGGTGTTTACAGCTCTGCTGGGCACCCCTTTCCACCGCTTTTCTGTCTTCCTGCTGCTTTGATTTCTTGGAACTTCTTCTGTCTCCTCTGCTTCACTGCCCCTAGCCCTCCCCTTCTTCCCACTTATATTCCCTTCTCCTAGCTTACTTGCAACATTGTATAACCCCCCTAGCCTATCCCTGCTCTTTACCTCTAGCCTATCATTCCCCTTGCTTATTTTTAAATCTACCTAACAGTCCTGCTCCCCCTCCCTCTCAGCCATGTATCCCTATGCTTTATGGCTTGGGATTTCTGAGAAAAGAAAAGAAATGGAGGGAAGGGGAGATGTGTAGCAAGCAGTGTCCATGGTGAGGCTGTGCAGAACACATAAGTGTCGCAGACACTACAAGAAGGCATGTGAGTAAGGGAGTGGTGGGGAATTAGGAGCACTCACTAATCATTAATACGTTATGACAAAGCAACACATATAAATATGTGAGTACCATGCTTTGTGAAGGTTCTCTTCATCCAGGTCATGGTATATTGTTGTATTCAATTAGATCAACTGGACTTGAAATGTAGTTCTTGAAGACGTTTCAGCTAGTCATCCGACTGGCTTTCTCAATTCAAATGACTTGTACAAGAATCTGTGGCAATTATTACCCTGGAAAATCCAATTAGCATATCACACACCAGGTGTTAGGTGTGATTAGATAGTGGCTAAGAGGTGTTATAGGAACGCCCAGAGTAAGGTGTTAACAGCTTGTACATGGCAGACAGTTGGTGTCGAACCCCCCCCCTCTATTTAGGCTTGGTTTCTTATTTTCACATAAATGGCCTCCTTAACACCTCTCTTGAACCAGTCACTTTCCTTCGCCATATGTAACATTACAATCTTCAAAGGTATGTCCTTTATCCTTAAGATGCAGATACACGGCTGAGTCCTGACCCGAGGAATTGGCTCTTGCTGCAGCAATTGGTACATCCAAAAGACCCAATACCAAAACACAAGAAAAGCGACATCATATATGCAGTGCAGTGCAGTGAAGAATGCTCTGATTTGTATGTGGGGGAGACCAAACAGCAACTGCATCAACGTATGGCCCAGCACAGAAGAGCCAATTCCTCGGGTCAGGACTCATGTCATCTTAAGGATAAAGGACATACCTTTGAAGATTGTAATGTTAACATACTGGCGAAGGAACGTGACTGTTCAAAGAGGTGTTAAGAGCCATTTATGAAAATAAAGAAACCAAGCCTAAATAGAGGTGGGGGGGTTCGACACCAACTGTCTGCCAGTACAATGCTGTTTTCACCTTACTCTGCGGTTCCTATAACACCTCTTAGCCACTATCTAATCACACCTTAACACCTGGCTGTGATATGCTAATTGGGATTTTCCAGGGTACATAATTGCCACAGATTCTTGTACAAGTCATTCTGAATTGAGAAAGCCAGTCGGATGACTAGCGAAACGTTCAAGAACACATTTCAAGTCCAGTTGATCTATTGAATCCACAGATATGTGAGTATACCATCATTTTTACTTGTCTCCAAATTTAGTTTCAGAAAATGTAAAGTTGTTTCAAGTGAGTATAGTGACCCTTAAAGCCAAAACTGGTCAATTGTCAGTTACTTTCCACTTTCCCCAGTTTCCAACAGATACATTCACAGCATATTAGTAAACAGAAAGCACCAACAATTTGCATCTTTTACTTTACTCTCTCCTCCTTTGTCTTTTTTTGTTTATTAAGAGATTTTTGCACTATTTTTTTTAAATCACATATTGATATTACACCACAGCTGTACATGAGCTCCTATTTCAATAGCTCCCCCCCCCCCCCCCCACACACACACTCTGTCTCTTTCTGTTTACTCTAGATACCTCACTGGGCTTTCACGGAATTGCAATCTCTGAGCAGCTCCTTCATCACATCATTATTATGTCATAGAAAGGTGACAGGCCAAAATGGAACCAAGAGGAAAAAAACTGACAATATAAAATCACAGATTTGCGCCGGCATCTAAGGGTGATGAATATGGTTTATGTTCTGCGGACGGTCGGAAACCGGTTTCCCCAAATGGATGATATTGGCACAGCAGCTGGCACCCACCCAAGACATTATTTCTGGGTTATTATTTTAAAACGGATTGTTTAATGTAATACGGAGTAACATGTTAGGAGTTTATATGATCTCAGCAGAGAAAGAAAAAAAATGGAAAGAAAACAGGCACATATGGATGGAAAGGAATCCAAGAAAGTAACAATAAATGAATCAAAGTGGAAAAGAATAATGCAATTACCAAGATATTATTCCACTTGAATCAATTGGCCTATAAAGAAATGAACACAACTACCGGTCTTAGACAGTAGCAATAGCAGTCGGAATTGCCTCTTTATATCTCACATCTCACACGTTTTTACCTAACGTTTTGGTTTTGCATGGTTTCAGCTTATTTATATTATTTCAGGGTATCTACACGGCTAATTAGTCCATGGACCTGAACATCTCAACAATTCACTATTTGAATGACGGACCTGAATGGGATCCAAATGATGGGGAGAAGATTAGTCTAAGGTGGCCATACATGTATACAATTTTTACTTACCCACCGAGTGATCCTGCGACCTTCGACCGATGCTGCTCCGGAACCCCGCCTCTCCCACTCTTCTATTGCCACCGACATGCGATCGCAAAATGTATGGGATTTCAATCGCAATGTCGGTCGCATAGAAGAACGGGAAAAACGGTTCCGGCAGCATCGATCGAAGGTCGCAGCATGGCTCTCGGTCGGTAAGTAAAAATCGTATATATTGTATGCCACCTTTACAAGGGCACATCCAACCCACAAATAAAGTCATACTTACATGTTCCAATTTTTAAAATATTTTATTAAAAAATACTTACTGGCTATATAAGGGGTCTATGATTAGTAAAATTACTTTAGAAACAGTTTCAGCAAACTAAATGCAATTAAATTAATAAGGGGAATGGAGGGGCTTGACTAAGCAGGCAATTAGACAAGTTAGGGCTGTTTACATTGGAGAAGCGACGTTTGTATGTGGATGTGATAACTTTATACAAATATATTAATGGGCCCTACTATAAACTCTCTGTGCATTGTTCACTAATGGTCATATCAGAGACCCGTGGACATCGTTTAAGGTTGGAAGAAAAGAAGTTTCAATCTTCAGGTTAGGAAAGGTTTCATTGCAGTGAGAACGGTGAAACTGTGGAACTGTCTTCCAGCAGGATGTGGTAATGGTAAGTTGACTGAATAGCTTTAAGAAGAGACTGGAAGTATTCATTCAAGCTGTAATGTTCTCTTTTTGCCTGTAAAACACTGCAGGAAACCAATATTGTGTTTTTACAAGGTAAACAGACGCTAATATCTTTTCGGGAGATTCAATAAAAGTTTCTTATCTTTAAAATGTGCTACTTTGCCCCAACCAATCAGAATCTTATTTACATTTGAAAGCTACATCTGATTGTTGGGGCAAAATTAGCATCGTTTTAACGATAAGAACTTTTATTGAATAAACCTGATAGAGTGTTAAGTTCGTACACGCGTGTGATCGCGGTCCTGACCCACTGTGTACAATGTATACAAACAAATGTTTCGCCCGATAATCGGCCTGTGTGTGGGACACTTTTATCTGCTGAACGCGTGCATTCAGGATCCGGCCAGGTCGGTCAGTCAACGATCCCAAACTGAATGTCAGTTTTGGCCGATAAAGTGCCTACACATGGGCCGATTATCAGCTATTTTTGGCTGAAACGTTTGTTCGTACACAACGTGCATCGGGGTCGGGACCCGTGATTGCACATGTGTGGCGAACCTTTAATCACGCTAGTGTAACAATACAAACGCCTTAACATAATATCCAATCGATAATCTATCTACTCCTACAACTGGCAGGATGTATAGCCTTACTCATCTATCTATCTAAATACGATACATCTACTGCTACAACAAGGATGTATAGCCTTACTCATCTATCTAAATCTGAAATACGATTACCTCTGACTGCTACAAACCAGGATGTATAGCCTTACTCATGCTATCTAAATCTAAATAATACGAATATGCTACTGCTGCACGCAGGATGTATATCCTTACTCATCTATCTAAATCTAAATACGATACATCTACTGCTACCCAGGATGTATATCGCTTACTCATCTATCTAAATCTAAATACAACATCTACTGCTACTCACAGGATTTAGCTTACTCTCTATCGTAATCTACGATACATCTAATGCTACACCAGGATGTATAGCCTTACTCATCTATCTAAATCTAAATACGATACATCTACTCTGCTACAGCAACCAGATGTATAGCCTTACTCATCTATCTAAATCTAATACATACATCTACTGCTACACCAGGATGTATAGCCTTACTCTCTATCTAATCTAAATACGATACATCTACTGCTACACCAGGATGTTATAGCCTTACTCATCTATCTAAATCTAAATACGATAACATCTACTGCTACACCAGGAAGTATAGCCTTACTCATCTATCTAAATCTAAATACGATACATCTACTGCTACAACCAGGATGTATAGCCTTACTCATCTATCTAAATCTAAATACGATACATCTACTGCTACACCGGATGTATAGCCTTACTCATCTATCTAATCTAAAATATCGACTACATCTTACTGCTACACCAGGATGTATAGCCTTACTCATCTATCTAAATCTAATACGATACATCTACTGCTACAAACCCAGGATGTATAGCCTTACATCATCTATCTAAATCTAAATACGATACATCTACTGCTACACACGCAGGTGTAATAGCTCTACCATCTATCTAATCTAAATACGATAATCTACTGGCTACAACCGAGGATTGTATAGCCTTACTCATCTATCTAAATCTAATTACGATACACTACTACTGTCTACCACCAGGAGTATGTGCTTAACTCATCTATCTAATTAATACGATACATCTACTGCTACCTCCAGATGTTATGCGCTTACTCATCTATCTAAATGCTAAATACGATACATCTACTGCTACACACAACAGGATTGTATAGCCTTCTCATCTATCTAAATCTAAATAGCGATCATCTACTGCTACACCAGGATGTATAGCCTTACTCCTATCTAAATCTAACTAAATACGATACTCTACTGCTACAACACACGGATGTAGAGTCCTTACTCATCTATCTAAATCTAATAGCGATACTCTACTGCTACACAGATGGTATAAGCCTTACTCATCTATCTAAATCTAAATACGATACATCTACTGCTAACACCAGGATGTATAGCCTTACTCATCTATCTGAAATCTAAATACGATACTCTACTGCTAGACACCAGGTATGATAGTGCGCTTACTCATTACTCATCTATACATACAATCTACTGCTACACCAGGATGTATAGCCTTACTCATCTATCTACAATCTAAATACAGATACATCTACTGCTACAACCCAGATGTATAGCCTTACTCACTATCTAAATCTAAATACATACATCTACTGCTACAACCCAGGATGTATAGCCTTACTCATCTATCTAAATCTAAATACGATACATCTACTGCTCCACAGGATGTATAGCCTTACTCATCTATCTAAATCTAAATAACGATACATCTACTGCTACACCAGGATTATTATGCCTACTCATCTATCTAAATCTAAATACATACATCTACTGTCTACAAACCAGGAATGTATAGCCTACTTACTCATCTTATCTAATCTAAATACATACATCTACTGTCTACGACACCAGGATGTATAGCCTTACTCATCTATCTAAATCTAAATAACATACATACTCTACAACTTCACGGCACCCCAGGATGTATAGTGCCTTACTCATCCTATCTAAATCTAATACGATACATCTACTGCTACAACCCAGGATGTATAGCCTTACTCATCTATCTAAATCTAAATACGATACTCTACTGCTACAACAGGATGTATAGCCTTACTCATCTAATCTAAATCTAATACGATACATCTACTGTCTACACACAGATTATAAGCCTTACCATCTATCTAAATCTAAATACCGATACATCTACTGCTACACAGCCAGATGTATAGCCTTACCATCATCTAAATCTAAATACGTACATCTACTGCTACACAACAGATGTATAAGCCTTACTCATCTATCTAATCTTAAATACGACATCTACTGTCACACAACACCAGGATGTTAGCCTTACTCATCTATCTAAATCTAATACGATACATCTACTCTGCTACAAACACCAGGAGTATAGCCTTACTCATCTATCTAAATCTAATACTATACATCCTACTGCTACACCAATGTTATAGCCTTACTCACTATCTAAATCTAAACATAACATACATCTACTACTGCTACCAGGATGTATAGCCTTACTCATCTATCTAAACCTAAATACGATACATCTACTGCTACACACCAGGTGTATAGCCTTAACTCATCTATCTAAATCTAAATACGATCACATCTACTGCTGCACACAGATGTATAGCCTTACTCATCTATCTAAATCTAAATACGATACATCTACTGCTACAAGCACCATGGATGTATAGCCTTACTCTCTATCTAAATCTAATACGATACAATCTATACTGCTAGCTACACCAGGATGTATGACCTTACTCATCTATCTAATCTAAATACGATACATCTCGACTGCTACACCGAGATGTATACCTTACTCATCTATTAAATCTAATCGATACATCTACTGCTACACCAGGATGTATAGCCTTACTCATCTATCTAAATCTAAAGCGATCATCTACTGCTACAACACCGGATGTATAGCCTTACTCATCTATCTAAATCTAAATCAATACATCTACTGCTACACCAGGATGTATACCTTACTACATCTATCTAATCTAAATACGATACATCTACTGCTACACCGGATGTATGCCTTCACCTCATCTATCTCAAATCTAAATACGATACATCTACTGGCTACAAACCCAGGATGTATAGCCTTACTCATCTATCTAAATCTAAATACGATACCTCTACTGCTACAACCAGGATGTATAGCCTTACTCATCTATCTAAATCTAAATACGATACATCACTGCTACAGCCAGGATGTATAGCCTTACTCATCTATCTAAATCTAAATAGATACATCTACTACTGGCTACACCAGGATGTATAAGCTTTACTCATCTATCTAATCTAAATACGATACATCTACTGCTACACCAGGGATGTATAGCCTTACTCATCTATCTAAATCTAATACAATACATCTACTGCTACACCAGGATGTATAAGCCTTACTCCATTAATCAAATCTAAATACATACATGCTTACTGCTACACCAGGATGTATAGCCTTACTCATCTATCTAAATCTAAATACGATACATCTACTGCTACAGACCATATGTATAAGCCTTACCTCATCTATCTAAATCTAATATCGATACCTACTGCTACACAGGATGTGAGCCTTACTCATCTATCTAAATCTAATACCGATACATCTACTGCTACAACCAGGATGTATAAGCCTTACTCATCTATCTAAATCTAAATACGATACATCTACTGCTACACCAGGATGTATAAGCCTTACCATCTATCTAAATCTAATACGATACATCTACTGCTACACCAGATGTATAGCCTTCTCCATCTATCTAATCTAACGATACAATCTACTGCTACACCAGAGGTATAGCCTTACTCATCATCTAAATCTAAATACGATACTCTAGCGCTGCTACACCAGGATGTATAGCCTTACTCATCTATCAATCTAAATACGATCATCTACTGCTACAACCAATGATGTATAGCCTACTGCCTCTATCATAATCTAAATACGATACATCTACTGCTACACCAGGATGTATACTTCTCTTATAAATAAGCGTACATCTATGCTAAAGTTAACCTATATAATCAACGATACACAACTGCTACACCAGGCTGTATAGGCCTTACTTCCTATCTAAATCTAAAACGATACATTAGACTGCACACCGGAGAAGTGCCCTACTCATTTCTTATAAAAAAAAACCACAAACAAAGTTTGTAAAAATAAAGGATTCAATTCCTCATAAATCATTTTTCTCTTCTTATTATTTTTCTCCCTCTCAGCCATGTATCCCTATGCTTTATGGCTTGGGATTTCTTTCAATCGAGAAATATATCATTCATCATATATATGTCGAAAAGAAAAAAAGAATAAGCCCATGTACACCTATAAATAAATAAGCAATAAATAGCTACAGTAGGTAGTGAAATATGTTATAAATTGAAGAAAAGATTAGTATAAGGGCACAGCCACACTGCGCCACAAACATGATCGCACACACAATTGCACGTGATTGTGTGTGCGATTCCATAGCGTTTTGCATGCAATTTCTTCTTTTGAGATACAAAATCACATGCGATTGTGCATTAAAATGGTGATCACATGTGATTGCATATCGCAAACGCCTCTTCTCCGGTGTACATAATTGTAACATTTCAAGTCCCTCATATTCAAGCTCCCCAATCCCCTTATTAATTTAGTTGCTCTGAACCCTTTCCATTTAAAAGATGTCCTTTTTGTACACAGGATTCCAAAAGTGCCCTGCATATTTCAAATGAGGCCTTACCAATGCTTTGTAAAGAGGGAGAATAACATTTTTCTCCCTTGAATCCATACCTCTCTTTATACAAGACAATACCATGCAGGCTCTGGCTGTTGCCACCTGGCACTGCTTGCTTCCTTTAAGTTTGTTATCCACCAAAACTCCAAGATCCCTTTCCAACAGGGATTCACCTAACACAGAGCCATTTGTAGTATAAGCAGCACAAGGATTTTTAAGTCCAAAATGCATCACTTTACATTTATCAACATTGAATCTCATCTGCCACTTAGCAGCCCAATGTGACAATCTATCTAGATCCAATGCAACAATTGCACATCCTCTGAAGTTTTTAATGGTTCACAAAGATTTTCTCTCCATGTACAAATGTGCCTCCCCAGACCAACAGACCTCAGCTTATACATTAGTCGCCTATGGGGGTCTGTATCAAAAGCCTTTGCAAAATCCAAGTAAACTACATCTACTGCTATGCCAGAGTCTAAATTTCTACTTACTTCCTCATAAAAGCCAAGCAAGTTAGTTTGACAAGATCTATTCCTCCTAAATCCATGTTGGTTAAATAATGTCAGTCCATGAAATATACTCTAAAACATGTTCCCTTATTAAACTTTCCAGTATCTTCCCCACCACTGAAGTTAATCTTACAGGCCTTACCTGAATGACTACACTTTTTGAATATTGGAATAACATCAGCCTTTTTCCAATCCAGAGGCACACCTCCGGACATGAGGGAATCTGAAAAATAAGAAACAATGGCCTAGATAAAACTGAACTTAAAGTACCGAGGATGTATTTTATCTGGTCAGGAGATTTATTAATATTAACCTTTTTATTTCTTTCTGTACCATATCCTCAGTTAACCAAAGTGCACTTGAATCTTTTAAACCATTATTGCTACTATACTCTATGATATCTGTACTTGGATCTTCTATGGTGTATACAGAGGGAAAAAAAATATTCAAGACATTTGCTTTATTGCCATCCTCCGTAACTAACCTATCCCTATTTATTAATGGTGCCACATTCTCAGTCCTCATCTTCTTACTATTAATATATTTTTTTTTAAAAATTAGGCTTAGTGATGCTTTGTTCAGCTATCCTAACTTCATTATTAATTTTAGCTAGTTTGATTGCTTTCTTACACTCCTTGTTACAGTTTTTATAATCCCTAAAGGCCCTTTCTGTTCCCTCTGACTTCTTCCTTTCCATTTGCCTCTTTACATCAGAATTCAGCCATATGGGCGCGGATTTATTTTTTTTACATTTATTTCCCAAGGGTACAAATTTACATGTGAACTGGCTTAAAATCCCCTTAAACACAGTCCACTTCTGTTCAGTACCTTTACCTGATAATACATTATCCCAGTTGACATTCTAAAGAGATACTTTTAACCTGGGAAAATTTGCCTCCCCGAAATTAAAAGTCTTTGTCAACCCAGCACACTTTTCCTTTTCGATAACATAGTCCAAACGACACTATTTCATGGTCACTATTTCCTAAGCCTCCAGTTACCTTTATATCTATAATGCACTCCACAATGTTAGATATTACCAGATCCAACAAAGCTCCTTTTCTAGTAGGAACTTCAACCACCTGTGAGAGAAAATTATCTTGCAGCAAATTTAGGAACTCATCGCCCGTTTCTGTGATGGCAGATCCACTACACCAATCAATGTCAGGGTTATTAAAGTCCCCCATAATGAGCACACTCCCAAACTTGTAGCCCTTGCCAACTGAATATGAAGCTGACTCACTTCCTCTCTGCTAGCATTTGGCAGCTTATAGCAGACACCAACAATGTCATTACCCCTTTCCTGTTGCCTAATTCCACCCATATTGCCTCCACTTTAACATCCATATCACTGGTTATCTCTTCTTTTAAATTTGGCTTCAATTCTTTTTTAACATAAACACACTCCTCCACCTTTTCTTTTTTCTCTGTCCTGCCTAAACAAGGCGTATCCTTCTAAATTTACAGCCCAGTCGTGAGAACTGTTCAACCACGTTTCTGCTATACCTATTACATCATACTTTTCATTCAACTCCACAATTTCCAATTTACCCATTTTGTCAGCCAGGTTTCTCGCATTTGCAAACATACATTTTAGATCATGATCCTGCAAACAAATGGTGAAAATTTCAATGAGATAAGTTCAGCTAAGAATTTTAAACTTTTCTTAACTTGCAGTAGGGGAATTTTTTACATTAAATTAAAATAAATAAGTACTCCCCAGTGTGCTTTTGAACTTAAAAAAGAAACTGTATAATAAGGTCATGAAATATACTTTTAATTATTGGTTAACTTTTCCTATTATTGAATCTTTTTTGATTAGGAAAATCAAAGTCCTTAAATATCCATTTACTGTATACGCAAAGTATTCAGCCCCCAAATCTTTTTTTCCCACCCTCATTTTGTTTTATAATCATTCAAAAAGTACATTTCAAATCTATTATAGCCACTTTTCCTTTTGTATTAGGCCTAGTTAAGGGTTAAGGTTGAATAGATTCTCTAGACAATTAAATTTAAAATTATTAAATGTTTTTTTTTTTTTACTTAAGTATTTTAGTAACTGGAATATGAAGTATTTATTTTACTTTTTTTAGCATGTTAATACAATCAAAGCATTTTTTGCAGAACTTTGCACAGCCTTGATGTTATGTCAATCCAATATTTAATTGGACTTTAACATAGAGTTGCAAAAACTAGCTTAGTTCTTTGCCATTTGTGGAATAAAGAAACATGTTCAATTGTAATTTCTTAAGTCAAAACTGTTAAAACTTTTTTGAAAATTTTAAATCAAAATGCAAAAAATGATTGGTTTAGCGGACGGAATTAATACAGTTTCTGGTCAAAATTAGGGTTCCTTTAAGTACCTCTCTGGTCACATGGTCAGCTTGGATTACTGTGGAAGATTCTGCCTCCACATAATCAGAGAGGTACACTGAAGTAGAGATGTTCGAAACTGATGAGTTTGTCCCGTTTTCGAATTTTCGAATTTACAGTTAAATTCGAAAATGGACCCATAGAAGTCTATGGGAGAAAAAAATTCGAAAGTTTCTATCAATTTGAAGGGTGAAATAGTAATAGTAAGTTACTGTAAATAACACAGGGACCTGGGGAATGGTCTGGGGAACCCGTAAATATAAGTACAATTCATTTAAAATCTATCTTTCCTCACAATCGGGCTGTTTTCGAGCTTTCGCAGGCTATTTTCAAGGGTTACCGAAATCGAACATTACTTTCGAGGGTTACCGATATCACAAATTCGAGGGTTACCGAAATCAGCTTGTACATTCGAGGGTTGGCGAAATCTGCACATACATTCGAGGGTTACCGAAATCATCTACTTTCGATTTCGATAATCATCTACTTTCGATTTCGATAATAATCGAATTTTCGATAAAAATCGAAAACTCAGAAAATTCGAGTTTCGAAAAATCCGGGAGTTCCAAAAGTTTCGTCGGGACTTCGAAACCGCCTGATTCGATTCGAAACTGGGTTCTATTAGAACCCAAAGTACATCCCTACACTGAAGGAGACAGGTCGAAGGGACAACATGGCATGCACCAGATCATAGGAATCCAAGCAGATAGAGATAGCATTCCTGTCACTATGTTGCTAAGAACACTGGTGGTTGACAGTGTAGTGAAGACTGGGCAGTTATATTACATATTTCCACATTAGGTAGGGGTGGGTGGTGCCGGTCTGATACTTAGAGCCTGTGGTTACAGCACATTAGAGAGACTTTTGGATTATACTGGACTTATTAATTTATATTCATTGAATGGATTACAGTATCTGGGCATTCATCTTTGCCTGCACATTATTATTATCTTTGCCATATATAAAAATCAGGACTGTTTTTAGAATAATATATTAGGTCATAGTTTTTCTATGTTATGATATCTTCCTGGTATAGTAATGTATTTTACTCTACTTACTTTTTACTGATCCCAGTAATCGTGTTTTAGTATTTCCAGGAGGATACCTTTGGAGGTATATGATTCCTGAGCAGGTAAAAATGGGTACACACTGCTCTGGGATTGTGTAATCCCCATTTTACTTCTATGCCTATTTTACTAGTAATTATAGACCTGTAAGTTTAATAAACTGGTAAATTTGCTAAATTTGCATATTCTGGACTTCAGGAATGACATAAAAGTAGTAGTTGCATTATTTTTATAAAGGATTAGATATGTGGATTCGGTCATTGCAGTAGCTGTGGTATGCATAGCTAAAGCTTTGGCTAGGTGACTCATATATAAACTAATCTTTGAACTAGAAAAACACAATTGTACATGGATAGAGAATTGGTTGATAGCTTGTGTATAGAGAAAGTGAACATAAAGGTGATTATAAAGAGTAGGATTTGAAAACAACAGATGATGTGTATGGACAGTTGGACACCAGGGTTATTCAACAAAAGTTCTTATCGTTTAAAATGGTGCTAATTTTGCCCCAACCAATCAGATGTTAGCTTTCAAATGTTAAATAAGATTTGATTGGTTGGGGCAAAATTAGCACCATTTTAAAGGATAGGAACTTTTATTGAATCTCCCTAAAAATATATACAGTTCTAAAAATACTTAAAGAGCTACAGTAGTTACCTATATTTTACATGAAATAGCCAAATGCTTAAATGTCTGTATGTGTTTAGACAAATTAAAACCTAAATATTAATATATATTAAGTTTTAGTATATCACCCAATTATATGCTGTTAGTGAAACAAAAAAAAGTACTATACTGTTTATCATAGACAAACATATATCAAAAACAAAGAAAAAATGGTAATCATGATTTAAAAAGGGGGTTTCAGACCCTCATTGCTTTTAGATGAATATAGAGGATAATTATATAGGGATCACTTATATATGTATATCAAAAAGAAAGAAAACACAGGATCCCTCTTAATAATCATAATCAGTTAAAGTAGGAGCCCTCCCAGATTTAGCATCAGAAAATGTAACTTTTAATTATACTGTATATATTTTAAAAAAATCACAGACATATAAAAATTATAAAAGTTACAAATCCACATTCTGCCATAAATGGAAAATATAGAAGCAAGATAAAGACCTATTAATTGTCCTTGTTTTAAAGGGAAACCATTCCCATATTTTATCTGACCCTGTAAGGCTGTCCAACTTACAAATCTCAGAGCTCTCCTAAACTCAAAAAGAGAGAAAAGACGATATCTGGTTCCCTATCAATAAATAAAAGAAAACTACTCAGGCTTCAGTTGATTAACTGCACAAGGGAAAACAGTCACTGTAGCCTATTTAGTGACATGTGTCCCAGTCTAAACTGGAACCAAATACACCAAAAAATATGAATAAAATTCTCATGAAATATAAGACATCAGAGGAGGATGAATATTAAAAATATTTATCTATACAAAAAAGTATATAAATTCCTATCTTCATCTGTGCAGATATAAAATATTACATGTGCTAATCATGTAAAACCAGAGTCAGATCTAAGGGTAAGTTATCCAAATAGTCAGATCTCCTCATCCTCTGGTGTCTGGACAATCAGAACACATATAGCATGCACACAATGAATAAATATAACAAGAATCCGTAAAAATGCCACTCTAGAAGGTAAAAAGCATGTATGTGTAATATGATATATTAACTATAGATAAAAACACGCTGATTAAAAGATAGCCCAAAACTGTAGAGTATATGTAGTCTCAATTTAGCATAGGTGCGTATGGTACTGGTTGCTCGTCCCATAAAACCCAGGATACGATCAAGCAAGTGTCAGTATTAGATATCTTGGAACTAATATAAATTAGTTCCAAGATATCTAATACTGAATATCAGTCGACCTGAGTATAAGCCAATGTACTTATTTTTACCTGAAAAATAAGTAAAACTTATTGACTTGACTATAAGCCATGGCCACTACTGCCTTCTGATTCTGTATTATTTTTAGGCTTTATTTGCTCTTTAAATTGACCCATGCGATAATTTCGGCCCGATCGACCGATACACTGAACTACTGATCGATCGGACCGAAATATTGCATGGTGTGTACCAGCCTTACGATTTGACTCTGGTTTTACACGATTAAGACATATGATATTTTATATTGATTAGATGAAGATGCTTGTAAAGGTTCTCATTCATCCAGGTCATGGTATATCTGTTGTATTCAATTAAATCAACTGGACTTGAAGTTTAGTTCTTGAAGACCTTTTCGCTAGTCATCTGACTGGCTTTCTCAATTCAGAATGACTAGTACAAGAATCTGTGGCACTTATGTACCCTGGAAAATCCCAATTAGCATATCACAGCCAAGTGTTAAGGGCGTGATTGGTGTCAAAACAGCATTGTACATGGCAGACAGTTGGTGTTGAACCCCCCCCCCCACCTCTATTTAGGCTTGGTTTCTTTATTATCACATAAATGGCCTCCTTAACACCTCTCTTGAACCAGTCACGTTCCTTTGCCAATATGTTAACATTACAATCTTCAAAGGTATGTCCTTTATCCTTAAGATGCAGGTACATGGTCTTTCGGATGTACCAATTGCTGCCTCAGTGTGTTGTTCGGTTTAAAGTAGACAGGGATACGACCCCTGCTACATATAGGATGACCATGTTCTTTCTCCTGTCTTGCTTTTCCCCTTCACTGTTGGTATTCGTGTTCTCTTTCCTTCTACTTCTTTTGACAAAGGCCCAGTCTAGATATCCACACATCCAGAACTTTCAGGATTTCACCAACAAGATTGAAGATATAGTACTTGGTGTAGAAGAAACTATGGGGTCCTATGATGTGACATCTCTCTTCACCTGTATACCCACCAAGGCTGTTGACATGGTGAGAAAATGGCTAGGCCAAGACTGCACTCTTACCAGCAGAACTGATCTCAACCCAGAACAGGTGTGTTCCTTACTGGACTTGTGTCTAAATACCACCCATTTCAAATACAGGGATAGGTTCTATAAGCAAAAACACGGATGTGCTATGGGATCTCCAGTTTTACCTATTGTGGCCAACCTTTACATGGAGGAGGTAGAAAAACAGGCGCTTAATACCTTTAAGGACATAGCACCCAGCCACTGGTTCAGATATGTGGATGACACCTGGGTTAAAATCCACCAGAAGGAAGTACAAGCTTTCACAGAACACATTATTGCGGTAGACAAAAACATCAAATTTACAAGGGAAGAGGTACAAAACAACAAACTGGCCTTCTTGGACTGCTTGATAGAAGTTAAGGAAAATTGTAAACTGAAAGTAGAGGTTTACAGAAAACCAACACACACAGATCAGTATTTGATGTTTGACTCCCACCACCCTTTAGATCACAAGCTGGGTGTCATCAGAACCTTGTAACACAGAGCTGAGAACATCCCCACTAGCACAGAGGCGAAGGCTAAAGAAATGAAACATCTCAGAGGAGCCCTTAAAACTTGTGGATATCCAGACACAAATACCAACAGTGAAGGGGAAAAGCAAGACAGGAGAAAGAACATGGTCATCCCATATCTAGCAGGGGTCTGCGAGAAATTAAGAAGAACTTTCAAAAAACATATCTCTGTCTGCTTTAAACCGAACAACACACTGAGGCAGCAATTGGTACATCCGAAAGACCCAATACCAAAACACAAGAAAAGCGACATCCTATACGCAGTGCAGTGCAGTGAGGAATGTTCTGATTTGTATGTGGGTGACACCAAACAGCAACTGCATCAACGTATGGCCCAGCACAGAAGAGCCAATTCCTCGGGTCAGGACTCAGCCGTGTACCTGCATCTTAAGGATAAAGGACATACCTTTGAAGATTGTAATGTTAACATATTGGCAAAGGAATGTGACTGGTCATTTATGTGAAAATAAAGAAACCAAGCCTAAATAGAGGTGGGGGGGCTCGACACCAACTGTCTGGCATGTACAATGCTGTTTTGACACCTTACTCTGGGCGTTCCTATAACACCTCTTAGCCACTATCCAATCACGCCCTTAACACTTGGCTGTGATATGCTAATTGGGATTTTCCAGGGTACATAATTGCCACAGATTCTTGTACAAGTCATTCTGAATTGAGAAAGCCAGTCGGGTGACTAGTGAAACGTCTTCAAGAACTAAACTTCAAGTCCAGTTGATCTAATTGAATACAACAGGTATTAGATGAAGATATTAATATTGATATACTTGTTAATATAGATGTATATTAAAAATGTTAAATATCCTCTGATTTCATATAGTCCCTATCAATAACACGGACTGCAATACACTGGGATGCATGGAAGCAAGTAGACGTGGCCAGACCAGCAGCCATGACAATGATTGGCTATGATATTGCATCTTAGCCAATCACTGTCATGGCTGCCGGACGGGCCACTTTTGGTTAAATTTTTACACACACACACACATATATACATACAGTAAAATCACTATGTTTACTTTTACAGTGATAGCTGGTAAGAACTTCTACTCAGCAACACTGGTTTTATTTCATGTGCAGCATTTTGTACTTGGTAGTTTATATCTGAAAGATCACTTATTTAATATCAATTGATTCTATTCCCACAGTAATGGATTTTTAAGATGATTGGAGATGACTAGGGTCCCTCCTAGACCAATAACATTTTAGTGCTTTTGAAAAATGAGTGCTCACTGTCTGCAGTACAAGTTTAGACCAATGGAAGGCATAGGTCATTTGTTTTCACTCTTATTTCTAGCCCAGCTCTGAGCTGATTGCTCTAGGCTACATACAAAATAAAATAACTAGAAACACACATATACACAGATCTCATTAAGATTGCTCAATTAGCCTTTCAGATATCTCTTAATTATTCTGTAAACATTAATGTCAATTTAGCAGTTTTGTTTGATATATTTGAATGTTAAATCCAACACCAGTGTTGCAGTTTAAAATCACAATTTGAACCAATGTTGAAATGTTGATTTGTGAAAGTGCCTAAATTAACACCAATATGTTCAGCAAAGGGCACAGGTTACTATTATTGTTAATTTTTTTTAAAGGTTCATAAATAATCTATAAAATGGATTATGGCAAATGTAAAAATTTTAATTAACTGCTTTGTATTTGATTGTTTCTTGCAGCCAGATATTTAGCTAAAGCTATTCATAGGTGGTATGAAACCTTTTTACAAGTGTAAAGACAATCAGGGAGATTCACCCAGAGCCGCAGTTGCTCTAGGAAAATCTCCTCTAGCAGATTCATCAGAGGCTGCACGTCTCCCACACGTAGTATTTAACACCAGCTACCAGCGCATTTGACACCAGCTACCAGCTGGTGTTTCTAAATGTAGTAGACCATTAAAAAGGTATTCTTTGATTGATTGCTGCAAATTAACAGCAAGGACACATTTTGCAGAATTTTGCAGAAGCCTGCAAATTGTGGTAGCACTATATTTTATTATCCTAATATATTTAGCAAGGGCTGTAATAAGTAAGTTAGTATACGTATAGTTCACAAAAATCGTATGATATTATGACATTTTGTACACTGATGTGGGCTCTAGCAAGCCATACACTAAGGGCTCATTCACACTACATCAGTTTGTATCCGTTTTTCCAACCCAGGTGCGTTTAAAAAAACAGACAGACAGTAAAACCCCATAGGATTTCATAATATCGTTCACACCTGCTGCACTATAATCTGTTCAGTTCCAGTCCATTTAAAAAACGCACTGCATGCAGCATTTCGGTCCGTTTTTTCTTGCATTTTCAATAGAAATCTATGGAAGACACATTGTTAAATAATGGATACAGATTTATGAAAAAAATGGATACAATCTGACAGAAACACATGCTGTGCATTTCTGTCAGTTTCTGTCAGTTTCTAGTGTGAACGAGCCCTAAGGGGGTTATTCAATAAAAGTTCTTATTGTTAAAAATGGTGCTAATTTTGTCCCAACCAATCAGATGTTATTTAACATTTGAAAGCTAACATCTGATTGGTTGGGGCAAACTTAGCACCATTTATAACGATAAGAACTTTTATTACATCTCCCTGTAAGCATTTTGTCAAATATAAAAATACTCACAGAGATGTTGCTTGATTTCTTTGTCCCTTATAGCTGCATACATTGGTTAAAGTATACACATAAAGTAACAAACATCTTAGAAAATAGATATTGTTTAGCTACATATCATTTTTCAATTAAAAGAGAATTAAGGTATCCAGACAACATCCCAACATCCTGTCCCAATAGACAGTACGCATTCACAAATATACAACAAGCTGTGTCTCACCTCTCCCTTTAGCTGTGACTGCTGGGTGATTTATGAAAATAACCTGTGGGTAATAGGGGTCAGCTTCTGTAATCCACTGTAGCTGTGTAAATGTACATGTACACACTCTGTCGTGCTCAACAGATCAAAACAAGGAAGTTGCAGCCTTGCTTCCTAGAATCTGACAGCCAATCACATAACAGCACACAGATCCTCCATCTCCCTGACAGGGATTTAATTTAAAAAAAAAACAAAAAAACATTCAATGTTTCTGTCCTAACAATGATATAATCTATTATTTTTCATACAAAAAAAGAAAAGTAATCTTTACAGTGTATTTCTTAGATCGCATAGATGAAAGAAACAGAATGTTAACATTTCAGTAAAAATATTAAAAATAAAAGTAATTCAGGGGAATAGAATCTGCTTGCTAAAAGCATAGCTCTTCCCCTTATCCTAACAGAGGCACTATGTGGAACACTTGTACATCTATAATCTTTATCTTTTACCAGGAACATAATGTAAACAAAAAATCTATAATTTTGAGGATTTGAACCTGTGACTTTTTGGACTGTGTGTTCCTATAACCTTATCACCACTGCAAAAACAGAGAAAAATTCATTCAGATGTCTTCACACAAACATGGAAAGACTTTGAAAGCTGCTTTTTACCCTGCAGTTTATTCACCTGCAACTCACACTGATTTTTAAATAAACTGCAGTGGAACAAGCAGCTTTCAAAGAGTTATCGGGGACTTCCATACTGGTAGACATCTGTATAGAAAATGATGAGACACTGGGTTCAGGAGGTGTGGCACTTTGAAGACTTAATAGTTACTAAATCTTTTTCTTTGTATGCCTGGGGTGTTTGGGGCAGAAAAGCTTTCATATAAGGATTTTTATTTTTAAAGTTTAGTTTTCCTTTAAATCTTTACCAAACTTGTTTGTGTGGTTTTTGGAATCACACATATTTACTCCTTTATCTTTACACAGCAGATACGAACCATTTATCATTATATATTGAATATATATTTACATTATATATTGATCGTTGGCAGGTTGTTTTCATCCACAAAATGATGTAGGAAAAACAATAGAAGTGGTTTTGTAATGAAAGATACATCAATTATAAATATTCCTGAATATCTGCTTTCCAAGGTGTTATATTACTACTGAGTCACCTGCAAGTCATAATATTAAGCATAGCAGAGACATGAAAAACCAAACACACCATTTAAACAGTTTATCTGTTGTATTCAATTAGATCAACTGGACTTGAAATGTAGTTCTTGAAGACGTTTCGCTAGTCATCCGACTGGCTTTCTCAATTCAGAATGACTTGTACAAGAATCTGTGGCAATTATGTACCCTGGAAAATCCCAATTAGCATATCACAGCCAGGTGTTAAGGGTGTGATTAGATAGTGGCTAAGAGGTGTTATAGGAACGCCCAGAGGTGTTTAAGGTGTTAAAACAGCATTGTACATGGCAGACAGTTGGTGTCGAACCCCCCCACCTCTATTTAGGCTTGGTTTCTTTATTTTCACATAAATGGCCTCCTTAACACCTCTCTTGAACCAGTCACGTTCCTTCGCCAGTATGTTAACATTACAATCTTCAAAGGTATGTCCTTTATCCTTAAGATGCAGATACACAGCTGAGTCCTGACCCGAGGAATTGGCTCTATGGTGTCCTATGATGTGACATCTCTCTTCACTTGTATACCCACCAAGGAGGCTGTTGACATGGTGAGAAAACGGCTGGGCCAAGACAGCACTCTTACCAGCAGAACTGATCTCAACCCAGAACAGGTGTGTTCCTTGTTGGACTTGTGCCTGAATACCACCTATTTCAAATACAGGGATAAGTTCTATAAGCAAAAACATGGATGTGCTATGGGATCTCCAGTTTCACCTATTGTGGCCAACCTTTACATGGAGGAGGTAGAAACACAGGCGCTTAATACCTTTAAGGGCATAGCACCCAGCCATGGTTCAGATATGTTGATGACACCTGGGTTAAAATCCACCAGAAGGAAGTACAAGCTTTCACAGAACACATTAATGCGGTGGAACAAACATTAAATTCACAAGGGAAGAGGTACAAAACAACACAACTGGCTTTCTTGGACTGCTTGGTAGAAGTTAAGGAAAATGGTAAACGGATGTAGAGGTTTACAGAAAACCAACACACACAGATCAGTATTTGATTGTTGACTCCCACCACCCTTTAGATCACAAGCTGGGGGTCATCAGAACCCTGCAACACAGAGCCGACAACATCCCCACTAGCACAGAGGCGAAGGCTAAAGAAATGAAACATCTCAGAGGAGCCCTTAAAACTTGTGGATATCCAGACTGGGCCTTTGTCAAAAGAAGTAGAAGGAAAGAAAAGAACACGAATACCAACAGTGAAGGGGAAAAGCAAGACAGGAGGAAGAACATGGTCATCCCATATGTAGCAGGGGTCTCCGAGAAATTAAGAAGAATTTTCAAAAAAACATCGTATCCCTGTCTGCTTTAAAACGAACACAACACATGAGGCAGCAATTGGTACATCCGAAAGACCCAATACCAAAACACAAGAAAAGCGACATCATATATGCAGTGCAGTGCAGTGAAGAATGCTCTGATTTGTATGTGGGGGAGACCAAACAGCAACTGCATCGACGTATGGCCCAGCACAGAAGAGCCAATTCCTCGGGTCAGGACTCAGCCGTGTATCTGCATCTTAAGGATAAAGGACATACCTTTGAAGATTGTAATGTTAACATACTGGCGAAGGAACGTGACTGGTTCAAGAGAGGTGTTAAGGAGGCCATTTATGTGAAAATAAAGAAACCAAGCCTAAATAGAGGTGGGGGGGTTCGACACCAACTGTCTGCCATGTACAATGCTGTTTTAACAACCTTACTCTGGGCATTCTATAACACCTCTTAGCCACTATCTAATCACACCCTTAACACTGGCTGTGATATGCTAATTGGGATTTTCCAGGGTACGTAATTGCCACAGATCTTGTACAAGTCATTCTGAATTGAGAAAGCCAGTCGGATGACTAGCGAAACGTCTTCAAGAACTACATTTCAAGTCCAGTTGATCTAATTGAATACAACAGATATACCATGACCTGGATGAATGAGAACTCACAAGCACATTTAAACAGTTGAGTCTTTAGAAACCACATATTTAGTTGAACCAGGGATCATCAAAGTATTGCCTTCCAAATGTTTGAAAACTACTCTAAATGTAGTTGATGAATGTGGGAGGAGTGGTAGTTTTAAAACATTTGGCTTACCATTGTTTAAAGATCCCTAAGATAAAACATACTGTATAATCTTGTGTGAAGGTTCTCATTCATCCAGGTCATGGTATATCTGTTGTATTCAATTAGATCAACTGGACTTGAAGACGTTTTGCTAGTCATCCGACTGGCTTTCTCAATTCAGAATGACTCAGCCATGTACCTGCATCTTAAAGGAGAACTAAACTTCATTTTTTCAGATCCTAACATGAGAGTTTTTCTCCCCAGAATACCTACACGTTGAAAGATTTTTCTCTAGTTATTTGCATTTAGTAGATATAAGTAATAGATTCTGTAACAAAGGAGGCTTCCATGTTGTTGCCAGTACAACTCATAGCCCATGTTGGCTTCAAAGAGCCACGCCCCCTGACCCCAGGATTCACTGTCTCTATGTGCAGAGTTTCTAGCATCACATATCAGTTGCTGGTGGTGCGCCATGTAAATGCTGTGTGTTTAGGAACAAACAGACCAAGAAGCCACAAGTTCAAATCCCCTAGTTTACTTATGAAACAATATAACAGTCTACTGCCTGAGTTTAGTGCTTTTTTTGTTTGTTTGTTTCCATGTTTCTAGAAAAATATGAAGTTTCTACATATGTACACTTTATCATTGTTAGGGACAGGAGCATTTCTAATGTGTTTACACAAAAACTGCACTGATATCTGTGTTCTGGGTCAGAGGGAGGGATCTCTGAGCTGTAACATTATTGGTTACTTCCAGGAAGCAAGATTGCAGTTTCCTGTGAAGTGTCCGGCGCACACTTAGCTGGGTGTTCCCAGATAAGGTGAATTATGGGAGCTGACCCTTAGTACACACAGGTTATTTTCATAAATCACCCAGCATGCACAACAAAGGGAGACATAAGACACAGCTTGTTGTGTGTTTGTGAATGTGCTCTGTCTATTTAGACAATGTTGTCTTGGGACTTTAGTTCTCCTTTAAGGATAAAGGACATACATTTGAATATTGTAATGTTAACATATTGGCAAAGGAACGTGACTGGTTCAAGAGAGGTGTTAAGGAGGCCATGGTAGACACCAACTGTCTATCATGTACAATGCTGTTTTGACACCTTACTCTGGGCGTTCTTATAACACCTCTTAGCCACTATCCAATCACGCCCTTAACACTTGGCTGTGATATGCTAATTGGGATTTTCCAGGGTACGTAATTGCCTAAGATTCTTGTACAAGTCATTCTGAATTGAGAAAGCCAGTCGGATGACTAGCGAAATGTCTTCAAGAACTAAACTTCAAGTCCAGTTGATCTAATTGAATACAACAGACATACTGTATATTAGAGATGTTCGAAACTGTTGAGTTTTTTTTCGTTTTCGAATTTTCGGAAATTTCAAAAGTTCAAGTTTCGATTTTCGAAAATCATCTACTTTCAATTTTCGAAAATCATCTATTTTTGAAAATCGTCTGCTTTCGATTTTCGAAAACATCTACTATCGATTTTCGAAAATCATCTACTTTCGATTTTAAAAAATCGTCTAATTTTGATTTTCGATTTTTGATAATTATCTACTTTCGATTTTTGCTAAAAAAAATTCTATAAAAATTCGAGTTCCGTGAAATTCGGGAGTTCCAAAAGTTTCATTGGGACTTCGAAACCCTCAGATTCAATTTGAAACCACATTACATCTCTACTGTATATACTGAATGTGTGGCACCCTGCTACCCACAAGTATGTAAGTTATATTCAGTATACTGTGTAAGGTGTAAAGTGATGTAGACAGACTTGTTGTCAACAAAACTTCATTAAAAGGATTAAATACTTTTCATTTATTTTGTGTTATGTAAATGAATTTAGGCTATCTTTTATAATATTTTTAGAGCTACCCTGTGCTTTGTTCTGACAATATTAACTATACTCCATTCTAGTCCACTGCGCTGAAAACTCCCTAAGGTGCCTCTTTTGAATTTAGACCCGTGCAGGTCAGGAACCTTTATGTTTGGTATTGATGTACTTAGGAGGTGCAGGACTTTAAAAATCAATACCATTTTCTGGCAAGTAATACAATGCGTTTCTGCTATAATTTCAAACGAGATGGAAAAATGTGTTTTGTTCTCATTTTTATTTTTACACTTATTTGCAAAGCTTATTTATAAATAGTTTTCTTGGTAGACTAAAAGTGGTTTCCAGACAAAATCCCCCAACTGAAAAAAATCCCTTATTGCTATTCTGTGAGCCAGGCAAATATGTTAAGCTGTGGATATCATTAAAACATCTTAACAACATTTACTGGCAATGTATTAAAGGGTATCTTCACTCCCAAACAATAAAATTCATATAATATAAGGTTACACACACACACCCCACTACACCAACCCTAAATGCTAGGTTAAAAACATCTAAAACAGACCCTAAATAAACTTACCAGACTCCTTTTTTTCGTTCACAGCCTCTTCTGCTAGTTCAGAACAGAAGGGGCGGACCGGCAGCCACGTTTGTGATTGGTTGAGACTCCACCAATCACTGATGCGGCTGTCAGACAGCAGAGGGTGCCAAGGGAAGAAAATCAGGTAAATATATTAAGGGGCTGAGCTAGAAGTGTTAAACCTAGATTTTAGGGTTGGGGGGTTGCCTTACCTCAAACCAATTTTTTTCTTCTTCAAAATAGAGATGCAGCTGCTGAGGGATCCAGAAGGAGAGGAGGAGGGAGGGAGGGGGGAGAGCTCCACTGTGCATGCCAGAGTCCTTTAAGAGCAGCAGCAATTCACAGGCACGGATTACACACAGTGATGCTCCTACTTTTCTCTTTTTAGCCCTGTAGGACAACCATAAGGATCAGAAGAGAAAGGGATCTTTTAAAACTACACAATGGGGCCAAAAGTGGGGCAAATGTTAGATGGGGGGTGGACATGCCTTTTAAGAACATTGTTTAGTGCTGTAGTGCAATGCATCACAGTAAGAGCAGGCTGGTATTTTCAATATGCAATACACTTGGCCCTTAAAAGGGTCTAGCCAGATTTCTTTTATTTCCTTCAGTTTTTGGGGCAGAAAGATTCATGAAAATGTGAAACAAGAAGCCATTGTAATAATATCTTCCATTCTATGTTGTTTGAAACTAATTCATTTGTTGAATGTCTATGTATTAGAGGATGTTTTAATGTTATACTTGATTTGCTCTTAATTGCAGCAATACTGTAGTTGGTTGCAAATACCAACAAGCAATTATGTTTTTTTAACACAAGTCTAGCAAACTGTAGAATGCCCTGTCATCCATATTGTTTACTTATTCTGAGCCAAACAATAAAAACAACAGTTTGATAACCAAAAAGTTAACATGAAGCTATATTTCACTAAACTATTAAAAGCCTTACATTACCTATCAAGAAAACTAAATTCAGAGGATTTTTAAACCCTATGGCATGACTTAACTTAGTCAACATGCTATCAGATTAAAATATTTTCAGATAAAGCCATGGTAAGCCTTTATCAGTAGCTGATGCTAAACATTATGAACATTACTCTTTTTGTTAGTAGTAAACCAGCATAAACTGTCCTTGTACAAGAGTTATTTTGGAATGGGAGTGTGAAATCTCATAAAAACTGCTTTAACTAAAGAATTTAAACAATCTCATCTAGATGATGAATTCTCTGGATACAGTTAATGTCCTTTATTGTAGGTTATTACATTTTAACAAATGCACAAAATGTTTTATCTGTGGACTTATCCTACAGATTACATAATTCCCTTATGTAAGTCTTTATTTTCTGAAAATTTTTGTGAGAGATATGATAAGGGGCAAAAAAGTTAATATTGTGTTAACGTCAGTTAAACTCCCCACGTTTCCATTAACAGCGACAAGCACCCGATGCAAAAAGCAAAGGATTTTTAATGGAGGCATTAGACCAGCACTCCTTACCTCCTTACCTTAAATCCCTTTGTGTGTCTGCCCCTCCCCTTCTGTTAATGGCCTGCACAAAGATAGAATGATCGTGAAGTGTAACTCCTAAAGAAATGTACCCAAGCGCGCTGCTGCTGCTGCAAAGTAAGGGGGGAAAGTAGAGGGCATCCTCCAATTACATTTATTTACAATTATAAGGTGGATCCCATTTCGATCCCATTCGATCCAATTAAGTGGTGGATTATTTAATATCGCATGTGCAGCTAATGTTAGGTTTTTGTGGTTTTCTAAACCTGATAAACTTCAGCCCTAATTTCTAAATCAAGATTTTTAAAAAAAATTCTCCTTTTGAAATGGTTCTTTTCCTTTCAAGTATAACGTACCATTAAGTACAGCACCAAAGTAAAAGAAACGAAAAATAACAATAACAAAAGCACAAATATTTGAAATTATACTATTTGAAGAAAGATGGATCTCTATGGTGTCATAAAATGTTAGGTTTGTTGTATTCAGCTTCTTCAATAAAGAGGCTTTGGATTGTTGTGTTCAGTCTTCAGACTCGGACAAAGCAAAATCATTACCATTCTGGTTATTAAGATGACCAAAATATAACTCTGCTGTGTAATCAGTCACTAACAGAGAACAGAACAAAAAAACAACAACAACAGGAACAGCCCTGCACCTTCTATAGCCTACCTTCAGCAACAGGGGGGGACGTTAACATTTTTTACGCCAGCAGGGAGATTTCCAAAGAACCTCAAATGCTCTGCACACATCTTTAATTCACACTAACCCATTTACAAAGCATTAGAACTGCAGCGCTGCATTGGTTTCCCAAAAGTCACCAGCCCAGTTGCCAGAAGCATTTTAATATGCAGGGGATAAGACCCGATCGGGATTCACAAGCGCAATATTACATCATGACAAGCTGAGCATTTGTACATTTCCTTGAATGTGTTTAAATAAGTTCCTGTTTTCTACCCCAAGATTTTAAATTATTGTTTTGTTTTGGGGGGGGGGGGTCTTTTTTATTCTCTTTTGAAATTTCTTGGTTAGATTTAAAAACATTTTTGACATGTGATCCCTCTACAGAGTTTTCACTCTTTTTTTCAGAAATAGGTTTTGTTCCCATTTGCCAGTTAAATCAAATTAAATAAGTTAAAGCAATAAAAAATCTTCATTAAACATAGATGTTGTTGCAGATACAAAGTTCTTTCTCTCTTTTTTCCTTCCACAAATGTCATTTTTATTTAGCTTAAATTTAATGAAATTTATCAGACCATAAAGTATTCCTCAGATGAAATGGCTGGTTTCCAGGCAATGTTACAGTTGTGCTGATTACAATGCATTCTGACATTTATGACAGTTTTATAATTCCTGTATTCTGTGCTTTGCTGTGCTGTGAAGGGTCTCTACACTGCTAAAGGCTTTCTCTGGGGATATGGTACTAAAGCTTTGTGGGCAGAAAGGACAATAAAACATTTTAATGGCAAACCAGCTATGAGATATTGGTCTTTTGCTAATTCTTACAGTGTAAAATGCAAAAAAAAAAAAAAAAAAACACACAGAAAGATGTCAGTTTAGTGCCTTTGTTACAGAAAAGCTAAATCCTACAATCAGAAATGTCCAACCTGTGACCATATAGCTTAGAATTTAACTAACAGCACAATGCCCCATAATAGCCAAAGGGCATTTCACTTTAATACACTTGCCTGAAACATGAAATATAATGTTTTTCACCAGGAATGTTTTCTGGTCTAGGAGTCTGCCTGATACTGAGACACAGGGACCCTTTTTTCTATTAGGCAATGTAAATCACTGGGTGGCAGATTGTCAGCTGGGATTACCAAAACACAGATTACACATTGGTGTAGAAGTAGCTGCAGCAGTTTAGGCTGTATCTCAGAAGAATATGAATGGGTCATCCTAGCAGTTAATTCAGAGCTGATACCTCTTTGTCTATAGGGAACCTGAAAGGATGTGTTTAAATAACTCACAAACTTTTGTAAGAAGGTAGAAGGTAGGGATAATTAAGGCTAAAAATGATTTACCAATAATTAAAAATTAGTTTTCAGACACATTCCCGAACAAGAAGGCAGAATTAGAATTTTTTGCGCAACACATAGTGGTACATAAGATTAACTTATGTAGACTTCAGACAATAGTTAAATCAAGCATTTTAAATTGTGTCTTTCACAATGTGGTATATAAATAATCTAAGAAGCAGAGGGCAATAGTTTAAAAAAAAATGTAGAAACCATTAAGCTCTTCTTAGAATGTTAACATAAAATCATAAATGTATGACAACCACTTACAAGGACTAATAAAAAAGAGAATACACATTACACAAGAAAGTTGCAACTAGAAACTGACAGCTAACAATATTGCAGCGCAGAGACCCATCTCTGTTAGTCATGTTACAGCAGATCCTGCATCTCAAACACAGAACAGAGATATAATGATGTATATCTCAGTTCCCTCACACATTCATTTCTTACAAAAAAGGTAATCTTTGAAGTTTATGTCTTATCATGCAATGAGTAAATAATGAAACAAAAGAAATTATGGGTAATTGAACACGTAACATGGGCCAAAAACAGCACATTTAGAAACTTTATCATGGCTAGGAACCGAATAGAAAAATAAACTGCAGTCATATAAACTGTGGCTAAAACAAGGAGTCAGGTCCCATAACCCCCCTCTTTGTTTTGGTCAAAGTTTACATGTTGTTTAGTTAGCAGCAGATTAAAACAAGTAAGCTGCAAATTTGCCCCCTAGAAGCTGACAAACAATTATATTACACCATAGAGACCTGCGTCTGTTATTCACAGATGCTACAGCAAATCCTGCCTCTCAGACATGTAACATAGGTTTAACAGTGTATAACTGTTAAACCTATATGTTAACAGTGTTAACATTTGTTTTGTTTTTTAAAAAAACCCACAAATTCCTTTGCTTTATTTTCAAAAATAAAAGTAATCTTTGCAGTTTATTTCCTTTCAAGCAATGAGGAAGAAAAAAAAAACATTTAAGTCTGGGGAATTGAACTTGTAACCCCATGGGCTGTATGTTTAAAAAGTAGAGCATTAGACAGTTTAGCAGCCACAGCTACCTCAAAGAGGAATGTAGCTTCCAAAAATCATTAGGGATTCACATATTAAAAAGGAGAAACATCTACAGAAAAAAATGTACATAGAGACAGTGAATAGTGGAGTCAGGGTGCGTGGCCAATAGGTGACGACAAGACTACATGGGCTGGAAGTTGTACTGGAAACAATATGGAAGCTTTCTTGGATACAGAATCTACTTCTTACAGATGCAACTTATTAGAGAAGTATTTTTCAAGGTATAGCTGTTCTTTGGGGGGAAATATTTCACATTTGGAAATTTCTTAAATTTGCTATAACTATTCAAAAGGATATTTCTCATTAAATGGCATGTTCACCCCTTAATAATCTTTAAATATACCCTAAACTTCTCCCAAACACTATGCTATTGCGTGAAAATATCTTACCATAAAGTCCTCTGGTCTCTCGTCATTCTCTCCAGCTCTTTTGCCTGCTAGCCATCAGTCAAGGCTGTTACGTCGCTATCAATGACTTTCTATGGATACAAGTAAGTTGGCAGAGAGTGGCATGGGTCTTTAAGGTAAGATTTCTTCACTCAGGAGAAGTGGGGAGAAAGGTTAGTATTGCTTAGAGTGCAAAATATATACCTAGTGACATCGCAGTGACATTGCCCTCCATTGGCGACATCGCCAATGGTGTCGCTGGTGAAAAAGAAAGAAGACACCAAAAGGGCTCTTCTAAGATACAATGGGTCCTGGTTTTGAGCTGCAGGACCCCCAACAGAGAAACTTTTTAGTGCCACAAGGGCACTTATAAGTGCCGGGGAGGGGGTCCCAGTTTCAAGCTGTGGGATCCCTTATGCCCCAAAAGGCCCTTCCTAGGGCCACAATGGTCCTACTAAGGACCCGGGTTAATCTGGGGGACCTCGAACATCCGGCTGAGGGGTTTTCAGCCGTTTCGATACTCGCATTCAGTCATTCGAGTATTACCGAACATCCTTGAACGTTCAAGGATTTTCCAAAATAACTATGTTCAGAAAACAATACTAGTTCCATGACAAACTAGTTTGGATAGTTCGAGTTTGTCCAAACTCAGGTTCGGATTCAGGTACATCACTATTTACAGGGGCTCCATTTCTTTTAAAACTTTTATTATGATGATCCTTTTATTTTTATTTTAACATTATCAGGGAGATTTAGTATCCCTAAAATCGGTGTAAAACCCACATTAACCTGATGTTTTACACTGATTTTAGGACAATGTGCTGTTTTCAAATGTTTTTGGGAAAAGTGCAGCATATCCAATCCAATTTCCAAAGTGTTAGGTTTTGCTCTACCTTGTAGCACAAGAATTAATACAGATTTGGGTAGGGTCTTTAGACCCCTGCAACTCGCCACTTATCTTTATACAATACTGCGATGCAATACTGGACGTTATCGTGTTTATGTCCAGTATTGTATTGCGGGATTGCAGGAAGGTAAGTAGCGAGCATTTCAGATATTTAATCTCCGTATATTTTCTTTAGCAATAAGCTGTGACAATTTACAATACTGTATACAGTAGCATAATGGTGGAATGGAGAATTCTCTCCTTTATTAGAGGGACTTGTTCACAAATTACTGGGATACTTATGACACATTGTGAAGTGTGGTGTTCCAACGGTGATATTGACATCTTTTTTCCTTAAATCCAGATTTTTCCCATATCTCTATCACTCACTTCCAGTCACTTTTCTTCATTGTTAATTGAACTGACAGTTCCCCGAGGGCTGACATTATAACAGACATGGAAACAACATAGAAAACTATGACTATTGTAACATTTCATTTTTACAGTCTCTAAATAGTGTCTTTACAGCATTACTCTTACGTTTTCCCCTCAAGCACTATAGCACGACTTTATTCACTTGCTCTAAAATACGCCATCTGAGCATTTCCCTATGACTTCCTTACACTGTTACTATTTCCTCAATAATTGATAGCATACCACAGGCTGCTTTAGGATCTATGGGTTTTGTTTGCAATGATTTATCCTTGTTGGTATTCAAACAGTGTAAATAATTTAAAGATAGCTAGTATCTATGAACATTCATATCTTTACCATCAGATCATCTGCAAGGTCAGCAGAAGACAAATTAAGCATGAAGGGGCTCAGTGCAGGGCCCCTAAGGTAATACACCTGTCACTGACCTGCTCTTGCAACAGAGTGAACTTATGATACGTCTGTCTTCATCAATTAACCTTAGAAACTGGTATTCATTTGCATAATTCCTTCACCACTTCCTAAATGAAACAGTTTAAAAAACATGTTATATTTAATATAATCTACAACTATTGTGTGATTTTAATTGTGTTTTCTTTTACCCAAAACCTCGCCACATTAAATATATAAAGTGCTGAAAAAAGTGTAACTAGGAAAAGGGTCTTCATATGTATGCTGCAATATTTGTATTTTTGTATTAATAAAACACAATATTTAAACAATATGTATATCCTGCATGGGTCCTAATGAACATCTCATGTTAGTAAAAGTGCACTAAAGCAGAAGAACTAAAGAACTAGCAGCCTGAAATATTCATTAAAGGAAACACCTGTTTGCCTGTGCTAATAATCTACAATAACCAATCAAGTGATATATTTTTACTAAATCTGGTTCCTGAGGATTAATTGCACAGAGAAACTTTTGTACCTCTTATTAAATAATCCCAATAAATGAGTAGATTTTACATACAATGGGTAGATAGCACATACATTTCCTTTGCTTCCTCAGTCATATAAAAAAACTGTGTTTGGTGTCTGTCAATCTTATCTATGTTAGGATATGTAAGATCTACAACACCTTTGAATTTGCTTTCTCTGTGATATTTGGGTCTACCACTATTATCATTTCTATTGTAGGGAGATTTATTTACCTCTGGGTAGAGCTCCATCTTCAGCTGTGCAGCTCTTGGTAAATTTTACCCTATAGGTTCGTACACATGTGCAATTGCGGGTGCCAACCCCCAACACACGATATGCATGAACAAGCGTTTCGGCTGTTAATCGCCCCATGTATGGGCACTTTATTGACTGAAATGCCCAATCGTTTCGGGTAATGATCTTAAAGTCCCCATTCATGGGCTGATTGTCGTCCGAAACGCTCATTTGTACATATCATGCATCGCAGGCCAGCCCCCGCACGTGTGTACAAACCTTATGAGACTATTAGCTGGTATTAAACAGCCACATAACCACTGGTGAATAGCCTGTTGTGGCAGTGTGGATGTCGCAGTAGCTGCAAGAAAGGGGATAAAGCTGCGTTAACCATTTTCCCTGCATTGCAGCCAGTGATAAATAGGGCTATAACATTTTTAATGAAGTAAAAATATATGTAAATATTTTTAAAAGCATAACTTAATGATGCAATAAAACTGAAAAAGTTTTAAGCAAAAAAATATTACTAAAATTGTTAGAGATGAACTTATTTCCAAATGTATTTCTGCACATTATTGTTACATTTTAACATGTTTACATACTAATCTATAATGTAATCAATATCCACAATCTAATAACTTTACATTTTTAAGTAGCTAAAGTCGCCACCAATGCACAGTTTTATATATATGCTAATTGAAATAAATAAGAAGTATCTACCACAAGCGTCCTATTGACAGACCCTAAAAATGTTAAATGACCAACATATTGTTTAAATGTTGTTTCTTAATTTAAAATCATTATTGCGTTGGAATACCGACATGGTGTCATTTGTTCTAATTTCCTGTTGGTGCGCACATTCTTTTTTGTGATTTTCCTCTGTGGGTTTAAAGATGTGTAAAATGAATAGAACTGCGGTTATAGTAACAGATTCATACTTTGTAAAGGCACATCATTGGCAAACCATATTTCATTATTATTTTTGCCATTTGCTGAAGCAGGATTCAAGCCATTTCAGCAGTCGGTAATTGCACGTTTCCCAATAGTATTTTCCCAAAGGAGTTAAATGTTTATCACTGAGTTTATCATTTTAGTACAACTATCTATCTAAATCTGAACAGCCATTTCTATAGAGAAAGGTTTCCCATTTTGTCTCTAGCAGGGAGAATAGTAAAAGAAAGCCTGTGAAATGGAGAGGAGCACTAGTTCGAGGCTGAATTGGATGGCACAAAAAAATCAAGATGAAAACATGCTGAAATAGCCATTAGAAAGAAATGCAAGAGATAAAAGCTAGAGGTAAGTGAAGACAGAAATGGTTGATATTTGGACGTCTTCCAAAATGAATAAATAAAAAGGCATTATGATTTCATTGTCATGGTAACTGATGTCTACCTACACAATATTATGGAAAATAAATACGTTTTTAGTGAGATATTAAGCAAATTTGCAGATTACAGATCACGCAGAGGCATTTGTGTAGTACAGCAATATCAAACAAATTTAAAAGAAATATCTTACAGGGAGATTCAATAAAAGTTCTTATAGTTTTAAAATGGTGTAAATTTTGCCCCAACCAATCAGATGTTATTTAAAATTTGAAAGCTGACATCTAATTGGTTGGGGCAAAATACATCATTTTTAATAATAAGAATTGTAATGAATCTTCCAGTGTCTTCTGTTATATACCCCTACGCATAGATTTAGGGCACAATATGCCACATTGTTCAGTCCTAGAACAGAATATTTTTTTTAGTATGGAAAATCTAACCTGCATCCTTCTATACTCTGTCTTGTTAAAAAGAAATCTCTCTACCTCTATCCCACTAGGGCTACTAGGGGGATATCAGTAAATATAGAATCTCTATATTTTGCTAAAAACATAATAGAAACAAAAAAGGTGAACCTGGAGTCCATTTGTTTCCAAACCCAAGGCATCTATATGGAAAAAAAACATTTTAAATTGACCATTACTGGAAACTATAATAGTTCCTTTCTACCACTGTATAATTTTTTTGTTGATCTGTCCCCTATTCCTTTAGATATCCAATCTAAAACATCTTACATTACAGCTGTCAATCAAGTGACTCAAGCTCGCATAAACTATTCTTCTGTGAGTAGATTTGCTGTAGCTAGAATGATAACAGCATTTTGACAGTTGAAATGATGTATTCTGAGTGCAAGATTAACAGTTTGTTATTGGGAAAACAGTAGGTCACATGTAAGTGGGAGTGGTTTAAAGAGGGAGGGGGAATACTCCTCCTGAGAAAAACATGTGCTGGATTTAAGTCATGCAGCAACACACACATATCAGAGTAAGTGATACTTAAAAGTATTTGTTTAGAGATTAAATGAGGAAAAGTAATTTATGCAGTATAGTGTCCCTTCAAAGAGTATGTAAACTGTAAATTCAACTTACTATTACTTAGGTTTTAAATGTAAATGTCATGAACGCCAGTTCACTGGGCACGTGATCAAAATCAATCAGTACAAGCTGCCACCACTTTAAGCTATGGCCTTAAAGATGCCCCAAAAACACTCTTGACTTGACTCTCACTGACTATGCACGCCCCTGTCCTGGCAGCTAAATGGTTAACACTACACCATTCACTACAGCAACTAACTGGTTAATTAGCATCAGTCCTTCACAAGCAGTCACAGAGTTAATTAGCATTTACACTGCAAAACATTCCATTCAACCACATATAAACTTATCAGAGGCTAGCTGAGTTCTTTTAGAACATCAAAGGCAAAACTTATTAAAATTTAGATTTAATATTTCAAAGGTGCACAGTGCATATAATACAAAAATAAAAGAAAATGGTGTTATAATAAAATGACATACAATCGGTACATCAGTTATATAAAATAAAAAGGATAAAAATATTCACAGACCCTACTCACTAGTACTCCTGTATCCCAGGGCAGGAAGAAACATCGTGTCCATACACACAGTTTTAGCATGTCCCCTCAGTATGAACAAAGTTATAGGGACTACAAGGATTTTTAAGCCCCTTGTTGAACTCCCCCTCCTGGGCTATGCATGAGGTAGGAGTGTCTTGCAATGTCCAGATATTACAACTAGCCAAAAGCATTCTTTATACCCTCAGTTAGGCAGATTCCATATAAATGTAGATATGTACATTGTACTGGGATATAGATCACATATTCCTCTCCAGTATTAATTATCAATTCCTGCAATACCAAACATGACCTGTGTGTAATTTCCCAAGATATTAGTAACTCGCCTTAGCAAGGGAATAAGGTCTCCATGTTGGATATCATTTTAATGGAACTACCTTCCCATTCACAAATATAATATTGGTTTCTGTCTTACATATTCCAATACCAAAATACATTTATTTTCCATGTATGACTGTCCTTAAAATGACCTCTTAAGGTCCCCTAGCTGAAGAGAATTCCAGATACATGGTTCGGCCACACATTGTCTGGAAAAGAAGATCTGGTTCCATGCTTCACTAATTGTAATATAAACAATAGGACTGTTCCAGGGTGGAATGGCATTTTATTGGTCCTTTGAAAGACCAAGTACCAATAGTTAACCCATTCTTGCCAAGTCACTACACACTTTCCTGGCAGTAAAGTGGGTTTTTTTTCTTGCACCTTCCTATACCCTACCTTTACTCATTGAAAGGTACTGTCTTCCTCCTTATATCACCTCCCATTTTCAGCTCCACCTCCACGAGATCCCTTTGCCAAGCAAATACTATCCTGTTTGCAGAGCCCACCCGATGTCAGTGCGCATGCGCGGTTGTGTCAATGTTGCCACAAACGTGTATCTCGTGCAAGAGCCCAAGCTAGAGAACCTACAAGTTTTTCAAATATAGCTTTGTCCATGTGTCTAAACTTTTTAATCTCCTGAAAGATGACCATAAACTTTATGAAAACAATCACTATGAAATCTATCAATATATATAAAATGCCAAATAATATGATTCCATGTGTGTGTATGGGTCACTGCAGTTCCTATTGACTCACCACTAGAGGGAGAAATGCAGGAAACAAGCACAGAGGCAGAACACAGCAATTACACAGACCGCAGGAAAAGGTTGCTTGGGACAGAGGGGGCCCTTGATTTGGGACAGGGGGGGGGCTGTATTTGTGACTGGATTTGACGGGGTGGCTCGATATAGGATAGACGAGGAACCCTGGATTTGGATAGAGGTGGACTGTGAATTTGAGACAGAGGGGGGATTCTGGATTTGGGTCAGATCAGGGACCCTGAATTAGGATAGAGGGGGGACACTGGATTTGGAACAAAGGGGGAATTCTGGATTTGGAACAGAGGGGGGACTCTAGATTTGGGACAGAGGGGACAGGCGGCAGAGGGGGGACACTGGCGTTGTGACACTAAAGGGGCACTCTGGGCTTATAGTGCCTGTTATTGTAACAGGCTTAATCTATAGTTCAAAATAAATTGATATGTAAAGTTCTAAATTTGTTCTCAATTCTGGTGACATTTCTAGTGTGCAAGACATAGCAATGGTTAGTAAACTCCCTGCCCTTATGGCCTTATACATTATGTCTATTTTACAAATATTAGTGTAATTCTATATTTTTCACAATAACCAGGAAAGGCCTGCTGTATTGATCCTTTGATCTTAAGATTCTAAATGTCCAGCCAATGTTGACATTATACAGAAAGATTAGAAATCTATGCCAAATACCTGAACAAAACAACAATATAAAAAGGTTTAGCTTTGGATGTCAGAAAGATAGAAAAATCGAAAAATATGAAGAAATAAATCACATCCTTCACTTTTTTTGGGCCAAGCAAGGTTGGCTAAAACCTAAAAATGCATAAAATTATTAATTACATTATTTTCATACTACTATGCCTGGGAGAACTTCTATTATTAAAATGATTTCATTAATCTTTAGCTAAGTATATTAACTCACACATAGAGGGAAAATCCACAATTCTAATGAAAGAGGATATGCTAAAGAAACACCTTATAAAATCCTAGCACGGTAGGACAGCACAGCTGCTTTCATTGTTCACTTGATGTTTATAAAATAAAAACTATATAAAAGTTATGTAAATAGGTCAGTATTTTGCCATTTGTGTGCTCACTGCTAGAGATGATTGAGTCCTAAAAAACAAAACAAAAGCATCCATAAAGAGTGTAAGGAATAATGTCAACCTAATTGAACAATGAAATGGCTAAACAGATTATAACTAATCTTGCCATGTTCCTATGGAAATAGTAAATTGGCATTAAAGGTGAACTGTGGTCTCCAAACAAGTTGAATTTAAATTAAAGGCCAGTTTCCAACCTTTAAAGTGAGCTATCAACCACCTCTCTACCTGCTCCACAGCCCAAGATATAAAGAAATGACTGACCAGAAAGTTAATGGGTGGGAGGCTGACATGTGACATTCTGCTGTGTGAAGTCCTGACAGAATAGGTAAGGGAATCTACAGCCCTTCTTTTCCACTATGTAAAAACAGCCTTTTCAGGTAGAGTTCTCACTCTGCCTGAAAAGGCTGTTTCCACAGAGTTTTCTGTAGGGGGGTCTTAGTGGCCCACGGCACCCGTGAGTGGGCGGAGCTTATGCACCCGTGGGTGGGGCTTAGGCACCCTCGAGTAGGCGGGGCCATGGAACTCATGGGTGGGTGGGGCCGTGGCACCTGCAGGTGGGCAGGGCCACATGCGGCTGTAAGAGAAGGGGGGCTTGCAAGTGGAGGGACCATGAAGTCCATGAGTGGGAGGGACCAGGGGCCTGCAAAGGAGAGGAGGAGACACAGGGCAGATTGACTGATATGGTTTCAGAGCAGGAAGCAGGAAGTGCAGGGGACCTGGTGATGCTGCTGCCATATCACACACAAAAATTTAACCCTTTGCCTGCCACAGATCGTGAATATACGATCTGTGCAAACAAGTACCAAACTGCCACAGATCGTATATTCACGATCTGCAGCACTTCCGGGTCCGGGAGCGGAATGGCCGAAGTGAGAGCGGGGAAACCGCTTCCCCGCTCTTGCAAACCCCCTAGGCAACGAGCAATGCCGGGTTACTTACCTCTCCCCGGTCCACGATCGCCGAGCAGCCAATGGGAAGGCACTGACATCACAAGTCACATGGGAGTGACTTGCTGATGATCAGTTAAGGAACGCCCCCTGCTGGATTTTCTCACAACACTGGTGGATACGTTGCTGGAGCCCTCTGCTGTGATCTGCTGTGTTTCCTGCTGGGATTTACCTTGTGCCTGCTTTAGATCATTGTCTTCTGGACTGGTACAGTATTACACACACTACACACATACATTTAGTTTATAAACTTTATAAACTTTTTTTTTGTATTACACACATCTACACACTTTAGTACACACTAACACACACTTACAAACACATATTTACACTCTACACACCACACCACACATACACACACAAAAATACACACAAAATCAACATATTTTTTATTTGTATTTTTATTCATTTTGATTTTGACAGTTTTTCTGGATTTTTTTTGCTGTTTCTTTTATTTTGGTGTTTATTTATATTATTTCTATAATTGTATTTGTTTTGTGTGTATATTTTGTGTTTACCCCTCTTATATCCCTATATACCCCTCTTAAATCCTATATACCCCTCCCCCCACCCCAGACCCTCTTAATGATAACTTGTGGGATTGAATTTACTGTTAACATCTTATTACCCATCAAGACTAGTGGGTCTGTGATTTTGACCCCCAGTCTTGCTGTGCGTGGTAAAGTTATTTAGCCATTTTTTTTTTGGTTGTAATTTTCTGCAATCTCAGTTTTATTCTTTTTTTGGTTCAGTTACCCTTGATTTCTTTATTACACAACAAGACTAGTGGATCTGTGATTTTGACCCCAGTCCTGCTGTGTAGTGAAGTACTTTTGTGCATTTTTTGCTTTTCTGGCTAAATATATCAGTGTGCTTTATATATTTTTTTTTGCTTCAGTTACCTTGATTTCGTTTTATAAAGTTATCTAAATATATAAAGTTATTTTCTGTATTTGGAATTGTACGGTGTTAAATTTTGTATACTGTTCATTAGGTTTATTTTTTAAGTTTTCAGTTTTCTGGTGCTTTCTAGAAAGTGTTGATGAAGTTGGAAAGTTGAAACATTGTTACTTAGTTTGCTTGAGGTCAACCTCAGGTCTTTTTTGCTGAAGGGGTTAACTTCAGGTCTTTTTGCTGAAGGGGTTAACTGCAGGTCTTTGTTTGAAAAAAAAATTGGTACAGTGACTTTTGATACAATGGCTAAGAAGAAGAGCTTTTCTGTAGAGGGGCGCTGTAGATACTGTATGCTGACCACTCAGAGGAAAGTGATTTTTCTGATGCTGATGCTGACCCTGAGTATTTTACCCAGTGGATCAGAATCATCAGATTCGCATCGGGCATGGCAGTGTGACACTGTCACAGCCTTAGAGAGTAGTGGTTCTGCTGATGATGAGGCTGGTCCTAGCATGTTGGTCCTATGGAGGTAGATGATTGGGAGTGTTGCGGCGTGCTGCAGTTGGAGGAGAGCCTGCGTGGAGGCCTCCCGCTAATTTTACCCCCCAAATTCCTGATTTTTAGCAGTCCCTGACGTGAAGGTGGACACCAGTAATTTTGAAGTGCTAGACTTCTTTCAGCTGTTTTGACGGACGCAATCCTACAGGATGTGGTCCACTATACTAATCTATTTGCCGAGCAGTTATTGCCACACACCAATTAGGTGTATATTCACGTGCTCGTGCATGGTATCCCACCACAATAGTGGAAATGAAAAATTTTTGCCCTCACTCTTTCAATGGGTCTCGTAAAGAACAATACATTGGAAGGTATTGGGATACCACCACTGTAATTTCCCTCCCCCTTTTTCAGCTGTAATGCCTAGAAACCGCTACCAAATCTTATTGCGGTTTATGCATTTTAACGATAACACCACAGCTGTTCCCCCCGGTGCACCCGGTCATGACAGGATTCTAAATTGAGGCCCTTTATGATAGCCTGTCTAAACGCTTTGCAGAGGTTTACATCCCTTCCCAGAATATTGTATTGATGAGTCCCTTATGCTCTACAAGGGGCCTAATATTCGTCAATACATGCCAAGTAAGCGTTCTCGCTTAGGCATCAAATTATATAAGCTCTGCGAAAGTAGTACTGGGTACACTAGCAAGTTTATGAATATGAGGGCAAGGACTCACATGAGACCCCCCTGGTTGTCCATGGATTTAACGGTCAGTGGCAAGATAGTCTGGGAGCTCATTTCTCATTGCTGGGCCAAGGTTACCACTTATATGTGGATAACTTTTATACAGTATTCCCTTGTTTAGATATCTTTATTCTTTTGACACTCCAGCCTGTGGCACCATAAATCCATTCGAAAAGGGTTGCCCAAGGCTTACTGGATAAGACACTAAAGCGTGTGGAGAGAATTTTGCTCTAAGAAGCGATGAGCTCCTGGCTATCAAGTTTTGTGATACTAAGGTTGTATTCATGCTGACCACCATCCACGATGAGTCGTTAGAGTAGGGCAAAGAAGTGGTGGTAGGCCCCCCAAAATTAGACCACTCTGTAGCAAAGAATACAACAAGTACATGGGTGGCGTTGCAAAACTGATCAGATCCAACACTACTACAACGCCACCAGAAAAACAAAGGCCTGGTACAATAAATTAGCCATTATCTTTTGCAAATGGCCCTACATAATTCTTATATGTTTACAAGACAGTGGTACCAGAGCCTGTACTGTCCTATTATAAGTTCCAGCTGCAGCTTATTCCAGCTATGTGTTTGGTAGTGTAGAGGAGGTCCCGGAGATGCCTAGTAATGATAATGTAGCTAGATTAGTAGGAAAGCATTTTTTAGAACCCATTCCACCCACGCCTAAAGCAGTCCCCAGAGAGCCGCAAGGTTTTGTAAAAATGGGAATAGGCGAGATACAAGGTTTTTGTCCTAAGTGCCCTAGCAAGCCTGCTTTATGTCTGAAGCCCGTTTTTGAGCGCTACCATACTTTGGTGCACTTTGAAAGGAGATAGGATAGGAGGCTCTCTGGATTTGTGGGTGTCCTAGGCCCTTATTTGGATGCTCCGGGGTTCATTGCCTTTTTCTGAAATAGCTTTGTGGTTGGGACAGGTATGGTCTCCTTCTAGTTAAAATAGTATTTACTGTAAAGGGGCATAAGGTACAATGTGTTTTATGTTCGAAGTGTTGTACTAACCGTTAGTTTATTTTTCCCAAGGATTTTTGAGGTTCCTGTAAAATACACCAGTAACCGGGTGATGCGTTATGGTGTATTTACAGTAAATGTATGAATGGTTCTATGTATTGATTTAACAACTGCTTTTATCTTTCAAGATGTGCTGAAAAAACTGGGACGAAACAACTAAACTCCAAACAGAAAGCACTAGTCTTGTGCTGGGGCAGAGCTGTAGGTTCAAGGGCGCTTGTGGCAAATGATGAAATAGAAAATGAATTTTATTATCATCTTTCGATCTGATGCTACAAAACTTTTCACAGCAAAAGCTCAATAGACTAGTCTTGTGCTGGGGCAGGCTTGTAGGTTAAGGGCACTTGTGGCAAATGATGAAATAGAAAGTGAATTTTTTATTATCTTTCGATCTGATGCTACAAACATTTTCACAGCAAAAGCTCAATAGCCTCACTAAAGCTATCAGTATTTTCTCAGTAATGCAAAAGGCAACAACACAGAGGCAAAGATATCCAGCAAGGTAGGAAGATTTGAAACATATTTTCTCAGGTTTTCCAGGCACCGGATCAAGTGCGAGTTCTGTCTGCTAAAAGTTCGAAATACTACTTTGAAATGCGCGGCTACAAGATTGCCTGTATGAACAAAGAAATGGCACTGTGTATAGCAAAGGATGTAGATTCCAAAAATATATAGTTTGTGTGGGGTATTCTGAGTTGGAGGGGGTTTACCGTGATCTGGAACATTGCTGTAATTAAGCCACTGTGCCTTGTTTAATTTGTGTAGTCGCTTCCACGTCGCGTGTGTAAACAACATATGGCCTACCGTTTGATTCAGGACATTGGGGAGATTGATATAGTACTTTTTTTTACATTCCAAGAGGTTTTGGCATGATTTTTACCTTGAAGTTGTTTTTGTTCATTTTTTCAGAAAAGTGCGAACTTACGAAGAACTGCGCCCACACCATTGATGGTATGAATGAACGAACTACAGTGCTACATAGCTGAAGGTGTGTAGATTCAGGAATATATAGTTTGTGGGGGGTATTTCTGAGTTATCAGGGTGTTTTGTGGAAAAAAATGATACTGTTCAAATGGAGTTGGCTAAATTTTTAGGTTTCTGAGCCATCATGCATTGTTCACTTTGTGGCTTTTCGCTTCCACGTCCGCGTGTGAACCACACATATGGCATACCGTTTGATTCAGGACATTTGGGAGATTGATATTTAGTAACTTTTTTTTACATTCATGAGGTTTTGGCATGATTTTTACCTTTTGAAGTTGTTTTTGTTCATTTTTTTAGAAAAGTGCGAACTTCTACGAAGAACTTCGCCCCACACCATTGATGGTTGATATGAACAAACTACAGTGCTACATAGCTGAAGGTGTGTAGATTTCAGGAATATATAGTTTGTGGGGGGTATTTCTGAGGATCAGGGTGTTTTTGTGGAAAAAAATGATACTGTTCAAATTTGGAGTTGGCTAAATATTTTCGCTGTTTCTGAGCCATCATGCATTGTCTCACTTGTGGCTTTTCGCTTCCACGTCGCGTGTGTAACCCCACATATGGCATACCGTTTGATTCAGGACATTGGGAGATTGATATTTAGTAACTTTTTTTTACATTCCATGAGGTTTTGGCATGATTTTTACCTTTTGAAGTTGTTTTTTGTTCATTTTTTTAGAAAAGTGCGAACTTCTACGAAGAACTTCGCCCACACCATTGTGGTATGAATGAACAAACTACAGTGCTACATAGCTGAAGGTGTGGTAGATTTCAGGAATATATAGTTTGGGGGGGTATTTCTGAGTTATCAGGGTTTTTTTGTGGAAAAAAATGCATACTGTTCAATTTGGAGTTGGCTAAATATTTTCGCTGTTTCTGAGCCATCATGCATGTCTCACTTGTGTGGCTTTTCGCTTCCACGTCCCGTGTGTAAACACATATGGCTACGTTTGATTCAGGACATTTGGGAGATTGATATTTAGTAACTTTTTTTACATTCCAAGAGGTTTTGGCATGATTTTCCTTTTGAAGTTGTTTTTTGTTCATTTTTTCAGAAAAGTGCGAACTTCTACGAAGAACTGCGCCCACACCATTGATGGTATGAATGAACGAACTACAGTGCTACATAGCTGAAGGGGTGTAGATTTCATGAATATATAGTTGTGGGGGGTATTTCGAGTTATCAGGGTGTTTTTTGGAAAAAAAATGCATACTGTTCAAATTTGGAATTGGCTAAATATTTTCGCTGTTTCGAGCCATCTGCATTGTCTCACTTTGTGGCTTTTCGCTTCCCCGTCGCGTGAGTAGTAACCACACATATGGCATACCGTTTGATCAGGACATTTGGAAGATTGATTTAGTAACTTTTTTTTACATTCCATGAGGTTTGGATGATTTTTACCTTTTGAAGTTGTTTTTTGTTCATTTTTTTAGAAAAGTACGAACTTCTACGAAGAACTGCACCACACCATTGATGGTATGAATAAAAAACTACAGTGTACATAGCTGAAGGTGTGTAGATTTCAGGAATATATAGTTTGTGGGGGTATTTCTGAGTTATCAGGGTGTTTTGTGAAAAAAATGCATACTGTTCAAATTTGGAGTTGGCTAAATTTTCGCTGTTTCTGAGCCATCATGCATTGTCTCACTTTGTGGCTTTCGCTTCCACGTCCGCATGAGTAACCACACATATGGCATACCGTTTGATCAGGACATTTGGGAGATTGATATTAGTAACTTTTTTTTACATTCCATGAGGTTTTGGCATGATTTTTACCTTTTGAAGTGTTTTTTGTTCATTTTTTTTAGAAAAGTGCGAACTTCTACGAAGAACTGCACCACACCATTGATGGTATGAATGAACAAACTACAGTGCTACATAGCTGAAGGTGTGTAGATTTCAGGAATATATAGTTTGTGGGGGGGTATTTCTGAGTTATCAGGGTGTTTTGTGAAAAAAAATGCATACTGTTCAAATTTGGAGTTGGCTAAATATTTTCGCTGTTTCTGAGCCATCATGCATTGTCTCACTTTGTGGCTTTTCGCTTCCGCGTGTTTAACCACACATATGGCATACCGTTTGATTCAGGACATTTGGGAGATTGATATTTAGTAACTTTTTTTTTACATTCCAAGAGGTTTTGGCATGATTTTTACCTTTTGAAGTTGTTTTTTTGTTCATTTTTTCAGAAAAGTGCGAACTTCTACGAGAACTGCGCCACACACATTGATGGTATGAATGAACGAACTACAGTGCTACATCTGAAGGTGTGTAGATTCTGGAATATATTGTGGGGGTATTGTCTGAGTTAGTTCGGGGTGTTTTGTGGAAAAAAATGCATACTGTTCAAATTTGGAGTTGGCTAATATTTTTGCTGTTTCTGAGCCATCATTCATTGTCTCACTTTGTGGTTTTCACTTCAGTGCCGTGTGTAACCACAATATGGCATACCGTTTGATTCAGGACATTTGGGAGATTGATATTTAGTAACTTTTCTTTAAATTCCAAGAGGTTTTGGCATGATTTTACCTTTTGAAGTTGTTTTTTGTTCATTTTTTCAGAAAAGTGCGAACTTTCCGAAGAACTGCGCCCACACCATTGATGGTATGAATGAACAAACTACAGTGCTACATAGCTGAAGGTGTGTAGATTCAGGAATATATAGTTTGTGGGGGGGATTTCGAGTATCAGGGTGTTTTGTGGAAAAAAATGCATACTGTTCAAATTTGGAGTTGGCTAAATATTTTTGCTGTTGAGCCATCATGCATTGTCTCACTTTGTGGCTTTTTGCTTCCACGTCCGCATGAGTAACCACACATATGGCATACGTTTGATTCAGGACATTTGGGAGATTGATATTAGTAACTTTTTTTACATTCAATTAGGTTTGGCATGATTTTTACCTTTTGAAGTTGTTTTTTGTTCATTTTTTAGAAAAGTGCGAACTTCTACGAAGAACTGCGCCCACACCATTGATGGTATGAATGAACAACTACAGTGCTACATAGCTGAAGGTGTGTAGATTTCAGGAATATATATTTGGTGGGGGTATTTCTGAGTTATCAGGGTGTTTTGTGGAAAAAAATGCATACTGTTCAAATTTGGAGTTGGCTAAATATTTTCGCTGTTTCTGAGCCATCATGCATTGTCTCACTTTGTGGCTTTTCGCTTCCACGTCCGCGTGAGTAACCACACATATGGCATACCGTTTGATTCAGGACTTTGGGAGATGATATTTAGTAACTTTTTTTTACTTCCATGAGGTTTTGGCTGATTTTACCTTTTGAAGTTGTTTTTTGTTCATTTTTTTAGAAAAGTGCGAACTTCTACGAAGAACTGCACCCACACCATTGATGGTATGAATGAACAAACTACAGTGCTACATAGCTGAAGTGTGTGTAGATTTCAGGAATATATAGTTTGTGGGGGTATTTCTGAGTTATCAGGGTTTTTGTGAAAAAAATGCATACTGTTCAAATTTGGAGTTGGCAAATATTTTCGCTGTTTCTGAGCCATCGTGCATTGTCTCACTTTGTGGCTTTTCGTTGCACGTCGCGTGAGTAACCACACATATGGCATACCATTGATTCAGGACATTTGGGAGATTGATATTAGTAACTTTTTTTTACATTCCATGAGGTTTTGGCATGATTTTTACTTTTGAAGTTGTTTGTGTCATTTTTTAGAAAAGTGCGAACTTCTACGAAGAACTTCGCCACACCATTGATTGTATGAATGAACAAACTACAGTGCTACATAGCTGAAGGTGTGTAGATTTCAGGAATATATAGTTTGGGGGGGTATTCTGAGTTATCAGGGTGTTTGTGGAAAAAAAAATGCAGACTGTTCAAATTTGGAGTTGGCTAAATATTTTCGCTGTTTCTGAGCCATCCTGCATTGTCTCACCTTTGTGGCTTTCGCTTCCACGTCCGCTGTGTGTACCACAAACATATGGCATACCGTTTGATTCAGGACATTTGGGAGATTGATATTTAGTAACTTTTTTTTACATTCCATGAAGTTTTGGCATGATTTTTACCTTTTTGAATGTTGTTTGATGTTCATTTTTTTTGAAAATCTGGTAAAAGTGCAAACTTCTACGAAGAACTGCGCCCACACCATTGATGGTATGAATGAACGAACTACAGCGTTACATAGCTGAATATATAGTTTGTGGGGGGTATTTCTGAGTTGGGGGGGTGTTTTGTGGAAAAACTGCAGACTGTTCAAATACAAAACTGGCTAATTTTTTTTTGCTGCTACTGACATTTGGCACTGGTCCCGCTCTGGGTTAGTTGGTAGCCATGTCTCTGGGTACACCCATGAATGTGGCATACCGTTTTATTCGGGAGGGGTTAGGCTTTCATATTTGAGATGTGTTTGAACTTTCCTCCACAGTTTTTAGCTGAAATTCGCATTTGATTTTGTCTCTGTTTTTACAGTTGAGGAAAAAAAGGAAAATGTGAGAAAATAACTTACAATTGGACGAAGAGCTGCGCCCGGGTATCTGCATTTTGATCGAAACTTACCTCACTCGGAAAATCCTGCGGGTGTGTAGTTTCTAAAAATATGTCACTTGTGGGGATATTTTAGTTAATTTGGTAGATATTCTATGTTAACTGTCAGTAGTGGTTATACATTTTAATTTGGTGTAATATTCTTGAAGGTGCAGTTTTAGTTTGGGGGGGTCTCCTGTACAGGAAAAGTGGGGTACCTACATATATCTGGTATCGTTGTACTCGGGAGTATCTGAGCTTTTAGAAACAGTGAGATTTTTGTGTGTAACCTTAAGATAACTATAAGTAAAAATGGGAAAAATCCATGAAAATTTGCAAATTTTTCATTTTTTTTACATATTTTACCCATAATTCCAGTAAAATTTCCAGAAAAGTTACAAAATTCTGTTACCATGTTAAAGTACACTTTGTGCTGAAAAAAACAATGTATAATATTCCTGATTTACTGCAAGGTTTCCTACTGTAAAATTAGTCTAAAGCGATTAAGGGCAAAATTCTGAAAATTCTTCTGGCAGTTAACGCAAAAAAAAATGAAAATCTCCTGGCAGTGAAAGGGTTAAATATATTCAAAACTATGCAAAATAAACAATGAAAATAAATTGCAAAAATTCTCATGAGAGCAATTCCTATCAATTTAACTAAAGTCATTTTTGGACCACAATTCCCCTTTAACTCAAGTCAATATGAAGCCAATCCAAAAACAAAGCAACTACATTTTGACTTTATCCAGTTTAAACGGTTAAACTGGATAACTTAAAGGGGAAGTTCAATGCAAATACATATGTTTTCCAGAAAAAAAGAGCAGTACTTTTTCATCCCAATGACCTTAATCTGCCAATTCAGCATGTATTCAGCATGTTGTCTGTGAATGAATAAATGCAACCAAAATACTGACTTCCTGTTTGCAGGACCCCTAGTAGAGACTGTTATTGTTTAGCCCTGACCCAGTTCCTGGGTTGATTCAGTTGCTCAGTAGAGATCTTTGACCCAACAGCCATTCAAGTAGAAATTACTGTTAGGAACATTCAAAGGATGTGGTGCATCCTGGGAAGAAGAAGGACCGTTAGAGCCTGAAATGTCAGCTCACTAATGTCAACAGCAGGGAACAGCAAAGGGAATGAAATCAACTGGTTATTCAAAATGGGAGAGAATATGTAGAATATCTAAGAAGGCGTTACACAAACTAACAATTTAACAAATATTGATCATTTTCACTGAACTGTCCCAATATTTTGAGATTAAAAAAGTTAACACTGTGTGGAATCCCTTGCACAAGCAGAACAAAAAATGAGGAATGATTAAATTAAGTTGTCTTCATTAGTATTTTATGGCCATGGTTTTAAGTACCACAACATGGTTCAAATGATCTATAATGCTGTAATACTGTGTGCTATCGATACCTTATGACATGGTCTGTGCAATGATATAATCAGTGCAAGTGTAAAATAGTGAACAATGAGGCACCATTTTGCTATTATAAAAAAAATGACCCTATGGGCCTTGAATAAGGCCCCTTTAATTACTGCTAGTCTTCAAACAGCCTTGTAAGCATGTGAACCTATTGACCAAATCTCTTGACCCCAGTATGCACTGTCTCCATTTACAATGCATATAATGTACAGATGTCTTCACATAAGGCTGTCAAAACTGCTATTGCCCTTCAGTTAATTTTCAAGCCAGCATGAATGGTACAAAGAGCAACCTACAAGGAACTAACTAGCCATCTGCTTTTTCTATTTTTTTTTTTTTTTTTGCTTTCATTCAATTCCTAGCAAACATGTAAAATGAGCCACTATTGGCTTAATGAGTTTCCACACTTCTGATGTAATATCAGATTAGCATGGTTTTGACTTCAATTTTCCGTGGCCTGTGCTGTTTTGTATTAAAGGCAAAGGCATCCAATGTAACATCTGTAGCGTTAGATTTTGTACTACATTGTAGCAGGAAAACGAATGCCTTTTAAATTGAGCTATTACCTTATGGGTTCCAGCAAAGTAGTAAATCACTGCATCATGGGAACCCAGAAGGAAGAGGAGCATGGAGGTATCACATCTCCCTGGTTCTAAATAAATCCATTTGTCTTGTCTTAGCTCTGGTAGGTTTCTGGACAAATGCTCTACCTTTAAAAAACAGAATCCACGAGGTTACAGGTTTGCATCTGCAAACTATTGAAATTTTAAGTTTCTTTTAGCCATTCATGCTGGCAAGGAAATAAAATGAAAAAAATACTTGTATTTTTTTGTATGAAATGCAAAGAAATGTGTACATGTTGGGGAAAGGGTCAATGTACACCAACTATTATACACTGTAAAATACCTGTTCTGTGTCTGAGAGATACAAGATCTTTGTGCTGTATCGTGATTGGGTAGGACAGAAAGCAGCTTCTTTGTATTGATATAATGTGCACTAGGGAGCATATTCAAAAATGTAAATACTCTTTACTGCATATAAATAATATATATAAATGCAATTGTCATAATGCAATGTAAAAAACATTTTTTAAATAGAAATGACAGCATTTTGTAAAGTAGACACAGTTTAAAAGCTACACTGACTGATAAATTAGGAATGCAGAATGCAGTCCCTGTGAAAAAAAGCAGGTGTCCTACATTTAAATACAGTGAACACCAAGATGCCCACATTACATGGAGCACTTAGAGCAGTCAAACCTCTTATTCAAGTTACATTCTACTCACAAATGGTGAATGTCATTAGAAATAAAGCAAGAGAGATGCTTTTTGTGAGATATAGTCAACAAGTCTTATGGTGCAAAATAAGTTGTTCATCTGCAGACCAAGCAAAGAAAATAGCTATTGATTACAAGTGTAAATTGGAAAAGAAAGTTAATGAGATAAATGTGACTGAATAACTAGGTGCCTCTGGGCTATTAAACTTTTCAACTGAGGGTAAAATGCAATAAACAAACAGAGAGAAATGAAAAATGACATTATATAATTTACTGATGCTGAATTCTTACAGGGAGATGCAATATCCCACGCTGCTGGGAAAATAAGCGTAAAGCTAATGCTAACCAGTATACAGGTTAGCATGGGTTTTGTCTTATCTGCTCCATTTCGCAATTTTTTTTAAATTAAATTTTGCTTTGGTTTCCAGTGTTTTAAAATTCCGCAAAAGTTCACAACTTACCAATCAAATTTCCATGATAGGGAAATTTATTGGATCTCCCCCTTGACGTATTAAAAAAGTGAAAAGCAAAAAATAGATTTACTATAAATTCTGCAGTCACGTTAATGATTAACAGTCATGTACAGTAAAATAGTAAGATATATATATATATATATATATATATATATATATATATAAACAGTCCAAACGATTGGCTCTTGCCAAGGGATATAAAAATAGCCTGGGTGCTGCTACAGGATGCAATAAACAAAAATATATAGGTATAGAGCACTCCCAAAGAACTTTTGTAATTTTAAAGAAATTTTAAGAAAATGCACTCCAGTCCAAAACTTGAAATGTTTGTTCATGTTGTCTTTGTTTGTGATGGCTGACAGGCTACAGCCTTAATAAAGGGGAACAGTTATCCCCAAAACATAGCCCCACATGTAACTGGCTACTGTATAAACATTTAATGTTTTGGATTGGAGTGTGGTGTCTTTTGCATTTATATACTGTATATATACACACAACATCCAAAGACAACATTTCAGGGTAAGCAGACCCCTTCATCAGGCCAGCAAAACACAAACTTTTTTTGACTGTTTGTGCTGCTGGCCTGATGAAGGGGTCTACGTACCCCGAAACATCGCATATCTATGGCAGCTTGTGAATAATAAATACCATATTGCTGAGACTGGGGAGTGTGGTGACTTTGGATGTTGTAAATTTTTTAGGCAGAGTGGCACTGTCCGCATTTACACAAGCACCCTAGCATTATACCTAGAGACCAGGAGGAGTGCGGTCACAATATATTTGTGGAACATTTATGTATTGCTATGTATGGATACAGTGGATATAGAATCTTTAAAATATCTTAAGGTATATTTTAAACTGTTACTCAGACAGTCACCAGCATCCAGGTGAACCAAATAGGATAGCACTGCAGGTCTGAGAATAGACCCAGGCAATCCCGCCACACTGTGTGGTTCAAACAAAACAGCTGCATTGGGTGACCTGAGACCCAAGGTCAACCCCAGGATGATCCAGATAAACATTTTGATACTTATTAGTATTCACCACGGAAAGTTCCACATTTATAGCTGCTTATGTTACAACTTGGGAGCACGGGATACTAATTAACTTTATAGATTAAGGTGAGGGTTAATGGTGCAAAAAGCTCCCTACAGAGTATAAAATGAAATAGAGCTTTCTTATAAGAGAAGGTACCTTCCTTAGTCGTAGGCTAGTTTGTACAATGTTTCTGGTTAGTTCTACACCCTATTTTCTACTCCCATTATAGGAGGACCTTGTAGCCTCTCTAAAATTATTCATCTGAAATAATGTACCTTATTGTCTTTAGAAATAAAAACTCACACATTTAAATATTCTCACAATAAAGATGTATATATGCTTCGTATGAAACTATAATCCACATTAAGGAAGGGCACTAAATTTCTTTAAAGCAGGAAGGCTTGTATAAGGTGAATATTACCTCCCAACTACTTGGGTTATGTTTAATCAAAGAAACAGCTAATGTCACATATTGAGTTTAACCCCTTTGGGATCCTAGTAATCATTAAGAAGATCCATTTATCTTTCATCTTTCTTAATCTTTGAGTTAATCCTTTATTTCTTTTGTCTATTGGTACAAACTGAATACCCATATACGAGTAAATTTTGAACTTGGCCTCCATTACATTCCTGGGAATGACTAGAGACCAGACTTTTACTGTTTTATTTATGACTTTCCTAATATGTTCACTGATTCTACACTTCAAAGCTCTTGTCGTACTATCCACATACTGTATTTTACATGTACTGCAGGTAAGTAGCTACACTATGTGTGTTGTCCTGCAGTTAATGTACTCCCTATTATAGTACTCTTTCTCTGTCACCGTACTTTTCATTACGGTGTCCTTTACTATGTAGCTGCATGTTAAACTTCAGGTAGATTCACAGATGTAGGTACCTGACGTTTTCAGCCAACTTCTATTGCGTTGATCGAACATTACTGGGAGATAAAATATCTTTAAGATTGTGCTTTTCTAGAGACACATGTAATGCCTTGTTTTAAAGCTAATCTAAGTTCATCACCCGCATACATAACTGGAATATACTTTTTGAGGATTTTTATTATTTTACGGTATTGGGAACTATATTTCAAAATAAATTTAATGGACTTACTTCTGGACTTGTTCCCATTTCATCTTCTGTCCTTCTTATTGCTGAAGCCTCTACTATGCCTTTCTTTGATTAAATTATCTTTACTCTGTCCATATCTAGTTACTGCTTTTTGTCTTGCTTTGTTCATTTCATTAAGTCTGTATCCCTCCCCTTTTCCTTAGTCTATCCGTCAAATCTTGAGCTGCTAGGAAAAAGTCCCTATACCTAGAGCAGTTTCTGTTTAGTCTCACGAACTGGCCATATGTAATGGCTTTGATGCAGTGAGGGGGGTGGTACGAGTCCGCCCTCAATATAGTGTTTCGTGACTGAGGTTTCCTAAATAATTTAGTATAAAGATCCTACTTCTGCATAGATGTTGATATCTATCTAAAAAGTCTACTTCTATTCCTCCAAAGTGCCAAGTGAAATCAAATTAATACTGTTCTGTTTTAACTCCTATACGGGGTGAGTCCATATGGCTGTATATATCCATATAAGGTTCTATATAAGGTTGTATATATAACGTCTGTGTAAGACTATGTGTGGCAGCGTGGGTGCGAACACTCGGTGGGAGTACAAAAAAGTTTCCCCCACCAACCCATGTACAAACTGGCATAGGTAGGGGTGAATTTCGCCCCCATCGCTGCCCCACACATCTGTAAATAGAAAACATCCTGATATTTAAAGTAATTATGTGTCAAAAGATACTGTACACACTCTAGAATAAATATCTGCCATTCCTTTGGGTAGGTGTTATATCTATCTAGATGATATTGTATCGCTCTGATCCCATGTGCATGTGGGACACTAGATTATAGGGCCAATACGTCTATTGTAAATAGATTTGATTCTGGGGACCATTCCTTGCCATCCATGAGATTTTGTATGTGAGATGTAACTTTAATATAAAAATACAATCTGCTAACAAAGGGTTGTAGAATAATGTGGATAACATTGTAAAGTCCTTCATTCAAGGAATTAATGCCTGACACTATAGGTCGCCCTCTTATCGACCGGTCTTCTTTATGGACTTTAGGACATGATAGAAGATAGGTGCAACTGGAAAATCTGGAATTAAATATTTACACATCTCCTGTCTAAAAAACCTATCCCCATTCCCTACTGAACTAATCTTTCCAGGTATTTAACTGTGCGATTAGATGTTTTATGTGTTGGTACCCTGAAGCTGTCTTTGGGCCTCCTTGTGATAGTGGCAAAATTAGCACCATTTTAAACGAGAAGAAATTTATTGAATCTCCCTGATAGTGTTTGTAAATGTGGTTGTTTCTGCTATTTGGTATTTGGTTTCACTTAGTTTTGTTTCTAAGCATTGTAATCATGTAACTATGTATATGTACATGATAACTGGCTGTTATAGGTAGGATAAAGCAAATAAGCAATTAAATAGGTTGAAGTAAAATCACTTATAAGTTAATGTTTGTTTAATTCATCTTCAAAAGTGATAATGTTACTTCTGGATTGAGGCTCTAAAGTGATTGCTGTACCTTTGATTTTTAATTGCCCTTTCTATTGCCTGAGAAAGATATACGTCCTGAAACATTGCATGTCTGTAGTAATGGTATATAGGTTTCGACAATACAAACTATTTTTAATGGCATTTGGTGTGCTGATTCGTTCTTCATTTTCTGCCTCTCTTCTCCTTCTCCTTTCTTTCTCTCAATATTCTCTTTATTTGATGTAAGATGATCCCACAGACTATATAAATGGTGCTACATAAGAATTAATAATAAAAGGGCACTTTTGATCTGATACAACAGAAACAACAAACCCTCCTTAGTTGTTGTCAGAATCCTGATTACTAGGAGCTTTGGGCTAACTAACACTAAAGGTGGCCATACACATTAGCGATATTAGGTAAATCCCATCGGTTCACAACGGGATTTACCTACTAGAAACCGTGAGATTAACCCTACTGAAGGTCACAGGTTCCTTTTTATAGGACAGCTGCTTGTAGCCCTCTCCATCTTGTATAGAGACAAGAAGTCCCTCTATCCTTTTCCAAAATTGACTTGAAATGGAATATAAGACAAACAGGGGGCAGCAGAAATTTGAACTTTGTCCAGTTAGGGAGGAGATTTATAAAGCCACATTAAGGAAGCAGGGACACCTACTGGTAAGATGTCAAAAGGGCTGACAAATTCTATCCTGTCAACTGGAATACACTCATTCTTGCCAAACGTGGACAGCCTTTTTTTGCATTTGTTTGGTGGGTTTTTAATGTATTAAACAGAATGTGCCATTTACAAGCACCAGTTGTCACTGGTGTGTTCACACCGCCTTATTTGACTGACACAATTGCAACATTTCTCAAAAAAGTTTAACACACCTGACAAAGTTGCACACTTCACAGTAGAACATGTGGTCAGGGTGATGTACGGAATTTTTAGAAAACCCATGCTTACCTATTGGCTTCATATCAGTCTTTAGCACAGGTTTGGAAATTTACCTAGTCTTCATGGAGCTTATGATAAACAACAAATTTAGAAAGAATGGCTAACTTAAGCAAATACCTTGTGTAACACAAATGTATGATGAGGTTCCATTGATAAAATGCATATAATTGCTAATGGAGGAAAGAGCAATTGTTGCTTTTGGTAATGTAGATCGCCCTGGATATGTCTTTGTCCCCTAATACCTTATAATTATATGCATTACAAGTTTTCTTTTATAAAATGAGGATTTTTTTCATTTTTTTCTGCTTGGTATTGTTAATGCAAAAAAAAATGAATCAGGATAATTGCCAATTTGCCACATTATTTTTGATGAACAGCTTTTTGTCGCCTCAGACAGCATTATTGAAGTTATCTGTTGACTGTAACATTTAGTATATTATTCCTACTTTTATTTGACTAGAATATATATAGAAATTAGTAGCACTAAAGATACTGCACAGATCCTTAATGAAACACTAGAAAGTTTCTATTTCTTTTGCACCATTGTACTCAGGGGCATATATTTATTGAAGCCCTGACTAGGTGTGGACTAAATATCAAGAACAACTTATTATATTACACTTTACTGATTGTACTTTTTGGAATAAAGGCAACAATTTCTGATCCTTTTTTACCTTTCCTTTTTTTGTGCTATGTTTTTTTTACTATTCCTGACCGTCACATTTAAACTTTAGAAGAACTTAGTTATTTAATATTATAGTGCTGAGAGACCCTAAGTTTGTGAGCTTTCAAAAAGGTATTATAAATTATATTACACATTATACATATTACTTTATTATCTTAATAGTACGTAAACATATATTGGTCAAAAGCTTGAATAGATACAGTATATTGCTTTAGACTTTTCACTGAGCAATACAGTACAATGCATGCTGTGTAGTTGTCTGTTTATTTAAGGGCAGATTTTATACTGAACTTTAAGGACAGAAAAGGACCAAAAATAGAATTGAACAGATTGATGAACCACAAAAAGAGGACACATCTGTTGGGAAATTTTGACAGTACGATTGGTTTATTTACTGACCATTTCCTTCTGAGTTACTAAACTAAGTTAGCCCAGAGTCATGCACAAGGGTCATTGCATTAAAAATGTGAAACAATAAAATGTGTAAATGCATTTTACTCTTTTGGGCAAATAACTTTGAATAAGTAAGAAATATGTAGTAAGATAAACAGAAAATATTCAAACCTTTAAAAAGTAAATTTAAATGCAGCCAATTTATGTTGAAATTTATGTTATTTCCTCTTAATCATTTCTTAGTAAAATAAATATTTTGCCCTTAATCCTGCATTTATTAGATTTACTTGGGTTTTTGTAAATCTTAGAAAGATATCTGTGGAAAGTGTTTTATACTGTATTTAATAAATGTAGTATAACGTATATAAGTATAAGCCGAGGTTTTCAGGCTTGAAAACTGAACCTCAGCTTATACTCGGGTCACTCACCTCCGTCTGCAATCCGGCTGCCACTTACTCTGCACCCACTGATCTGCCAGCTGATGTCACTACTCGGTGCCTATTTCACTTCCAGGCGCCGAGTAGCGATGTCAGGCGGCATGTCAGTGGATGCTGAGTGAGCGGCAGCCACATTACTGGATTGAATACTGTCCAGTCAAATTAAAACTGAACTGGGGGGGCAGTAATCCCATACAGTAACCCACAATTTTACAGAATACTAAAGCATGCTGGGAGTTGTATTTTCCAAACATCTGGATTGCCAAGGAATAAGGGGTTACTGTCCATTTAAAAGGGCAACTAATGCCTCAAATTGATACAGAATCAGGAGGGTGGTATCTATTGTTAAAAAGATTGCCTTCTGATTTTGTATAGTTTTGAGGTTTTAGTTGCCGTTTAAATAGACAGCATAATTCCCATACTGTAGTCCCATACAGAACAATACAGAATCAGAAGGCAGTAGTGGTCATAATTTCAACCCTTGACTTATACTCAAGTCAATCAGGTTTTACTAATTTTTTAGGTAAAAATAGGTATCTTGACTAGAGATGTCCCAACTTCGAAAAATCCGATCCGCGCGAGGATCCGCGGATTTTCGAAAAAATCCGTAAATACGAAAATCCGCGAGCGGACCCGTTAAAACGTATTAAAATGAAAGTTCGGCAAAATCCGCATTAAAAGTGGTCTAAATAGCCTTGGTAACGTACACTTAATCGCTCAGGGACCTGGGTAATGACCTTAAGAACACGTATCAATGCCTACAATACCTAAAAATTACAGTCCGCCAGCGTGATTTTAAAAAACTGTGTTTTCTCGAAAATACGAGGATTCCCGTAAAAACGAGGATTTCCGTAAAAACGAAGATTTCTGTAAAAACGAGGATTCCCATAAACCCGCGGATCTCCGTAAAAACGAGTAATTTCGTAAAAACGAGGAACCGGAACTTCCTGCCTGCAAAATGGCATCTTCTGTTAGGCAGCTGTATGCCATGAGGTACCTCCTGTCCAGGGGGTATGACGATTTCCCCCCCTGGAACCTATCGTGTGCGGCGCAAAAAGCGCAGGATCATGGAGGGGCTGTAGCGACGGCTCCTGCGCCACTTCGGCTACCAGACCACTGTCTCTACCCTCCAGAGACAGTGGTCGGATCTCAAGAGGCAGAGGCCTCAATATGTGGCAGCCGTACGGCAGATGATGGAAGGCAAGTATACTTTTTATTATATTTCTGTATTGTAATAAGTAGTAAAATATTTTAATTAACTTCTGACAAATACATATTTATATATATATTTTTTTAAAAACATCAATAATCCTTAAAAAAGGATTGAGAGAGAGAGAGAGAGAGAGAGAGAGATCCGAGTTCTTTGTATTTCTCATTCACTGGTTATTAATTATTATTATTCTTATATTATTCAATATCAGCCCTATTTAAAGGGTAAGTAAAGTCAAAAAATAAATCACTGAAAGTGACTTTATTTAACATAACACCTATAAATTCAAAATGATACCCACACATAGACACAGGTAAACACACTTGGTGGCCCACCCTTCCAATTCCATGGCAGCCTTATTTAAAGGCTAAGTAAAGTTAAAAATGAAATCGATCATTAAAAATTGATTTCTTTTTATCTTATAAATGCACACTGATACCCACACATAGACACAGTTAAACACACTTTACTGACCCACCCTTTTAGTTACATGGCAGCTCTATTTGAAGGGAAAGTAAAGTCAAAAATAAAATGTTGATCAATTATTAAAAATTGATTTTTACACTCCAAAATTAAAAATGTTGTGTTAGCTACAAAATCTAGATACAAGTACACACAGCTACTGATGCTCCCCTACACCCAACCAACTTTTCCCTATTGAGAAAATTTTTTTTCCCTAAATTTTTCATTTGTCCAAGGCCACATTACAGCGCACACGAGCGCTCCAGAAACAAGCATACAAGCACGTATTTCCGGTGCGCTCATGTGTATTGCCGTGCGAGTGCAGTACGATAGCATAATTGTGCAAAAATTGAGGATCACATTAATTGTGCCACACTATTGTGTGCTTTTTAACACGTTGATGTGTCCAAGCCCTTTATCCAAATGTTTGCATAATTTTTGACAACTTCTCCGAGAATTGTTTTAGTAAATGTATTCGAACATTTAATGACAGTGAGAGTTAAAATAAATTTCCTTTTTTTTTAGCACTACCACCAACTAGCCCACCTGGCAGCCCATTGCCCCCTCCGGGCTCTCCTTCACCCCCACCGGGCAGTCCACCGCCCCAAGTGGAGGCACCTGGCACCAGCCAGACACGTAAGTGCATCCTAAGCAATTTTTTTATCTTTTTATTGACCTTAATTGTCAGCAAATAATTAGTGAAATTATCAGTCATAATTAAGTGAATTTTATTATTTCACTGATAAAAAATGTTGTTAAAAAATGCAACAAATCTATTAATTTGGCTTGAGAGACAGATCACAGTTCTTCTCATTTCTCATTCCCATTTATTGTCCCCTACTCTGGGCTGTATCTTGTCCCTCAGATTTTGAGCTTAAGTTACGAAATTCGGTCCAAACGTCCAAAATTATCCAAGAAATGTTCACTACATAGCCTTTTAGGAAATGTTCTTATACATGTAATCTATCACTAATGGATTGGACAGTGATTGTTGAAATAAAACATTTTTTTTTCTAGAAGCAGGACCAGCCTCAACAGGCCCTCCACCCTCTCCATGCCCTCTACCCTCTCCAGCCCCTCCACCCTCTCCAGCCCCTCCAGGCTCTCCACCCTCTCCAACCCCTCCAGCACCTCCAGCCTCTCCAGTCCATCTGGCGGCCATGCTTGAGAATCGTAAGTAAATCATATGCAACGTTAATGAAATGTTATATACAAGACTATTAATATCTGTATTTTCCCACTGTAAAATCCACGCTACTTGATGCAACATTGGGTACTGTGGGTTTGATAATGCTTTTATGGTGGCTGCACCACTTCCAAAAAATGTTGTATGTAGCACAGTCCTAGTGATCCAAAACCAAGAATGTTCTGATACAATTTCGCAATAAACATAATGTTTTATGCCAGCATTACCTACTGCTGTTTATCAGAGATCCACCATGATGCAATAACATCGCTTTAAGTGGAAGTTCAGTGATAATATATATACTTTTAAGAAAAAAAGAGCAGTATTTATCCATCCCAATGACCTTAATCTGCCCATTCAGCATTGTCTGTGTATAAATAATAAGTGTCTGTGTATAAATAAATGCAACGGAAATAATGACTTCCTGTTTGCAGGACCCCTAATAGAGACCATTATGGTCTTGCCCTTGACCCAGTCCCTGGGTTGATTCAGTTGGTCAGTAGAGATCTGAGCATGTGCAACCCATCCAACAGCCAATCAGTAGAAATCACTGTTACCATAACTAGGTATGCATACTATAAACTAAGAATTTTAGAAATAATGATATTTTATACTGAGCTTTCCTTTTTATGACATACCGCAACATTATAGCATTGCAGTACCATGTATGTGTAAGTAGTTGTCAGGTGCAAAATTGCATCTACCGCATGGTGCTTTAGGAAATGTGCTCGAACATCTTCAACACAATTCTCTCAATATCTTCCTCCACAGAATTACAGAGCATGCGGCAGGATATGCGGTGGGAGATGCGCCACATGGTGCGCCGCCTGAACCCCAGTGGTTTTTTTTTGTTTGTTTGTTTTTTTATGTACATATTTTAAAAAATCAAATTATTCAGATAGATTCATAATCAATTTTTATTTGAAAAATTACAATACACACATCTATTTAGCTAGCTATATGTCTGGTGCTTATAATTGTATATACAATTCCAAGACGAGCATCACTCATTAAAACATAGTATTTTATTCATTAATTTAAAAGATAACACATTGTCTGCCAACACACATGGCTCTCTTTCCTTCAGATACACAGGTGCAACGTTTCGGATCACCCAGATCCTTTGTCAAGCCTTGCCACCCCATTGGCTACTCTCCCTCAGAGTATGCTTCGTGCAAGGGAAAGCAGGTAAAAGGGTAAGACTTCGTAGGAACAGCACCATTGAGTTACAGCAGGCCCACTGCAGTTTGCCACCATTGTTTTTTGAAGGCCAGGCAGGCTTGGCCCCACTGGAATACCCCTCACCCCATTGGCTACTCTCCCTCAAAGTATGCTTCATGCAAGGGAAAGCAGGTGAAAGGGTAAGGCTTCGTAGGAACTGACCATTGAGTTACAGCAGGCCCACTACAGTTTGCCACCATTGTTGAAGAGCCAGGCAGGCTTGGCCCCACTGGACATACCCTCACCCCATTGGCTACTCTCCCTCAAAGTATGCTTCATGCAGGGAAAGCAGGTGAAAGGGTAAGGCTTCATAGGAACTGCACCATTGAGTTACAGCAGGCCCACTGCAGTTTGCCACCATTGTTGAAGAGCCAGGCAGGCTTGGCCCCACTGGACATACCCCTCACCCCATTGGCTACTCTCCCTCAGAGTATGCTTCGTGCAAGGGAAAGCAGGTGAAAGGGTAAGGCTTCGTAGGAACAGCACCATTGAGTTACAGCAGGCCCACTGCAGTTTGCCACCATTGTTGAAGAGCCAGGCAGGCTTGGCCCCACTGGACATACCCCTCACCCACTTGGCTACTCTCCCTCAAAGTATGCTTCGTGCAAGGGAAAGCAGGTGAAAGGTGAAGACTTCGTAGGAACTGCACCATTGAGTTACAGCAGGCCCACTGCAGTTTGCCACCATTGTTGAAGAGCCAGGCAGGCTTGGCCCCACTGGACATACCCCTCACCCCATTGGCTACTCTCCCTCAAAGTATGCTTCGTGCAAGGGAAAGCAGGTGAAAGGGTAAGGCTTCGTAGGAACTGCACACTTGAGTTACAGCAGGCCCACTGCAGTTTGCCACCATTGTTGAAGAGCCAGGCAGGCTTGGCCCCACTGGACATACCCCTCACCCCATTGGCTACTCTCCCTCAGAGTATGCTTCGTGCAGGGAAAGCAGGTGAAAGGTAAGGCTGTAGGAACAGCACCATTGAGTTACAGCAGGCCCACTGCAGTTTGCACCATTGTTGAAGAGCCAGGCAGGCTTGGCCCCACTGGACATACCCCCACCCCATTGGCTACTCTCCCTCAAAGTATGCTTCGTGCAAGGGAAAGCAGGTGAAAGGGTAAGGCTTCGTAGGAACTGCACCATTGAGTTAGCAGGCCCACTGCAGTTTGCCACCATTGTTGAAGAGCCAGGCAGGCTTGGCCCCATGGACATACCCCTCACCCCATTGGCTACTCTCCCTCAGAGTATGCTTCGTGCAAGGGAAAGCAGGTGAAAGGGTAAGGCTTCGTAGGAACAGCACCATTGAGTTACAGCAGGCCCACTGCAGTTTGCCACCATTGTTGAAGAGCCAGGCAGGCTTGCCCCACTGGACATACCCCTCACCCCATTGGCTACTCTCCCTCAGAGGTATGCTTCATGCAAGGGAAAGCAGGTGAAAGGGTAAGGCTTCGTAGGAACAGCACCATTGAGTTACAGCAGGCCCACAATTGTGTAATATGGAGTACTGCTCTCGGGCCAGGCAGGATTGACCCAGAGCTGAAAACATTAGCCACAGAGTAGCTGTTGTGGCTGTATGAGATGGTCAGAGTAGGTGACACCACAAAGGTGCCTCATGGAGAGAGAAGGAAGAACAAAAATGGAGTACTGCTCTCAGGCCAGGCAGGATTGACCCAGAGCTGAAAACATTAGCCACAGAGTAGCTGTTGCGGCTGTATGAGATGGTCAGAGTAGGTGACACCACAAAGGCTGCTGATTGCTGCTAAAGGCAGCACTGTCAGCTACACAAAACACACTGACACACAGATACAGAAAGACAAACAAAAAAACAGGACACCTAGACCTCTAAAAGGTCTAACACAAATTTGTCCAAAGGACTTATAGGGGGGTTAGTCCTTAAAAAGACTTTTGGGTCTCACAAAGTTAGTCCTTAAAAGGACTGTTGGGTCTCAAGATGTGTGAATACAGGGGTGGTTAACAACAAGTGCTAAACCACCACACTGAAATCCACACACAGAAAGCTCAAAAAGCTCAAAAAGTGCAAAAATCTCTCTCCATCTCCTACACTGTCAGGTCTCCACTAAACACACTCCAACACACTGACAAAATGTCGCCTGTGAAGCAGCCTTTTATACCCATGTTAGCTGCCATTGGCTAATTTGGGTCATGTGGCTTGCTCCGTATTGAAATTAATCCCCAAAATGCAGAAATTTCGCGAATTTACAAGAATTTCTAGTTTTTACGAAAATTCTCGTAATTACGAGAATCCTCGTAATTACGAGGATCTTTGGTTTCTCTGCATCTCGAAAGATCGTAGATTCTCGTAATTACGGGGATACTCGTATTTTCGAAAATTTTCGGAAAAAAAAAATCAGCGGTTCGGAAGGCGGAAAATCCGGAATAATCCGCCGTTCGCGGACGGGATAAATCCGCGGCGGATCCAGGTTCGGGTCCGCGAACCGGCCATCTCTAATCTTGACTTATACTCGAGTATATACAGTAATAACACAAGTCAAACTTTTTTTTATATAAATAACGTTGCTCGATATTAGTTTCATGCACAGCTCAAAAATGTAGATTTTGTTTATTATATAATGGATAATAATGCACCCTACTGTAAATTATAAGGATATTAAAAGTCACAGAGGAATTCCGTGACCATATAAAAGTATGAAGGCCTCATTTGTTTATTTAAGACTATGGCTTTACAGACATCTCCAGGCATTACTTCCTGAAAAAACTACCCTTTTTCTTACAGATTACAAACTGCTGCCAATACACCAATCCTCACATCTCTTACAAATATGTGCTGCTAGATTATGGTCTTGAATAAGTCGCCCTAACATCACCCACGTTCCCTTCCCAGAAAATATTTTTTTATTAAAATTACCCTAACTAATTAAAGTAAGCAGCACACCTTCAACATAAATGAAGCCCATTCTCTCACACACAGATGAGCTATGCAGTAGAGCACCAATTATAAGGAAATTATTTTACATTTGGCCTCCAATCTCGCAGTGGGGCCCAGGCCCCTGCAGGTATGCCCCAGCCAATAAGTGTGTTGTAAAATACTAATATGACCTACCTATTTAATAACTGTTTAACCACTTTCTTGCAGCAGCTATTGTAAAAGACACAGGGAGATTCAATAAAAGTTCTAATCATTAAAAATTGTGCTAATTTTGTCCTAACCAATCACATTTTATTTAACATTTGAAAGCTAACATCTGATTGGTTGGGGCAAAAATTGCACCATTTTTAACGATAAGACCTTTTATTGAATCTCCCTGACAGTTTCCACAAACGATTAAACATTTGATTTGCAAAGGGCTGAGAAAATAAAGATTGCACCATATATTGCATCGCCACTGTAGGTTGCAGTTTAGTGTTTGGCTACATGCTTTTCTTTCATCTACACAATGATACATGCAGCAAACATAGGTTTTTTTTCCATTTAATATGAAGGATTTATTAATAGTTTTTTTTATAGCTGATATTTTTTAAATTTGATAACTTACCTCAGAAAATTATTTTTAAAGAGTGTATGAATAGGGCTATGTACAGTATATACTGTATAATTTTGAAACTAACAATAAAATAAAATCTAGTCTACACAGAAAAGCTAATCTAAAAATAGATGTACTTAGGGATCATAGATCATGTACAATGCCCTTCAAAAACTGCAGCATGATTTATGCCTTTAGATATTTTCAATAATATATTGAACATGATTTGTGCCTTTAGATAAGTTCACAATAACTCGTTGAGCATGCTCTAGTAACCTTCTGTGACTAAACATGCTTTGTGTTGTTTTTTTTGGTATCATGTGGAATCATAACTTCCTTCAGCTTAGCAGAAGGCAGTCATCATTCAAGAAGAGATAGCAGCATGAGAGAACATAACTGCAATTACTATTATTTAGATGTGGACTATTAATGAAATAGTAATGGGAATAGAAATAATCCATTATATGAAAGTTCAAGAAACCATAATCTAGATTTTATTTATTTCATCACTTACAAGCTACAACCCTTTTTCAGGAAATGTAAATATAACAGAACATTAACATCTGATTGTATAAATTGCAGATGCAGTAGAATTTGCAGTTCCATGTCATACAACTATTTTAATTTCTGATGTTTTGATGATAAATGCAAGATGACTAAAGAGACCTTTTTTCATTTAAGGGGGATTGATTTCACCTTGAGGCATGCATTAGCAGGCATTAAGGGATAATGACAGAAATTGTGTCAGGGAGATGCTCAGTAAACATCATTTTGTAAAAGAACCAGACATTCAATATCATTTTCAATCCACTGATGACATATGCTAGTCTGATTGTAGATAACATCATCCCTTTAGCTTTTTTAACAAAAAAATAATATCAAGGGTAAACACTAACAGGGACATTCAATAAAAGTTCCTATCGTTAAAAATGTTGCTAATTTTGCCCCAACCAATCAGATCTTATTTAACATTTGAAAGCTAGCATCTGATTGGTTGGGGCAAAATTTGCACCATTTTTAACAATAAAAACTTTTATAGAATAACCCTGTTTATATTTTATTTTGAACGCCCAAAAAGAAAATTAAATAAAAAGCAAAGGAGTATTTATAATATTTGCCTATATGACTGTAGTTTTGTGATTGTGAAAGGACTAGTATACAAGTGTACAAGATATTTTTACTTAAAGTAAAACTTCAGTCTATGATTTAACCCCTATGAAATGATAACACTAAACTGTATCTAATGATGCGTCTCCTACCTGGATATTCCAATCCGTTTGTGAGATTCAAACTTTTATTAAGCAAAGTGGTTGGGGATGGGGGGGAGGTTATAATAACAAGGGCATATGAAGACCCTAATTAAGTTGGCATAATGTTTTTTTATGGTAACAAGATCGCATATTACATTAAAACTTTCTTACAAAGAGTGCAAAGGGTGTGACACCTTAGCTGCTCCAAAAATACAACTGGTACTAAAGCATACAAACGCCATCGTGTAAAGTAATCTGCCTAATGAGAAATATTTTTCTTGCTCATACTTAGAATATTTACATACACGTACTGTAACACATAACACGCATGATTGAGGAGTGAGAACATGGTGGCAAGTTTTATTTAGACATCACTATGCAGGTTAAGAATTGTAAACTTTATCAAGCTTTTTTTGATCTGTTAAGGCAGCGCCACTTTAACACATTATGCTCTGTAATTGTGAATGTAAAAATAAATGTTGTTGTAATTATATAATTATTTCCTACTAAGAACAGCTTCCTTCTTTATTCATATCTAGGAGTCCAGTGATGAGTGCCTGTTTTTTATGGGAGAAATTGCTACTTTTCTTAAACAGCTGTGCATACTGGGATCTCTATGCTCTGTGGAGGATAATTTGTGATCTGCAGATTTGCAGTGGTTTAAGAGTGGAAACTTGTTCAAATTTACTCGCTGATAGATGGACTAGGTCTGGCTGAAGTTTTCAGTGATTATGAGTGGTAGCCTCATAAAGTGCTAGGCCACACTAATGCGCTTTTAAGCCCGATCTGGTCGTGATCGTGAATTAATGGGATGTGGCCACACTAGTATGCTACCATGCGTTTCTGCGTGATCTGTTAATCTAAGCGCTTGTGATTTGCATTTTTGGAGCAATCGCAGCGCAAACTCACAGCAATGTGCAGGAGCAAGCCAGAAACACATGCATAATCATATGCGTTAATGTGCGTGCTTGTGTGCGATAAAGTGTGGCCTCAGCCTAAGAAAGAAAACTGGTGTTATGACAATGTGGAGTTATTTGGCCTGAATGGGTTAAGTATTGATTAGTTTCTTTAAAGTACAAATAAAAAGACTATAAGCGAAACAAGTAGCCCTTGTTTTTACAGAATTTCCGGGTTTCTAGAATTTAAATCATAGATTTAATCATATCTAAAATCTAAACCCATAGATCTGGGGACCCCCTCCCCAGAGCAGTGGCATAACTAGGAATCACTGGGCCCCCTACAAAACCATGCTGGGGCCCCTATCCATGCTTCATCCAAAGTGGTTTTCTGTGAGGACTCTGAGGAGTCTGTAGCTGTCATAGGAAAAATAAGAAGATAGGCCCCCTTGGCTCCCGGGCCCTCCTGTGTTAGCTCCTCCTGCTCGCCTGGTAGTTACGGCCCTGACCCAGAGTTTGCCTTAATATTATAATTAGGAATATTATGTTTCCTGAGAGTGATAGAAACCAATAGATAACATAATAGTATTTGGGAGTACAGAGAACAACTTTAACAAAAACTTTTAACTTTAGGAAAGCTAATTTTATGCTTTTAAAGGAATCGCTCCTGCTCATAGACTGGGGGGAACTGTTTCTAGGTAAAGATACTGAGCAGATGTGGACCACTTTTAAAGGGATATTAAACTATAACATCTCCAAATCGGTACCTTTAGGAAACAAGTGTAAAAAAATTAGGTCCACTCCTGCATGGCTTAATGCTCAGGTAAAAAGGGAAATGGAAAAAAAGAAAAGGGCTTTTAAAATTTTGAAAGCAGAAGGCACAGAACAGGCTTACAGGGACTTCAAAAGTTGTAATAAAGAGTGCAAGAAAGCAATTAAACTAGCTAAAATAGAAAATGAAATACGGATTGCCGAACAAAGCAAGTCCAACCCCAAGATGTTTTTTAAGTATATAAATGGTAAAAAAATGAGGACTGAGAATGTGGGACCATTAAATAATAGAGCTGAGGTGGTTGTAGAGGATGCCGAAAAGGCTAATCTGCTAAACCGTTTTTTTACATCGGTTTTTACTGTTGAGAATCCATACAGTAGGGATTGTAACAATGTGCAGGGAGGAAATGAAGAGTTTTCACATTGGATAACAGAGGATATGGTACGGAATCAATTAGACAAAGTTAATATCAATAAAGCGCCAGGACCAGATGGATTGCATCCTAGGATTTTAAAAGAGCTTAGTTCAGTTCTAGCAAGACCACTGTGTCTCATCTTTTCAGATTCGCTTTTGTCTGGGAATGTGCCACTGGATTGGAAAAAAGCCAATGTAATACCAATATTCAAAAAAGGTAGTCGTTCACAGCCTGGTAACTATAGACCTGTAAGCCTAACATCAGTGGTAGGGAAGGTGATGGAAACTTTGTTAAGGGATCATATCCTTGACTTTGTCTCCAGAGATCATCTTATTAGTAGTAGTCAGCATGGATTTATGAGAAATAGATCATGCCAGACAAATTTAATTGGTTTTTATGAAGAAGTGAGTAAGAAGTTAGATTCAGGCACAGAAGTTAGATTCAGATTTGGTATATTTGGATTTTGCAAAAGCCTTTGATACTGTGCCACATAGGCGACTAATGTATAAACTGAGGACTGTTGGCCTTGAAGAAAACATTTGTTCATGGATAGAGAACTGGTTATTGGACCGCAAACAGAGAGTGGTGGTTAATGGAGCTACATCTATGTGGGCTAAAGTTCTAAGCGGAGTTCCTCAGGGTTCTGTACTGGGGCCGCTTCTGTTTAATCTGTTTATAAATGACTTAGAAGGGGGCATTGAGAGCAAGGTCTCTGTGTTTGCTGATGACACTAAATTATGCAGAGCTTTGGAAACTTCCAATGATGTGCAAGTGCTGCAAGCAGACCTAGATAGATTATCAAAATGGGCAGCAAAATGGCAGATGAGATTCAATGTTGATAAATGTAAGGTGATGCATTTGGGATTTAATAATCCCTGTGCCACCTACACCATAAATAACTCTGTGTTAAGTGCATCTGAAATGGAAAAAGATTTGGGGGTTCTGGTAGAAAACAGACTTAGCTGTAGCAAACAATGCCAGGTAGCAACAGCTAGAGCTAGCAAGATATTGTCTTGTATAAAGAGGGGAATGGAATCAAGAGAGAAAAATATTATTCTCCCTCTTTACAAGGCACTGGTAAGGCCACATTTGGAATATGCGGTGCAGTTTTGGAATCCCATATACAAAAGGGACATCTTGGAAATTGAGGCAGTTCAGAGAAGGGCAACTAAATTAATAAGGGGAATGGAGGGGCTTGAATATGCAGGCAGATTAGACAAGTTAGGGCTGTTTACATTGGAGAAGCGGCGGTTGCGTGGGGACATGATAACCTTATACAAATATATTAATGGCCCATACAGTGAACTCTCTGGTGCATTGTTCACTAATAGGTCATATCAGAGGACTCGTGGACATCCTTTAAGGTTGGAAGAAAAGAAGTTTCATCTTCAAGTTAGGAGAGGTTTCTTTACAGTGAGAACGGTGAAACTGTGGAACTGTCTTCCAGCAGAGGTGGTAATGGCAAGTTCATTGAATAACTTTAAAAAAGGCCTGGATAAGTTTCTAAAACTAAAAAATATTGAGAATTACTGGTATTAATGCATATAGATCTGTTTGATCCAGGGATACTTTCCAACTGCCGTTTGGAGTCAGGAAGGAATTTTTTCCCCCCTTTTTTTAGCTGGGGTTTTTTGCCTTCCTCTGGATCAACTGTTAGGTAGGGTTAAAAAAAAAAAAAAAAAAAGGGAATAGGTTGGACTTGATGGACGAATGTCTTTATTCAACCTTAATAATTAATTAATTACTATGTTACTATGTAGAGAATGTATTTGCTTGACCCTATCCATTTTTGGTATCAATTGTAACAATATGTAATTGTAAATTGTAATTATAAAAGGTGTTTATATGACATTTGGAATCATATTAATGTCGATGGCACAGAAACTTGTCTGGAATGGAATACACGGAGAAAGATCATAAATCTGGACATTCCTTGACACTTCCATCTCATAGCTAGGGAGGGGAGGGGGCAAACAGGGGTTTAAGAATCATTCAAATTCCTATAACTTCGTTCATACTGAGGGGCCATTCAGAATGGGTTATGTTTCTTCTGGTCCTGAGACACAAGACTTTTATTGGTTATTTACCAGGAAGCTCTGCGGCCACTGCTCTTAAAGTCGTGCTAACCAATTTACGATCGGTTAATGCGACTTTAAGCTTTGGTTTACAGCAGCTGCGCGGAGAAGCGGTAGAGACACCAGAGCAGCCGTCACTGACCTATTTAACAGAGGCGCTGCTGCTTGCACATAAGTATTTAACACCAGCTATCTGCTGGCATTAAATGCTTACGAGCGGATTTACCCAGATGCGTGCAGCCTCTAGAAAATCCATTGCGGGAGATTTGCCCAAAGTGCTTGTGACTCTGGGTGAATCTCCGTTAGTGAGTAATTAGGGTCTGTGAATGTCCCCTCCAGGGGAATTGTGCTCTAAAGGCACTACTTCCTATTAAACTCTGTTGGGGGGATTTAATCTAGACTACCCTGGGGCATGGTCATTATGTGTAATGGCCCCTTGGGACTAGTGGGGATCCACCCCACAAAAAGGTGTATCAGCAAGAGTGGCTGTGTTTTTGGGAAGATTCTGGGTGGGCCACCCCATAGCACCCCCCCACACACACACACACACATGCACATGCACCAGGGAGGTAGTGGCAGCTAATGCACTGGCCACACTCTCACTACTGGGTTAGCCATGTCCTCAGCATGGTGGACTCTGCTGTAGTTAATTACTACACTTGATCACAATCATAAACATGAAGAGTAATTAAAGGTTTAGTTCAACAGTTTGCCCATCTCTACTGGATACTCATATAAACCTCAATAATACATTTTTACTATATATAGGACGGCCCTGCATACGGGTTGAAACGCGTAGGCTTTCAGACCTACTTTTCTTAATAAATATTGTTGTTCCAGACCCCGGAGTGCTCCGTATCTTTTGGAATGTCTGTTACTGTATGGATATACTTCTAGTGTATATATATATATATATATATATATATATATATATATATATTACTACTTCCCCATTGGCTCACTATCTTTAACGATATAATAGAAGGAAGAAAAAACATTACAGATATGATAAGAGAGAAGAATGTTGTATCGGAAAATGATTTCCACCTGCTCATATGCAGTGTATTAGAACAGATGCTTTTGGGAATACAGGATCCACTTTACTGTTTGTTATAGCATGAACAACACATATCCGCCAACATCTTTAGTCATAACAAGACAAGAAAAAGACACCAAACTGCACTAATTGCAGATCAATCACCTTACGGATGTCAATTTGATTGCTAAAAGCTAAGCTGACAGATAAAATTCTACATTTCTACTCCTGGTCTATGCAGATCAAGTAGGTATTGTATTGGGTAGAAAACAACAGACATTAGCAGAATGTTTTGCTTTGTTTATTTTTTCCAGGATAAATTCAGTAGTAAATTCAGTAGCTGCAGAAAAACATTTGATTAAAAAAATTGGACATACCTATATATCCTGTGGATTTAGGTTATCATCTTATAAATTGTACAGTACAGTGTTTTATTTTGGGGGTCTAAAATACAAAAAAGAAATATGTGCAAATGTAAATAATTTTATGTTGTATTCAGATTTACAAATTTTGTGCTGAAGACAAGTTTGTCCCTCTACTGTAAGCTAATCTAAGTTTGTCTAAATAATTATTGTTATATTTTCATTTTAGTTATATTAATTAATTTTTCCCTATAGGAGAATTGTACACATATATTTAAGACTGTTAAATAGATCGGTTTTTAGGAATGTGATTTTAATATGGATATTTTTTTTATTAGTCCACAAATTCAAAAAGTTGTAGCTCCCTTTAAGCGAGTTTCAAAAACGCTAAAATAAGAAACTTAGGCCATATTTATAAAGCCGCGGTATCGCGTTTTAGCGATAACGCAACTTTAAAGATCAGTATCGTAAATTAACGATCGTTAAACCAATGGGAAAAAAGTTTTTTTAAATTGCTCATTAGTGGAAACTATAATTCATCCCAACTCTCACTATTTTTCTGTTGATCTGCCCCCTATTACTTTAGATATCCAATCTGAAACAACTTACATTTCAGCATTTCTGTAAGCAGTTTGTTTCCCTGTAGCTGGAATGGTTTGACAGTTGGTATGCTGTATACTGTATACAGTATTGACAGTTGGTATGTGGGAAAATAGTCAGGTCAGTGGTCAGAGCCTGAGCAAAAAAAGTATTGTATTAAAGGCATGCAGCAATACACACACCTCAGAGTAAGTGCTACTTACACATATTTATTTATAGATTAACATGACGCAAAGTAATTTTTTCAGTATACATACACTTTAAGGGGACAATAGTAAATGATAGCGTCTCTGTACATAGACCTATTAACTGGGTATTGAAAGGGGACAGTAAAGGAGTACATTGCCACGATGCAATACCATTAATAAATATGTCAAAAGGGGCTGCAGAGTGGCAGATTTGATTAAATATTGCCACATACACCATAAATGGCTAAATAAATCTCTATTGGAAAAATATTTGGGTTCTAGTAGATGGCAGACTTGGCTGTAGCAAGCAATGCCAGACAGCATTGGCTAGAGCTAGCAAGATATTGTATTGTGAGAGGGGAATAGATTCAAGGGAGATACAATTATTATCCCTCTTAACAAGGCACTGATAAGGCCTCATTTGGAATATGCGGTGCAGTTTTGGAATCCCATATACAAAAGGGACATTTTGTACAGTAAATAGAAGTTCAGACAAGGACAACTAAAATGATAAGGGGAATGGAGGAGGCTTGACTATATAGGCAGATTAGACAAGCTAGGGCTGTTTAAATTGGAGAAGTGACAATTGAATTGGGAGATCATTTTATACAAATATATTATTGGGCCATACAATAAACCCTCTGGTGCATTGTTCACGAAAAGGTCATATCAGAAAACTCGTGGACATCCTTTAAGATTGGAGAAAAAAAGTTTCATCTTCAGGTTAGGGAAGTTTTTCTTTTAAGAAACTTTGGGCAAAAAAGTAAAATTAAAACTCAACCTATATGGTATTAAATTGTAATACTTTGGAATGATTTGCATATAAAATATCATTGATTTAATTAGACAAATAATCTAGTATGGGTGATACACATGTAATTCAATTGTACTAAGAGGAATAAAGCTGCTATATTAAAGAAAAAAATTTAACCAATCAATTACAATTAACACATTTATAATACGTCCCATTCTCTTCTCTTTTCTTTTAAGTCATTTGAACATTTTAAACCAAAACTTAATTATCTCTTCTCTTAATCACAGGAATAAAACTCTCTGTCTAATCAAGAAAATGCATTAATAAAAATAAAGCTATTGAGTCAATACTGAGTGGGTGGAAAGCGATTTGTCATAACATGGTGGAAGTTATGTTTTAGTAAAGTAAGTTAAATTCTAAGACCTCCCGTTTTTGACAGCTCCTGAAGTAACCCTAGTTTATTCATAATCTGCTTATTTATTTTTATATTTCACTTGGTAAATTGACTTTTATTAATCTGCACTTTTGTCATATTACATATTGTACTGCGAAAATAGAAAGAAGACAAATAATGAAACATACTTTATGGTTCTAATCACTGTTTGCTTTATGCATTTGACAAGTAGGATTATGAAAAACATTAAAAAAGCAAAACAAATTTTAATTCCAACATAAAGAAAATGAAAGTATATACATCAAGTAATTTCATTTCTTTATTTCACATTCTAAGAAAACCAAGCTAAATGCATTCTGTAAGTCTGTTCATGCAATACATACAGCTAAAACCCACTTCTAACGGGGCTGTACATTATTATTCTCTTTTAGAGCTGTAAAGACAATATTCATGCAAACATAAGTGCACTTACTCATTTTGACTATATTTATGGAACTCAAATATAAAACTTTTCCGTAGTTGTACTTTTCCATAAAAAGGAATACAGGAGAATGAAAGAGCCAATGTAGTCATAGAAGAGTAGGTAGGAATCAATAAGCTATACAAAAAATGAATGCTGTTATTTTCCAAAAAGTATCTTTAAGGGGAAGTTCAGTGCATATACACATACTTTTAAGAAAAAAGAGCAGTATTTTTCCATCCTTAACCTGCCCCTTTAGCATTTTGTCTGTGTATAAATAAATGATTCCATAATACTAACTTCCTATTTGAAGGACCCCTAATAGACACTGTTATGGTTTTGACCCAGCACCTGGGTTGATTCAGTTGCTCCGTAGAGATCTGAGCATATTTGAACCATCCAACAGCCAAACAGTAGAAATGACTGTTAGGAACATTACAAGGTAATGTACATTTTGGGAAGAAGAAAGACAGTTACAAAACCTGAAATGTCAGCTCACTAAATTATAAATTCAACTGATTTTTTAAAATGGAAGAGAATTTGTAGAATAACTAGGTATGCATAATTTATAAATATAAGTATTTTAAAAATAATGATAATTTCCACTAAACTCGTTAATAAGTATTCATATGCAGGGGAATACAGTAACTATCAGTGGAGCAGGGGGAGCAGCCACAGGGGGCCCTCTTCTTATTTTTCCTATGACCAATATAGCCTCCTCCCAGAAAACCACTGTGGATAAGCACAGATAGGGGCCCTATTATAGCTTTGCAGGGGTGATTCCTAGTTATGCCACTGTTCAAATGGACAGTTGCAATGTATTTGTTTATAATTACAACACAATTTATTGCTTGATTTAATTTGCAGTGTGGTTTGAGTGCAAATACCAGCCCACTTTCATTTAAGGTCAATTCATTTAAAGTAAATGAATTAAAGGCATTAAAAATTTCAAACTACATTTTCTGTGATACTTTTAAAAAGTTGTTAATTTTATTTTAATGAGTAATGCAATCAGACAAAACGGATGAAAATAATAAAGAAAAAAAATACAATAATCTTTTTGGTTCAGCCTGACGTTGTTGTCCAATTAAAACCAAGCATTACTGTTTAGCAAAACAGGCTGGAAGATCAACAGTCATGCTAACAGTCATGACTGTTAGCATGACTGTTAATCTTCCAGCCTGTTTTCCAGATGTTATAAAAGTTAGCATTACATTAGGGCAAGGTTTACAGTGGATGCAAGGGTTTCACAAAAGACGCCACAAACAATGTAATAAAGAAATAGTGTACATTTTTTTTTTACATTTTCATGTAAGCTGTATTTTGGACTCTGATGGTTGAAAGTATTCTTGTAAAGAAAACCTGAAAAGAAATAATAAAGATGTGTGCATCTATCAAACATTGGTAAAACTAAATTATAAGTTTATAAGCCTATTGGTTTCCTTCAGTTACTACTCTGAAGAGATCACTAAGCTATGTAAGTATGTATGTAGCATGTATGTTTATATTGACTTATAAATCACCACTTGGGTGTGCAGCAATGTACATTATAAAAATTCAGTGTATTAACAGGAGGGTACGTGTAAGCAATCATACAGAAAAGTACAAATAATTACACAAATAATTAGTGGTTTTATAAATAGGTTAAAAATACACATAAATAATATAAAAAGGAAAATGTTTATAAGTGTGGCAGCTAACTAAGAAAATTTTTCCTTTTGCTCAGAACAATAAGATTCAAGCTTTGATATGGACACTTCAAGGAGTTTGTATGTTCTCCCCGTGCTAGTATTTCCTCTGGGTACTCTGTTTTCCCCCACAATCATAAAGACATACTGATAGGTTGTAAATGTGACATAAAGTGCTTTGTGGTTTCAGTAAAGAACTAGCGTGTCAAATCTTAGCTCTGTTCCTCAAACCTGACAAGTTAATGCACCACTATTTGCAGTATGCTCCAATCTGATTAGTTCAGTAGGCATGTCTTAAATTTAGCTTACACGTTGTAATAATGTGGTATGGTTTCACTTTCATGCCAAGTAATATCTAATTATCTAAATAATTTAATTGCTCAATAAAAAGTTGGAATGAAAACAATGGCAGTTATTGTTTCCTTGTGGAGCAATACAATTTATTATTAATTGTTATAACAAAACCATAGTTTCGAGACAAATCAAAATGATCTGGATATTAAGGAAGTAACACCAGCCAACGCTGTTTAATTAACATACACATTTTAGGCTTAGTCACTCAAATTGGTTGATTAACACGTCTGGGCATTATTCACCGTGTATTGGCAATTCAAATTACCCTTTAAATAATGCATGCAAGTAATTCAGCTTCTTGTCTTGTTTTCCTTTCTATTATTTGACACATAATTACCGTAATTGTCATCAATTAATTATAGTATTTATATTTGATAATTTAGGAGGACCCCTAAACAGTCTACAAAAAAAGTGATTTATATTATGAATATTTAAAAAATGTATAGAAAAATTTAAGTGAAAATATTGGTGAAAATAATGAATAAGGCCCAAAATACTGACTGTGCTTCTTCTTCTTTTTATGAAAGAGCATGATATATATTGAATCTTTATTGTGGTGATAGAATTTGAATGTGAGGTAAATGTAATGCAAATTTGAAATATTTTTTAACTGAAGTATCAGAAACAAAATACAACATGTGTGTTACACCATATATGTTGTGCATTTCCTTACATGCATGAAATGTGTGTGTTTGTCTGTGCATGTGTGGGGGGTGAAATATATGGAACACACTGTATCATATGTCCATTAAAAGGTAGGATCAGGGAACAACAACATTGCATTGCAAAAAATGTCAGAAAAGTGTTTGTTATTGTGCTGCCTATACTATGAATCCTTCTGTTGATAAAGATTTGTTGCTTCTAGTAGGTAACAGACGATTTTTCCAGAGACAAACAAAAGCAAACCACGCGAGATCCCGGGGCTAACCACTGACCATATGTTCCACCCAGGGGGAGTGCACCTCGAGAGACCATCCGGACAAATCACAGGAAAAATCGTGCATCCAATAGAGAGAGGGCTCTGCAACCCCGCAAAGTCTTCATCACCATCAGAGGTGATGAAGTGTCATAACTGAAACGTAACACGTCAGGTTTGGTCGGTATGTTAGCCTGTCTAGCCTATTTTTAATCTGCATGTAATAAAGTACTGATTTTACCCTACTTGGATTTATATATTTATATGATGAAGACGCCGCAGGGTTGCAGAGCCCTCTCTCTATTGGATACACGATTTTTCCAGAGAGCATTCGGCTGTGGGTGAATCTCTTGTATAAAGAGGGGAATAGATTCAAGGGAGAAACATATTATTCCCCCTTTTTACAAAGCAATTTGGAATATGTGGCGCTATTTAGGAATCATGTATATAAAAGGGGCACCGTGGAAATAGAAAGAGTGCACAGAAGGGCAACTACATTAATGCAGGGGAATGGAGGGGCTTAACTATGCAGGCAGATTAAATAAGAAGTTTTACCTTTAGGTTCAGAAATGTTTTTAACTTTGAGAATGTGGAATGATGTCATAATGGCAGGTTGCTTGGATAGTTTCAAGAGAGGACTGGATAAAATGTAAAAAAAAAAAATAGGAGTCCATTGTTGAAGCTTTCTTTCATTCTCTTCTTGGTGTTTTCCTTTGCAAATCTCCAAATTTACATTTTTAAAGTTTTTGAATTTAGAATGTTTAAAGCAGTACCCACATCCCATTGGCATTTATTATCTACATTGATTTAACAATTAGTAAATAATTCTATATTAACAGGTATCAAGTTACCAGTTAATTGCTAAAATTTTTTTAAAATGAGAAATTAAATGAAGGGCTACACATTTCTAGTCTTTTTTTAATGAATTCCAAGGCAGCAAATGTAATATGAACAATATAGCAATTTTTCTGATGTATTATAAATGCTTCACTACATTGTGATAATGCAATTTTTTGGTATCATTGATGACAGCGGATCAGTAAGGTCTGAATTAACTGTAGATCCCATAATATTCTGCACATGAAAGGTGGAAGCAGCTGACAATTTCATTACATTACTGAAGTGACCAGATATGTGAGTGGCAGTAAGTGATTGTAATTTTTCCAAAAATTGTTCCTCAAAGGCAAATTTGCTATCCTTCAGGTGCATGTGTGTTAAGATGTGTGTGTACCAGGGATTCCTGTTAGCTTTGTCTCTGTGTATTTACCTATTTTTGCAAATAATTTGACACATTTTTTGTTTTAAAATAATACCATACTATTACTACAACAATAACATCAGTTTGTACAGCTAAAATATAATTTTATTCTCTCAACCTGATGGAAATGCATTGAAAATGAATGAAAATGTCTTTTCTCCCTGAAGAAAATAAATGCAACTATACTAATGGATTTCCTCTAAAAGTTCTGTTCAAAATGTCTTATCAGGGTTCCTTTTCATTCCATTTAGTACACCAGTAATAGCTTCTTTTCTTCTTTTTAACATTCCTGAAATATAAAATACAAAAAGAGATTTCATCTATTAAAACATTTTATCAAAATGTATATAACGTATTCATATAAACATATAGAAGTACCATAGCACTAAATCATACTGAGGTCCAAAAGAAACCATAGCAGAGAAAAGATTAGCTTTTACATCATAGTTCATAATTATGCTAACTGGTATTATGGTTGACAAAACAACAATTCAAAAGTAACATAACCATTTATGCTAACAAATACTATTGACTATAGATGCTTTATTTCTTGTCTCTTATTCCTAGGAATTTATTAAATCAATATATTGAGACTGTCAATGTAGAATGGAAACTATTGCTAAAATAAATTCTAGAAGCTTATCAAACAGAGATATCTAAACCCACCTGGGTTTGTTCCAATGGTGGGTATGCAAAGTACCGTTAAATTCTTGGTATCAAAACTTCAAACTGAAATTCCGCATAAAAATTGTGCTTTCAAACGAAAAATATTTGACCCTGAAACCAGATGTAGAATGACCATGAAACCATTGTAGAATTTTGTCAGTTATGCAATGAATTTCTTTCGGTATTTTTTAATGGCAGAAGTTTGTTGGCAAAACAACAAGTTTTGGGTAAAAACTACTACAGTCCATTTCAAATAACAAATACTGAAAGATAAAAATAAAGAGTGGTAAAAAAAAATCTGATGAAGAAAAGGCCAACAGTTGTTTAAATGGAAAATACTTTTATCTCTACTCAGCCCTTTGGAGAAAAGCGAAGAAGTAAATAACATTACTATAAAAAAAACTTAAACAGAAGTATGTAAGAAGTATGTTACAACTAACAGACCACTAGAAAAATAAATGAATACATTTGAATAAAGGAGTATGGATAGAACTGCTATATAATCACAGTTTTCTTTAAATCGTTTTTTTCCCCCCAAACATTATATATTGGAAATTTACCCCCAAACTCACAATATTTAGAAAGTTGAAAGATGTAGGGCTAATCTGTTATGGTGCCAAATTATACTCTCCCCATTTCCTCTTTACCTAAAAGTTTCCGTCTCTCCGAGCACTTTTACAAGCTCACACATGCTCATTGAAGGCAGTCGGTCGGGCCCACAAACGCACATGTGTACAAAGCTTTACATCTTTCAGCTTTCTAAATATTGCATATCTGTGACTTTTAACATACGGACATACCCCTCCTCCTTTCTTATATTCTCTATCATGTCTAAACAAAGAATAACCTAACCCTGAAAGCTAAAATAAAAAAAATCCAGGATCCTGCTGTTTTCAGTGTGGAGTATTGATCTCCTCAAATTAAAGCTATGTAAACAGGTTAAAACTTTCCTAATATGGGCATCATGTTGGCTCAGAGGTTAGCACTAAGGCACAGCAGTGCTGAACCATGGGTTTAGATCCACATAAAGCTACATCAGTATGTGGTTTGAATGTTCCCACTTTGGTTTTATGGACTGATTTTCTTCCCTGAATATAGAGACGAGTTTTAAAGAAAAGAAAAAAAACATTGATGGGCAAATTTGAGTCCGAGTCTGAATAGTTCAGCTCTAGTTATCATAAGAGTATGATCCTAACCAAAAACATATGGCCGCAGTTGTACATTTACGATTAACGATTGTGCATATGATACAATATGTCTTTTAGTGCATATGATACCATACGGTAGTAAACTACTGCAATTGGAGATTGTACAATTAGAATCATAAATGTACAATCATGGTTGTAATTGTGTGATTGTTATTTTACGACCATTAAATTGTGCTATTTAGCAATACTGTGCCTTATAAATAGGGCCTTAGAGTGAATTTTCAGGATTAAGTCTGGTTTTGAAGAGGCTTTAATTAATAGGAATTTTGACTGGAACATACAGCAATTTCAATACGGCACCAGATAACAGGTCTTTATCAGATTGGAATTAGACAATTAACTGCAATGTAACATGAGGCACAAATGAATTTAATGGGGGTTGGATCTCGGTTCCTCACCCCAATGTGTCTTAAAAGGTAGCTCCACCCTAAAAAAAAAAAAATTATATACTATGGGGCTCCATAGCCCACCCCCAATCATCAAGTTTGTTTGTTAAAAAAAGCATCAGAAATGTTTGATCCCCCAATGCTCTGTTCCTGGCCCTCTGCTTGATTGAATTTAAAAGAAAGGGGCCAGACCGGCAGCCGTGTCTGTAATTGGCTGAGAGGCAGCTAGTCACAGATGCTGCTGCAGGCAATGCAGAGTGCTGGGGGAACAAAGGACTGTAAGTACCTTTCTGTTGCTTTTTTAATAAATGGTCTTTGTGGTTGGCATAGGTGCCCTACACTACAGAAAAAGCTTTTATAGGTAGGCAGCAAAGATAGATCTACTGGGAGGGTGGGGGAGAGCTCCCCTGTGTGTGCCAGAAACCATTCAGAGGACAAGGAAGCATGGAAGGATGACTCACTGTGGGTTTAATTTTAGTTTTAGGGGGGGATATGCCCATTAATATCAGAATTGCAATATTGCGAACAGTCTAAACCTGAAACAATTACATTATTCTGCACACCTTTAAAGGGCAAGTCTACCCCTTTCATCCAAATGAAAATTTGGAAATAGGTAAATCTACCCCCAAATCGCAAAAATGCTATAGTTAGTGAGTTGGTAGATAAGACTAACCTTTATGCAGCAAAAGGGTCCTTGTTGCCACTGTCAGTGTTTACTGGTTCTTCCATGGACATGAATGTTAACATCACAACCAATGACAGGATGCTATTCCCCTCATAATCAGCTCACTAAACTGCTGAAGGCGATGTGAACATATATAATTGTTAACAAAAATGACCCCTTAGTTTCCACAAGGTATTCAGGAGCATATCAGTCATAAGCTAATGATTCCAGAGGACAAGGAACGATATCTCTACATATTTTAAATGGGCCATTCTCTCTAAACTATGTTATTATAAGTGTAGATCTGTTGTATTCAATTAGATCAACTGGATTTGAAGTTTAGTTCTTGGTTCCAAGTGTTAAGGGCGTGATTGGAGGTGTTATAGGAACGCCCAGAGTAAGGTGTCAAAACAGCATTGTACATGCCAGACAGTTGGTGTCGAACCCCCCCACCTCTATTTAGGCTTGGTTTCTTTATTTTTTTTCACATAAATGGCCTCCTTAACACCTCTCTTGAACCAGTCACGTTCCTTTGCCAATATGTTAACATTACAATCTTCAAAGTTATGTCCTTTACCCTTAAAATGCATAACACTTGGCTGTGATATGCTAATTGGGACTTTCCAGGGTACATAATTGCCACAGATTCTTGTACAAGTCATTCTGAATTGAGAAAGCCAGTCAGATGACTAGCGAAACGTCTTCAAGAACTAAACTTCAAGTCCAGTTGATCTAATTGAATACAACAGATATACCATGACCTGGATGAATGAGAACCTTCACAAGCATATACGGGTAGAATTGTACTGTCCCTACCTGAGGAAGGGACAGGGTGCCCCAAAACGTTGTAGTCGTTGTTTCAATAAAAAGTTTGGATTCACCACTGTAGTGTGCTCCTCTATCCTTTTTTGTGCTGTAGAACAAGTAAGATGGTTCCTCTAATTTTATATCAGCAAAACTAAATTTTGTGTGCTACAGACTACAGTTTTCATATCTCAGCAGATATTTGTGTACGCACCACTTACTTGTGTTCAGACCTGCCTTTTATACATTTAAAGTCACACTAACCAATTCAATATTGGCTAGCGTGACTACAACCCCTTCATTGCGCTGGCTAAACGGGTATCACAAAAGAAACACGTGCAGACAGAGCACCAAATTCAATATCTGATTTGCACTGGCATTGGTGCTTCTATTAATTGGCAGATAATAGCTCGAGCAAAAGTAGGTAAACATCCCTGGTAATGATTAAGTATAAAATTTGATTCTTTCCCCTGAATAAATCTACAAATTAGCATACATGCTCTCTTTGTATTTATAGTATAATGTTGGATGTAACCCAATATAATGCTTGCAATTAATAATCAAATCTAAAAATGCTTTGGCTTGTGCTTCTGGTGATTTTTTTTTCCGTTTTACAGAGGTGCGACTTCATGGAGGCAGAAAAAGAATATCCTTCTCCATTACCATGATAATTAGTTCAATAAATTTCCTTATGTCTTCTTTGAAGAAATGTGGTAATTAAACTATGAGATTTTATTTTCCTATGGGGACAAATTAATTTTAAGTCTTATGAAATATTTTGTTTCAGCGCCGGATTCTTACATTAAGTGTGAACACTTTGCCAGTAGGAAGCAACCAATCATAAACAAAGGGAAAATGTATACAATCTAAAACATGTTATACTGGTTTTGGAACTATAATGAAGTGTAATAGAGAAGTGTGCTAGATTCTGTAAGTTAATTCATTTAAAACAGCTTTAATGCCGAAGAATTGAGGAAAAGCTGAGGAAACGGTTAAATTTTAAGGCTGTGAAGGAATCTATAAACAAAATAGTAAGCATATAAGGTTTGCAAACTAATGACTACAGCATATTAAAAAGTGAGAAATAAAACTGGTATTTCATTAAACCTCTATCCCCTGGGTTTGTTCATAAAGTAATTACTACCACAGTTTAATCCACTTTTCTAATTTTCAGTCTGTTATGGCATCTGTAGTAAAGGTCAACATCTCTGTTCCTTCCTTCACTTGACATTATTTAGCACTGCTGTATTTTGCAGAACCTAGAGTTTATGTAAAGGAGAATTGTAAAAGATACAACATTTTAAAAGGAGTAAGTAGTGTCCCATTGTCAAAACAGGGCAAATATAGAAAATGGATTAGGTGGACTATGAAAGGCTTGTGGATAATACATATAAGAGAATTGCAATCTTGCAATGATGTAGAACAAGATAACATGCTAATAAAAATTAATACACTGCATTTTCAACTTGATTAGATACAGGAAGAACAAGTGGAAAGGGTTAAAGGGCATCTATATCGAAAATAGGTTATTTTAAATTGACCATAACTGGAAACTATAATTCTTCCCAACCACCACTGTATCATTTTTTTGTTGATCTGACCCCTATTTCTTTAGATATCCAATCTAAAACTTCCTATATTTCAGCTGTCAATCAAGTTCCTTGCTCTCAAAAACAATTCTTCTGTGAGTAGTTTTGCTGTAGCTGGAATGGTGACAGAGTTTTGACAGTTGGAATGCTGTATGATGTGTGCAAGCTTGACAGTTGGTTTGAAAGTCAGGTCGGATGGAAGTGGGAGATGTTAAAATTCGAAAGAGGGGGGATACTGCTCCTAAACAAAATGTGTACTGGATTGAAGGCATGCAGCAACACATGCAAATCAGAGTAAGTGCTACTTACATGTATTCAATTATAGATTAGGATGAGGCAAAGTAATTTTTTCAATATAGTGTCCCTTTAGCATCCAAACTTACCATGACCCAAAAAACTGAATATATGTATATGCACTGATACATCTAAATGAAAAGGTTTTAACCCTTTAAGTGCCATAGATCGCATATACACTCTGTGGATAAAAGTACCAAACTGCCACAGAACGTGTATATACGTTCTGTGGCTTCCCCTTTAAAAAAAAAATTATTCAACTGCCCCCCTAGCCCCCTTGATTTGGACGAAACCGGGGGGGGAATCAGGAGATATCGTACCTTTTAGCCGTGATCGTATAGGAGCAGCCAGTCCCACGTGGAGGAAGAGAGCAGAGCGAAAAGGGAAACCACGGTGACGTCATGGAGCTTCCTCCTTCACCAGGGTCTTCCCTAAGAGTGGTAGGAGGCTGGTGGTCTAGTGGAGTTACTGCACTGCGATCTCCATTCAGATCACAGTGCAGTACCTGGTATAGTAAAGCTGTCAGTGTGACAGCTTTACTATACTTTTTGTGAAAGGAACTCAAAGTTCCATTCACAAATAGGATTTTTTCTACTTAGCAAAGACGTAGAAAAAAAATGGGGACAGAGATCAAAATTTGGTGATCACTTCTGATCACCAAATTATTGATCTTTGCCAATGAATGAAAAAAAAGTGATTTTTCTAATCGGATTTCGAATTGGAAAATGGGCATTTATGCCCATATTCCAAGTTCATTATCATTCACTAAAGTGATTTGATGATCATCTTTGGGAATATTCCAAAAAAAAAAAGGGAAAATGCACACAAAAAAATTCTTAAAGTTATACACACACCATTTTTTTTACCCTAAAACTATAAATTATCAAAAAACTTTGTCTACTTCAAGCCTCCCAATGTCCCCGGTGATATCGGTAAAGTAAACGCAGATCATTATTTGTTCGAAACTAAGCCTATTTTAGTAGGAAATTTTGCAGATGTACCAAAAAAAGACCGGATTGACTTTTTTGGATCAGTAAAGTGTGCAAAAACTTGCGTGACTCTCCGTACTAACTGGTTTTCACTAAAAAACCACTAAAAGGGGGAGTGTGTGTGGGTGTGGTGGTGGTTTGTGGCATTTTTTGATTTTTTTTCTTGTAATTGCAAATGCGCATGGGTCCCATTTGAGTTAGTTGGCCCCGTCTCTGTTTGCACCCACCCATATGGCATACCGTTTGATTCAGGACATGTGGGTGATTGCCATTTAGTGGGTTTTTTTACTTGCCAAGTGAGTTTTGGTAGGATTTCAACCTTTGAGTCCTCTTATTTTATTTTTTCACAAAATCTCCTAAAAGCATGGAGTTCTATAAATAACAGCGTCTGGATTTCTTCATGTATATACGAAAGCATGACACAGTTAGGTAGCTGAAGGTGTGTAGATTCCAAAAATATATCGTTTGTGGGGGGTATTTCCAAGTTGAATAGGCTGTAAAGAGGTGAGTAGTTGTGGGCAGATCCAGAAACAAGGAGACTCCTAAGATATCTCAATTCAGCAATATTTATTCACACATGACACGTTTCGGACCTGGGGTCCTTTATCAAATGTGAGAAAGGACCCCAGGTCCAAAACATGTCATGTGTGAATGATACACATCAAACATACCGTTTGATTCAAGACATGTGGGACATTGACATTTAGCATGTTTTTTTGCTTGTCAAGTGGGTTTAGGTGGGATTTCAACCTTTGAATCCCCTCATTTTATTTTTTACAAAATCTCCTAAAAGCACCGAGTTCTATGGAGTACTATGTCTGGAATTCTTCATGTATGTATGAATGCATGACAACATATATATATAGTTTTTGGTGGGGTAATTTCATGTTTCAGGGCGGTTTCCTTTGAAAAAGTGTAGGCTGTTCAAATTACAGAGAACTTTGATTTTTTCTTTGCACTTGGGTATGTGTCCCATTTGAGCTAGTTGGTTGCCATGTCTCTGTATGCACCCTCGCATATGGCATACCGTTTGATTCAGCACATGTGGGAGATTGACATTTAGTGGGGTTTTTTGCTTGTCAAGTGGGTTTAGATAGGATTTCAACCTTTGAATCATATAATTTTATTTTTCACAAAATCTCCTAAAAACACAGAGTTCTTTGGATTACTGCGTCTGGAATTCTTCATGTATGTATGAAAGCATGACAACGTTACATAAGTGAAGTTGTGTAGATTCCAAATATATATAGTTTGTGGGGGGTATTTCCAAGTTTTGGGGCTGTTTCCTTTGAAAAAGCATAGGCTGTTCAAATTACAGAGCACTTTGATTTTTTCTTGTAATTGCACTTGGGCATGTGTCCCATTTGAGCTAGTTGGTTGCCACATCTCTGTGTACATCCATGCATATGGCATACCATTTGATTCAGCACATGTGGGAGATTGACATTTAGTGGGGTTTTTTGCTTGTCAAGTGGGTTTAGATAGGATTTCAACCTTTGAATCATATAATTTTATTTTTCACAAAATCTCCTAAAAACACAGACAGTCTCATTTACTCAGACTCGCAGGCCAAATATATGGAGTTAAAGTCGCGCTAACTGGTTCGCTACTGGTTATCGCGACTTTAACTCCATATTAGCGTCAGATGTGCGGGTTACGCAAAAATCACCCGCGCATCAAACGCGTGCAATTCAATATCGTTTTAGTGCAGGATTTTAACACCAGTTGGCGTTAAAATCCTGCAGTGGGTAAATCCCTTAGCGTGTTTTGTGGGGAAAAACTGCAGACTGTTCAAATTTAGAGTTGGCTGAATATTTTTGCATGTAACAGTTAAACACAAAGTCCCCACATGCCAGTGTCTCCCAGTCAGTCATCAGAGCAGTGAATATGATTAATTTATTTAGGAGATTGTGCTCAAGCAAAGTGATGCAGAGTGCTAAGAAGCAGAAGCTATATCCCTTTGCATATGTATTTTTGAAGCAATTACCAATGTGTGTGTATGGGGGGGGATTGTACCACTGTAAGAGTCCTACCTTCCAACATTATAAATTTTATAGGTACACTTTTAAAAACAACATTATGGAACATTATGAAGTGACCTGATCTTAGCACAGCTCATTGCATGTCTCAATAGTGTGCCAATTTAAAGGCAAATATTTAAGCCAGGGTTGCCAAATCAATCAAACATGTGGGGACACCTATTTAAAGCATATAAAGCACGGCTGAGTTAGAATAAATATTGTTTAATTTTAATGTACAGTGCAGCCCTGTATGATAACAATCCATCCAACTAGGATTGCCACCTCTTCCTTTAGGACACAAACACAAATAAAATCTACATTCTGCAGGGCTAAGCACCAATACATTAAATACAATGGTTACAAGCTGGTCTGCTTTTAATAAAAATGCAGACCAGCTTGTAATAATGTAACAATACTGCTTGGTGTTACCATGGCTGTAAATGTACTTTTATGATATCCTGCGGAATCTGTACTTTCCGAAAACCATGAGATTAAACATTCCCCTTCATAATGTGCTCATAGTGGAAAAGTAAAGGCTTACTGAACGAGTGGAGTCTTCCATGCTGAGATAAGTACTTTTTGTTTGTTTGTTTTTGTTTTTTGGGGGGTTTCATTCTGCTTCAATGAGCCAAATATTGTATAAATATTAGAGAGCACCACAGCTTCATTGTATTCAGCTTGAAAATTGAACTAGAATGTTCTGAAAGCTTGCTATGATGATCTTAGTTAGCCAATAAAGGTATCACCTTTATACCACTTTTGTTATTTTTTATTTCAAAAGGGTTACCCTGTAAACATTCTGCTTCAATGAAACAGGGTTCATAGTGTGTTGTCAGCCTTTAGTTATTACTTTGTATGATGCTTTAGGAAGAATTAGTAATGTGACTTCTGGGTGCTGGGTCTGTAGGTGGAATTGGCCTTAGGTACCAATAAGAGGAGAACAGTGGATGTTGAGCTGAATATGTTCTTTCCTAAAGCTGGATGTCTTAAAGGAGAACTAAACCCAATTTTTTATACTCCAGAATCTGAAAACAACCCCCTTAAAAACACCAATAAGCTATAAAATACCACTTCAGTGTAAATTGTATTAAAGTAAATGTAAGCCTGTTAAGAACGGGATGAAGTATCTGTGTGTATGTGCAGTGTCAGTCCACACCTCCTGAACTCAGTCACAAGCATCCTTGCTTTATCTGTTCTGTAAAAGGATTGGCTAGAGATTATAAATGGGTGTGACCAACTGTAACAAGTTTTTGACATAGCCAAGGACTGAGCATGTGCAGAACATAATGGTCGTTGACCAAACTGTGTGATACTAGAATGCTGTGAAGAAAAGTACAAACCATATGTTATTTATGTAAATTTTCCAACACCCGTATCAAAATGAGAGGTAAGACACAAATTACTGTTTTTATATCAAGGTGTTCTGCCTTCTGGTTCAGTGTTGTTCTGTGGCTTTTGTGGTCCTTTAATTATCTAATATACCCATAGTTTAGCAAATATATTGCATCATGTTCAACACTTTTAGGTTTGTGGATGTCACAATTGCATTACTGTCAATGGAAGATTTTTGAGATTATGTAAAAAGAGGCAACACACTGATAATAATTAACCCCTACACTGCTTTCAAAATATAGCCATAATGAAAAGGGGAAGAGAGGGGATGGGATAGCATAGAGAATAATAAGGCACGTTCATTAAAATGTGTAAATAACTTATAAGATTGTAGCCTAAAATGTATGCTTACTAAGGTAAGAAGCCAAGCTGGAAAATGGAAAAATTAGAACTAATGGCTTTAATGAGAAGTATGATGCATATGGCATTTTAGAAAAGCGATTAATTAAAATACATGACTAGGCAGTGAATTAAGAAGGTTATTCCTTGTTTAGATGTGCTAGATAAAATAGAAAAAAGTTATGTTGAACATGATTTGAAGCAGAATTTAAAAGACAAGGTAACAGCTGGTATAATAATAAGACTGGAGCCTTATGGGAGGAATTGTGCACAAAAATTAGGAAGGTAGATAAATTGATTGCAGGTGTCAGTTACAAGTCATCAAATATTAGGGGGAAGAAGAAAATAAGCTCCACATGCAGATGGCAAAGGCTGCAAGCCGAGGGCACAATCTAATCATGGGGGATTTTAATTACCCTGTCATTGACTGGTGTAGTGGAATAGTCAATATTGCAAAAGATAACAAATTACTAAAATTGCTACATGAACATTTTTAGCACAGGTAGTTCCCAATTAGAAAATGTGCTCTGTAGGATCTAGCAACTTCTACTTATAAAGATAGTAATGGAGATTGGATAAACCTTTAGACACACTGCTCTACTTCTTCAAAAAACAAGTTCTCATATCACAAACTCTAACTCAACCTCAACTATCTAAAAATGTCCCAATGGTGTCGTAGTTTACCTGAGGCCATAGTAGATATTCTACTTTCAACCCTTAGAGTACTTTAACTTAAATACCTCACAGGGTCTCCCATTATGATATGTAATCAAAAATGTTGCACAGAGGGTACATCTCCACTTACACACGGTGACTGTAGCAAAGGACATGCTGCCACCCAAAATCTCAAATTCTCAAACCTGATCTATTACATTGCATGTGGGCATGTACTAAAGTTCAAAGTTTTTGGTCTTAAGTAGGTAACATCCTACATTGCAACATTTACTTAACATAGCACCCTTAATCAAACAGAGACTACACAACTGTTTCTAGAAGAAAACTAGAATGCGTATTACTGTACAACCCTCCTATTGAGCTGTATTTTCTCCATTTACATATCTGTAGCAACCTGGCACACTGCCCTTACTTATTTAACTGAAATGTCTAAATACAACATTGGACCAGCCAGTTGCAGACTCTCTTTAAGATCCCCAGGGAAACAGATTTGGTTTTGTAAAGAAAAGTAGTCCAAGTCATCACATCTATATGTTTATTGAGGGATATACATCTTGCAAGCAGAGGGCCGGATCAGAACACCGTGGGATAGAAGCTCTATAAGTACCTTTCTGGTTATTTTTTTGAAAACAAACATGACTGTGGGGGGTAGGATAGGGTCCCCTACACTACAGAAAAAGTTTGTCTTGAAGGTGGATATACACTTTATGGTTTGTGGCCAGCATGCTCTTCTAGCCAAGTGTGATATAAAATCAGATTTTTTAATTACTTATTATTCATCTGTATTTTGAAGAATTTTCATAATTTTTGCAATGGGTTATTTCAGAAATCACTAGTATTAAGTATTCATTACATTACTTATAATAATTTTCTACGTGTAGGCCCTCAATCAACTAAAATATGTGCATCCAAATTTAGTACTTTTTTGTACATCGTAGAAAAATTGGGTATACCATTGGCAACAGAAAAGCCTGTACATCCGACTATGGTACAGTAATATTGGCATATTAGACTGTGGTGTTAAAGAAGCCTATTCATTTGGGACTTATTTCTTCCTGATTTCAACGGAAACACATATTGGCAGGAAGATTTTATAGACAGTGATTGTTTACATTAATTCACAGATGCGGCTGCATATGTTAGATGTGGCAGCTAAAGGGTAGTTGGTTCACAGCTTACAGGCATAAGGATTGGTTAGAGTAATTTTAAGGGATATTCAATATGTGGTACTATGGGGTAAAAAAGAATTAAAACCGCTCTTCCCAATCCTATTATCAGGATAGTTAGATTTCAATTTATTGTTAAAGGCTAAATATATAACAGGGTATTGTAACAACATCGCTGATGCCTTGTCCCATCAACTTATTGATTGCTTCAGGGAGCTAGCACAAGGAACTTGCCTCCCTCCCCACTCCAGTACCACTCCATTGCCGCTGTCTGTGGTGGCATCACGCGCATCGGCAGCAGCTTTGCGACATCTCCACAATAGCATGCCAAGCAGCATGTTGATTCAAAAGCCCTGCTACTCTTTAACAAGGTTCGTGATTGAAGCTCCGCTACCCTTGGCTCCCCTACTAGTTTCCTGGTTCCAGTTTTCCTGCTCTCAGTATCCACCCTCCATTATCCAGCTACCTACCCAGTTCCAGTTGCCAGTTCCAAGTATCCAGCCTCCAGTATACTTTTGCCATTCCCTGTTACAGTATCCTGCTCTTAGTACCATTGTCCAGTATCCAGTTTCCTTCCCTGTATCTAGTATCCAGCTACCTTCCCTGTTCCCAGTATCCAGCCCCCCGCCAGTTCCAGTATCCAGAATCCAGTCTCCGTGCCCAGTTCTAGTATCCAGTTTTCAGTACTTGTCTCCAGTATACTTTACTCTGTTCCAGTGTCTACCCCTAATTTCAAAACAAGTTTCTTACCTTCGCTTCAGGTTCCTGCAGGTTTTATTGAAGAACCTGAGGTGATATTTGAAATGTTTCTGTGAACTCCTTGCATACTTTAAAGTGTTTTTCTTTTCCATGTGTCAACATAGTCACTATTATATATATAATGTATCAATTTAAGGGCAAATTGTTTTTGAGCATTTACCCTAAAAAAAATAATGTGATAAGACGTTGTACCCCATTGTGCAATACCCAATGGGTACAGGAGGAAGAGCCAAGGTGGTATCCCCCATGGGACAACATTAAAACTATGTATCTTCACTGTCATTGAGCTGATGTCACTCTGAGTAGGTCTATAAGTTGCCTTTTAATTTGATGATCAAAAAAGTTTTGGAAATGGTGCAGGCAGCACAAAGTTATTGTTAAATCCAAGCTAACCTTTTAATCCATAGTGTAGCATGGGCTCACACTGATTTGTCTGGTTAGCAGCCATAAATTAATTGCCTCCTAAACCATTTTTGGTTCAGTAGAAGGGGATTCCCATAGCAATAGCCAATAAAAAATTAAATACTACCTAGGATGCTTGTGCATCAAAATGAGATTGATGATGCCCATGAAGGGAGATATCTCTAAAGACAGAGGAGTCATCTTTTAAAACCAGCAGGCCACATTTGATCAAAGCAGCAAAGAAAGTTGAACTGAAATAAAATTATATTATCTTGCATGATATGCAATAATCATCAAAGTAGACTTGGCTGAGAGCTTTACAGCAACTGGAAGTAAGACTATGGTTGGTCTAGAAGCTGACCCATTTTAATAGGGCTGCTGTATCAAGAAATCTCTAGTTGCATAAAAGGACCTAGGGCCATATCGCTTTTTAGCGATACCGCGGGTTAGTTAATTTACGGTCGTAAATGCACGATCACAATTGTACATTTATGACCAAACGTTCAATCGTAGAATACCGTGCGGGTGTAAACTACCACAATGGTATTCTATGGGGATTGTAAATCTACGATTTTGTAATCAGTATCGTAAATTTCCGATCTCCGTTAATCTTCGATCGGTTTAACGGTGGTAAATTTACGATACCCATCGTTAAAGGTGCGGTATCGCTAAAAAGCGATACCGCAGCTTTGTAAATATGACCCCCAAAAACCTAGAAAATGAAAGACATTACCAACATGGAAAAGGCAACAGTAAGATCAAAATAGCAAGCAGAGATATTGTCTAGTATCATGTTAATGCAATCATTAAAATCAAATTTGTAAAACCAGAAACAAATCTCTTAATGCTAGTGGATGATACCTTGAAAAATTGAAGGTCAGGAGGTTACTGTTTGTTTTGCTATTTGCCCTATACCTTTGTTTTTCAGTCTAAAAGTATTTATTACATGGGTCTACTACCCATATTGCCAGACAGTCAGTTGAGAAGCTGCTCCAGTTTGCTGCATGTTGCTGAGTCTCTTTTTCTATCCAGCTGCTCTCTTGGCTCCTTAGATACTGTTACTATGAACAACCTGATGCTTGTTTCTCGGCGCTGCTCTCTGCAGAATTGCTCCTTAACAGTAGATAAAGCTTTCCATAAAAACGCTCAAAGCTGTCATTACTAGAAACATGGAATTGGAAATGGATTACTTATTTGACTTTTTCCACTATTCCTTACATAAACAATATAAAGATATTTTCATCCGCACTTAAATAATTAATAGTAGATAACACATTTTCAAATATTAGATAAATTGCCTTGATATCTGAATGTTATGCTCATACCATTGCAAATATAATATTAGTTTATACTAAGAATCAGACACAGTGGTTGATTAGGGGGAGGCTGTATCATAGGAAAAGTAAGAAGTTGGGCCCCCATGGCTTCCCCCTGCAGTTTCAGAAGCTGCTCCAATGGAAGTTACACTCCCGCATCACTCCATTTATACACAGCTGCACAAATACTGTACATTATGAGCATTTAACTATTTGTATCACAAAATAAACAACAGCAGTGCTTCTGACATAGTTCAGTTTGTTTGGGACATGCAAAACTTGGTATTTTTCCCATATTGCATTGAATCAAACAAGACTTTTTTTTAAATCTTTTTATGCAGTCTTAAGTGCCTTCAGCTTTTAGACATGTCCTGAGAAAATTGCCAAATTTTTACTTATCATAAATTGCACTCAGAGAGTGTTGAATTGGTTTCTATTTATATAATAATATAATAAGGTATGAGGTAATTCTCACAATTTTTTTTTCCCCAGAAAGATTGAGATTTTTTTTCTACTTTTAATGGACTACTTTAGAATTGTTTAGATGGGAAGTTTAAATTACATTTTTCATTTCAGTTTTCTGAAACTAAGGATGAAATTCCATTATTTTTTCATAAAATTGAATTATACCAGTGAATGATTATGAAACTTATATGGGAGTATTCCTTCCCAGAAGTGAATATTGAAAACATAGACGGAATACTTTTATAAAACAAAATGGTTGTAAGCCTGCCACAAAATAATTTATATATTTATGTACTGAACTATTTATGTATTTGCCCCCCTTGTATAACTTTTTTGTATTTTGTTTTTGTACAGCGCTGTGCCCCCAAGTGGCACTTTATAAATAAACTGTACATACATACTTAAAAATCTAAGTTTGATGCCCCACAAATGGTAAGACTGACATAATCTTGGCGGGTTAAGCAATGTTATATCGGTTAGTATTACTTTAACTCCTTGCTTGTGACCGTTATATGGATTATGTATTACTTAACTACACAGTCGTGACAAATAGATGTTATGCTGTTTATACTGTAGATAGGGATTAACCATTGTGGGACTTTTAAACGCCATCTAAAATCCACTGAGAACTGCTATCTTTATATAACATCTCATCCCGGTTTATGTTTTGTGCCATTAACTGGTGTGATTGTACCAGAATTTAATTAGACAAATTAGACTTTGGTGGAACTGCACACAAAAAGTTCACTCAGAAATTACTTATTGGCAGTGATTTGAAAAGTACAGTAGCAAAGAAATCACCCAAGTATAGATCAAAGGATCTCTTCAGTTCCAGAATTATGCCGCTTAAAAAAAGACACTGTATCAAAGGATTATTGGCCACAGAAAGAATTCCCCTAGTATTTAAAGAGGTAGTAATCCATTTTTCTGTATGCAAATGCATTTTTTAAATAAGTGATTTATTTACTAAAGGAGTTTTAGTTAGTGATACAGAAAGAAATACAGTAGTATTTTCTTCTTGAATTAAGGGAGAATTGTTTTATTTTGTGTGAATAATGCTCCAGTTCATTTTCTTCAAATTAATAAAAATATTATGTATATAATAGGCAGAATAACATTTTACTCCCTTAAATCCATACCTCTGTGCACTAATGCAATATTGAATCATGAAAGGGAGATTTGCCCGGAACGATATCGGCTCTGGATAAATCTCCCCCAATATCTTGCTGGCCCTAGTTTTTGCCACCAAGTTTGTTATCCACCAAATAACATATAAACTCTTCTTTTGGTCTTTTCCAACAGAGATTCACTTAACACAGAACCATTTATAGTATAGCAGCCCAATGTGACAATCTATCCAAATTCACCTGCAAGCATTGCACATCCTTTGCAGCTGTTAATGGTTGGCAAAGTTGTGTGTCGTCAGCAAACACAGAAACCTTGCTGAAAATACCCACTTTCAAATCATTAATAAACAGATTAAATAGAAGTGGCTCCAATACATAACCCTGTGGCACTACACTTAAAACTTCAGTCCATATTAACAAAGCACCATTAACAACTACTCTCTGCATCGGATTTACTAAAAAAGTTCTAACCATGTGTAAATGTGCTACCCCAGCCCAACAGACCTTAGCTTATTCAAAAGTTATCTATGGGGGACAATATCAAAAGCCTTTAGCTAAATCTAAGTATCTACTGCTACTTACTCATAAAAGCCAATAAAGTTTGTTTGACAAGATCTGTGCCTCTTAAATTCATGCTGATTACTACTTATAAGGTCACTCCTAGGGATGGCCGGTTCGCGGATCCGAACCCGGATCCGGCGCGGATTTATCCCATTCGCGAACGGCGGATTTTTCCGGATTTTCCGCCTTCCGATTCCCGGATTTTTCGTATTTTCGAAAATTTTCGAAATTACGAGTTTTCACGTATTTTCGAAAATACGGGAAAACATGTATTTTCGAAAATTTTCGAAAATACAAGGATTTCTCTTAATTTCTTACATATGTATTTTCGAAAATATTCGAAATTACGAGGATTACTTGTATTTTCGAAAATACATGAAAACTCGTAATTTCGAAAATTCACGAAAATAAGGGTATTTTTTTATTTTAACGGGTCTGCTCGCAGATTTTCGAATTTTCAAATTTTTTCGAAAATTCGCGGATCCACAAGCGGACCGGATTTTGCGAAGTTCGGACATCTCTAGTCACTCCTTAAAACATACTCAAGTATCTTAACCACAAGTGAAGGTAAACTCACAGGACTGTATTTACCAGGCTTTGAACAACTACTTTTTTTTTCCAATCCAGAGGCATGTTTCCAGGCATGAGGGAATCTGAGAAAATAAGAAACAATGGCCTGGATAAAACTGAACTTAATTCCCTGAGGACCCGAGGATGTATTTTATCCAGTCCAAGAGGTTTATTGATATTAATATTATTTAGTTGTTTCTAAACCATATCCTTAGTTAACCATAGTTCAATTGCATCCATTAAGTTTCTCATGTGGCCCCCTGTGAAATTCAATTGACCACCTCTGCTCTCTGCTATCTGTATATTCTATAGTGTATACAGAGAAAAAAAACTTGTTCAAGACATATGTATTATGGGCCCCCTCTGTAACTTATTTCCATTATTTAATGGCCCCAAATTTTCAGTCCTCATTTTCTTACTATTAATATACTTAAACTTGTTTTAGCTATCCCAACTTTAATTTGTATACTTTGTACAAATTCATTAATTTATATTTGTTACCCCCTTATACAACTTTTTGTATTGTAATACATCCCCAAGTGGCAAGTATATGAATAAACATATACATGCATATATTCATACATACGGTATGCTGGATATTTTAATTTGTTTATTTATTTGTTTAGCTTACCGTTTATTTTTTAAAACTAAAAAAAAAATTTCATTTGTAAGTATGTATTTGGATTTCCTCTTTATTTAACCTACACATAAAGCAGAATTAATTGATGCATCTGGTTCACACAGCTTACCATTTATTTTACTGGAAAAAAGGGCCAGAAGCACTGGCACTTTGTACTGTATATCTATTTATATATATATATATATATATATATATATATTTTATTTTCACTCTCTTCCTAAAAAGACTGATGTTGTATTATTTGCAAATCCAGCATACTATACCTTATTAAAGGGACAGAGTATTCAAAATTCAGTGACATTTTTCCTTATCTATGTATTTTATTTATAATTTAAAGTAAACATGTGACACTGTATTGGCTAGCAACAGAGCATGATGGGAACTGGTAGAGGAAAAACTCCAAAGAATATTTAAAAATTAAGTTAAGGAAACTTTCTGCAATTTTAAAATTTATTCGGCCTTGCTGATTGTAACCACCTGACTGTAATTTGAGTCACTGCTCACTCTGTCCTGGGTAGAGATGTCCGAACTTCGCAAAATCCGGTCCGCTCGAGGATCCGCGAATTTTCGAGAAAATTCGAAAATCCGCGAGCGGACCCATTAAAATGAAAAATATCCTCGAAATTACGAGATTTCTCGTATTTTCGGTTCGGAAGTTCGGCAGGCGGAAAATCCGGAAAAATCCGCCGTTCGCGAACGGGATAAATCCGCGGTGGATCCGGGTTTGGATCTGCGAACTGGCCATCCCTAGTCCTGGGCCAGGAAGAGGCACCTCTTGCATGTTTTTAAAGCTGGAGCTAGAGAAAACAAATTAAAAACAACTTGCATCACTTAAGGACATTTTTCTAATTAGTCCTAATTAATTATTCAAAATAAGTATATTGCCCATTACTTCTTGTCCTGGGTCTTCTCTAGCCCTTAACTTTGTTTGGATTCTTTGTTTTCCAGAAAACACAGTATGACATCTCTTTTAGATATCTAAAGAAAAAAGGAAATAATTGGGGTACAGTAATTTCCCCACCCTACCTAGCAGAACGTGACAGGGTAAACTGGGGTTTATAAGATGAATGGTGAATCATTTATTTTGTATTAATTCATATTATGGCAACTACCCTTTTAAAAAGAGTAATCCCATGATTCAGTGGCCAGTATACCAAAATACTGTTGTTGTCAGGTGTGGATTCCAAGAGTTTACAGTATAAAAACTGACTCTGTTAAGCCCTCAATACTAAATTCTGGTTGGAGGTTTTTCTGTCATTTCCCAGAAGCAAATTCAAACTTAAAAGCTTCTGGGTTTCTTGCAGGAAATACTTCTGTAAATTAGCTTCAAGAAATGTTCTGTCATTTTTTAACAGCATTGTGCTTTAATATATATTGCTGAATGGAGCCATTTCCTGCATAATTTGGTTTGCACTGTGGGTGGAATCCATTCTATTGTCAATAACAGAATAAGTCATAGAAAGGCGAATAATAAAATTGTTCTCAATGGGAAAACTAAAGTGTAAAAATAAATCAAGTTCAGGTGAGTAACCATTTTTAACTTTTAGAACTAATGCAATGTTACTTTGCTAATTAGATGCAAGTGTATGTGCTGCTTATCCTCTTCTTATCAAGCTCCTTTGATGCTGGTAAGAAAGCAACACCTTTATTGCATTAACATATTTAAGGCAATGTTACCCCAAAAAACAACTTTTTATGACAAATAATTAATTATAATGATATGTATCTCACCTTTCTAAACTTGGTTTGTGAGATATCTGCAGAAAAGTGTTATTAACAATGAAAGTTATGCCCCTTTACACACCCAGACAATCAAACTTCATCAACAAATTCAACAAATATCTCAGTAGCCATCCCAGATCATAAAGTCAGTTATAACAATGTTGATTAAATATCCAATATTCATTATTCATATTTAATCAACTTGGGATATTGCTATCTGGAACAGCTCAAATTTCCTCTCACAAAAGATTGAAGTTGTTTTTTGGTGAAACCTTAATAACATTGCAGTGCAGATCCTCATTTTGTAGGGGAATCACCTGAACACACACACACACAAACATATATATTAACATTTATTATTAGACTTGAGGTCTTCATTAAGAAAGTGTATTATTTACTTAGGAATACACAAGTATAATTTTTGATAATTTGTCAAAAAGTGGTTTTAGAAGAGATGTATAAAGGAAATTGGACTTAGCATGAGAAGCACGTAATGTAGACAATCTACAAGATTACTTCTTAATCTTGGATTTTCTTAATCTTGGATTACTTCTTAATCTTGGATCTAGTCGTGTTCTTCATTACAATAGCTTCCACTTTTTAACAAATAATAAAACAATGTGTTCATAAATACTGTATCTAGGGATTCTAGAAATATAAGTGCATACATTTAAGGATACATAAAGGAAATAATGGCAAAGATACTACTTTAAAAGTGGTAAAATTTTAATTTAATTATGTGGTTTAACTAGATTGTAAACTCTATAGGATAGGGACCTCTTTCCTCATGTTGCATGGTTCAAACTCTTGTATTTCTATTATTAAAGTTACGATTTTCTGTTACATTTCCTATGATGTTTATATTAAGTGGGGCTACAACAGTTAAGCAATATTGCAGAAGTGTATTTATAGATATACATTCTTAAAAAGGAACTAAAGTCACCAGATAACAATAGACAGAGCACATTCACAAATATTCAACAAGCTGTGTCTCACATCTTCCTTTGCTGTGGCTGCTGAGTGATTTATGAATTTAGTCTAATAAAGCCCTAGTTTAAGGGGCTTTAACTTGCAACCTCATGTACTCTGTCTTGCTAAAAGCAAATCATTAAACCACTATCCCACCAGAGCTACTATGTAGAATATCAGTACATGTACATGTACATGTACTAGTATATTTTACTAGGAACATAATGGAAACTAAGCTGACTATTTTGCAAAATTCAAGTAGGTCTGGGGATTTGAACCTGTAACCTCATGGTTGTGTTTAGGTGTCCTGGGGAGAAAAGCTTTCACATTAGAATAAAACAAATACGTTTAGTTCTCCTTTAAACTACACACCTTATAGAAAGGACGTCTGCATAATGACAGTCATAGATTGGTTTAAATGTCTATTTAACAAAAGAAGAAACAGAAGCGTTTAAAAAAATGAAGTTTGTGAAAAGTAATTTGTAATTAGAGATGGACGAACTTTCTAAAGTTCGGTCCGTTTTCGAACTTTCGAACTATATGGAAAGGTTGAAAGTTCGAAAACGGACCCTTTAAAGTCAATGGGAGTCAAATAGTTCGAAAAGTTTGAATGAAATACAACTAAAATATCAATGGTAACTGAATGTAAATGGCTGTGGGACCTGGGAAATGGTCTGGGGAACATGTTTGAATATGCAGGACTTAATTAATTATCCCATGAACGAGGGTTTGATGGAAATTTTTCCACCTGACCCAATCTTTATTTTTCCAAGAAACCAATTGATATTGTCTAGCGTTCGTTATTTTGTCAGATTTTATGGAGTTTATTGAATCAGTTTTAAAAAAATATTGATGGCATGCATTATGCTTAAGGGACATGTTTAGATAATATACAAAATGGCATTCTGGATTTAGAGAAATATTGTAAAGCCTTGCAGTTTGCAATTTGTATCTTTTTAGTTGCTCCTTTGTGCAAATCTTGCATGGGACACAAAATAATTTCTAAGTAGGTCAGTAATTGAGATATTTGCACGCATGCATACAGTATCATCGTGCACGGCCCTCACATCAGTGTTCACGGTTGCACTTCGAAAACAAGTTATAATCATGCCCCTCACAACTCACAAGATCTGCATCAAAAGTAACTAAGAAAATAAAAATTTTTATAAAGTAAGCGCCTTTATAAGATTTCTCCTAATCCATAACAACACCATTGGGCTTTTCATCTATACACATCCACTAATTTACTGTACATGTTCTTTAATTAACAGAAAAAGAACATCACTGGGACCTCCAGTCTTAAGTTATCAAATATTTATTTGTAACGTTTCTGAACCCGTGTGGTTCCTTCCTCAGACAAGCAATTTATGAACTGAATTGTCTGATACTTAGCTTTGTTGGCTACAGACACCGGGGCACCCAGCATTTGAAACTTTGCATTTTTTGGTTTAGGCGTGTAGGATACTCAATTACTATTCTTGTTCTTTAATTAAGGAATACAATCATCCCACTGACCCACCTCCTAGCTACCTCAGATCCAGAAAGTAGGTTGATCCAGGAAGTGAGACCCAATTAATGTATGCATTGAATGTATAATAAACTTAAAAGAGAGTTAATTATACATTGTACCTATCATTTCAATGAAAGGGTAAAGAGTTGGTTTTGATTATGTTCTGCATTTTACCTCGATTCTAGCTATTTTGCAAGTCAATACTGTAAAATTGAATTAATGACAGTTCTCAAAGTAAGTGAACAATTTGCTTTAGTTTTAAAAAAAAGGAAAGAACAAGATCTTTTGTACATTCATCAGCGTATATAGAACTTCCTGTACCCATTAGACGATTGCATTTCTATTTTTTTTCCATAGAATTGCTACATTACTGTACGAACTGCATTTAGAAGGACAGAGAAGGTAAGAACTGACCAGAAACATTGATGACAATGAAACCGAAAACATGATAAGCAGTGAGTACAATGGACAAACAAATATCAATTTACATATGTATGAATTGGAACAATTCAGTTGCTGCTTTTCAATCTATTTACAGTGCTCATATAAAAAAAAAAATGTCTTTACCAGAAGAATGTTTTCATATTTTCAGATTCTTAAATGAAAGATTACTGTTATTCCGCTTTTAAGCTAGAGGGTAGAAATGATATTTGGTCCAGAATGCAATAGGTTTTGCAGGTGTTTTGAAATGCCCATACTTTCCTTGCTGTTCAGTACTCATAATTTAAACCTCCATATAGAAGTGTTGCCTTATCATCACAAATGCATTTAGCAAAACACACACACACATGAGATAAAAGCACAAAATATTTGCATATGAAAGATGGAACTTCAGGTTACCTTTATTGAAAAATTCAAGCTAAATGGTTTCAAATATAGTTTAATTTTTAAAAAGTATATTGAGTTACATTTTATTGTATAATGCGTAACTGGGAATATTTTCGCAAACTACAAACTATGACACTGCTCTTATGCTTGGAAGCTTGAATTCAAAAGAACAGTACAATAATTCACTGACTGCAAAGGAAAATAAATCTATATTAAATGCAAAAGCAGGATATAACTCACAGTTCTGCTGCTCTGTGTTCAACAAGGTATGCAGCGGATGGCCTTGATAATAGATCAGTAATGCTATTGCAATGGTACAGTGATTCAAAAATGTCAGGGTCACATTCAGGGTCAAAAGAATGCATTAGCAGCATATTTTAAAAAAAATAAAAAATTCTGCAGTATTTGATCTTCCCTTTATAATGCATGGTGGAATGGGAAAGATAGACTAATAATGTTTTCTTGAAGGGATTATTTTAGCTTCTGTAAAGGTGTTGATAACTTTATTCAGATTTTAATATTGTTGTTTTTTTCCCCAGGTCTTCATTCTTCCATTCTAAAGATAGTCAGTGTGGTAGTTTTATTTTGGCTGTGGCTGTGTGGTAGCTGCTATTTGGGCTGCCCCGCAAAAGTCAGAATCCTGCCCCGATAGAGACCAGCATGGGGAGCCGCATTGACAGCTGAGGTGGCTCACTTCCGTGTCTCTGCTCCAGAAATGCCAGTGCTATGTAGTTTTACACAACTAAGTTAATCACCAGTGTTCTGCATTCTCTTGAAATTTTTGGTTTTGCCATGTTTGCGAAAATCACAACAGTTCCTGTGGCAAATATTCTTGTACAAATAATATGACTTTCTAATGCCACATGGCCAAAAAGAATACAGTATGGGCCATAAGGCACCCAACAGGGGACCATGGGTTCTTGTCAGGACCGTTTTCAGAGAAGTGGGGGTAGTAGTAGGAGGGCAGAATGGGACCTACTAGGTAGGCTTAGAAACCTTACCATGGTCATCAAGCTAATTTCCAGACTGTAGAATTTTACCATGTCATCTTAGGCACCCGGTATTTTACAGCCAATGGGGTTGCCTGTCAAAAGATTGCCTCCTAATGATGATCATGAAGAGCCCCATGTAAACTGGGGTTAATGTAATCCTAACCAATTCAATACCTAGTAACGTGACTTTAACCCCTTGCTTGTGACACCTGCATGGGCATAAGGAGACTATTTCAGACCAGCTAATAGCTTGCTTACTTACTTAGTTACTACCCTCCCTTACTTACTGCCTTCTTTTAGTGTCTGCGACACTTGTAACACCCTCACCATAGACACTGCTCTGCTAACACATCACCCCTCCCTCCTACCTGCCTTCTTTTCTCTGCTGATTCTCTTGTTGCAGAAACTGTGCTGGTAGGCAGCCAAAGATCCAGGGATGGGGCACATATTACAATTTTTGCTTCTGGAATGACAGGTCTTTTCCTGTTAATGCTGTGATTCAAGGAATGATTTCTCAGGATCTACAACTCAGATTTAAAATATTGAATAATCGATTTTTTTTAGAGTAAAGATACCCTTCACAATAAGCTGATATTGAATCTCCATAAGAGAGACCAACCCAGAGTGAATGGAGCTGTGGCTAAATCTTCCTTATAGTGCTCACAACCAAATTTTTTACATAGGTTAAATATCACTAATGGGCTAATATCACTAATAGGACTAATGTTCTATTGTTAAAGGAACCTGCCTGTTTGTTCATCTCTAGAACACAGGTATTCTCCAGAATTTATCACATTCTTTAAGATCTAATTTAGGCCACACTAATCCAAAAAGAAATATCCACTTAACTTAAATTTGTGCATTGCTAAAATACTCCCCCAACCCCCTAATACAACATAGTAGCAACGAAAAATTCCACTTTACCTTCTGCACCCCGACTGTCTCCATCACTGCACAGACTTTTTTCAATTTTAGTATGAAAATATCTAAGACACACATCTAAAACTGGCCTCTGTAAATGCAATACAACTGTAAATCCTTTCTCTTTTAATACAACACGGTTATTTTGATAGTGTGGTTCTGTGATGTATTAATTTAAGGAATCAATGACTTTGGAAATAGTAAACTAGAAATCAGCCAGGGTGGCGAGTAATCTGTGAATGTATTTGAACTAAAACCTTTTAAAACCACTTTTCCAGCTATAATGTGGATTAGCAGCATTTCATGTTGTATATAAAACATCTATTTTGTTTTACAAACTTGGAACAATACGTGTAACCTGTATATCTTTGGAAGGGAAAACAGCTCTGTACTTTTCATTTACCTGATATTAATTTAGCAGTACGCCATGAAATATTCATGTCATTGTTATTGTCTCAAAGCCACAGGAGATAGAAAAGGGTTTTCATCAAGACTTTTTATACTTTCATTCAAAGCAAATGGCATTTTGCATTTTTAAGATGTTTAATCAGCTCAAAGTGATTCCATTGATATTGAATAAGAAAATGCAGATGGCAGTTTAGAAGATATATACAAAATATCTATGTAGTGATCTTTTTTATAATGCAGAATATGACACTGATTAGTCTTTCTCACTTCTTTTAATAAAGCATCTAAAATTAAGCCTGCATTAAGAAAAGTGTAAGATTGCTGTTTCTTTGTGATATATTTAGAGATTTCATATTGCAAGAAATGTTTCCAGTTCCATGGTTATTTAGACCGGGGCAATCTTAATAGAGGTGTTGTTGTTCTGTTCAGGTTTTAGCTTTTTAGAATATATTACATATATGTATTTTGCATGATAAGAAACAGGAAAAAATTGAAAAAAACAAGATAATTATATATGATAATATGTGCAGAATTGTAGTGCCCATAGGGGTGCCCATCCTGAGCCACGCTGGGGGATGCACTAGTGGCCCCCCATGCAGAGACTAGGCTTTATCTGCCAAAGCCTTTCCCAGGAAAAAAATAAAATCCTGCCCCCAAACACCAAGCCCCACCCCTTGTCCCACCCATCCTCGGGTCTGCGCAGGCCACACAAAATCACGGTAAAGCCACTTGCGGGCCGCGGGTTGGGCATCACTGGTCTAGATAATCCCATCTAGGTTACTGCTGTGGTATATTTTTGATCTCTAGCATGCTTATTTATTTAGTAAGAGGTGCAACAATTTGCCCATCCTGTTAATTTGCCTCATCCAATCAGATGTTACCTTTTACTGGTCTACAGCAGTTAGAAAACATTTTAGTAACATATGATCTGTAGCTTCAGATTATGACACATATAAAAGCCATTACAATGTAAAATAACAATATGGTCATACATTAACATCCAGTATCATTAATTGATGTTTGCTAGAATAAAATACCAACTGTTAGTGTTAAATAAAAATCATTAGTGGTAAATAATTACCAGTAGGATTTAATAATGACCATAGTGTTAAATAATACCCAGAAGTGTTAAATATTGACTGGTGGTGATAAATAACACCTGGTAGTGTTAAATAATGCCAAATATTGCAAACTGCCACTGCGGCCAGAAAATAACATGCCAGACAACTAATCCCCCCAAGCTGATCCCTCAGACAAATAGGTCATTTACACTGACAAAAAAATAAATGCTGACTGCATCAGTTTCACAGTCAATGAGGTTAAATATTATGAGCAGGAAGGTTAAGAAAAAGATCCTTTGAAACTTGACTTGGTTGACCTAGACATTTAAAACCTATCTTTAAGATTTAAGAAAGCATATAACAATAGTAATAACATACCATACTATTCAAATAACACAAAAAAAAACCAAAATAACAAAATTGTAACAATGGACAATTGTAATGCTGGTTTTTACTGTATTTTATTTAAAAAAAATATAAAGTAGAATTTGCAACTTTACTGTAAACAAAACTGCAGCATTACTGGAAATGCAAGGCTTAATCAGAGAATTCTCTTAGATTGCTTTCTACCTATCATAGATTTACTTACAGTACCTATTTTTAAATATTCCCACATGCCAACATCTTGTCTTCAGTGAATCCATAATTACATAACTTTACTTTGCAAAAAACATTTTGTGATTATTGGATGTTATTGACTTGAAGATTTTACTAGAAAAATGCATTTATGATACTTAAGAAAATAATGCAGGAAAAGGGTTTGTTACATTTTATCAGATTCTGTTCTCTAAAGTGATGAGATCACATCATCCTACTTCTAATGTGACTGACAGCCCTTTTTATGGATTTTGTATACAGTCTACAAAGTACAGTAACTAACAAAGAGGCTTTTGCGCTAAGAAAATAAATTACTCTGCAAAGAAAAATCAACACTTAAAAGTTGTATCCTCTTGGCAATATAAAGCAATTAATTCTATTGCAAAGTTTCCTCTTTGTTTACAAAAGGTTTAAAAATTGACTTTTTGTTTTTGTTTCTCTTCAGTTGGCTGAATTATAAGTCAAATCTACAAATTAAATAAATGTGATATTGTTTGAAATAGATGGAAAATGTTACAGTTTTTTTCCTGTGTTATCCAGTGCATTTGTCCATTGTCCATTATCCATGCATGTAACACTTTTTAACATTTTTTTTAAGTGTGCTATATTGCAAAGCACAAGCGGGAATACTAAAGTGTATTCCCGGTTGGAAAAAAATGTTGGCCTGTTTTTTGGAATGCATGTGTTCTAGAAACAGGTCTAGTGGGAACAAGTCCTAAAGAAAAGGAAATAGCATGGGCAATAAAGCAAGGCAATGGATAGAAAAGGTACAATCTTTGCTTGTCATTTAATTAAACATTTCTGTCAATTATTTTCTTGATCCCTGGCACTTATTAAAGTGGTCCTTTATATTTATTTTATATTTATGTATTTATATGTTAATATTATTTTGTATTCACTTATTTTTAGATAAATTGGAAAGTTGTGCTTTAAATCTTCTTTGTGGATCCCTAAGACCATTCTTATCAGTATCTGTGCTGTGCATATTTATAAAGCCGCAGTACAGAATATAGCTCAGATTATTTTAGGGCTTATTCGCACTAGAAACGGACAAAAACGCAACTTAAAATCAAGGTGCGTTGAGTGATGTTTCAAAACATTTTTGTGTCCGTTGCAGACGGTTTGCATGTGCATTACCGTATTATCCGTTTGCATCAGTTGCTTTTTAATGCGTTTTTGACCACGTCATTGGGCAGGACCAATTACATCACAGGAACTCCTTTTCGAAAAACGGACACAAACACAAACGCATGCGTTTCTATCCATTGTTATTACAGCAGTGTGTTTTTAAAACGTATTCGAACGGAACGGAATACAGCAAGTGTGCTCGATATTGTGAAATCCCATGGGTTTTTAGTGTCTGTCTGTTTTTTAAAACGCACCTGCATTTTAAAAATGGATACAAACTGATGTAGTGTGAACGAGCCCTTGCTATAATGCAAATTATTTTCCAATTGCAGAAAAAATATTTTCATTAATATATGTTCATGGCTGTTAAAATCATATGGGAAAAAGATTCCAAACCAACTGTAAAGTACAAAGTGGGACACTATTTCACGATAACGGTAGTTATTTATGAAAACGGATATTATTTTATGATAGCATTCTTTATTGTATGATACTGATATCAGACGTTATTGCAAGGCCACATTATTTTACTTTGAAAAATAACAATAAGGGTCATAATTTTACATCCATTATTTTACATCTGTAAAACCCTAGTAATAAGGATTGTTATTGTACATTTGCATCATAACATAGCAATACTTGTTATTTTACATTTTTCTCATCCTATATAATAAAACCCTAAGTGTGCGTCCTTGTGTCCGTGTGTGCGTCACTGCAGTTCCTATGAACTCACCACTAGAGGGAGAGTCTCTGCAATTCCTATTGACTCACCACTAGAGGGAGAGTCTCTGCATTTCCTATTGACTCACCACTAGAGGGAGAGTGTCTGCAGTTCCTATTGACTCACCACTAGAGGGAGAAACACAGAAAGCACACGGAGGGAAAATAGCAATTAAACAGACTGCAGGTAAGGTTGCTTGGGACAGGGGCCCCTGGATTTGGGACAGAGGGGGGGCCCTGGATTTGGGACAGAGGGGGGCCCTGGATTTGGTACAGAGGGGGGGCCTTGGATTTGGTACAAAGGGGAAGCCCTGGATTTGGGACAGAGTGGGGGTCTGGATTTGGGACAGAGGAGGGCCTCTGGATTTGGGACAGAGGGGGCCCCTGGCCTTGGACAGAGGGGGGACTCTGGCCTTGGGACACTAAGAGGGTACTCTGGCCTTGGGACATGGAGGAGGACTATGGCCTTGGGACACTAAGGGGGCACTCTGTGCTTCTAGCGCCCGTTATTGTAGCAGGCTTAATGTCTAGTAGAATAATAATGCTAATTAAAGCAAAATAATGTAACTATTTTACAATACCATTGCATTAAATGTATGCCAATTTCAGGGCGATTCATTTTGGTGGCTAACTAGCCAAATCAATGTTAAACCCAGCTATAATATGCATTATAAGGGAAGGGTAGGTTTAACACTGATTTTGCGCTGCCTATGCTATTTCCAAAACTTTGTTTGAAATAGCCTATATGGAATAGGCTACATCCTACCATGTAGTATAAAACTAGTATAGAATAAAATGGCCATTAAATGGAAGCACAGTTTGGTGCTTCTTACCTGAGCTTCTTATCTTGCATTCAAGTAAATCTTGTAAAGGGATTACTGTATAACGGGAACATGGGCAAGTAAGAAGCACTGGTTTTGAGTCTTCAATTAGTGTTGCCTCTGTCCCTCCCTTTAGTTTATAAGTACTTTATATACTCAAGTATAAGCCTAGAAATTTTATCTTCAAAATCATCCTGAAAGTCTCCTCTCGGCTTATACTCGAGTCTGGGCTAATCTAAATTTTGTGAAGAAAAGCTGTACCCTCAGAATCCTCTTTTTTTTGGTGGGTGATTAAATTTTTGTCCTTCTCATTCTGATCAGCCCAGACTGCAAGGGAAAGGCGAAAAAAAACTATTGAAGTAATAGGATTCAACAAACAGGTTGCACAGAAATGTATGCAGGGCACATCTGTGTATGGGGCTATGTATGGAACTTTCTATGGGGCTGTGTATGGGACTTTCTAAGGGGCTGTGTATGGGACTTTCTATGGGGCTGTGTATTGGACTTTCTATGGGGCTGTTTATTGGACTTTCTATGGGGCTGTGTAGGGGCTTTCTATGGGGCTGTGTATTGGACTTTCTATGGGGCTGTATATTGGACTTTCTAAGGGGCTGTGTATTGGACTTTCTATGGGGCTGTGTATAGGACTGTGTATGGGACTTTCTATGGGGCTGTGTATGGGACTTTCTATGGGGCTGTGTATGGGACTTTCTATGGGGCTGTGTATGGGATTTTCTATGGGGCTGTGTATGGGACTTTTTATGGGGTTGTGTATAAGTCTTTCTATGGGTCTGTCTCTGGGAAAAAGTCAACCCTCGGCTTATACTCGAGTCAATCAGTTTTTCTAGTATTTCTGGTAAAAATATGTGCCTTGGCTTATACTCGGACGGACTTATAACCAAGTATAAGGTAGATGAGAATGATTTGGCTAGTTTCATACTAAAGTCATGTTTTCACACAGGTAGCATTTCCTTAGCAATTATCATGCATTTTTTTGGGGGCGATCAATTTTGTCCAAATGCTACATGTAGCTGTTTTTTTTTTGCCGTTTAACATCTGGATCTGCTCAGAAAATGTTGCAATAATGTTTGTGTGAAAATAGCCTTAGGGCAGCACACGGAAAAATGCAATGCATTTACATGCAGTGCACTTTTTGCCAATTTTGCCAGAGTTTGCATTTTATTTATATTTGTGTGGAAAGTTACGTTAAAGGGTATGTCCTTCAAAAAAGTTTGCAAAAAAAAAAAAGTTGGTTTCTATCTGATTCACTGAAGAACAGGAGGTAAATGCACTCTCTTACCTCCCGTTCTTCAGTAAATCTTACAGGAGAGGAGGAGACACTTACCCGCGGACCCACTCCAGCGCCAAATTCCCAGACACCTCAGACGCATCTCCAGTCCTTTGCACTGTGCGCGCATGCGAGGACTGTCAGTGAAGTCGGCGCTGGAGTGGGTCCGCGGATACGTGTCTCCTCCTCTCCTGTAAGATTTACTGAAGAACGGTAAGTAAGAGATTTACCTCCTGTTCTTCAGTGAATCAGATAGAAACCAACTTACTTTTTTGATGGACATACCCTTTAATGTCCTAATAGGGAGTTAATAACACTAATGGGGAGATGTGATGTATAGAAAGCAGCTATTGCTCTCTATTGCCCCCGTAAGGCAATGAAACCAAGCAGCTATGTCTCTTTATGCATTGTGAATGGGGTTAACCCATTCTGAATATTTAATGCCAGCTATTAGAACGGCAACTAAATTAATAAGGGGAATAGAGTGGCTTGACTGCAAATAGATTACACAAGCTAAGGCTATGAACACTGTTGATGCTGCAGTACAATAAACTCTGTTGTGCATTGTTCACCAAAAGGTTTCTTTTCAGTGAGAGTCTTGAAAAAATGGAAATTTCTTTCAGCAGATGTGGTAATGGCAAGTTCATTGAATACAGAGGGCTGGATAAGTATCTAAAAATTGGGAAAAAATTAAATTACTGGTATTAATACTTTTATAGGGTGATTCACCAAGAGCCACTATCGGTTCCCAGGTGCACTGCTGATGTCATAATCTAATAGCGTGTGCCACAATGGTTAGACTAGCTGCCACAGTGTAGGAGAAAAAGTTGAGCTAACTGATATTACATCTCCATTCCATTTTTCGGTGCAATTCTCAGTACATCTTCCTGATAGCTCTTGTTGATACTTTCCAATTGCCATTTTGAGTGAGGAAGGATTTTTTCCCCCTTCATATTGTTTTTTGATTCCTCTGGATCAACTGTTTGGTAGGGTTCATGGATAAGCAGTTCAAGGATAGGCTAAAAAGGTTGGACTAGATGGACATATTTCTTTCAACCTCCAATACCATGTAACAAGGTATCAACCTTTGGACAAAATAAGTAGTATTGTGAACCTTAATCCTCCTTTACAATTTGTTTTCTAACATCCTGAAATGTAAAATTCTGTCTCTGTAACACATTTAATTCTCTCTTATTATAAGTTTAGACCAGGGTCATGTGGGCAACGTATTTCTATTTAAATAAAACTATGTTCTGGATGATTGAAAGGAGGATCTGACTATTTCTTTAGGGACGTTTTGTTCAAAAGATATTCCATTTTAATGATCAGTGTTTAATCTGCTACTCAAACCTGAATGGAGAACTGTGGAATACTTTTATTCTGTTGTTACCTAGGAAGAAATTTGACAGGTGACAGAAGAGGTGAAAAGTGCCAACTTATTAACGGTAAAACTTATTTTTCAATATATTTTATGTGCAATAAGTGTCTAGTGAGGCATTATACAGAAATAGCTGATTCTACAATTTAATATCATGAAACCTCTCTTTAGTGTCTCTCTTATGAGGACCCTGTACAGTTCTTTTAAGGTAGCAGAACCCCAGCGTAACATAATCCCATCACCCCAATATCTAAATCCGTCTACTCAAATAAGGAGTATTTATTTTATAACTTGGGCCACTTATTCCTTTATTTCACAAGACTGTTTGCTTCAGAATTAGATGTTAAGGGTTAATTTGGAACCAGATAAGACTTGTTAAAGAAAACTCGTGAAATTGTAACAGAAGTTATTAAGTGCACTAAGAAAACAACATTCTAACAAAATATCTATGGTTAAAGATACCTGATAAAGAAAACTTTTTACATGAAATTGGTTGTATAGATCTGATAAAGATAACTTCTGAAACCTCTATGTAAAATACACAATATAAATGAAATTACTCATAAAAAGAAAGGAATACACAACAAACTAAAAAACAACTAAATCCACCCACTGCTTAACAGTACCCAGGATATGGACCTAAACTGCAAGTTACTCACCTGTGGGTTTAGTCCAGATCAGCTGTTTTACTCACTATAACATTCTCTAGCCAGCACAGCAGTGTCCCTAAGTCTGTTGGCAACAAGGCCAATTTGAAGAGAACCATGGGGGAAAGTTAAGCTATGTATAAGCGCTGATCCAAACTAAACCCAGGAATGGGGACTCTGGGGACCTTGCGGTTTAGGGCCTCAACCTAGTGGATGTAAGTATAAATGTTCTTTAAAGTGACATTGACAGTTCCTACATGGGTATCACAGTACCATAGTATTGGATGTTAAATAAAGACATACATACATCTAGTACAACTGTTTCGACCTACCCAACAGTTGATCCAGAGGAAGGCAAAAAACCCAGCTGGGAAGGGGGGTAAAATTCCTTCCTGACTCCAAATGGCATTCGGAAAGTATGCCTGGATCAACCAGACAGTTACACAGTTTCAATAACGGTTATTGCAATCTTAACCCCTTACTTGCACAGTTTCACTTTCCTTACCTTATAGATAAAACTTATTTTCTTTTAATCTTAATTTGGTAAGATTTTGAACAAAATGCTGCATAATTATTTAAACAAGACTAAAAGCTAATATATAGATAAGCCTGTATGCATTTGAAAATGCCAAACTAACTGTTAGCTGTTTATCTCCCTCTGATATCAACAGTATTTTTCCCAGTTATACTGTATCTATAGTGTCACGTACCATTCCCACCACCAGTAAGTGCCAGGGCCAGTTCCACTTCCTTACTAAAGCATAATTTCAGCAGCCTAAATATTGAACAGCAATCCACCACCACCATAAATCACTTTTACAAGATTTTTCAAATCTGTAGAGTACAGCTAAAGCTAAACAATTGACAGAGGTTCTGACTAGAAGTTGCTCAACCAAATAGTTTTGCATAGTTGCCAGCTGCAATGTTCTGTGTTTTCCAGCACTATAAGGGACCTTGATAGGGATGGGTGCTCCAGCCTTATTTTGGAGTAATGTTATGCTAAACTAAAGCAGCCCACACTTGCACATTCTTGCGCATTTTAAATGACGTTAAAAGGTTTGACCATACACATGAATCCATGCAGCCCTAACACCTATCATAAAAAGTGAAAATGAGAAAATGCACAAGTGATGTGAATTATAAAATGTCTGAAGGGCCTGTCTTACTGTCCTGGAATGCCATAGCTGTAGAGTGGAGGATCTTGTACAGTCAGGTGGCAAGGTTGGGCAATCAAGGGTGGACTTGTGTAAGGCAGGGCAACAGAATTGGAATGTGGGCTTACCTGCAGACTGATCCCGCCAACATTAAATCAATTCTGGAGGAACCACCTTTCCGAATCCTTTTGGTGACCGACAAAAGGAATGGGCCAGACGGGACCTCATGATTGTATGTCGGCTGCGAAGAAGATCCGGAAAGGCGGTTCCTCCAGAATTAATTAAATGTTGCGGGATAGGTGTGCAGTTAATCACGAATGTATGGGCACCTTTAGTAAAGAGTTGTATTGCCCTGCATTAAAACACACTTTGAAGAAGACAATGCTATATTTTAAATCTGAAAACTTGTATGTTCTGCTACCATAATACACAACCATATTCTAAATTACGATTACTTTATTATTAAGGAAACTAATCAGTAGCTTTATATCTATTGTTGACGTGATTTCTCTAATGTGCTGAAAGGTATGGCAGATATGGGGAATTCCATTCAAATTTATTTTATATTTGGATGTTCAGTTTAGAAAGATTTCAAGTGCTTTGGAGCAACCACTATTGAATATATGAACATTTGGTTGAAAGATTTTCATCTGCATCCTGTAACATATGATTTTTCAAGAAGCTATTTCTGTATTGTTCCCATATAAATATGAGCTCTCTGTCAAGTAACTGAAACTATTAAACAGTGACATCTAGTGGTAAGTAGCTGCATAATGTCCAATATTATGTTTACATTATTAATTTGTGACGTCACAAACTGTATTTTCTGCTGTCTTATGCTTTCTTATGGAAGCAAGTTATTAATGCTAATACATAAATTAAAAAAACAAATAGAAGTTTAGCAATGTAATCTTTTTCATTAATACAAAAAAATTCTACTAAATCGAAGAGTACTGTATAATCTTTCGATTTCCTTGTTATTAGTTCTTTAATAACAAAGCAATAACACTAAAATCCTTGTCGATCCAGATAAAATTCTCTTGTTGACGTGCCTTGATAGTATAAGGCGTAACAGTGTTTACTATACTGTATGTGGGGGAAAAAAGCAATTAGATTTAATATGTTCCTATATATACACAATATAGTATCTGTATATTTTCTGGGAGGTTTAAAGCTGCATAATCCCAATGGCTAAGACAGCCATGATGAGCGTACAAATGTCCATTGTTTCTTTAGCTGCAACTGATAATTGCATAAAAAATTCACAAAATAGCAATAATATTTTTAGATAAAAAATAAATACCTGTATCAAACACTTTTTAAGAGTAGAATTGGGGATAGATACTGCCACGGAAAGGTTATAATCTGACCCAAATCTGAACAAGGATTGCTGGGTCTGTTTGAGCATTTCCAAATTTGTCATAAATCTCAACACTATTATTTGAAAAATTTGTACACTGGGATTTTTTTTGTTTTTTAATTGCCCATTACTGAAAACTATAATTCTTCCAAACTATCACTGTATGGTTCTTTTGTTGGTCTGCACCATATTTCATTAGATATCCAATCTGAGAACTGCTATTGCTTTCTATTGCCCCCTTAAGAAAATGCACCAAGCTGATATTGGTTCTTTGTTGCATTGTGAATCAAGTTTTAATGACAGCTATTTGCTGGCGTTAGGGATTACTTTTTAAAGCTCAGTAAATTTGGTTGCGGCAGTTGCTCAGCACAGTTTTTGTGCAACTGCGGTTAGTTGTGTCTTAAAGTAATGTTAATGCTTAGTACATTGGCTAATGTGACTTTAAGGCACAAATAGCTGATAATGGCTCTCGGTACATAGCCCTTTTATTATCATAAACTCCTCTGTTAAGTGTAGTTTTGCTGAGGCTGGAATAGTGACAGTAGGTACGTGAACTGCATAGTGGGTAATTCCCTCTCCCAATGCTGCTTCATAGGGATAACTGAGCAAGCTTGCCCACACACAGAGTCAGATAGTCTGGAAGGGGCTTGGGGCCTGAGGGACTGAGCGTGAGCGAAGTACTAGATTGAAGTCATGCAGCAACACAAACACATCAGAGAAAATGCTACTTACATGTATTCATTTAGAGATTGAAATGAGGCAAACTAATTTTTTCAGTGTAAAATTCCTTTAACAAAATAAAAAGAATGTACCTAGAGTTAAAAGTATTCATAATGGCCAGTGCTAAACCCTTTACAAACAGGGTCCCTGCTCCAGTGGTATTCACAGTGGCCTGCACAAAACGCCCACAGACAGGATGGGCATTATTCAGTTTATCTAAAGCCAAAAAACCCAAGCCAGGGACTAGAGCGATTTCCTGTTTTAAAGAGATTTTTCTGTTTTTAAGAGAATTGACAGCGTTAAAAAACTAAAGCGTTTATTAACTGTGGTTGCAGCCTAGTAAATGTACTAACCTAACACTATTTATTTCTAGGAGGGTGCCTGTGTAAGTAATTAATCACATGTGTATTTTTATTTTTTTTACTACTTACTGCTTGAATAAGTGTGTAGGAATTGTTTGAGTAACTCAAAGCACTGGTTTACTAAAACAAATACTTGTGTTTAAAAACACTGTTACCTGTGGAGCGGGGGCTGGTAGGAAACAAAGGAAAGGGTTTTTTTTTTTTTTCTTCTCTCTCTCTGATTGGATGGGGGTGTAACTAATTGGTTTAAATTGGCTGAGGCCTGTTGGCTCTGGTTGGTTTTGAACCTCATTTAAGGCCTGTCCCATGAGCGATTAGCTCTGAGCGATTTCCTGTTTTAAAAGAATTTTTCTGTTTTTAAGAGAATTGAAAGCGTTAAAAAACTAAAGCGTTTAAACAAGAAAGCTTTGAGAACAACACTATTTCTCTGCTGTGTCTCTGCTGTGTATTGCTGTTTAGTATGGACAGTTTTGTTGGGGCGCGCAATGTGCATCCTGCCGCATGTATGGGATCTTGGAGCAGCCGCCCCAGGGGACCTATGTATGTGTCAGGTGTGAGTGGGTTGCCCATTTGAATCTGAGGTACAGAGTCTAAGGGGTAAACTTGCAGCATTGCAGGACTTGGCAAACCTGGGGAAATGCAGGTACTGGCAGGGGCCAGTAAACTGTGGGTGGAGATGGGGCAGATAGTGTGGAGAAGGAAGATAGATTGTAAGGGTCACCAGGGGAAGAGGGACGGAAGGATAGGGGGGCTTCTTCCCAGCTGGTCGATCCCAACAGATTTGCCATTTTAGTGAAGATGTGGAGGAAGATGGCTCGGAAGCAGCATGTATGGAGCGGGCCTTTCCCTTGAGCACCCAGGGGACGGCCATCTCCAATACAGGGAGGGAGAACTGGGGGCTAGGAAGGATAGACAGGTGGTAGTGGTAGGGGATTCTATTATAGAAGGGTAGATAGGGTAATGTCGCCAGGACCCTGCATGCCGAACAGTGTGTTGTCTGCCTGGTGCTAGGTTCGACATGTGGTGGATCGTGTAGACAGATTATTGGGTGGGGCTGGGAGTGACCCGGCGGTCTTGGTTCACATTGGTGCCAATGACAAAGTTAGAGGTGGGTGAGGTCCTTAAAAATGATTTCCGAGAATTAGGGGCCAAGTTAAAAGCAAGGACCTCCAGGGTAGTGATTTCAGAAATACTACCGCAGCCACGTGCTACGCTAGGGAGGCACGGAGCTCAGAGTTAAATGCGTGGCTAAGGGATTGGTGTAAGGAGATGGGGTTTGGGTTTTTAGAGAACTGGGCTGACTTTTCTGTTGGCTACAGGCTCTTTAGTAGTGACGGATTGCACCTCAATGGTGGTGGTGCAACTGTTTTGGGGAGAAATGCTAGGGGGTTGGAGAGAGATTTTAAACTAGGTATGGGGGGGAGGGAACGTTTAACTACACAGGGGTAGATAGAGAATTAGGGATTTGGGGCTAGTAACACAACAGGGAGGAAGGAGGAGGGGGAGCATAGAGATAAGGAGGCATGTACGACCATGTATGGAAGTAATCAATTGATAATCTAAAATTGTATGTTTACAAATGCAAGGATCTGGCTGGAAAAACCGGCGAACTTGAAATAATAGCGTTAAGGAAAGGTATGATGTAATTGGTATAGCAGAATCATGGCTTAATGATTCACACAGACTGGACAGTAAATATTGAAGGTACTCCTTATTTAACATGACCGAGTTAATAAAAAGGAGGAGGAGTATGTATGTATGTTAAACAGGAATTGAAGCCAAATTTAAAAGATGGATTAGATGGGGGAGCAAACGATGCGGCAGAAACATTATGGGTGGAACTGTGTACAGGAAGCAAGAAGGTAGGTAAATTAATTGTTGGAGTGTGTTATAAGCCGCCAAATGCCGGAAGAGGTGGAAATAATCTCCATAGCAGTTGGCGAAGGCTGCTGGTATGGGCATGTTCTGGTTATGGGGGATTTTAACTACCCTGAAATAGATGGGAGTAATGGAACTGCCAGCACCTCAAAGGTTAAAGTTCTTAAATTTCCTATATGAGCATTTTCTTTCACAGATGGTAGAAGTTCCTACTAGAAAGAATGCGTTGTTGGATCTGGTGATATCTATAACCCAGAGCTCATTTTGGAGATGAAGGTAATGGGAAGCTTAGGGAATAGTGACCATGATATAGTGTCATTTAATATAGGTTGCAGAAAACTAAAGTGCACTGGCTTAACAAAACCTTTAAACTTTAGGAAAGCTAATTTTATGCTTTTAAAGGAATCGCTCCTGCTCATAGACTGGGGAACTGTTTCTAGGTAAAGATACTGAGCAGATGTGGACCACTTTTAAAGGGATTTAACTATAACATCTCCAAATCGGTACCTTTAGGAAACAAGTGTAAAAAAATTAGGTCCACTCCTGCATGGCTTAATGCTCAGTGTAAAAAGGGAAATGGAAAAAAAGAAAAGGGCTTTTAAAATTTTGAAAGCAGAAGGCACAGAAAAGGCTTACAGGGACTTCAAAAGTTGTATAAGAGTGCAAGAAAGCAATTAAACTAGCTAAAATAGAAATGAAACACGGATTGCCGAACAACAAGTCCACCCCCAAATGTTTTTTAAGTATAAATGGTAAAAAAATGAGGACTGAGAATGTGGCCATTAATAATGGAGCTGAGGTGGTTGTAGAGGATGCCGAAAAGGCTAATCTGCTAAACCGTTTTTTTACATCGGTTTTTTACTGTTGAGAATCCTTACAGTAGGGATTGTAACAATGTGCAGGAGGAAATGAGAGTTTTCACATTGGATAACAGAGGATATGGTACGGATCATTTAGACAAATTAATATCAATAAGCGCCAGGACCAGATGGATTGCATCCTAGGATTTTTAAAAGAGCTTAGTTCAGTTCTAGCAACCACTGGTCTCATCTTTTCAGATTCGCTTTTGTCTGGGAATGTGCCACTGGATGGAAAAAAGCCAATGTAATACCAATATTCAAAAAAGGTAGTCGTTCACAGCCTGGTAACTATAGACCTGTAAGCCTAACATCAGTGGTGGAAGTGATGGAAACTTTGTTAAGGGATCATATCCTGACTTTGTCTCCAGATTATCTTATTAGTAGTAGTCAGCATGGATTTATGAGAATAGATCATGCCAGACAAATTAATTGGTTTTATGAGAAGTGAGTAAGAAGTTAGATTCAGGCAACAGCTGTGGATGTGGTATATTTGGATTTTGCAAAAGCCTTTGATACTGTGCCACATAGGCGACTAATTGTATAAACTGAGGACTGTTGGCCTTGAAGAAAACATTTGTTCATGGATAGAGAACTGGTTATTGGACCGCAAACAGAGAGTGGTGGTTAATGGAGCTACATCTATGTGGGCTAAAGTTCTAGCGAGTTCCTCAGGGTTCTGTACTGGGGCCGCTTCTGTTTAATCTGTTTATAAATGACTTAGAAGGGGCATTGAGAGCAAGGTCTCTGTGTTTGCTGATGACACTAAATTATGCAGAGCTTTGGAAACTTCCATGATGTGCAAGTGCTGCAAGCAGACCTAGATAGATTTCAAAATGGGCAGCAAATGGCAGATGAGATTCAATGTTGATAAATGTAAGGTGATGCATTTGGGATTTAATAATCCCTGTGCCACCTACACCATAAATAACTCTGTGTTAAGTGCATCTGAAATGGAAAAAATTGGGGGTTCTGGTAGATAACAGACTTAGCTGTAGCAAACAATGCCAGGTACAACAGCTAGAGCTAGCAAGATATTGTCTTGTATAAAGAGGGGAATGGAATCAAGAGAGAAAATATTATTCTCCCTCTTTACAAGGCACTGGTAAGGCACATTTGGAATATGCGGTGCAGTTTTGGAATCCCATATACAAAGGGACATCTTGGAAATTGAGGCAGTTCAGAGAAGGGCAACTAAATTATAAGGGGAATGGAGGGGCTTGAATTGCAGGCAATTAGACAAGTTAGGGCTGTTTCATTGGAGAGCGGCGGTTGCGTGGGGACATGATAACCTTATACAAATATATTAATGGCCCATACAGTGAACTCTCTGGTGCATTGTTCACTAATAGGTCATATCAGAGGACTCGTGGACATCCTTTAAGGTTGGAAAAAAGAAGTTTCATCTTCAAGTTAGGAGAGGTTTCTTTACAGTGAGAACGGTGAAACTGTGGAACTGTCTTCCAGCAGGTGGTAATGGCACAGTTCATTGAATAACTTTAAAAAAGGCCTGGATATTTTCTAAAACTAAAAAATATTGAGAATTACTGGTATAATGCATATAATCTGGTTGACTCCAGGATACTTTCCGATTGCCGTTTGGAGTCAGGAAGGATTTTTCCCCCCCTTTTTTAGCTGGGGTTTTTGCCTTCCTCTGGATCAACTGTTAGGTAGGGTTAAAAAAAAAAAAAATAAATAAAAAAAAAAAAAAAAGTGAATAGGTTGGACTTGATGGACGAATGTCTTTATTCAACCTTAATTACTATGTTACTATGTAGAAGTATCAGTGATAATTATGCCTCAGTTAAACTTCATTGGTGTGATGCTAGTAGAACAGTCACTAATGTGGCTATACCGACAAATAATTTGCTTGGTCTACATTAAATCACATACTGCAGGGTGTGAAGCCAATAAGAGTTCACATAAATCTTTATGTGGCCAGAGGAAAACTACAATAGTGATCTCTTCTTATCTAACAATACCAATTATGTTGCTAAAACCTGTTTCTTTTTAATGCTTAAAGCTGTAGCTTCCTCTCACAACCTTCTACCATAATGCTTAGGCATGTTCCTTCCTGTGCTGCATTATTTCACTCTCCCTGTAAAAAAGAAATGGCCAAGACAATTACATAGTTCTCCATTCAGCACTGCATTGCTTACAAAATCATTATTTTATCCATTGAACCCCTTTACAATGCTGCACTTCCCTACATTTCTTTTCTCTTATTCCCATATGTTCCTGAACCCATCACATAACCATCTCCTACACAACCCCCCCCCCCACACACACACACACACACCAACCTTTTTCTCTTTTGTTCCTCCCCATCCCTGGTTTATACCGCATTCTGTTATTTCTAAAATAGGTTTAAATCTAATCTTAAAACGATAAATAGAAGGGGTAATTGCTGAAAATAATAAATATAGGAATATTCCTTTTAAAAATATTATTATAATGGATGCATAAAGTTGGCACTCTATGTTCATTTGAAGAAGGATTCTTTCCTACCAAACAGTATTTGGAATGTATGAATGTTAGTTCATGTAGTGGCATGAAACTTGCCTTAGTCTATGCAATGCCTTAGACCCATTTAGGGTCTTTGTTTATAATTGTTTATAATTTTTTTCTACTGTTGTATGCTTCCTGACTTTCTATATGTATCCTAAATGATTTAAATATGTTTTGCATTGGTTTGAGTAAATCTCTCACTTTCGTTATATAGTCTTTTGTAAATGTCTTCTTTCTTCATTATATTCTACTGGTATGGGCTGTTCATTAGCTATGCTAGGAGTCTGACACTCACAGCCATTTGGCTATCAATATAGGAATGGGTTGGTATAACCTTGCTACCAGTTTATGGGCTGTTCAATAGGTATGCTAGGAGTCTGACACTCACAGCCATTTGGCTATCCATATAGGCATGGGTTGGTATAACCTTTCAATGGGGTAGTGTCTATACTGTGGTAATGTTTGCATCTATTGGGTTCTGCATGCTACTATAGGGCAGCTAAACATAACAAAGAAATATATTTATCGAAAGGTTAAGTGTTATGTACAGACATAAATGGTACAGTGGCAGAAAGATGGGAACAAACTAATGGAAGAAGAGAAAACTATAAAAGTCTGTGTGGGGAATTTTAAAAATTAATCTGTGACAAAATAGGTGGGATAGAGTGGAAGGAGCCAATAAAAAGGAGGTAAGAGTCTGAGGGGAAAGAAACCAAGATAAGTAAACTAAAAGAGTTAAAGGGCATCTCCACCCTCTTTTTTTCATTATTATTATTGTGGATTTATATAGCGCCAATATCTTCCGTAGCGCTTTACAATTACATGTATACATTCACATGAGACTCTGCCCCGAAGAGCTTACAATCTAAGCACATTTATTTGACACAAACAACCTATCAGTATGTCTTTATCATTGTGGGGGAAACCGGAGTGCCCGGAGGAAACCCACGCAAACACGGGGAGAACATACAAACTCCTTGCAGATGTGTCCAAGGGTGGAATTGAACTCTTTAAAAACTTTTAATATATTGTGGGCCATGCCCTCCCACCCCCAACTGTTATAATGGTACTTTTAAAACTCTACTTACATCTCCTCAATCCAGCACAGTTTTGGTCTGGCTCCCCTGCCTGCTGGAACTACAAGCAGGGGACTGGACCAGCAGCTGTGGCTGTGATTGGCTGAGAGGAAGCCAATCACAGCTGTGGCTGCTATCAATGCAGAACTACGATGGAACAAGGATCTGTCAGTAGAGTTTGCAGATGATTTTTTAATTTCCAATATAGCGGTTGGTGATGGGAGGGCATGGCCTGCAAGATATATAAAGCATTTAATAGTAGATTATCAGCAGCCAGGGAAGGATTGGGAGGGAGGGAGGGGGGAAAGGGCTTCACTAAGCATGCCAGCAGCAACTGAGAGGACAGAGCAGAGGCAGCAACCTTTTGGACAGGAAGACAGTTCCTACCATACAGTTTCCTGGACTTTGAAGAGGCACTACAGGAGAACCAAAAGGAGCAGAGATGTAAGGAAAGGATTTTTTTTATATTGTAAAGTAGGGCCAGTTGTTGGTTAATTTTTAGTTTGGGGAGTGGGCATGCCCTTTAAGTGAGAACTGGCAAAGATTAGAGAAAAATTAAATGGAACAAAGTATGCAAACAAAAGGGGTAGAGACAAAGAGGGACACTTAATAAAAATGCTTTGTGAGGAAGTAAGCTGAAATAATTTCATTAGCCTTTAAAGAAACATTAGCTTCCATTGGGGACCACACGATTGACATTGTTTTTCTGGCATGTGCATTAGATACACAAAAAATAACAGTCGATTGGCCCAAAAAAATGCATGATTGTTTCCTGCCATAGATCATAAAGAGATCAATTACACATGTATGGTACATTTATGTTTCATTTAAAAATTAAAGGAGAATACACAGATAATGAATATAAAATATTAGGAAATAAAATATAAGGACCAGCTTGCACATGGCCAATTTCAACCAGATAAATTTGGCCAAAAGATTTACTAATCAAAATATCAACAGGCCTGACCAACTGGCCTTTTAAATACCACAGAATTTACCATGATTTAAGAACACATGTTCTGTTTGATTGTTTTGCTTTAAAAAATGCTTAAAAAATAGTCAAACATGATTGGTCTTTTTGAAATAGAAACTCTGGGTGGGGTGAATGATCAGGCTAAAATATCAACCCATTGTATATCAGGTAAATTGCCTTATTCATAATGCTTACTGAATTAACCTATATATAAAGTGGCCTCCTAAAGTAGTTTAGAATGTACTGTACTTTCTATATCCCTTTAAGTTTGTAACATAGTAACATAGTAATTAAGGTTGAATAAAGACATTCGTCCATCAAGTCCAACCTATTCACTTTTTTTTTTTTTTTTTTTTATATTTATTTTTTTTTAACCCTACCTAACAGTTGATCCAGAGAAGCAAAAAACCCCAGTTAAAAAAGGGGGAAAAAATTCCTTCCTGACTCCAAACGGCAATCGGAAAGTATCCCTGGATCAACCAGTCTATATGCATTAATCCAGTAATTCTCAATATTTTTTAGTTTTAGAAACTTATCCAGGCCTTTTTTAAAGTTATTCAATGAACTTGCCATTACCACCTCTTGCTGGAAGACAGTTCCACAGTTTCACCTTCTCTCACTGTAAAGAAACCTCTCCAACTTGAAGATGAAACTTCTTTTCTTCCAACCTTAAAGGATGTCCACAGTCCTCTGATATGACCTATTAGTGAACAATGCACCAAGAGTTCACTGTATGGCCATTAATATATTTGTATAAGGTTATCATGTCCCCACGCAACCGCCGCTTCTCCAATGTAACAGCCCTATTTCTAACTTGCTAATCTGCCTGCTATTCAGCCCCTCCATTCCCCTTATTAATTAGTTGCCCTTCTCTGAACTGCCTCAATTTCCAAGATGTCCCTTTGTATATGGTGTTCAAAACTGCACCGCATATTCCAAATGTGGCCTTACCAGTGCCTTGTAAAGAGGGAGAATAATATTTTTCTCTCTTTTCCATTCCCCTCTTTATAACAAGACAATATCTTGCTAGCTCTAGCTGTTGCTACCTGGCATTGTTTGCTACAGCTAAGTCTGTTATCTACCAGAACCCCCAAATCTTTTTCCATTTCAGATGCACTTAACACAGAGTTATTTATGGTGTAGTTGGCACAGGGTTATTAAATCCCAAATGCATCCCCTTACTTTATCAACATTGAATCTCATCTGCCATTCTGCTGCCCATTTTGATAATCTACTAGGTCTGCTTGCAGCACTTGCACATCATTGGAAGTTTCCAAAGCTCTGCATAATTTAGTGTCATCAGCAAACCAGAGACCTTGCTCTCAATCCCCCTTCTAAGTCATTTATTAAACAGATTAAACAGAAGCGGCCCCAGTACAGAACCCTGAGGAACTCCGCTTAGAACTTAGCCACATAGATGTAGCTCCATTAACCACCACTCTCTGTTTGCGGTCCAATAACCAGTTCTCTATCCATGAACAAATGTTTTCTTCAAGGCCAACAGTCCTCAGTTTATACATTAGTCGCCTATGTGGCACAGTATCAAAGGCTTTTGCAAAATCCAAATATACCACTCCACAGCTGTGCCTGAATCTAACTTCTTACTCACTTCTTCATAAAAACCAATTAAATTTGTCTGGCATGATCTATTTCTCATAAATCCATGCTGACTACTACTAATAATAATACTCTTGGAGACAAAGTCAAGGATATGATCCCTTAACAAAGTTTCCATCAACTTCCCTACCACTGATGTTAGGCTTACAGGTCTATATGTTACCAGGCTGTGAACGACTACCTTTTTTGAATATTGTATTACATTGGCTTTTTTCCAATCCAGCGGCACATCCCCAGACAAAGCGAATCTGAAAAGATGAGACCACAGTGGTCTTGCTAGAACTGAACTAAGCTCTTTTAAAAATCCTAGGATGCAACCATCTGGTCCTGGCGCTTTATTGATATTAACTTTGTCTAATTGATTCCGTACCATATCCTCTGTTATCCAATGTGAAAACTCTTCATTTCCTCCCTGCACATTGTTACAATCCCTACTGTAAGGATTCTCAACAGTAAAACACGATGTAAAAAAACGGTTTAGCAGATTAGCTTTTCGGCATCCTCTACAACCACCTCAGCTCCATTATTTAATGGTCCCACATTCTCAGTCCATCTTTTTTTTACCATTTATATACTAAAAAAAAACATCTTGGGGTTGGACTTGCTTTGTTCGGCAATCCGTGTTTCATTTTCTATTTTAGCTAGTTTAATTGCTTTCTTGCACTCTTTATTACAACTTTTGAAGTCCCTGTAAGCCTGTTCTGTGCCTTCTGCTTTCAAAATTTAAAAAGCCCTTTTCTTTTTTTCCATTTCCCTTTTTACCTGAGCATAAGCCATGCAGGAGTGGACCTAATTTTTTTACACTTGTTTCCTAAAGGTACCGATTTGGAAATGTTATAGTTTAATATCCCTTTAAAAGTGGTCCACATCTGCTCAGTATCTTTACCTAGAAACAGTTTCCCCCCAGTCTATGAGCAGGAGCGTTCCTTTAAAGCATAAAATTAGCTTTCCTAAAGTTAAAAGTTTTTGTTAAGCCAGTGCACTTTAGTTTTCTGCAACCTATATTAAATGACACTATATCATGGTCACTATTCCCTAAGTTCCCATACCTTCTCTCCAAATGAGCTCTGGGTTATAGATATCACCAGATCCAACAACGCATTCTTTCTAGTAGGAACTTCTACCATCTGTGAAAGAAATGCTCATATAGGAAATTTAAGAACTTTATACCTTTGAGGTGCTGGCAGTTCCATTACTCCAATCTATTTCAGGTAGTTAAAATCCCCCATAACCAGAACATGCCCCATACCAGCAGCCTTCGCCAACTGCATATGGAGATTCATTTCCACCTCTTCCCCGGCATTTGGCGGCTTAAACACACTCCAACAATTAATTTACCTACCTTCTTGCTTCCTGTACACGTTCACCCATAATGTTTCTGCCGCATCATTTGCTCCCCCATCTATTCCATCTTTTAAATTTGGCTTCATTCCTGTTTAACATACATACATACTCCTCCTCCTTTCTTATTACTCGGTCATGTCTAATAAGGAGTATCCTTCAATATTTACTGTCCATCGTGTGAATCATTAAGCCATGATCTGCTATACCAATTACATCATACCTTTCCTTTAACGCTATTATTTCAAGTTCGCCGGTTTTTCCAGCCAGACTCCTTGCATTTGTAAACATACATTTTAGATTATCAATTGATTTACTCTCATACATGGTCGTACATGCCTCCTTCCTCTATGCTCTCCCCCCTCCTCCTTCTCCTCCCTCCGTTGTGTTACTAGCCCCCAGATCCCTAACTTCTCTATCTACCCCTGTGTAGTTAACGTTCCCTCCCCCCCCATACTAGTTTAAAATCTCCTCCAACCCCCTAGCCATCTTCTCCCCCAAAACAGTTGCACCACAACCATTGAGTGCAATCCGTCACTACTAAAGAGCCTGTAGCCAACAGAAAAGTCACCCAGTTCTCTAAAAACCCAAACCCCATCTCCTACACTACACCACTCCCTTAGCCACGCATTTATACTCCTGAGCTCCCGTTGCCTCCCTAGCGTAGCACGTGGCTGCGGTAGTATTTCTGAAATCACTACCCTGGAGGTCCTTGCTTTTAACTTGGCCCCTAATTCTCGGAAATCATTTTTAAGGACCTCACCTCCACCTCTAACTTTGTGCATTGGCACAAATGTGAACCAAGACCGCCGGGTCACTCCCAGCCCCACCCAATAATCTGTCTACACGATCCACCACATGTCGAACCCTAGCACCAGGCAGACAACACACTGTTCGGCATGCAGTTCCTGGCGACAGATTACCCTATCTACCCCTCTAATAATAGAATCCCCTACCACTACCACCTGTCTATCCTTCCTAGCCCCCAGTTCTCCCTCCCTTGTATTGGAGATGGCCGTCCCCTGGTGCTCAAGGGAAAGCCCGCTCCATACATGCTGTTTCCGAGCCATCGTCCTCCACATCTTCACCTAAAATGGCAATCTGTTGGGATCGACCAGCTGGAAGAAGCCCCCAATCCTCCGTCCCCTACTTCCCCTAGTGACCCTTACAAATCTATCTTCCTTCTCCACCTTATCTGCCCCTCTCCACCCACCAGTTTACTGGCCCCTGCCAGTACCTGCATTTCCCCCAGGTTTGCCAAGTCCTGAATGCTGCAAGTTTACCCCTTAGACTCTGTACCTCAGATTCCAATGGGCAACCCACTCACATCTGCACATACATAGGTCCCCTGGGGCGGCTGCTCCAAGATCCCATACATCGGCAGGATGCACATTGCGCGGCCCCAACAAAACTGTCCATATAAACAGCAATACACAGCAGAGACACAGCAGAGATAGTGTTGTTCTCAAACGCTTTCTTGTTTTAAACGCTTAGTTTTTTTAACGCTGTCAATTCTCTTAAAAACGAAAAATCTCTTTAAAACAGGAAATCGCTCAGAGCTAATCGCTCATGGGACAGGCCTTAAATGAGGTTCAAAACCAACCGAGCCAACAGGCCTCAGCCAATTTAAACCAATTAGTTACACCCCCATCCAATCAGAGAGGAGAGAAAAAAAAAAACTTTCCTTTGTCTCCTACCAACCCCCGCCCACAGGTAACAGTGTTTTTTAAACACAAGTATTTGTTTTAGTAATCCAGTGCTTTGAGTTACTCAAACAATTCCTACCACCTTATTCAAGCAGTAAGTAGTAAAAAAAAATAAAATACACTAGTGATTAATTACTTACACAGGCACCCTCCTAGAAATAATAGTGTTAGGTTAGTACATTTACTAGGCTGCAACCACAGTATAACGCTTAGTTTTTTTAACGCTGTCAATTCTCTTAAAAAAAAAAATCTCTTTAAAAAGAAATCGCTCAGAGCTAATCGCTCATGGGACAGGCCTTAAATGAGGTTCAAAACCCTTAAATGAGGTTCAAAACCTAGCAATTTGAGTAGCAATGGTTTTTGACACCTCAAGTTTTTTTTTGTTTTCTTTTTGATAATAGGAGAAATAAGTGATTGTTTGAAGGTTAAAAAGGGTGAGAGAAAAATTGGTTAAAAACAGGCATGAAAGAATTGGGAAGGACTGTTACCGAACCATCTTTAACCTTTGCAGACTGCATTAGGTGACCTTGTTCTTGTGATGTTCTGCCTGAAACATAGTCTTTAAAAAGCAGTACATGCAGGATTTGGTCCTGGCTAAATGAACCCAATATCTGGCTTGCAAATCAAAAGAGCAAGCTAGGATACAGCTAATTTTATTAAATGGACAATTATTCAAAATCCCTGAAATTACCAACCATTTTCCTGCTTACAATTTATGGCTATAGAAATGTCAGCAGGTGGCCCATTCAGTGTGGATTTGTGTCTAATTATATTAGCTATTTGATTTTTTTAAGCTTCAAATCTTACAATGAATGTAAAGTGAACTTCCGAACATTGTCACTTTTAATAAAACTAAATCGTGATTGGCAGTTGTACTTTTAATAATGGAAACACTGCAGATTATAATGTGACTTGCTATAAGCCTACTGTTTTACACTGAACAAACTGCCCAAGATTTAATCACTCAAAATAATAGCAAATACTCAACACAAGCAGATTCAGTTAGAAGGTTAGACATACTTTTGTAACAAAAAGAGACAAGCACCCTGGAGCTTACAATTTCAAACATATAGTGTGATGCCATCTTATTAAAGAAACAACAATAACAAAAAACAAAACAATAAACAAGTCTTCACGCTAAGTGAAAAAAAGTGTAACTTCATAAGACTTTGGCAAGAAACTTTGTACCTGATTCCCAGTGTCATAGTCTATGCATATCCATATTCACATTATGCTTCCAATATTCTTACTTAGAAGGAAAATCCATTTGTCAATAAAAACACCTGTTAGGCCGAAAATGATAATTTACATGTAGCTTAAAGGTTTTCCGCTCTGGAGCTACACTAATTGCATTTAAATTAAATTAATTTATTTTTACACATTATTGCTGCACATGCTTATAGTATGTCTCCTAGTTTCTCATCTGGACAGTCTATAAACAAATCTTTAGAAATAATTACTGGCCCGACTAGCCAATTTGGGCAAATGTACAGTGCTAATTGAATAGTTTGCCCATATGTAGAACAACTATCTTTCAGTGTATGTGACTCTGTACAGATGTAGAAAACCAGGTATTTGACAGGTATTCCTCATGCAGATGACCCATTGGAGCCTCCTGTAATCCAATTTAGGTTGGGTTTGTAAGCTGAGAATTGCATGCATCATAGCTGTAGACAGAATTGACCTACCTTGTGGAATTGGGGTTACGGGGTAAGCCAACCCTGTCTATAATTCTGATGCAACTCTGAGCTGCAGGCTCTTTTCAGGATTGTTGATTGATGACAGTGTTGCAATTTGCTGCAGAGATAAGCACTCTCGAAGCCTGTTCATAACATGCATTTATATGGCAAAGTGTCAGGCTAAATTTACTGCTATCTATCGAGTTAAATGTAACTACAGGAGAGCAACTACTAGAGCAACTATTTCTGTTTTCAACACATTTAAATTCAGATCTAAAGCCTTCCATTGAAGTAATTTCCAAGGGTGGCCCAGGTGACATCTTATTAGTACCATTTTCTGTTTAAGGCACAATGGTTCAGAATTAAATATGCTGCAAACCTCAACGTAGGTAAGGAAAATGAGGTTTGCTACCAGTTACTATCAAAAATAGTAATCTACTTTCCAAAAAGGTCAGTCTATAATTACAGGAGAACTAAACTTATTTTTTTTTATCCTAATGTGAAACTTTTCTCCCAGGACCCGTATACATTGTAATGTTTTTCTCTAGTAAGTTACATTTACAAACATGTGAGAAATAGATTCTATAACTAAGAAGGCTTCCGCTTCCATGTTGCCAGTACAACACACAGCCCATGTAGTCTTCAAAAAACCTTGTTAACATGTCCTATTGTCACACCCCCTGACCCCTGTATTCACTGTCTCTATGCAGTGTTAACTATACAGATGCCTCCATACCAATATAGAAATATCTGATAAAATTTTGAAAGCTGCTTGTTACCCTATGAAGGGAAACTGTGGTCCAAAAAGGACTTTAGGTAAATTGATAGGACTTGGTCTCCTGAGAAGTTTTGCAATTTATTGTCATTGTTTATTTTGCATAGTAGTTACATTTTTGTGTGTGATATGGCAGCAGCATCACCAGGTCCCCTGCACTTCCTGCTTTCTGCTCTGAAGCCATTTCAATGGATGACAGTCAATCTGCCCTGTGTCTCCTCCTCCCCTTGCAGCCACCCTCCTCTTGCAAGCCCCCTGGTCTCTCCCACTCATGGACCCCATGGACCCTCAATTTGCAAGCCCCCTTTGGCCCCATGTGGCCCTGCCCACTTTGGGTTCCCATGTGGCCCCACCCACTCGTGGGTCCGGTGGACCCATCCACTTGCGGGAGCCGTGGCCCCGTCCACTCATGGATGCCATGGCCCCGCCCACTTGTGGGTGCCGTGGGACACTCAGTACCCCCTGCAGAAAACTGTGTGAAAACAGCCTTTTAAAAGGTTGTTTTCACATAGTGAGAGAGTAGAGCTAAAGATTCCCTTACCTTCACTGTGAAGATCTTCACTTCACACACCAGGGAGGGGGAGGAATTTCCTGTCTCCTGTCCTATCACTGAAGTCTGAGGCTGTGCTTGCCGGCGGCAAGGTGGAGGAGCAGGAGAAGGAATGTCACATGTCAGCCAGTGTGCACCATGGGGGTTAACTCCACCCACTTTGGAGGCAAGACAAGTGGTTCCCAGATACATCACCCTCAGTTGTTTTTGTCTGAGCTGTTGACTTCTCACAGCTCAGCTCTAAGGCTTACCTATAGAGGGTAGTGCTGATAGCGATTAACATATTCACGGCTGCAGAATGTGGATGTTGCCGGATTACAGTCCCTGCTGGTCTCAGGTATGAAGGAGTCATTACACACGCGTGGGCGTGCACAGGTTGGATTTACTTCGTGTTGAAACTGCCTTACTCCCGAGAGACCCGGACTGTTGACGTCACCGTCTCAGAGAGCGGGCCTTATAAAAACGGAAGTGAAGGAGAGATTCTCTCCCTCGCGGCTTAGAGCAGATTTTTACTGGCTTTGACCCCAATTCGTTAGGAGACCAGTTGGTGACATATCTATGGCTATTATTACTCTGGTTTGCTACCTTTTATTGCAGCTAAGTATTGATTTTATTTATTTGTTTATTTCAGCTTGCTATGTCTCTGATACTGCGTCTAAGGCAGAATCTTCTGTATCTGAGGATGTTAAATCCAAAACCAAATCTGAAATCTAAACATTTAGTTCAAATTGTGAGTCTCCTATAGATTCTGGGAAATTTTGTGCTTATTATATTAATAAGGTTGTTAAAGCAGAGACTTCTAGTTCTATTTCCTAATGATCAATTATTAGAAGGGGTGTCTTTTATTCATCAAGCAGGTAACTATTTAGCTGATGCTACTTTAGATTCATTAAAATTATCGGCTAGATCATCAGCCTTATCTGTAGTAGGTCGTAGGGCTCTATCGTTAAGGTCCTGGGCTGCTGGTTAAGGTCCTGGGCTGCTGACTCAACTTCTAAAAACAAATTGGTTTCCTTACCTCTTAAAGTTGATAAACTTTTTGGTCCTGAATTAGACAAATTTATGGTTTCTAGTGAAAAAAAAAATAAATTCCTTCCTCGGGATAGGAAATCTTCTAGATTTACTAACAGACCTTCCTTTAAAATGGGTAGGTACAACATGTTCAGGTCTTCCCGACAAAATAGAGATTTTTTGTCTTCGCTCAAATCCTTCCAGAGAGGTAATTTTTCTTTCTTTCAGGGATTTTTTTTTTTTTTTAACATAAAAGGATTCCAAAGCAAAAAATCTCCCTTCTGAAGGTTTGGGGACCATTACTTTGCAAGTAGGCGCTCGCCATTTTGCAGAGGAATGGTCCCTAATTACCACAGACAGGTGGATTATACATGTGGTATCCTCAAATCTGAGGTTAAATTTTGTACAAAATCCTCCAAAAAGGCTATTTTCTTCAAGGGTTCCAAGCAACCCTGTGAAAAAAGGGCCTTATTGGGGGCAGTAAAACAGTTAAAAGAAAAGGGAATTACTTCTGTAGTTCCTACTGCCCAAGTAAATCAAGGGTTTTTTTCAAATCTTTTTATTTTACTAAAAAAAGATGTCTCCTTTCGTCCAGTCCTAGATTTAAAGCTTCTACATCCTTTTATGTTAAAAGAAAGATTCAAAATGGAGACACTGAGGTCAATTTTGGCTTTTCTAGAAAAAGGAAATTGGTTGGCTTCTTTAGATTTAAAAGACGCCTATCTCCATATCCCTATTTTCAAACCTCATCAAAAAAATCTAAGGTTCGAAGTAGAAGGAAAACATTGTCAGTTCAAAGCAACTCCTCTTTTATTAATATAGTGAAATACAAGTTAATATAGTAATGTATTCATTTAGTAATGTACGAAAATAAGATATGTAGCAGAGCTCAGCATTTAAACTTATGTAAGACAGTGTCTGCTTTTGGAAACAAACAAAACAAAGCACTACTGGATAGTCACTTTAAAAAATTTAGCCTGCGTTAATGTGGCTTTTTTGTTTATTAAAAAAAACTGCTAACAACCCCTAAAATGCAAACAAAAGACAAATAATGAAAACAGTAACAGAATATCGTTTTTTATCAAGAGGCTATAAAAAGAAATAGCATATAAACAACAGAACAAAACTAAAAAAACAATGTAAACATGAATTTAACTTGGCATGACTCTTTAAAATGTTTTAGAATTAAAAATAATATGAAATGAACTATATTGTTGTTCTTAGAAACAGAATTGCTTCTGTGAGATCCTCCTTCATAGAAGCTCTTAAATCTAATTTGATTATTTTCAGTGCTAAAAACAAATATTTCAACACTGACTTGTGTGGGTGGCATTGCTGTTACAGTTCTAGCCATATCACTGATGATTTCTGGACAAGCAAGGGTGGCTACTTATAGCAAATAAGTACTTTATTATGACCATTATCAGTAAATATGAACATTTTAAAATTAACATTTCATTAACATTAACATTAACAGTATTTGGAGTCGGTACATTTTGCCTACTCAGACTCCAGGTACCTAAAAATTGACTCTACAGCTCTGCTTTTGATACAGTCCCTCATAGGCCACTTACTTATAAGCTAAGGTCTGTTGGGCTTGGGTGGCACATTTCTGTTCTACAGTAAGTGGTGTGTCACAGGGTTCTGTGATGGGGGGCCACTTCTATTTAATCTGTTTATTAATGATCTGGAAGTGGGTATTATCAGCAAGGTAACTCACTAAAAGCTACAGATGATGTGGAATTGTTGCAGCTGCTAAGTAACAGATGAGGTTCAAAGTTGATAAATGTAAGTGATGCATTTTTGACTTAAATACCCTTGTGCTGCTATAAATGCGTCCCCTTAAGAAAATTTTCTTGGATTTGGTAGATAACAAACTTAAATGTAACAAGCAGTGCCAGGTGGCAACAGCCTGAGCCAGCAAGATATTGTCTTGTATAAAGACTTGTATAAATTCTCCTCTTTACAAAGCATTGGTAAAGCCTCATTTGGAATATGCAGTGCAGTTTTGGAATCCTGTGTACAAAAAGGACATCCTGGAACTGGAAAATATTTAGAAAAGGGCAACTAAATTAATAAGGGGGGCTTGAATAGACAGATTGGATAAATGAAATCATTTGCACCTTAGAGAAAAGGCACCTGTGTGGGTGTGGGTGGGTATACACAGTTATGTGATCACTGTATATAAATACTTTAATAGGCCATACAATAAGTTTTCTGGTGTATTGTTCATCAATATGTCAATGTCAGAGGACATGCGGACATCCCTTAAGACTGGGAAAAAAGAAGTTAAGTCTTCAAGTTTGGAAATGGTTTTTCACTGTGAGAACAATAAAACTATGGAACTGTCTTCTATTATACGTGGTGATGGCAAGTTCATTGGCTTTTTTAAAAAAAATGCTGGATTAGTTTCTAAAAACCAAGATTCAGATTGCTAGGAAGAAATCTTCCCTTTTATTTATTTTTTGCTTTCCTCTAGATCCACTGTTAAGCACGAAATATGGGTATTGCTGAGAAAGTCAGACTTGATAGGCATATGTCTTTTTCAGCCTCAATTAATATTCTCACTGTGCGTGTAAACCACTGTATAATGAGGGTATAGTGCTACACATTTTACATCTAATAATTTTCATTAGGCACTCTTTTATCTAAGCAAGCAGTGGGCCTGAGATGGTACAGAAGTTTGGTTCTGGTCTTTTAAACAGATGATTGTGCATATCTTTACTTCATACATGACCTCAGGGGATGGGAGGGGGGTGGGTCAGGGGTCAAGCCTCCAATCTAATGGGGAGGCCCAAGCCCCTGCAGTTAGACCCCTGTATGTTAGGGAGTTGTTTTATATTAGGCCATTTACATTTTAAGCACCTTTATGTTTACAATTCTAAAACCAGTTTTTCAGCCCTTTGGAAAAACTTACTCAATTTATACTTAGGACAACTAAAGTCTCAGTTCAACATTAAATCAGAAGGTAGAATACCTTGATATAAAAGCAGTTATTTGTGTCTCACCTCTCATTTTCATGTGGTTGTTGGCAAATTTACCTTTCTAACATGGGTTTGTGCTTTATTTCCCAGCATTCCAGTATCACACAGTGTGATCACTGACCATTATGTTCATTTACGTGCTCAGTCCTAAGATACGGCAGGAACTTGTTACAGTTGATATCACCCACTAGTAGCCTCTAGCCATACCTTTTACAGGACAGATTAGACTAGGGAGCTGAGGTCAGGGGTGTGGGCAGTCTGCACATACACACAGTTATTTCATCTAATTCTTCAAGGGGTTAGTTACATTTAGTTTAATGCTATTGACTGTAGTAGGATTTTATAGTTTATTGGTGTTTTTAGAGGGGATATTTTCAGATTCTTGGTTGTAAACATTTGGGTTTAGTTCTCCTTTAATTGAACATGAGGTTTTGTGTTCACTAATAATTGTTTGTTGGACAATTAAATTGAAACATGCATTGTGTATGAGGTTGTATTGTGTTAATATTGTTATTATTATGGATTTATATAGCCCCAACATCTTCTGTGGTTATTTACAAATACATAGCCATACATTACATACAGGGTAATACATATTTTACAAAGTCATACATATTATATACACAGCTAATACATAATATAAGTACTAGTGATTAGTTAATTACTGCAATATCATGATACAATAGGAAAGTCCTTACTTTGGAAAATGGGGGTGAGAGATAAAGTGACGGGAATTGGTAGGCAGTAAATAGATTGGCAGTGGAGTGTGAGAGGCGGTTAGAATCAGGTTGGATCAGTGAGAGGGGTAATGTCTAGGCAGGGTTATATGCTTGCCAGAAGGGGTTAGTTTTAAGGTTACGTTTAAAGGTATAAAGGGATGGTGAGTGACCGAGGGGCAGCATGGATAAAGTCCTAAATGTGGGCATGGGAAGAGGTGACAAGGGTGGATGAGAGAAGAATATAATTTCAGAGATTGCATCTGGGACGGTGTATGTGGATCAGCTCTGAGATGTATGGAGGGGCTGAATTGGATATCCTTTGCGAGATGGGCAGCCACTGGAGGGACTAACAGAGAGGAGAGGCATTAGAGAAGGGAGAAGAGAAGTAAATGAGCAGGGCAGCAGAGTTTAGGATTGATTGAAGTAGTGCCAGGAGTGTGTTGCAGTAATCTAGCCGGGATATGATTAGGGTATGGACTAGGATTTTTGTAGCATCTTTCGAGAAGAAGAGACGAAAGTGTTAGCCTTTCTTTATAAAGAAAAATTCCAGCAATAACTATAATTGGTTAGATATTTTATTGCAGTCTTTTTGAGAATACAATTTGTAGAATTGTCTTATAGTGTTGCTCATCAGATTCAACCAAAAAATCCCTAATTAGGTCTGGATCAAGTATTTATGAATTTAGTCATATTCAGTAAAAAATCAAGTTGGTCTGTGCCAGCTTAATCTTAATTAGAATTAATTAGCAGGAATCTTCTCCCAACAAAATGCTCAATATATTTTTGTAAACAAGGCTACTAGATACTAGTGATGGACGAACTTTCTGAGTTCGTACAAACTCGAACTATATGAACTACCTAAATTATGAACTAGTTTGTGTTTTTCCGAACTCGTGGACTAATTCTCGATAATTATTGGAAATTCAATAATTATCGAATTCTCGAATCGGCAACCCACGAATGTAGTGTTCAAAGTGGGTAACCCTCAAATGTAGCCTTCGATATCAGTAAACCTCGAATGTAGCCTTCGATTTCGCAACCCTCAAATGTATCATTCGGTAAACCTCGACTGTAGCATTTCATTTCAGTAACCCTCCAATGTAGCCTTTAATTTTGGTAACCCTCAAATGTATCATTCGGTAACCCTCGAAAGTAGCATTGAGTAACCCTCAAATTGGCCATAAGCTTCGAATGTAGCATGCGGAAACCCCAAGGTTAATGTTTAAACAGGTTTTGGTGATATGGACATGTTCCTCAGACCATTTCCCTGGTGTCACAACCATTTACAGTAAGTTACGATTGCTATTTTTACTGTATTTAATCCGAAATTTTCAAACTACCTAACTTCTGAACCTTTTCTGAAGTTCGGAAACTAGCCAAACTTCAGAAAGTTCAGCCAGCTCTACTAAATACCACAGAGATATATAGCAACCCAAAGACATCTGTCAGTGTTTAAGCCACTGCTTAAAGAACCCTTTACATCTACACTATGACTGCGGGAGAACCACTTCTACCAGCAGAAGGCCCACACGGCTATAGGCTCTTTTTCCAGGCAGCTGTTCCCTATTAGCGTCATCCATTTTAAAAATTATTTCACTTCTCCTTTAAATAAATTTAGTTTGAAAAACACTATTACCTCTTAAAGGTCAACTACACCCTTATAAGAACATCTTTTAGAAAGAATGGCTTCTTTAAAATAGTTGATATATAGTTTGTCCTATGAATTCATTACTGTATGCCTGCTATGCTTCTGGATGTGTCATGGAAACTGAGCAAAAACTTGTACTGAGCCTTTACTGAGCCTGGGCATGCTCAGAAGGGGCAGACAGGGGTTTAACATTCAGTCATTGGCTGTGATGACAACTGTCAAATCCATAACTGACAGTTACTAACTGGAAGAACCAGGAAGCAGAAACAGGGGCAACAGGACATTGTGCAGGATTTCAGGTTAGACTTATATATTTCACATTTCAAACTATTACCGTTTAGGGTTTTGGGGGTTGATTTACCTGTATGTAAGTTTTCATTTTGGGGCTGGACTTTCCCTTTAATGTAGATTGCACAAATTGACCCTGGAACTGTGGATCATCAACTGCTAAACAGAATTAAATGGTCTAGAGAAGCTAAAATAATAAAATGATTTGTTGCAACAAGTTAAATAGGTTGCATTTTATCAATGTGTGTTTATAATACTGCTTGTTCCATATTTGTTTGCATTAATATATTTATTTTATAAAAATGATGTATATTAAAGCAAAATAAATGGTACTGTTGTTTTTAGCATAAATAGCATTGCTTTGTTTTCTGACTTGTTATTTAAGGACAGTTGTATGATAACCTCTGCAAACAGAAAATGCATTATAATAAAATAATAAAACCATTATATTTTGGTCACGTTGGGTGGCTAGACACCGTACGTGTATACTGGATCTACAGCTCACTAATTAGTGTAGGTACAAATTAGACAGTAAGGTTTAATTAAACCGTGTGCTACATACCATCATTTTCAATATTACTCTAACATTTCAATATCTCTATGGATATTCTCAGCTGCATAACATCTGATCCATCACAAATATTTGCCATTGAGATTACTTTCATCATTAAAGGTAGCTGAAATGTGTACTGACAACTTTCACTCTAAACATTTTAGTAATGTAGACAATTTTCTGATTTATTTAATTAAAACTACTGTACTTAAAAGTAATAGATTTAGGGCAGAAAGGCATCTTTCTTAACATGATTGCATGTTAATATATATAGTAATTCCATGATTGCACTCACGCTTGGGCTCTCCACTGCCTCAGAGCTGCCCACCAATATCAAACACATAAGAGAGAAAAAGGCACACTCCAGAGGTCTTCCGATAAAAATTAATAACTTTTATTTGATCATTTAAAACACGCTGCTACGCATTTCGGCCATCTTTTAGCTGTCGTCAGGAATGCCTGGACTGTGCCCTTTTCTCCTTTATGTGTGTGTGTGTATAAATATACACACACACTTGACAAAGGGAGACATACTCCCGAAACGTTGAAACTAGCTTTTGTAAGCAATAATTGATTATATCCATTTCTAATACACAGTATGCGACTCTGTTGTTATTCGTTTTAGCTTAATAATCATACCAGTGACCAATACAATGATTTTTCGTGTTAATGATAAATATAATAAATATAATAAAAAAATCTATGCTGATAAAAGTGCTCAGAAGTGCTATAATTAATAGTTAAGCCGTCTGCCTCCACGGCAAGTTGGAGAATTAGTGATGAGTGAGTGAGTGAGTGAGTGAGGGCTTTGCCTTTTCAAAACGAAACCTGCTTAACTTTTGTAAGTAAGGTGCAATGAATGAGCCTGCCAAATTTAAGCCGTCTGCCTCCACGGCAAGTTGGAGAATTAGTGATGAGTGAGGCAAGTTGGAGAATTAGTGATGAGTGTGAGTGAGTGAGTGAGTGTGGGCTTTGCCTTTTCAAACGAAACCTGCTTAACTTTTGTAAGTAAGGTGCAATGAATGAGCCTGCCAAATTTAAGCCGTCTGCCTCCACGGCAAGTTGGAGAATTAGTGGTGAGTGAGTGAGTGAGTGAGGGCATTGCCTTTTCGAAACAAAACATGCTTAACTTTTGTAAGTAAGGTGCAATGAAGGAGCCTGCCAAATTTAAGCCGTCTGCCTCCACGGCAAGTTGGAGAATTAGGGATGAGTGAGTGAGTGCGTGAGGGCTTTGCCTTTTCGAAACGAAACCTGCTTAACTTTTGTAAGTAAAGTGCAATGAATGAGCCTGCCAAATTTAAGCCGTCTGCCTCCACGGCAAGTTGGAGAATTAGTGATGAGTGAGGCAAGTTGGAGAATTAGTGATGAGTGTGAGTGAGTGAGTGAGTGTGGGCTTTGCCTTTTCAAACGAAACCTGCTTAACTTTTGTAAGTAAGGTGCAATTAATGAGCCTGCCAAATTTAAGCCGTCTGCCTCCACGGCAAGTTGGAGAATTAGTGATGAGTGAGGCAAGTTGGAGAATAAGTGATGAGTGAGTGAGTGAGGGCGGCAAGTTGGAGAATTAGTGATGAGTGAGTGAGTGAGTGAGGACTTTGCCTTTTCGAAACGAAACATGCTTAACTTTTGTAAGTAAGTTGCAATGAATCAGCCTGCCAAATTTAAGCTGTCTGCCTCCACGGCAAGTTGGAGAATTAGTGATGAGTGAGTGAGTGAGTGAGGGCTTTGCCTTTTATTAGTATAGATAGATATAATAAAATGATACATAGCTAAAAGTGGGTACTAAAAGTGAACAAAGTCAGTTGAAGAGCAGGAAGTGCAGTAAAAAACAAAGTATTAAATATATATTGACATATAAGTAGTAACATAGCATATCGGCAAGTTAGACTAAAATTATGCTAAAAATAGAGGGCTCTAACATTGACTGTATCATTATTCAGTCTGGAAAATAATTATTTCAGATTTGAGTCCACATATTACCAACAAATAACGGGGACCGCTATGGGGTCCAATGCTGGCCCGTCCTTTGCAAATTTGTTCATGTTAAAATACAAGGAACAACACGTTTGGCCTCTGTATAAGGACAAGATCTTCATCTATAAGCGATATATAGATGATTTATTTATTCTGTGGAAGGGGACTGAGGCAGAGTGTGAGGAATTCATGGGAAAATTAAACTCCATAGAAAGCCCAATTCGCTTCACCTATAAAATCAGTTTGGAGTCCATTGAATATCTGGACCTAAAAATATACAAGGAAGAGGGCAAATTACACACGACACTGTATAAGAAACCTACTGATAGGAATACCCTAATGCACGCCGCCAGTTGCCGTATAATCTACTCACAAATGATTGGGGTGCTAAAAAATAACACTAATCAGATCAATGCACAAAAACAACTCTTGAACATGAAAGATAGATTTTTATCCAGGGGATATGACAGCAATAGTGTGGAGGAACAAATAGAACGAGCCATTAATTACATTAAAAACGACCAACATCGGGCCATTAAACAAAAGAATATCAAAACAACAGAGAATATCCCATTCATTAGCCAATATACCCCACAGAGCAAAACTCTAACAAACAGCATAAAGTCCAGATGGGAGATTATTAAAAATTATGTCCACCTACCGTTTAAGAACAGTAAACCATTACTGGCATTTAGAAGAGGAAAGAATTTAAAAAATCTTTTGGTTAAAACAGATTTCAAAGAGAGCCGTGATAGGGATCTGACCACATGGTTGCCATCAATGAAAAAAGGCTGCTTTAAATGCAGCGGATGCTTAGCCTGTCGCTACGTAATAACGGGCCAGGATTTCCCTCACCCTCAAAATGGCCAAAGAATCAGAATTAAACATAGACTTAATTGCCTTAGCCAGTATGCCATTTACCTTATTACTTGCCCATGTGGCAAGTATTATATTGGGAACACAAGTACAACAATCCGAGAGCGCATGGCCAATCATCGACAAGCAATCAGGAACGCATTGGACACAACCAACACCAATAGAAATATGGACCCCAACAACATAAAATATGGCGAACAATCTGTTGCTAAACACTTTGCAAAAATGGGACACACATTGGCTACCCTTAAATGGATGGCCATTGATCACCAAACCAGTAAAGGTGGCGAGGATCAGAACCGAGCCTTACTACGCTTAGAAGCCCGTTGGGTCAGATCATTAAATACGTTAGCACCGATAGGCTTAAATGAATAGTTGTCACTATCATGCTTCCTTTAACAAAACCTCTTATTTGGATAGTACTAGACCAACTTCCTCTACCATTAGATAACTAGTCCGTAATTTAGTGAACTGTACAGTTCTAATCCTACTGAAGCTATGCTCCCCTTGGTCCCCTATTTAATGTGAGCCTACAATACTTATTACTCCTTTATTATTTGATGATACAGTCAATGTTAGAGCCCTCTATTTTTAGCATAATTTTAGTCTAACTTGCCGATATGCTATGTTACTACTTATATATCAATATATATTTAATACTTTGTTTTTTACTGCACTTCCTGCTCTTCAGCTGACTTTGTTCACTTTTAGTACCCACTTTTAGCTATGTATCATTTTATTATATCTATTGGTTAATATAGCCTGGTGCACTTTACCCTTTTAATACATTGGACTTTTTATATAATATATATTTATACCTCCATTATTTTAAGACCGTATTATTCATGGTTTCACCATACCTCACTTACTATTTATACTCACCATGTCCTTGTTATGTGGTTTTGTGCCCCTTGGCACGCCCTTTCCCTTTGTAGGCACCTCATCATGTCTTATATGCACTCATGCACTTTGGCACTGATACACTTTCCTGGTTGACTAGGGTGTTTCCCCCCTTTGCTTATCTCCTAGCCCTATCATAGGGCACCTTCTGTTTGATAGGAAGTTATTGGTTTCACCAACTATGCACCTTTTGTTGGTTTTTATCTGGGGGGTGTACACACCCATACATATATATAGAGATTTTATGTATAAGATATGCATGTTTTATATACTTCACTTATAGGTTCTTGGAACCAGGGCCTGAAGGGGTTAACTGGTGTGGGCGGGGGAGGAGGGCGGGAAGGGGGTTGGTTTTGATCACTGCATCGTATTTGTACTCACCTGCTTAGCGTGTCTTTAATCCTGACGACGGCCAAGATGGCTGAAACGCGTTGATTCTGTAACGCTGTGTGTGGAATAAATATTTTACACTGTGTGGAAAAGTCCTACGAGTGCGCTGGTATCTTCTCCGTTTATTTGAAACCCTTCGGCAGCACCGGGGCAGCAAAACTACAAAGGGGGAGTGCAAAGGACGTTCTTCACATGTTATATATATATATATATATATATATATATCAAATAAAGCATGGAGCCGCACACCAATTATTTGCAGTATCAAAAAAGATATATTTCAGATATAAATGGCTGCCCGCATATTTATCATAATCCCTATTTAGTCCCATAGGTGCCAAAGTTTGCAATTTTTTCACCCACCAAACTTCCTTCTTATTTAGTCTATCCTCCCTGTCACCATGTTCTTTTTCGGAAATGACCTCTAAGACCATAAATCTAAGGTCATCAGCAGAGTGTCCAACGTCAACAAAATGACGTGGCACCGGCAAGGCTACTTGTCGCAAATTTATAGAGGACTTATGCTGTGAAATTCTGGCTTTGACTTTCTGTATAGTTTCTCCTATATATAAGAGGCCACAGGGACAGATAAGCACATAAATAGCAAAACGGGAATTACATGTATATAGACCCCTTAATGGATATTCAACCCTAGTTCGAGGGTGTACAAAACTAGTCGCCTTAATAACTGAACGGCACTGAACACAATTATGACAAGGAACCATACCTTTCTTAGTAGACTTAAGCCACATCTTATTCCCTTTACAATTGTCTCCATTATCTCCCACCTGACAAGAACGATTCAATCTAGAGCCAATAGTATCTCCCCTTCTATAAGAAAACATAGGAGGTAATTTAAATTCCAAAACATTAGGGTATGAATTCTTCAATACATTCCAATGTTTAGTGAGAACCTTTCTGATTGGACCACATTGTTGGTTAAAGTCTGAAACAAAAGGAATTCTATGTATAGACTGAGTACTTCTAACATTGCTTCCACCTATTTGTTGTATGTCTGTTTTTTTCTGTATTTTATCGGTGGCCATGGATAAGATGGTGTTAGGATAGCCCCTACTTGCAAACTTATGACACATATTACCAAACTGTACCTTCTTTTGAAGAGGGTCACTAACCAGCCTATCCACCCTACATAACTGACTAAAAGGAATGGATCTTTTAATGTGGGCAGGGTGTTGGCTAGTATAATGAAGAATTTGATTACGGTCCGTAGGTTTAACAAACAAATCAGTATGTAGAACATAATCTTTTTTTATACACACATCCAAAAAATGAATGTTACTAGAGTCGGCAGTCAAATCAAATTTGATAGAAGGGTGTATTTTATTAAGTCTAGCGTGGAACTGCGATAGGGTAGATACGTCACCCCGCCAGAGGATGAACACGTCATCAATATATCTCCACCACGCCACACAGTGGTCACAGAAGAGATCATCATGATAGACGTGCTCATCCTCTAAGCCAGCCATAAAGGCATTGGCATAGGCCGGAGCGACGTTCGACCCCATCGCAGTCCCACGCACCTGGAGGTAAAACTCATTTTTAAATTTAAAATAATTTTTAGTGAGTATAAACTCTAAAGCTTGCATGAAAAAATATACCTCCTCTGACCGAAATTGTCCTTTTTATATATATATATATTATAATATATATATATATATATATATATATATATATATATATAGTAAATAGGACGAAAATCAGGGCACACTCCACTCCAACCTTGCTGTGCCCCTGGTGCTACCCAGAAATTCAATAAATAGTCCAGTATCAAGGAAATAGGTGCACTCAAGGGGTCTAGTCCTGGGCCATCATCAAGTCAGGGCCGTCATCAGACTTTATGCTTTTTACCTGAGCACCCAGGCAGCTGTCTGCGAGACTGGAGTGCAACGGATTTCCATAACTTCTACATATATATATATATATATATACAAATACAAATTTATGCTGCTCAAACCTTAATTCAAAAACACTTTCTGGTGCGGTGCAATGGAGGAACGGCATTATACATTACACAAAAGTCTCCAGCACTCAACTACACATGCAATTATAATTGAATAGAGTAAAAGAGTTAGCATGGATGCAAGCAATGGAGGCAAATCACCTGCACTTAAGTTCAAGGATACTTAGTACATTGTTTGTACAAACAGCTTAGCTGACACGCCACTTCACGGCAGTATCCCAGTGTCAGTCCTAACCTAATAAAACAAATATATGTTCCCTGGGGCTACCAGGCCATACCTGCTTCTCTTTATCTAGCATGACCCTTTCAGGGAATCAAATGAGCTTACAAAGCTTCTCTACCTTTTTAACCTTCTTTTAGGACTGCCTTAAAGGGGCGGAGAAAACATTTACACAGGGAGCAAAGCATATAAACGGGCTTGGCCGAACTACCCTAATTTAAATACAAAACAAATTTATGCTGCTCAAACCTTAATTCAAAAACACTTTCTGGTGCGGTGCAATGGAGGAACGGCAATTTATACATTACACAAAAGTTCCAGCACCAACTACACATGCAATTATAATTGAATAGAGTAAAAGAGTATAGACATGGATGCAAGCAAGGAGGCAAATCACTGCACTTAAGTCAAATGGATACCTTTAGTTACATTGTTTGTATAAACAGCTTAGCTGACACGCCACTTCACGGCAGTATCCAGTGTCAGTCCTAACCTAATAAAACAAATATATGTTCCCTGGGGCTACCAGGCCATACCTGCTTCTCTCTTTATCTAGCATGACCCTTTCCAGGGAATCGAATGAGCTTACAAAGCTTCTCTACCTTTTTAACCTTCTTTTAGGACTGCCTTAAAGGGGCGGAGAATACATTTACACAGGGAGCAAAGCATATAAACGGGCTTGGCCGAACTACCCTAATTTAAATACAAATACAAATTATGCTGCTCAAACCTTAATTCAAAAACACTTTCTGGTGCGGTGCAATGGAGGAACGGCAATTATACATTACACAAAAGTCTCCAGCACTCAAATACACATGCATTATAATTGAATAGAGTAAAAGAGTTGACATGGATGCAAGCAATGGAGGCAAATCACCTGCACTTAAGTTCAAATGGATACCTTTAGTTACATTGTTGTACAAACATGCTTAGCTGGCACGCCACTTACGGCAGTATCCCAGTGTCAGTCCTAACCTAATAAAAACAAATATATGTTCCCTGGGGTACCAGGCCATACCTGCCTCTCTTTATCTAGCATGACCCTTTCCAGGGAATCAATGAGCTTACAAAGCTTCTTACCTTTTTAACCTTCTTTAGGACTGCTTAAAGGGGCGGAGAATACATTTACACAGGGAGCAAAGCATATAAACGGGCTTGGCCGAACTACCCTAATTTAAATACAAATACAATTTATGCTGCTCAAACCTTAATTCAAAAACACTTTCTGGTGCGGTGCAATGGAGGAACGGCAATTTATACATTACACAAAAGTTCCAGCACTCAACTACACATGCAATTATAATTGAATAGAGTAAAAGAGTTAGACATGGATGCAGCAATGGAGGCAAATCACCTGCACTTAAGCAAATGGATACCTTAGTTACATTGTTTGTACAAACATGCTTAGCTGACACGCCACTTCACGGCAGTATCCCCGTGTCAGTCCTAACCTAATAAAACAAATATATGTTCCCTGGGGCTACCAGGCCATACCTGCTTCTCTCTTTATCTAGCATGACCCTTTCCAGGGAATCAAATGAGCTTACAAAGCTTCTCTACCTTTTTAACCTTCTTTTAGGACTGCCTTAAAGGGCGGAGAATACATTTACACAGGGAGCAAAGCATATAACGGGCTTTGCCGAACTACCCTAATTTAAATACAAATACAAATTTATGCTGCTCAAACCTAATTCAAAAACACTTTCTGGTGCGGTGCAATGGAGGAACGGCAATTTATACATTACACAAAAGTCTCCAGCACTCAAACACATGCAATTATAATTGAAGAGTATAAAAGAGTTAGACATGGATGCAAGCAATGGAGGCAAATCACCTGCACTAAGTTCAAATGGATACCTTTAGTTACATTGTTTACAAACCTGCTTAGCTGACACGCCACTTCACGGCAGTATCCCAGTGTCAGTCCTAACCTAATAAAACAAATATATGTTCCCTGGGGCTACCAGGCCATACTGCTTCTCTCTTTATCAGCATGACCCTTTCCAGGGAATCAAATGAGCTTACAAAGCTTCTCTACCTTTTTACCTTCTTTTAGGACTGCCTTAAAGGGGCGGAGAAACATTTACACAGGGAGCAAAGTATAAACGGGCTTGGCCGAACTACCCTAATTTAAATACAAATACAAATTTATGCTGCTCAACCTTAATTCAAAAACACTTTCTGGTGCGGTGCAATGGAGGAACGGCAATTTAACATTACACAAAAGTCTCAGCACTCAACTACACATGCAATTATAATGAATAGAGTAAAAGAGTTAGACATGGATGCAAGCAATGGAGGCAAATCACCTGCACTTAAGTTCAAATGGATACCTTTAGTTACATTGTTTGTACAAACATGCTTAGCTGACACGCCACTCACGGCAGTATCCCAGTGTCAGTCCTAACCTAATAAAACAAAATATATGTTCCCTGGGGCTACCAGGCCATACCTGTTCTCTCTTTATCTAGCATGACCCTTTCCAGGGAATCAAATGAGCTTACAAAGCTTCTCTACCTTTTAACCTTTTTTAGGACTGCCTTAAAGGGGCGGAGAATACATTTACACAGGGAGCAAAGCATAAAACGGGCTTGGCCGAACTACCCTAATTTAAATACAAATACAAATTTATGCTGCTCAAACCTTAATTCAAAAACACTTTCTGGTGCGGTGCAATGGAGGAACGGCAATTATACATTACACAAAAGTCTCCAGCACTCAACTACACATGCAATATATTGAATAGAGTAAAAGAGTTAGACATGGATGCAAGCAATGGAGGCAAATCACCTGCACTAAGTTCAAATGGATACCTTTAGTTACATTGTTTGTACAAACATGCTTAGCTGACACGCCACTTCACGGCAGTATCCCAGTGTCAGTCCTAACCTAATAAAACAAATATATGTTCCCTGGGGCTACCAGGCCATACCTGCTTCTCTCTTTATCTAGCAGTCCTAAAAGAAGGTTAAAAAGGTAGAGAAGCTTTGTAAGCTCATTGATCCCTGGAAAGGGTCATGCTAGATAAAGAGAGAAGCAGGTATGGCCTGGTAGCCCCAGGGACATATATTTGTTTATTAGGTTAGGACTGACACTGGGATACTGCCGTGAAGTGGCGTGTCAGCTAAGCATGTTTGTACAAACAATGTAACTAAAGGTATCCATTTGAACTTAAGTGCAGGTGATTTGCCTCCATTGCTTGCATCCATGTCTAACTCTTTTACCTATTCAATTATAATTGCATGTGTAGTTGAGTGCGGAGACTTTTGTGTAATGTATAAATTGCCGTTCCTCCATTGCACCGCACCAGAAAGTGTTTTTGAATTAAGGTTTGAGCAGCATAAATTTGTATTTGTATTTAAATTAGGGTAGTTCGGCCAAGCCCGTTTATATGCTTTGCTCCCTGTGTAAATGTATTCTCCGCCCTTTAGGCAGTCCTAAAAGAAGGTTAAAAAGGTAGAGAAGCTTTGTAAGCTCATTTGATTCCCTGGAAAGGGTCATGCTAGATAAAGAGAGAAGCAGGTATGGCCTGGTAGCCCCAGGGAACATATATTGTTTTTTAGGTTAGGACTGACACTGGGATACTGCCGTGAAGTGGCGTGTCAGCTAAGCATGTTGTACAAACAATGTAACTAAAGGTATCCATTTGAACTTAAGTGCAGGTGATTTGCCTCCATTGCTTGCATCCATGTCTAACTCTTTACTCTATCATTATAATTGCATGTGTAGTTGGTGCTGGAGACTTTTGTGTAATAATAATATATATATATATATATATATATATATATATATAATATATATATATATATATATATATATATATATATATATATATATGTTATGGAAATCCGTTGCACTCCGGTCTCGCAGACATCCGCCTGGGTGCTCAGGTAAAAAGCATAAAGTCTGATGACGAGAGTCTGCGAAGTCTGCAAGAACGGAGTGCAACGGATTTCCATAACTTCACATATATATATATATATTATATATATATAAGATATATATATATATTATATATATATAATTATATATATATATATATATATATATATATATATATATATATATTATATATATATAGATATATATATATATATAATATAGAGTTATGGAAATCCGTTGCACTCCGGTCTCGCAGACATCTGCCTTGTGGTGCTCAGGTAAAAAGCATAAAGTCTGATGACGGCCCAGAACTTCCGGGCCGAAATGCGTAGGTTCACTTGACCTACTTTCGTTCCAATAAATTTTATATACAAGCCCTCGGAGTGCTCAGCGTCTTCGTTAACTATATATATATATATATATATATATATATATATATAATTAGATATATAATATACACACACACACACACACACAATTACCAATGTATGTTGCCCTGATTTTCGTCCTATTTACTATATATATATATATAATATATAATATATAATTATATATATATATAAATATATATATATTACACAGAAGTCTCCAGCACTCAACTATACATAAAGCATAAATAATAGATATCACGAACAAGTATGCAAGCAACGAAGGGTGATTACCTGCACTAAAGTTAAAATGGATACGTTTAGTTACATGTTTGTACAAACTGCGTCAGCTGATGCGCCACTTCAAGGCAGTATCCCAGCATCAGTCCTAACCTAATGAGTAAAGTTCACTCCTGGGGGAACAAGACCATACTGCTTCTCTCTTTATTTAGTATGACCTATACCAAGGAATCATGGGAGCTTACAGAGCTTCTAAACCTTCTTTTTATGGACTGCCTTAAAGGGGCGGGGGAATAAATTTACCCAGGGAGCAAAGCATATAAAATCGAGCTTAGCCGTATGCTCTTTATTATCTAAATACAAGAATATGAGCTCAAACCTTTATTTTAAATTACTTTCAGATGCGGTGCAAAGGAGTACCGGCAATTAATACATTACACAGAAGTCTAGCACTCAACTATACATATAAGCATAAATAATAGATATCACGAACAAGTATGCAAGCAACGAAGGGTGATTACCTGCACTAAAGTTAAAATGGATAGTTTAGTTACATAGTTTGTACAAACTTGCGTCAGCTGATGCGCCACTTCAAGGCAGTATCCCAGCATCAGTCCTAACCTAATGAGTAAAGTTCAATCCCTGGGGAACAAGACCATACCTGCTTCTCTCTTTATTTAGTATGACCTATACCAAGGAATCATGGGAGCTTACAGAGCTTCTAAACCTTCTTTTATCTGGACATGCCTTAAAGGGGCGGGGGAATAAATTTACCCAGGGAGCAAAGCATATAAAATCGGCTTAGCCGTATTGCTCTTTATTATCTACAATACAAGAATATGCAGCTCAAACCTTTATAGTTTGTAAATTACTTTCAGATGCGGTGCAAAGGAGTACCGGCAATTAATACATTACACAGAAGTCTCCAGCACTCAACTATACATATAAGCATAAATTAATTAGATATCACGAACAAGTATGCAAGCAACGAAGGGTGATTACCTGCACTAAAGTTAAAATGGATACGTTTAGTTACATAGTTTGTACAAACTTGCGTCAGCTGATGCGCCACTTCAAGGCAGTATCCCAGCATCAGTCCTAACCTAATGAGTAAAGTTCAATCCCTGGGGGAACAAGACCATACCTGCTTCTCTCTTTATTTAGTATGACCTATACCAAGGAATCATGGGAGCTTACAGAGCTTCTAAACCTTCTTTTTATCTGGACTGCCTTAAAGGGGCGGGGGAATAAATTTACCCAGGGAGCAAAGCATATGAAATCGAGCTTAGCCGTATTGCTCTTTATTATCTACAAATACAAAGAATATGCAGCTCAAACCTTTATTTTAAATTACTTTCAGATGCGGTACAAAGGAGTACCGGCAATTAATACATTACACAGAAGTCTCCAGCACTCAACTATACATATAAGCATATATGTATATATATATATATATATATATATATATATATATATATATATATATATATATATATATATACACCAAGGACCAAGGTATGTTGGTCTTCTGCCCCCCTCTGTATGTGTTTTATCCAATTAAAATGTTAGAAAACCTTAAGGTATATTAGGCTGCATTATTAAAAGTTGTGTATGCTAGGAAAAGAAGTTATGCAATCTCTATTTACAATTTTACTTGACCACTGGATAATCCTATGAGATCTGCCATGTTTGGAAGATAGAGCATTTACAGTTTGGTACAGATGGTTTTAGAACTGTTCTAATTTGGATTTCTCCACCAAAGTATGTTAGTTTATACCCCCACCACCCTTCCTGCAAAGTGTTACTGTTTCAGTTCTCCTGAAATTAAAGGTGGATGGGTGACTGGTACATTGTACACAGAGACACATGTATAAAAAGGAACACAGTAGTATTAAGAAAGACTGTCCCCATATCCACATAACCCCATTGAAACTTCACACCCAATATGTAAATCTCTGGTATTATTTGCATTCAAGGAAAAATCAACAGTCTCCTGTACTTTCTTACAAGCTGAGATATCAGCAGCACAGACACCTCTCTGTCATGAAATGAGGTGTGTTGGAGGTGCGACCAAGATGGACAAAGTGCAAAGTGTTTGGTGTTCGGCAACTATAACAGTTTAGTAATTGAAACACAACTTTATAAAACTGGCTTCAGTACAGGCAACCAAGTGCTTTGATAATAGCTTTAGCCAAAGACACACTCACAATTATATTAATACACTATCAGGGAGATGTAATAAAATTTCTTCTAAAAATGGTGCTAATTTTGCCACAACCAATCATATCTTATTTAACATTTGAAAGCTAACATCGGATTGGTTGGGGCAAATTTAGCGCCATTTTTAACGATTAGAACTTTTATTACCTCTCCCTGTATATATATTAATATAATATATTAATAACACTGCCTACATATTTAGATACTCCCACATAACATAAATCCAAAATTCCCTACCCGTATAAGTAGATTATACTTCTCAGTCCAGTTCAGTAATACAATACAATACAATGTCAAATTTTTTTCTCCAGTAATAATATTAATAAAGACTGTACATAAACCTACATTAATAGCTCCATACCCCCTCACGCAATCCCAAATGTGTTTGCCCATATGTAAATATCTTTGGTAATCATATAATAAAATGTCCCATACATTACAATGGCTGTACAAGTACAATAAACATGTTATAGGTTGTGCTACTATAACAGTATACTAATTCAGTAATACAAACACAAGCCAAATAATTATCTCCAGTAATATTTATAAAGACTAAACATCTACCTACATAACTAGCCACCCTCCCCTTACACAAGTCCAAACATCTCTGCCTATTTGTAAATATCTTTAGTAATAGTGTTATATAATGTCCTATATGACAAGTACACTAAAAATGTTGTGCAACTATAGGATAATACCAACTAAATGCATCTAGAATTTTTAGGATTTCTTTTAGACTTTTTTTGTACAGATGGTAATTTAACAACAAAAGGTATTCAGTCCACTTTTTGGTGGCAGCCCACTTTTTTTAGTGGGCAGCATTAAAAAGTTTGTTTTAGGTGCCAAAAGGTTTAGAAGTACTCTTGACTGCCACTTCCAGTGTGCCTGTTACTTCCATCTCTGTGGTTCCTACAAGTATGCATGAGAAATAAGAGAATGACAAGATTCTAACAAACAAGTTTAGTGACTACACTAGCCAGGTGAAAAAGTAAGAAGAGCTTTTCTCACACACTATGTGTAGCTTTAGAATGCCGGTGGTGAATATTTACACCAAAATTTATTGCCATGGGAGATGGAAAAAGGGGGTCAGTGCAGTGGAGGACAAGAGGCTGAAGTTATTACACTGCAGAGTGACAGCAGCCATGCGACAAGCGAAGAGTGTAAGGTTTCATGATCTGCTGCATTCTCTGACATTGCCTCCTGTGATGAGATGGTGATGCTGGCCAAATTACCTTTTGAGGTTCCTGCAATGTTCATGCGACATTCTGACAACAGTCTGGCTAATCATTTTGCAATTTGATCAAAAAATAAAAGGGTTAGTACAGGGACCACCAGGGAATTAAAATGGAGAGTCTTTTTAATCCTGTAACATATAGCCAGCATTAATCTTTTAACAGCATGCAGTAAGTTCTGCATCCTTTTTTTTTAATTATTGCTTGAAATGTGGACCAGGTGTCCAGAAAATAGCACTGCAGGAAGGTTTTGTATCACCGAGAGGGCTGGGTTTACTGTTTAAGACTAAAGGTGTCTGTCCATACTCTATACCTTACCTTTGTAAGGAAGAAATGTTTGATCTATTCTTTTTTTGTGACTCACAAACACAAAAAGAATGATCCAGAAGGGATCCGCTAAGCTGACAATTAGACATTATATTAGACAAACTAACGTCTAATATATCTAATGTCTAACTAATGTATGGCCTGCATAACTTGACTTTCAAATACAGCTTAAACACGCCAAATGATAAGATTATGGTTCTTTTCACTGCAGAAGAAAATACATAAGAAAAAATAGCACAGAACAGGATTTTCCAGTGAATTGATATTTTATGCTTTTATGTAGATTTGTTTATTTTATTTCAAGATTTAATTAATTTACAGATGAATGAGTTATCAGAATAGTTTTTTTTATAGTTTTTTTAAGAACAAAAAATCAACACAATGGGTTAAAAGAAATGAATCAATTAACCTTCCCATCTTATATAAAACAAAAGATCTGATACCAAATTATGCTACATTTTAGAGAATCAGAGGCAAATAAATGTGTTGAGATTTAATCAAAGTTTAATCCTTTAATTAAATAAGGCCTTTGTAAGAAGTCAATTGATATTAATTACAGTTTAAGCTTATTCTTTTGTAAAGGTCTCATTGTATAAATTAGAACATACAGTATGTGTAGTAGATAGGAATTTGTAATTATTATCTTTAAAAAAAAAACACAATAGTGGGAACTGTCAATCTCTCCCACTCCCACTTAACATCATTTAACACAATGGAAATTGTTTTAAGTAAACTGGCTCATGGGGATTTAAAAGATTCAGTGAAATAACAAGCGGTTGTGCAGTACATTTTAGGGTGTGATCAGGTTAATCTCTAGTAATAAATAATTACTTAACTCTTAACTTGAATCTATGAGAAGCCATCTGGTTAAAACAAAAAACAAAACATGCACAACTAAAGAATTAAAGCAATTCAATTATGCAGAGAGAGCTTGTTAATATTATTCTTTACAAGCATAGATTATGCAAATACACAAGGAGAAAACATTTGCTATTTCATTCAATATAGTTTTTAGAACAGAATTAGAAATTCACTTGTATCTGTTCATTATCATTATCATCGGAACATAGGGGTAATTCGGACTCAAAAGTGTCAGACTTAGCTATTCAATATGGTCTACATAGTCCAATATCACCATGTTTTTATTATACACATATTAAAACAGACCATATACAGCTGATTGCAATGCAGATTACACAGCAGATTCCATATATACCCTCTAGACAAACCGTTCCTACAGCTCTGCAAATGGGTAAATATCACGAGAATTCCCCCAGGATCTGTCAGGATCCATGACATGACCTACTTAAGGATTGTCATCTGCAGCTTTTGAATCATTTGCTACAACATTCCCTTGACAACATGAAGTCTAAAATTTTATCAGGGAATAAATTAAAAATATCCTCTTTTACAGCACTACTTTACAACAAAGGTTAGCAAACATTTAAAAACAGCATCTATGGATAGAAAGAATGATTGCTCTGCATAAAGTATACATGAAACTATCATTCCTGTTGGTGAATCGGGCAATTCCCATTCACATTATATGATGGAATATGATTGTGAATTAGTGGCTGAAGTTGCATGTGAATGGGCAGATTAAAAATAAGAGCATTTCTTTTTTAGTAGGGAAGACAATATGAATGTATATAATTAATATATTCAATATGAGATGCAAAATTTTGCCTGTGTTCTTAGGCTGGGTACACACAAGCAGATTTTATTACTCAACCAACCAATATTTCTGTGTATCGGTCAGTTGGGAGAAAAATGGGCAACATCTTGTTAAAACCTATTGTGCGGTCTTCTATGGAACGAATGATCGTCTGTAGTGAATTTTACCGTGAACAACAGTCATTCATCCCAGCTGACCACTTGCTTGTGTTGATTGGTCAGTTGAGATGTAAAATCCCTCCATGTCTACCCAGCCCTAATCTGCTCAACCAATCAAGATGTCATCAGATGTTTTCTAACTTGTAGACCAGTAAAAAGGTAACATCTGATTGGCTGCTGCATTTCAAGAGCACAGACAAAATGCTGCACCTAATATTGAATCAGCACCCTACTGTATGTTATTTACCTCTTTAGGTTCCTGTAATGTTCATGCAACATTCTGACAACCATCAGGCTGATCAATTCAATCAAAAAATGAATAGGCTTGGACAGGGATTAAAGGAATTAAACTGGACAGTCTTTTTAGATATTACATAGATTCACTGTCTGGACATCAACTCTATCTAATATCTAACAAGTATAGCCATCATGACGGTACCCATACATTAGAACTTACCTGCCGAACATTCCGATAACATTCAATCAATTATTTAGGAACTACTAACCTTAAAACAAATACTAGGAATATTAGGTTACAAAACAGACCTAAATATCTCACCTACATCTAAGACCTCAGTAACAATCTGGTCCAAAATATAAACATAATCAAAAATGTTTAATATCTCTTTACAAAGACATACCTCTAAGCAGTTTTAATTTACTGCTACCTAATTTTAAGATTAACTGGTCACCCTAAAAAGTAACAATTGTTCCATAATGTATATAATATAATATATATTGTTCCATAATATATCCCTTTCAATGATTTACAAGAACATTTCTAGAAATGACTTCTACACTTACAAATTACTTAATTTTATATCCAGAAACAAATATTTCTCTGATGCTTTTGAAAACTCCAAAGCAATATACCACCACAACTCCCAAAATCAAATGGAATCTTCTACTTAGCATTAGACAATAAAAGTTCTTATCGTTTAAAATGGTGCTAATTTTGCCCCAACCAAACAGATGTTAGCTTTCAAATGTTAAATAAGATCTGATTGGTTGGGACTAAGTAAGCACCATTTTAAACAATACGAATTTTTATTGAATCTCCCTGTTAATCTCTAAAAATCATGTGATACACAATTGGAAAAAAGACCTTAATCATCCACTTACAGATGAACAATGGTCCAAAGCTTTAGCACTAGAATTTAAATTATCCAGGTGTGTCAGCCATTAGGAAATGTCTAGAAATATGTTATATAGATTTCATAGCAAAAGATTCATAGCAAAATTGTACAAATCAATTTCACCTACCCGCTGGAGATGTAAAAACCAACTAGGAACATGGATGTATGTGATGGAACTGTTCTAAAATTTAAAAAAAAGCTTGGTTTAATATACAAAATTTCATACAGGATCTATTTAATAACAGATTCAGACTTATCCCTCAGTTTGCCTTACTCTTCAAAGATCTAGATGGTTTCCCCCTAGATCAGAAAACAATATTATACCATATATTCACCATAACCCAGACAAATATAGCTAAAAACTGGTTGACAACTAAAACCCCAAAATTGAGTACAATACAAAATCAACTAACAACAAATATGAAATATGAGAAAATGTATGCAATCTTGAAAAATAACTTTGTTAAATACTATCGTACTCGGGAACATTGGTATATAGATCCAAGATCAATGACTTGATGACTAAATTTGATATACAGAACCCAGAACAATATAAAAAAATACTATCAGAAAGAGCATCCAATTTAAGATACAAAATATACATTACCGTAATAAACACAATTAAATATAGAAATAGATATTAATATATGTCTGCAATAATAATAACAAATAGATTTTATACTTTAAAATGAAACAACAAGTTAAAGTGCATGTATTTACCTTTACCCTTTAACCCTATTTCCCTCCCCCCCTTTATAATGATTGATATGCTCAAATATGTGTAATAATGTTTGATGTATTGCTCCAACAGATAAACAGCTACAACATCTTACTGTTAACTTCTCAATTTATTTTTGAAGAACTCAAAAATAACAAACTGTACTGTTATATATATATATATTTTCTGAAAATCAATAAAAATTCTGTTTAAAAAAAAAATTCCGACATATGGCCCATTAATTTTGCGATCATATGTTGGTCACCGGAAAGGTGGTTCCAGAAGAATTGATGTTGAGGGATGGGTCGGGAGGAAAGTACTTATGTATGGGCACCTTAAAGGGTATCTCCACTCGTATTTTGAAGATTTGGGAATCCAGTTCTATTGAAGAACGGGAGGTAAAGGAGCTGTGCTTTACCTTCCGTTCTTCAATAGAACCTGTAAGGTTACAATCTGGACCTAGACACTTCTACCCCACTTACTGAACCATCACAGACCGACTAGTTATAATCCACTGACAACTTAGTTACAGCTACTGATCTGCTTCACCTTATGTCTCATCCCTATCTCCTCTAGACTGTAAAACTTTGTACAGATGTACGATTTTGACACAGACTCCCGACCCCCCAGTGCACCCTCACGCGTGATGAATGCCCATTTCGGCTGATAGTCGCACGTGTGTATGAGTTTGGTTAGGGGTCCTAGTTGATCCACCATGGCATATCAATGAACGACCGCCAACCGAACACATACACATGTTCGACTATCAGCCGAAACACCCGTTCATCACGAAAGTGCGTCGTTGTCAGGAGTCTGTGTCAAAATCGTACGTCTGTAAGAAACTTAAGCTCCCTTGGGCAGGTCCCTCCTTCCTATTGTACCACAGTAATGCTGTAACTTACCACACTAAATGATGCTAGACCGGCACTTGAATTATTTGCAGTTTGTTGGCGCAATATAATAGTAAGTCCCATTAGGTTTATAGGATAAGATGTGTCTGTAATTTGAGTAATGTGCCCTGATGATTGGTTATAAGGGGGAAATTTGCAGCATCAATGCACCCAGAGGGGAGGAGCATTCATATATTTTGGGGTAAGTTCTGCCATGATTTGTCTATTTGCCTTAACCCTGCATGTGCATACAGTGAAAGGGATTGGCGGGATCTGAACAGCGGGGGAGCGGGTACGTTCTCCCCTTTCGGGCCTGTCTCACACTAGTTTAATTGAAGAACAGAAGGTAAGACATAGCTCCTTTCCCTTCCTTTATTCAATAAAACTGAAAAAGCCTAACTATAAAAGCTACCCATTTACTAAGGTTGGGAGTGTGGTGTCTGTGTCATTTCACACGAGGAAGGGGCAGGTAGGTGCTTGAAACGTCATGTGAGTGATGTTGCAATAAATCAGTTATTTTCCCATGTCACAGTGTACCTCTTCAATGTCCTTGATTACTGCTTATTGTGTCCTCGGTATAGGACACTGTAGGGGGCACCTGTGTTCTTCTCTATTGTGGAACTGTTTTATCCTTCCCATTTCTCATTCATTCCCGGGGTGGCTACATGTAGCATTGTAGGGTGCACTATAGGGCCCGTTAAGTAAAAACTATAATAGCTTTTTGGATTTTTCCATATAGAAGTTAAATAGATTTGGCCACAAGTGGAAGAGTATAGAGTAGCAATGCAAAGTTGGATTTATGATGCGAAAAGGAGAACTTTCTCTTGTTACTCCTCAGTCCTCACACCTCATCTTCTGACCGGTGATACATTTTGTCTCCAAACCCTACACGTCCCCTTCCTTTCCAAAAAAACATGTTTACATGGAAAAACAACAGTAGTCCTGATTACAAATCCAGGGCTCTCCAGGTCTACCAGGTAGATTAGACTGGCAGACTCAGGCCTGCTCTGTTTTTTCTGTTCCTCCCTTCTCAGAACTTTCTTTGACACAAGGAACGGTCCAGCTGGAACCTTTACACGATGAGTTTAGAAACCTGAACTGGACACAATTCCTGCACACAATGTATGTTTCACATCGCCAAGTTTTTTGGAGACCTCTGACGTGTAATACAAAAGGCAGATGTGTGTAATATTTTCACAAGACCTCAATCTTACACACTGCCAGCTTATATTTCTGTTCTGTGTATGTGTTTGTAACAAGATGTTGGTTTCTGTTTCTTCAATAAAATTCCAGCCCACCTTACAACTTATTTTGTGGACACCACAGCTTAATGAAGAAATCATCTCCAGTTATTGGTAGTGAATAATGTCCATTAATATATTCTGAGCCAGAAGAGCAGATTGTGTCAGCCCTGAGATTACCGTTAATCCCTTCTATTATATAAATAAATTTATATTTTTACAGAGATTGCATTGAGTTTTTAGGAGCAACTAACTAGGTGGGGGTATATAACACTATTACATGAAGGAAAGGTCTATATGTATGTGTGTAATCATCACTATTTAATTAAAATCACCATAACAAATAACACCATACAAGGTATAGTACTTCTACTGAATTACAAAACAAGTGATATACATTTAATAAAGTAAACTTACTTTACTGGACACCCCTAAGTTTGAATGGAAAACTCAAAATGATAGGTTAAGTCACACCTCCAGGATTTCTACAGGGTCTCCGTGAAGACACTAAAAGGAAGTGGAATTTTACTAACATCCAATGAGAGGTTCTGATCTTACACTGTTAGCAAATCAAAAAATTCTCTTAGGCACTGTCCAGGACAAGACAGGAAGTGTAAGGAAGTTCCTGTATTACACCCAGTTATGTGCTGTTTGTAAAACATGTGACAGCCTTAGCCAATTAGAAAATTCTTCAGACTCTCACATTTACTCCCCCTCCCCTCTCCATAGAAAGTAATGAGATAAACCAGTTTCTGTGTGCTAGACAGGAAGTGGTGTCTGTAAATGTTTAAATGACTTTGCATGTCTCTGAAACTACCCAGAATTCTTAGAGAAATGGACAGTTTTCCCCTTTCCCCCCCAATATTAATATATTAAACACGAGGCTGTCAGGTACCTTTAGTTATAAGAAGGCTGCATTTTATTTTATACTCTGTGGGGAGCTTTTAGCTCCTTTATCCAAACCACTCCATAACTTGTAAAGCTAATTATTATCCTGTGTTTTCAAGTCCTACCCCCATAATGAGTATAAATTTGGAACTTGCTGTGGTAAATACCATTAGGTATGAACCTAGCATGTTATTCTGGATCCTGTATAGGGTCTCAGGATGTCCAATGGTATTGTTCAGATTGAATTGCACATTATGGCAGGATTACCTGGATCTGTATTCAGATCTGAAGGTTAATACCATTTAGTCTGGATACACGCAGCGCTGTCATGTGTCCCAACTAAACATCTGCTTTGAGTGAGAGCTCTGCCAGGACAGATAACTGTTGGTCACAGCAACAGTGGCTGCAGCCAGCATTGAATATGACAGACTGATCATGTGGTCCCATAGGGAACTGCATGATTGGCCATGATTTACTAACTGACCCATTTGGTATGGATGTAAGAAAACGACAGATGAATCTCTTGCATGTTCAAACCCTTGGGTAGCAAGCACTAAAGCATGACCGTGGGCTTTTAATGTCTGTAAGTCAGGAAAATTTATTTATTCCAGGATGTATAAAAACTACATTTTCCAGAATTCTGTGCAGTTAGGGAATGCTGGGAAGTGTAGTTTTTAAACATGTGAAAAGTTCATTAAGAAGACACTAACTGCAAAGCAGAATGCTGGGATTTGTAGTTTTCAAACATGTGAAAGGTCACAAGCTTAGGTTGTATTAGACAGATGCCTTAGCTGCAGGATATTAAGAAAAAACTTACTGCAAACAGAGAATGCTGGGAATTGTGTTTTTCAAACACGTGAAAAGTCACAAGTTAAACACACCTATACCATTAGGCTGTATTACATCTAGACACATGCCTTTGCCACAGGCAATAAATAAGATACTTTGCATGTTCCCACCCATTTCTTTAAGTGAGAAATATGTGTTTATATGTTAGATTATTAGGAAAATGCTCTTATAATAACATGATTCTATGTGGTACCGTCTGTTATAAGAAGGCTCTATTTCATTTTATACTCTGTGGGGAGCTTTTAGCTCCTCTATCCACACCTCTCCCTAACATGTATATTCAATCAGTACCAAGTCCTAACCGCATAGTGACTGTTAATCTGGAACTTGTTGTGGTAAATAGTAAAAAGTATGAACCTTCCATGTTAATCGGGATACTGTATAGGATTTAAGGTGGCCATACATATATCCGATTTTAATTATGTATCAGATCGATTCTGCCGTAACCGACTTTCCCATTTTTCTATGCAGGATTGGTCTAATGTCGTGGGAGTGCTGAGTCGGGAAAGTAAAATCGGATATATGTATGGGCTGCTTTTGATTGCCCAAATGTGACCTGCAGGTTTATTCCACATAGTCCCTCTATATTCTAGCTGGCAGGTAGTTTAGGTAAGGGGGGGTATAAGTGTGTGTTTGTTCATTTTATATAACATGATTGCTTGGGTTTTTTTTCAGGAATTCAGACTAATTTTATTATTGCCCCCCCTGGATGTTTCCTGTGAGCACTGCATCTACACATTGCAAAACATACACACATAATTTCCACTGTGCATCAACGGGCACACTTTTGCTAGTAATATATCTAAGGGGATATATTTTTTTTCTTTAAAATTAATGCCAACTATAACTTTACACTAATGCTTTCCCTACATAAAATGGAAATTATGTTAATTTAGCATTTAGTGGTCGAATTCATCTTGTTTCTATTACACCAGACAATACCTTGACTTTCCAATAACCACCTGGGCCAATCATTTTGGGAAATTTGATTACAAAATGTATGGGCCAGAGCATGTAAGGCTAGGATTAATGCGATTTTGTTTTTTTAATTTGTTTTATTGATGCCAAAGTGCAATTGTATCACATATTTTATATCATATACACTAATTATATGCATTTAAAGGGTATCTACACTCATAATATTGACTTTTGGGAATACAGTTCTATAACATATATATATATAACAAACATGAGCCAGGAGAGAAGGTAAGGAGAGAAGGTAAGAAATATGCATGCGCATAGAAGACAAGGTCCGTCGGGACCTGTCAGACTACATGCTGGGGGAGCGAGCGAGCAGGTAAGTTTCTTACCTTCTCTCCTGGCTCCTGTTTGTTCTATTGAAGAACGGAAGGTAAGGCACAGCTCCTTTACCTCCCATTCTTCAATAGAACTGGATTCTCAAAAGTCAATATTATGAGTGGAGACACCCTTTAAAGGTTGAATAAGAAATAACATACACATTTCTTTTACTTATGCTGTAAAAGAAATGTGTATGTTATGTAACGTTGTACAGGCTTATTAATTGTACAACGTTTCACATTATATAAAACAAAAATGAGCAATTAAAAATAAAACTTAGAAGGAATTGGCGACTAGACACAGCCATCTCGAGTGGTTTGAAGTAGAAGGTTTAAGTAACAATTTTAACATAAGCAAATAGTTGCCGTAAATAAATATTGTACAAAACTCCAAAATTGCATTTCCAAAGATCGGCAAATGCTGTATTAAGCCGTATCTGCAGTCATATGGTATCTGCAGTCATATGGTATCTGCAGTCATATGGTATCTGCAGTCATATGGTAGAGCAATAGCGGTAAATCTCTTACTTTGTATGATACAATCATACGAATAGCTGTGTCTATTTTTGGGCAGATTTTTGCGTGCGTACTATTTTTATGCGTGCTCAGGGTTAGCGTGTTGTATGCATGCACGTGTGCACACAGTTTATCGGGAATATTACTACCCTTACTATCTTTGCAAATACACAAATTAAATTGGGTTTATTAAATATAAGGCACACAATTCTGCCCATGCTCTTCATCCGCAGCAGATTAAGATTAAGGGCTTGTACACCGCCCACATAATTTGGCCTGACCAACTGTTCGTCACTATCGACAGGTTGGCTGGGCCAAATCAATGTTGGCAGCTGCAAAAATAGCGGCCTATCATGTACCCCATAGTAAACTGCACAATCGCCCATGATTAACCAACATGAACGATTTGGACAAAAGGAATCCCAATATATGTCATGCGTGTCTGGAAAATTACAGCAGATATTTTGGTCCTGACTGAGCGAAATGCGTAAATATTGGCTATCCCAAAATATCTGCTCGTGTGTACCTAGATCACGGTAAACATTTTGTACCTCTTTTTAAATAAAACCTTTAAAGGAAATAAATATTATATTATAAAACCTAATATAAGGAAAACTGATTCTAAACAGCACAAATAGGCACTTTCTCCTTTTGTAATCAAAATACCAGTTTGCTTATATAGTGATGATGGGTTGTACAGGGCTGTCAGGACTCTATTTCGGACTGGCAGGAAGACCATGTACTGCTGTCATGCTGTCCGAATCTCCTCTCTCTCTAAACAATCATAAATATTCAAGTAGATTTCCCTGTCAGTCACAATATGAACCATCAGAGATTATTATTTTATTTCTTCCATGAAAATTGAATATTTTCTTAATGTTTTGTTTCTGCCATGACAGATGACAATAAAGTATAAATGATGGGGGAGGGCTGTTTTTCCTGTAAGTCTCTTGTCTGTGAATGTAATGTCCTTTTAGTTTTACTTGTGTTACTGAGTTGTCTGGGATAACTTCAAATTCATTGTAGGCTACCTGACAATCTAGAGCTGAAGGAGATATTTAGACTTATTTAAAGGGGAACTGTTGTCTCCAAACAATTTGATTTTAAAAGAATGGCCAGGTTGCTTCCTTTTAAATGAGCCACCAACGACATTTCTATGTGCTGCACAGCCCAACATATGAAGAAATCACTGATCAGAAAGTTTTTAAAAGAGATTCATTTAGCATTTAGCATAACACACTTATAGTATAGGCAGCAGAAAAGATGGTTGAATTCATCACCTTACATTAATCAACATTGAATTAAATAATTAATCAACATTGAATCTCACCTACCATTTTGACAATCTATATAGATTTGCCTGCAACAGTGTTTATTCCATACAATAAGTAAAATGAATAATCATTATTTGTGGGTAGAGATGGCAGAAACTCACCAGTTCTGTTTCCGGATTCCCGGATCTCTGGAAAATCCTGAAGATCCGAAAACGGAATGAATTTTTGATTATTATCGAATGTTCGAGGCTATTTTAATAATTTTAGAAAATAGCCTTGAACGTTCGATAACCCACGAAAATATGATCGAGTTTCCGATCATATTTGAGGATTATCAAACGTTCAAGGCTATTTTTGATCATCCTCAAATGTTCAATAGTTATAGAAATCCAGATGATCCTTCTGGATCGTTCATATTTCAGAAACGAGGGGTTCGGTGTCGTTTCCAGGTCCGTGACGGACCCATCTCCATTTGTGGGGTAGCTAGCACTGGCCAACCTGGCACATGCCCCAGATCTAATTCCCACTGCCCCAGGTCTCCCCAAACCTTTAAAAACAAAGTGCCGCTATGGAAAGTGGTCTCGTTTCTCAAAGTGGCACTTGCGGCCTTATTTTTCCAAGTGGTAGTTTGTTTTTAAAGTTTAGGGGAGACCCAGGCCACAAGTTAGTATCTGTCTGTATTTTTTGGGAGCATATTTACCAGAGGGCACTGATATATACCAGTCTGAGTGAGCAAGAGCTGTTGTCTATCTGCTCCTTTTCCACAGAGCGTGTCTCATTGGCCAAATCAAGGAATTGTCACAGAAGCGGGGAGACACTGGCTCTACAGGCTAGAAGATGACTGGCCAATGGTCTTCTGATTGATCAGGTCCCAGACACAAGGGGGGCTTCAAAATAGAGTGGAAGTTATCATTCCGGATAGTGATGCACTAAAGTATCACTAGAAAGCTGTCAGATTCCTTCTTAAAATAACACAGGTTGAAATTATTGGCAATGTGTAATTGCCAAAATTTAACAGTCCTAGGTTTGTTGTATGAATCTGCCAGCTGAATAAAATCTGTGGGGTTTGTGCATCCATATTTTATGCCTTCATATTAGGTTTCTTCTGCCTTTCTTCTGCCATACTCAGGATCAAATGTTAGTTAAGTGGCCACACTAGTACGTTGCTGGGCATCTGTGCTGCAATCCACATATTTTCAATCAATCGCATGCACTCCAATTGCATAATATTGCATGAATTCGGCGCATAAATATGCAGGTGTGTGATTCATGGGTGTTTCTGAAGTGCTTCGATGCGCTCCAATGTAGCCTCGACCTAACAGTGCCTAAAATGCGCATTTGTTGAAATAATTCAGTTTTTTTATAGCATATTCCAGAATAAATTGCTAAATTACATTCAAGTACAAAACAGCTACATTGAAAATGATATTTTTGTGGTATTTAGAAATCTGCATTCGCCTTTTCTAATCTTTTTCAGCTATCCATTATCCATCAACTACAGCCGTCATAATCTCTTAATACATCTAATTCTTTCTTCAATCTCCTTATTTGATTAATTAGTAAAGATGTCCAGGAGATTATATTAGCAAGAAGATTCTTGAAAATAACTAAAAGTAGAGTGGTGGATAAGTCAAGATATCAGAAAGGATATTGTGGATATTGACTGTTACACTTGCGTAACATTGCCACTTAGCTGGCCACTGCAGCAAGGAGATGAAGAATTGCTTTGCGAATATGCTAAGGCTTGCCTTCAGAAATCAGCTATTGTTAAAGATCTGCAGCCGATAACAAATGTAGGGAACCACTATTTTATTCTGTCTGCTCATATTATTCTACAAGATCTTTCTTCTACATTAAGCCTCAAATTCATTGATCCATTCCCTATTCTGGAGTTAGTAGGCTTGGCTGCAGTTCAGCTTCAACTTCCTAGCTGAATATTTAGCTCCGTGGCTCTGAGGTTTATACAGTAGCTTCCTCCTGCTTCTTCAGCCTCAAATGGTAAGGCCCATTCGTTCCATGCGCGTGCACATGATGTTGCAGCGCACACAACGTGACATCAGTGCATGCATGGACATGTGCTTGCGTGACATCATCTCGCCATGCACACATGTAGCTGCAAGATGACATCACAAGCGCACGGAACAATGGGCCTTACCATTTGAGGCTGAAGAAGCAGGAGGAAGCTACAAATCTCGGAGGGGCAGAAATAACCATTCAGCACAAGTAAGATGTCAGTAACTTGCAAGCTGCAAAGGTAGGCTCTGGAGGGGCATAGGGGGAAAAAATTACAACAGGTTTTTTGAAGTTGCAGCTTCCACCTAAAATTAACTTGATTTTACAGCATACTTATCCTTTAAGCCTGCAGTTACTATTTAATATTCTGCTCCTTTACAACCTCCTACTCCAAATAATATTGATTCTCAAGTGTTTAAAGTGAAAAGGGTTCTGGACTCTAGATTCTTTAGAAGATCTCTCCAGTATCTTTTCTATTTAAAAGGCTTTGGTCCTGGAGAGAGTTTTAGGTTAAAAACATGGATCTGCATGCTCCTCCATTATTCATGGCTTTTCACAGAAGCTTCGCAGAAAAACCTGGCTCTGGAGTTTCAGTGTTCGGAGGGTGGACTTAAAACACCTCCGGAGAGTATCCCAGCCTCTTTGGGGCCATTTTATTAAAGGACAACTATACTCACCTCACCCTCGCTCCTCTTCCTCCATAGCTGCATATTACCCAGGGTGAGGACCTAAAATCGATAAGTCCTCACCCTGGGTACTTTCCCTAACTCCTGCACTACTTACCGCAAATCTGCTTCGCCGATCGCTCGATTCCTCCGCTCTTCCTGCTTCACTGACAGATCGCGAGGCAGCCAATAGGAAGATACGCTCTGCAAGGAGGCGTGTCTTCCAATTGGCTGCCTCGCAACTGTCACTGACAGTAGAAGAGAGGTGGAACAGTGTGGATCGGCGAAGCAGATTTGCGGTAAGTAGTGCAGGAGTTAGGGAAAGTACCCAGGGTTAGGACTTAGTGATTTTAGGTCCTCACCCTGGGTACTATGCTGCAGTGGATCGGGGAAAAGGTGAGTATAATTGTCCTTTAAAGTACGCATGCAAACGAGTGGAAAGTATCTTGAGTTTAGCAGATGCTTATGGTAGATATAGAGAGCAACTTTTTGCAGTTGACAGAGCACATAATGAATCTTTCAAACCCTAATTCTAGGATGTACTGTACTTTGCATTAGTGTTCTCTGGTAGTAGCCCCACATAGTTTGAACTTTTAGCACTTTTGTACTTTTATTGATGTTTCCATACTGTACATAGATGTGATGTTTGTGATTAAACATTTGACTATTTGAAGTGGTTAGACTGATGGGGATTGTAGCATCCCTGTTTGTTGATAATATTCTTTTTCAGCATATGATACTATACTATACTATACTATTATCATCTTTTTTCCTCTTTTTGTACCAATGTTTTGTCCAGAATTTAAATTATTTATATTATTTGTTATTGTAATTTTGCTAAAATAGCGCTCCCACAGCCCCTGTTTCTGTATGGAATTTAGAACGGTTGCTCTGCAGGAAAATGGGCCAAGCTTCCATGTGGTAGTAGCATCCCAACTCAGATTGGAGGTCTTTTGCCTTTAATACTTAAGACTCGTTGCCCGACCAGCCATTTTGGCCAATAAATGGGCCATTTTGGCCCATACATGGGCCAATTATTGTCCGAAACGAACGTATGGACACATCGTGCAGCCCGGGTCAGGACCCGTAATCGCATGTGTGTACGAACCTTAAGAATTGAATGGTAGGAATCTTCTCTTCTCTTGTTAAAAGCCATTTCCATAGTTACACAATATCAAAGGTTAAATAAAGGCATATGCCCATCTAGTCCACTTTTTTTAGCCTAATCATGAACCCTACCTAACAGGTGATTGAGAGGAAGGCAAAAAAAACTGGAACGGGTTTTTGTTTGTGTGTACAAATCCTATGCAAGGCCAAGGAGACAAGAACATAAACATGTTATAAAACCCATATGTTTTTACTATATGTACTAGCACAGATCTTGTGATACTATAAAGAGTCCTGGAATATGCATTTATCAGCTTTCTTTTCTTTGGGAAATAACTTGGGAAACCTGACCAGCACCCTCTCTATCGTACTTCTCCCTGTGTTGTAAGCCTCTGCATTGCAAGCCTACTGTTGGGCCATAGCAGTAGTCCTGCTATGGCATACTGCACCATCTAATGACCAAAAAATGAAGGGGATGATGTGTATTGTGCTGACCATCAGCTTCCTCCTGCACAAGTTCTAAACATAAGCAAGAAAACTAACTTTAAAAAAGCCATATCTCCTTACAGGCTGCACTCAGAGAAGTGACACAGGGCTTGTTTTAATGACAAGACAGTACCTTTTATTTATGCTTGGAGACTTTTAAACATGTACAAAAAAAAAGAATTTAGGATTTCTGTTGTAGAAGATAAAAACATAGACTCAAATACAGTGTTACATGTATACCCAATGTGATATAACACTGTCAATTAAAAATGTAGGATATGGTAATACTTTTCTATCATGGATTAACAGTTAATTTTTACAGACAAGCTTTTGAGAGATACAGTTCTCTCTTCCTGAGCTCAAGCAGTACGAACATTGTTGGGCTGGGGTGTTGGGGCCCCTAAGAAGAGTTTAGGGCCACACCTAACATATCATATCTCGATGATCATCCTTTACATACCTATCTTACTTCTATTATTTATTAAAATGCATTTCTTACTGTCCCTCTTACTCTATATTTAAACGTTAGCAGTTTTCTCTGTTTTCTTGGGTAATTGGGCTGTGGGCCCACCGTGGGATTCCTTTGTAACCCTGTGGACCAGTCCAACACTGCATACTAAATAACAAAGGGTACAGCATATTAAAGCTTATGTAGTTGCAAACCTTTTTTTTGTTTTTTGGTAATCATATTTAGTTTGGAACATAAAACAAGGAATGGCATAGGGTGAACTATAAGCAGTAAAGCAACAAATGAAAAACAAAGTAACCACTAGGGAACAGTAAATTGGACATAATTAGTGAAAGTAATTAGTAAGATACAGGCAAGGTACAAGCAGACAGACTGGGGAAGCGAGAATGGATCAAACATCTGTTGCTGTGATGATTTGTTATCAATAATACACCTTAAAAAGGCTCATAGAGTGCTCCTTATCTTTATTTCAATTTATATATACCGTATATATATAATAAACCTGTTGATTTGTTTAACCCTAGTTATACATGCACCCATACTTGCTTTAGAGTGGGAAAATAACTAGGGGAACTCAAAGGGGCAATGCAAAAAAAACCTGTCTCAATTACAGTGTAATATCACAAAGGGTACAAACAGCATTTTTAGAAGGTGGAGTTTTGAGAGCAACAAGAAGTTGTATGCAAACATCATTATTAACATCAAAGCTTTCAAACACATAGAATCTTTGTTGTCCCCAGTAAGCGTGCTGAATTATTATTTCCATTTAGATTAACCATAGAGCCATTACACATTTATTTTTTTTTAAATGTACAGTATTTGTTGTTCTATAAGTTTAATTCAGTGCATAATAAGCAGTGTTTGTTTTTTACAGAAAAAGAAATAAAAATATACTGTTTTGTATTCTTTGCAACAAATGTCTTAAAGAAAGCCTATCAGTTAAAATGATGAATTTTAACCTTTTCCAATTATTTCAGAGAAGAAGCAATTTATATTCTTCAGGTTTCTGACTACTTGCTTCCCATACCGATTCAAACATTTCGACTTTTTAAAAGATGTTCTAAAGGTCTCAAACACTGTTCAAGGACACTTGTAAACTGATTTGGGTATATTTTTTGTTGTTTAAGCAACAGAAGATCATGTTGTTGGGAATATAACTAGAATATATATGTAATATAGATACACTTCAGCTTCATAGAAAATTAAAATGTATATGCCTTGTTAATGTTTGCATGGGCTATTCCTTTTCCAGACATGAGATATGAGATATTCATAAAATTCATGGTTTTGTTGGCAGGTTTATGGGGCCTTGGTCTGATAAAGGCCCAACACACTGGGCCAAAACGTTGCTGTGATGATTGATTATCAATAAAAAAGACTCCTAGAGTTCTTCTTAGTGCGAAGGACACCAGGATATCTCTCTCGCTATATATATCATTAGTGTGTGCAATCACAGTTCATACATTAATGCCTGGTCTTAATAACATTTCATTTATTCTTCACACATTGTATTGTTTTATTTATGAATGCCAATCAGGGACACTTTCAACTACTTATATCCTCATAGTGCTTGGCAAAACTGCAGCTTGATAGAACATCCCAAAGCGTAATAGTAAAACTATTGAACAGTTGATTCCTGAATAACTTTGTAAACAAGAGTCATAAATATCCTGTAAATTATATCATTATGAAAATTATATAATTATTATCAATGCTTAGCAATGTCAATCGTCGCATGACTCATTAAAATATGTGTATTATACATATTTTCAACTTTGAAATATAAGGAAACTAAAATAATTTTGGTCATTTCTAGGCCTATATCAAACACTTCATCTGTAGCTTTTTGCTTATAAATGGCCACCTTGGTGACTTATATCCACATGTAATAATCCATGCATTATGCACTATATAAATATTCATATTCTTCCAGCTCATTACTTCCAGGGTAAGGCTGGCCATATACAAAATCTTTTTTTTATCAGCCGGTATAAGGTTCCTCCCAACATGGGATCAGTCACCAATATTATCTTCTGTCACTGATTGGTATTTAAAGCAATCAATAGGTTAAAAAAGCTGATAAAATTGTGTATTTGTGATCCATTGGATAATCACTTTTGTACATATTGGCATATGGTGGTAATAAAATACTAAACCCAATGACAATTTTTCATATAATTTGATAAATCTCAATTAAAAATAACTGTCAAATTGTGTAAAAAATGACAGCAATCTGTGCAAAATGTTTTGTATGAAGCTGCCTTAAAAGTTACAAGACATGAATTACCGGTATATGAGGGAAGGAGACTCCTGCCTATTAATCCTCTCTTTGACTTACTGCTGGTCAGGAGAAAATCACCCTGCCAATATTTACAAACAATTCTCTAATGGGTTTACAAATACTTCCTGGGCCATTATTTATCCACCCACATGTACCAGCTTTTAGATATAGCTTCCTTTCAGGGGCAGATGGCACTCTGGGTCCAACAAATGGTTTGAGCCACTATAGAAACATGGAAATTACCCTGAAATTTTCTATAAAAAATATTTGCATACTGAGAAACAAAACCAAGTCCCTCCTACCACACATCGTTAGGTTATGTGGCTAAAACGGTGCTTCATTGTGTAACCAAAACTGATAAAGGCTCAGAGTCTTTAATACTCACTAAAACCAAATACAGTATGCCAATCGCACTCTGGTTCTCAATTCAGATTATGTGATTATTTAAAAGCCCATCAGATTTACATGAAAGTCATGACAGTCTTTGCGCTCATGATATTTATTTCCGCTAAAGGTTTTAGGCTAATAATATTTTGGTAGTTAGATAACTTGCAAATTATGCAAGTTTGTCTTTCACAGACATTTTGCTAGAACTTATATTTGTATAAAAACAAATATAAATTAAAACAAAAATAAAAGTATTCTTTACTATTACTATTAATACCAAAACTTTTTGGGAAAGTAAGTAAGCCATCTCTGCATGATTGTGCGTGTGTCATCATTTTATTGCTCTCAAACTGAAGAAACATTGCTGTTGCTTTTATTCTGGAAATGTTTTTTTCCCTGCTTTGCTCAGAGATGCAGTTTACTTAAATTCCACACTACTGTTTAAATATCCTTCACGGATCATATCATCTTGCATAATGTTTTACAAACAGAGAGACAGCACATTCAATGGCAAGATCAAGGTCATAATGCAGTTTACAAGCCTCCAAGGACTAAACCCTTTGGTACTCCATGTAAAACACTGATCCAATTAGAAGATGCCCTGATAATGACAACACTTTCTTGCATCTTTCAGCAGGATTTAAATTCAAGTTTGCAGAGTTGGCACCAGGCCAAAGTGCCTTAATTTACGTCGCAACATTTTTATGAGTACTATGTCAAAATGGCATGTACTACAACACCAAGTATACATTATTGTTAACCAATGTATTGTATGTTCTTGAATTTTATGTTTTAGTTTTCTGACAACTCACTCAAAATAAATGAACTACAGGTTTCAGACTGGGAATGTGTTTACTTAAATAATAGGATTTTATTACAGATATGAGTGTGTCCCATCACAATGTATTTCACTTAAATGCCAAAACAAAGATAACAACTATACCGTGTTATGACTCAATGAGGCTTTTTTTTTTTTTTTTACTTTTAAACAATGTTATGTTTACAGTTTCTTTAGTCTATGATATGTCATTTTAGGTGTTATCTGAAATGGATCACATTTTTGTATACTAGCAAGTTAAAGAGTGTTTAATAATGCAATAATATAATACTACAAAAATGGTTATGATTAGATATGAGGTGATGTGTTATCTGGTGTTTAGTACACAACACTTTTGGAAAATTCCTTCTAATATGCTCAGAGTTATTGTTCCATAATTGTAAAAGTATAGGCAAGAGAAGTTTGTTATTCCGTTTATGAAAACACTGGTTAAAAACACATTTTAGGTAATGCTTCTCTATTTTATGGTTTCCATTTTTTTTTTTAGAATATTTATTAGAATTTAGGAATAAGGTAAATTCTAATAAATACTTATAAAAACAAAATTATAATTGTCTTCGTTCTGAAGTAAAAGAATTGTTGTGTAGAGCACTGTTTAAGGATAACAATCCAGACATAGAACAATAAGACATTGGAATAACTAAATTCTCAAGGAAGATTCCAAAATATAACAAAAAACATAAATAAACACCAACTTTCTCTTGAGAACCTGGAGGCACATCTTTCAGATAGAGAGTTCCCTTCACACACTAAATATATGCCAAGGTAATTGAAGCATTTCTGACATCTTTTTTTTTGGGCCCAGAACCACATAAAAGTCCTTTATTCTCATGTTTGCATTATTTTGCCAGTCTTCTGTAGTAATGTTAATTCTTTAATTAATTTGTGTATTGTGACATGAATTACAAGAAAGAAGAAAGGGATTTCTGAGTACTCATTTTCTCTGCCCCCATTTGCTTAGTATACAAGATATGAAAGATAAAAACACTAAATTATTAGTAACATTAAATGTAATTGTTAATATTTAATTATGCAAGCTTCTCTTGTTTGGGGAATCGAGAATAAAGCAAAACTGTTGTGAAAGGATTTTTCAGTCTGCAGGTGTGTGATTAGCAGAGGAGGCAGTAAAATGCCTATAGCTAATTTACCAATTAATTTAGCAGTTAGTAATACAAGCAGTAAACTCTTTGTGCTTTCATTCAGTGTTCAAAATGTTCTTTTGACAGGGCATGCTGTGAAATTCCTGAGGTTATATGTGCATATGTGTGAGATATAATTTTGCATTTATACTGTATATATATATACAAATATAGGGATATGCTGCTCATACCTTTATTCAAAAATACTTTCAGGTGCGGTGCAATGGAGGACCGGCAATTTATACATTCCTTGACGTGGTTGGAAGGCTTTTCATTCATGTGATCACAATAATTTATACTAAAACCCCTTTGTTTATAAAGTATGCCAGTGTGTAGATAATATGATATTGTATGGGGCCTAGGAATGTGCATTGGTTATCTTTTCTGTGTTTGTATAAATATTTGACCAGATCGGTAGCACTTCCACTAAATGTAGTTGTAAATTAGCCTAATTGGAGTGCTTCCACAATCCTTGTATTGTGTGTGTGTATATATATATATATATATATATATATATATATATATATATATATACTAGCAAAAGTGTGCCTGTTTGTGCACAGTGGAAATTATGTGTGTATGTTTTGCTATGTGTAGTTGCAGTGCTCGCAGGAACCATCAGGAACCATCCAGGGGGGCAATTATAAAATTAGTCAGAAGGTCCTAAAAAAAAAACCAAATAATCGCATCATATTAAATGAACAAACACACACTTATATCCTCCCTTACCTATACTACCTGCCAGCTAGAATATAGAGAGTCTATGTGGAATAAACCTGTAGGTCTGAGAACTGACCCAGGCAATCTAAACAGCACCTTTGGGCAATCAAAAGCAGCCCATACATATATCTGATTTTACTTTCCCAACCGAGTGCTCCCGTGACATTAGACCGATCCTGCAAAAAACACCTGTCTGTGGCATAGAAGAATGGGAAAGCTGGTTCTGGCAAGATCAAACTAATATTGCATGAGCGCTTGGTTGGATAAGTAAAATCGGATATATGTATAGCCACCTTAAATCCTATACAGTATCCTGATTAACATGCAAGGTTCATATTTATTAGTATTTACTACAAGTTTAACTAACCTATGGTGTTAGGACTTGGGAGCACAGGATACTGATTGAATATACATGTTAGGGAGAGGTGTGGATAGAGGAGCTAAAAGCTCCACACAGAGTATAAAATGAAATAGAGCCTTCTTATAACAGAAGGTACTTCATAGAATCATTTTATTATAATAGCATTGCCTTAATAATCTAACATATAAACACATATTTCTCACTTAAAGAAATTGGTGGGGACATGCAAAGTATCTTATTTCTTGCCTGTGGCAAAAGCATGTGACTAGATATAATACAGCCTAATGATATAGGGCAGGCATGTTTAACTTGTGACCTTTTTACGTGTTTGAAAACCACAATTCCCAGCATTCTCTGTTTGCAGTAAGTTTTTTTCTTAATATCCTGTAGCTAAGGCATCTGTCTAGATCTAATACAGCCTAAGCTTGTGACCTTTCACATGTTTGAAAACTACAAATCCCAGCATTCTCTGTTTTGAAGTTAGTGTCTTCTTAAAGGACAACTCCACCCTCGAAATAACATCATTTACAAAGAATGGCCTCTATAAAATATGTTGATTGGTTGGCGCAACGTCAATGCCCGCTTTGCGGCGGCAGCGCGAGTACCAGAAGAGACACTCGTGTGGCCGTTTCAAAGTAATTTACCAAAGGTTGCTCTTTACACGTAAGTATTAAACACCAACTAATAGCTGGCGATAAATACTTATGTGTGGGCGAGATTCACCCAAAATCGCACAGCCTCTGGTAAATCCCGTATGGGAGATTTGCCCAGAGAGCTTGTGCCTCTGGGTGAATCTCCCTGTTAGAGTCATAAACTTTACCATATTTCCATTTACTTCCAAATACCACTTACCTGGCAGTTATCCTATATAATAAAACCCTAAGTGTGCGTCCCTGTGTCCGTGTGTGTGTGTCATTGCAGTTCCTATGGACTCACTACTAGAGAGAGAGTCTCTGCATTTCCTATTGACTCACCACTAGAGGGAGAGTCTCTGCATTTCCTATTGACTCACCACTAGAGGGAGCGCCTGGATTTGGGACAGAGGGGGACCTGGATTTGGGACAGAGGGGGGCCCCTGGATTTGGGACAAGGGGGGGGCTGGATTTTGGACAGTGGGGGCCCTGGATTTGGGACAGAGGGGGGCCTCTGGATTTGAAACAAAGGGGGGGCCCTGGCTTTGGGGCAGAGGGGGGACTCTGGCCTTGGGACACTAAGAGGGTACTCTGGCCTTGGGACATGGAGGAGGGCTATGGCCATGGGACACTAAGGGGGCACTCTGGGCTTCTAGCGTTCGTACACACATGCGATCGCAGGTGCCGATGCATAACGTGTGCGAACGGCCATTTCGGATTATATTCGTGCCGTGTATCGACAGAACGGCCATTTTAGCCGATAAAGTGCCCATACATGGCACGATTATCGCCCGTTCTTAAACATCGTGCGTCACGGCACCTGCGATCGCATGTGTGTACGAACCTTAAGGCTAGGTAAACACCAGTAATGAACCAATAGTGCCACGGATAAGTCGGCTGGAAATATGTGATGGTGTGGGGTGGACAGCCGCGACCGAGTTCGGTCATCCGTATCAGACAAATGGGTCAGTTAGTAAATCACTGCCAATCATGCAGTTCCCTATGGGACCACATGATCAGTCTGTCACATGCGCAAAAGTCATTCAATCATAAACAGACACTTCCTGTCTAGCAAACAGAAACTGGATTGTCTCATTACTTTCTATGGAGAGGGGAGGGGGAGTAAATGTGAGAGTCTGAAGAATTTTCTAATTGGCTAAGACTGTCACATGTTTTACAAACAGCACATAACTGGGTGTAATACAGGAACTTCCTTTCACTTCCTGTCTTTTCATGGACAGTGCCTAAGAGAATTTTTTGATTTACTAACAGTGGAAGATCAGAACCTCTCATTGGATGTTAGTAAAATTCCACTTCCTTTTAGTGTCTACATTGAGACCCTGTAGAAATCCTGGAGGTGTGTTTTAACCTATCATTTTGAGTTTTAGGGGTGTCCAGTAAAGTAAGTTTAGTTTATAAATTGTATATAAATTGTTTTGTAATTCAGTAGTAGGTAGTAGTACTATACTTTGTATGGTGTTATTTCTTGTATGGTGATTTTAATTAGTAGTGCTAATTACACACAAACATAAGGACCTTTCCTATGTGTAATAATGCTATATACCCCCACCTAGTTAGTTGCTCCTAAAAACTCAATAAATATAAATTTATTTATATAATATAATGGATATATATATATATATCTAATTAATTTATGCTTATATGTATAGTTGAGTGCTGGAGACTTCTGTGTAATGTATTAATTGCCGGTACTCCTTTGCACCGCATCTGAAAGTAATTTAAAATAAAGGTTTGAGCTGCATATTCTTGTATTTGTAGATAATAAAGGGCAATACGGCTAAGCTCGATTTTATATGCTTTGCTCCCTGGGTAAATTTATTCCCCCGCCCCTTTAAGGCAGTCCAGATAAAAAGAAGGTTTAGAAGCTCTGTAAGCTCCCATGATTCCTTGGTATAGGTCATACTAAATAAAGAGAGAAGCAGGTATGGTCTTGTTCCCCCAGGGATTGAACTTTACTCATTAGGTTAGGACTGATGCTGGGATACTGCCTTGAAGTGGCGCATCAGCTGACGCAAGTTTGTACAAACTATGTAACTAAACGTATCCATTTTAACTTTAGTGCAGGTAATCACCCTTCGTTGCTTGCATACTTGTTCGTGATATCTAATTAATTTATGCTTATAGTATAGTTGAGTGCTGGAGACTTCTGTGTAATGTATTAATTGCCGGTACTCCTTTGCACCGCATCTGAAAGTAATTTAAATAAAGGTTTGAGCTGCATATTCTGTATTTGTATATATAATATTATATATATATAATAATATATTATTATATTATATAAATATATAATAATAATAATAATATTACTCCGTATTGGTATAATAGGCATTTTACATTTTACTGGCGGATTCCATAATTCGATATTTACTCGCGTATTGGTATAATAGGCATTTTAGTCGCGGATTCCATAATTCGATATTTACTCGTGTATTGGTATAATAGACATTTACTCACTTATTCTCGCGCCTCGAACATCCGATAATTATCGAAAGCCCGAGAAATCTGGTTCAAGAAGTTGGAGTCCGTTCGAATTCGAATAGTTTGGCTCGAACTCGGGTTCGAGTTCTAGTCCATCTCTAATAGGAATAGGAATGTGCATTTATTATCTTTTCCTTGTTTGTATAAAAGATTAATCAGATCAGTAGCACTTCCACAAAAGTAGTTGTAATTTAGCGTAAGAAGTGTTTCCACAGTATTTATATGTATGTATGTATATACAGTATATTCTCTCTCACTGCTAAAAAACATTAAATATATATACTACTTTTTTTCTACTGGTATTTTTGCCAGTGGTCACATACTGTACTTTATTACATATCTGAGGAACTATTTATTGCATTATTTATATTAAAAAAATCCCATATATATGCACAATTGTGGATAAATGGGATTCTTTAATAAATAATGGCATAAATAATTTCTAAAAAAAGTGGATCAAACAAAAACAAATAAACAAATATTTGGGGTTACCAACCTTTGTTTTTAATACAGAAGCAATTCTCTCGGGGGAGACATACATATAGTATGGAAAGATAAACATTTAACTGCTTTTCTTTCATAAGTCTCTGTTCCATTGAGGGACATTTCATATTTGTTAGTTGCTCTGATAGCTTTTCCATTATTCTGGCCCTGTGTTTAGAGTAATTATTGTTGAAAAATGAAATTTGTTTTAATGAGATATATTCTGCTAATATACTATTAAATCCCCAACTGTTTGGCAGAAATGCAATCCTACACGTTGTTGTGTGTAGACATTTATTCCTACATTTCTACTGTTCAGTAGATTTTCATCTACATGCTGTGGAATTTCTGATTTGGGTAGACCTTACTGATACAGCATAACTACTACTGGTTCAGCTAAATTGAGGCAAGTTTTCAGGTTGGTAATGGATTAGCTGAGATCCTTCTAGAATAGCTTTTCTTAAGAACTTTTGGTGGCATGGCCTAATTGGTACATAGAGAATTTCATTGAAGAATTTCTTACCTGCCGTTCTTCAGTAAAACAATCAGGAGCCAGGAGAGAAGTTAACAAACTTACCAGCTCGCTCGCTCCCCCGACACGTCCTCTGACAGGTCCCGGCGGACACTGTCTTCTATGCACATATGATGTGCTACGCGCTGGGGGAGCAAGTGGGTACGTTTTTTACCTTCTCTCCTGGCTCCTAATTGTTTTATTGATGAACGGGAGGTAAGACATAGCTCCTTTACCTCCCGTTCTTCAATAAAACTGAATTCCTCAAATCTCTTAATATGAGTAGAGATACCCTTTCAATTTGTAAAACAAGGAACAAACAGGGAGATTCAATAAATGTTCTTATAGTTTAAAATGGTGCTAATTTTGCCCAAATCAATCAGATCTTATTTAACATTTGAAAGCTAACATCTGATTGGTTGGGGCAAAATTATCACAATTTTTAACAATAAGAACTTTTATTGAATAACCCTGAAAGAGTTCTAAACGAGTCAGGAAATCCAGGACTCCAGCCACAGAAAACAACACCAGAATACCCAGAATAAAGCTGTTATTTTATACTGAACTGCACATATTAACACACCCTGATAATCTTTAATTGTGTAAGATTTAAATGAGAACTTACATTTTTTAAATCCTCATGTGAAACCTTTTCTCCCCAGAACACTTATACATTGTAAGATTCTTCTTTAGTAAGTTTCATTTATGTACATGTGAGAAATTGACTCTGTAACTAAGATTTCCATGATGTTGCTAGTACAGCCCACAGCCCATGTAGTCTTCTTCAAAGAGCCACAACCCTGACCCCAGTATTCACTGTATCTATGCAATATTTTCAATACAGGTGTCTCCACACCAATATGGAAGTCCCCGATAGGACTTTGAAAGCTGCTTGTTACCCTGCAGTTTATTTACCATTCAAAGTCAGTTGCTGATACATAAACTTCAGGATAACAAGCAGATGTAAAGATATTAGCGATACAGGGTCCGTCCCATATGTACCAATGGCATTGGCCCTTTATCGCTATTGTGTAACCAGCTTGATCTGAACTACAGATGCAGATTACTTTAAGAATGTATTATGCAAAATCGAGAACTGTTTTCATTTTTATATTTTTATGAAGGGCAGATCCTTGCAAATAAATAAATAAATCACATTCTGAATGTTCTTAGAGAAAAAAAAAACTCTTTTATGCTGACAAATAATAAAAAGAATTTTGAAGATGAAAAAAACCCTGAGGGTGAAAAAAAAACTGAAGTTATTTATTTTTAAATACATAATCAATTCTACAAGGATTTAAAATAACGATATTTTCTTCTGATATTCTTCTTTTAGTCTACCCTTTTTATATCTACAAAAGTGCCCCAAGCTATACTTTAGTGAATTTCCCCTTGTGTATGTTCACCCCAATGTATTCTTACCTTTGTCACTAGATAATTCTGTAACTGCTGGGACTTTAAGCATCATTAAAATTGATGCATTAAAAAAATACCTTACAGTTTACATAAATTATAGAGTTAAAGAGACATTTTAATATAATTGCATTTCCTCTTGTGAAAAATGTGCAACATTTGGTGAAAAAAATAATTTGAATGATAAAAATAAATTCTAAGATTTGAACAATTTAATTTGTTCTTGCTTATAAAGTAAAGTGTATCTCTACTATTAAGATACAGCCAATTGGAGCAGAGGTTTAGCCTAGATTGTGATGTTCGACTGGACAAAGACTGTTTGACCCAACCAATCAGATGTTATTTAACATCTTATTGGTTGGGTCAAAATTATCACCATTTTTATCAATAAGAACTTTTATTGGATAACCCTATATGAATGGAATCTATGTCCAAAGATATTTTGGAAGGATCTCAAATGATCCATTACCAATTTGCAGTGCTTCCTTTTGGCATATCATCAGCTCAAGGGTTTTCACAAAAACCATGATAGTTGTGGCAGCCCATCTACAGCTTCATAAACCCATATACAGACCACTGGTTAATATAAGCAAAATCAGAAGTCTTGCTGTATCAGAACATTCGTCAAATTCAAACCCTGGATAACAAACACTGGAAATAAGTCTTCTCTTTTATCTAGTCAACAAAAGAAGTTCCTAGGGTTTAGCTTTGACACAGACCAAAACAAGATCTTTCTACCACAGGCAAGATTTTTTAAGATCTGTTTTCAATATCAATTCTGCAGCACCTGTCAGTCTAAGAGCCGTTTTGCAATTACTAGGACTAATGTTTCTACCACATACGGAGTTCCATGGGCCAGAACCCACATGCAAAGCCTCCAATAGGTTTTTTTTTTTTGACAAATTGTTCTAGTTTCTTTTCCCTTAAAAATCCTATGTTCCCTGGAATGGCTAAATCCCTTTAATCTCTTGAGAGGAAAGACTCTGACCTCACAAACTCCCTTTACAGGTACAGGTAACACAGAACAGAAAAGGTGCCTAAGATACCTTACCTAATACGACACACACCAATCAATAAATGAAATCAATTTAATACAATCCCCCCACAACTAGGACAAAATATCACTATATATAAGGCAGGCCAAAATAAACATACAGTTAATGCAAAAAAAAACCAGTAAGTGAATCTATGTATATAAAAACAGGATCAAATATATAGAATTATGCTTTACGGCTTCATCTTGTTATATATATATATTTTTCCTAGGGAGGGGGACCTAGGTACGCCTGGGCGTGTAGCAATATATATTTTTTCTACAGTGACCACAGATCCTAGCTCTTTGAGGTAGGGAGCTCATTGTCTAGGGATCTCTAAACAAGGAACTTGATCCTTGAAAGAAAAGAAGACATCTTAAAACTTCTGTGAATTTAAAGGCAACCAAAGAATTTTAATACAATTCAAAGCATCTATCCGGATGGAAAATGCAACAGCAGCAACCTATGTGATTCATCAGGGGGAATACGCAGTCCAACTTTTACAACTTTCTACGTTAAAGGAGAACTGTGGTCCAAAAATGACTTAAGGTAACTTGAAAGGAATTGCTCTCCTGAGAATTTTTGCAATCTATTTTCATTGTTTATTTTGCATAGTTTTGAAGATATTTACATGTTTGTGTGTGATATGGCAGCAGCATCACCTGGTCCCCTGCACTTCCTGCTTCCTGCTCTGAAACCATGTCAGTGGATGATAGTTAATCTGCCCCATGTCTCCCCCTCCTCTTGCAAGCCTCCCTGTTCCCTCCCACTCAGGGACTCCATGGCCCATTTGCAGGCCCCCCTTGGCCCCTTCCCTTACAGCCCATGTGGCTCCACCCACTTGCAGGTGCCTTAGCCCCACCCACTCGTGGGTGTCATGGCCCCACCCACTCATGGGTACTGTGGTCCTGCCCACTCACAGGTGTCGTGTGCCACTCAGACCCCCCCCCCCCCACTACAGAAAACTGCGTAGTGAGAACTCTGCCTGAAAAGGCTGTTTTCACATAGTGGGAGAGTAGGGCTGTAGATTCCCTTCTGTGTGGGAATCTTCACACAGCAGAGAGGGGGAGGGACTTCTTTTCTCCCTCACACACTGAAGTCTGAGGCTGTGCTCGCCAGCGGCGTGGTGGAGGAGCAGCCTTAGGAATGTCACATCTCAGCCTCCCACCCATTTGCTTTCTGGTCAGTAATTTCTTTATATCTTGGGCTGTGGAGCATGTAGACAGGTGGTTGATGGCTTGTATGGAGACCACAGTTCCCCTTTAAATATTTAGCCAGAAAAACATCTCCAAATCTTCAGTATTTTGGCAATGTGTATAAGGGGTTCAGACAACATATGGGGCAACCACTGAATGCTATTCTCCTAGTTGCCTCCTCTGAGAATATTAAAAAAAAACTTGGAAAGCTTAGAGAAGGAGAAGGGAGAAGGGGAAAGCGTAATTTTTGCTGCTCAACAGATTAATCATACAATCTAAAGTTTTGTAGTTTTGAGGGGGGTTTACCTATATACAATTATTCATTTGAGGGGTGAACTTTCCCTTTTAAATTTATACTTATATATTAATGATTTTCCTTCATTCCCAAAGGCAGAACTTTTGTATCACTCCCTATTAAACCATTAAGTTTAATGGTGTTAAATATACTTACTACTTTTACAAAACACTACCATTGAAGGGAAGGGAAGGAGTTTTTAAGGTTCTGCACTGGTCTTATCTATTGGGGGATAGGACATATATATATATTGTTTATTGCTGCCCCTGGGATTCAAGAAAAATGTTTTATTTAAGTATAAATTCAAACAATTTCTGACCTTGATGTTTCTTAAAAGATAATTTTGAGGTTTCAGACAGATCCCTACATTTTCCTCTATAACATTTAGCTGCTGGGCTTGTTTTCATTTTAAATCATACGCATTATTTACAGTTTTGTGACAAAATCCATGATAGGTAGCATTTTCATATGAAGTAATGTATTATGTCTCAACAATGTAATTAGTTTTGTTTAAAGTTACACCATCCTAATAGTTTTAATAGGTGAAATAGTAAAGATACATAGGACACAACAGGTAATGACATATTTAAATATTTGTAAATAAATATTTAAAGGATAAGTGCACTGTAAAATCAAGTTATGTTCATTTGGAAGCTGCAGCTTTAAAAATACCGTTGCCATATTTTTTTTTTACCTATGTCCCTCCAGAGCCTAGATTTGTGCCTTGGAAGTTGCTGACATCTTGTTACTGGTTTGCTGAATGTTAAGCTCCGCCCCTCTGAGATTTCCTCTGCTTTCTCCTGCATGAGCCTCAATCAGTAATGCCTGTGAGCTCCGTGCACACGCACGTGCATGGAACTCACAGGCATTACTGTTTAAGGGCTCAAGCAGGAGAGTGCACGGAACTCAGAGACATTACTGTTTGAGGCTCAAGCAGGAGAAAGCAGAGGAAATCTCTGAGGGGCAGAGCTTCACATTCAGCAAACCAGTAACAAGATGTCAGCAACTTTCAAGGCACAAATCTAGGCTCTTGAGGGGCATAGGGGAAAAAAAATATGCCAACGGTATTTTTAAAGCTACATTTCCAAATTGGAAATGTAATATTGCATAGTTAAGCTTTTTATGTGACCATACTCCGATGATGCAGTGTCATTATACTCTGGTACTGCATTGCAGATCAGGTAAGCAGTGTACCTTTGTATTTTTACCAGGTCCAATCAAATAGGATTCAATTTTGTGCTACAGAATATTTAAAGCAAATGGTTTAGCATTAGGTGCCTGACACAGTTTTAAAAAAACACCAGAAGCAATGCAGGTTCCATAAAACCACAAGAAAACCAACGCTAACCAAATATTCTCAATGTCATGTGATGGCATGTCAATGTGTTTCTTTGCATAAGCCTATAAGACATATCTCCTAGCATTCTAGCAAAGTCTGACAACCACCTGGCCCGATCATGATGCTATCCCACAGCTGAGGTTATACTACCATTTTACCTGATTAAAACCAATTAATTATCAAACGCTGAATCAATCAAACATCTATTTAGTGCATGGCCAGCACAACTTTGATTAATGAATCCTTTAACATTAACATATGAAACCAGATATTCTGAAAATGTGTATTGCAAGTTGGTACTGCATTTTAAATAAATTACCAAATAGTGGATTAGGTAACATATTTCATATCATTTATACTGGGTACTATATTTTACTTTGTGCCTTTCTAAACAGTGTATCCTATTTCTAAATGCACCCTGAATAGAAAGATTGATTTTTTTCAAGCTTCCTTTTTAACGCACACCAAAATGATATGTGTTCTCACAATACTGATCTAATAACCAGTAGAGAAGTACCATGTAAGCTAGCAGAAAATGTAATTTGTCAAGAGAAAACCAATAAATGGCTGTGTAAAGATGATACTTTTATTGACTGTATGATGTTGTTACATGAGAGGTTTCAGAAGCACTTCAGTCCCTTCTTCAGGCAAAAGAATGTACAGGACATCTGAAGTTCTCTTAAGAGTTAATGTGGTAAGAAAAATAGTTACTGAGCCTTACACTAGCTGTGAGTAGTGGAACTTTCAAAGGATTGAAAAAGAAATCAATAATTAATATGTGAAAATACAGAAAAACAACAAAGTCCATTTTTTTCATATTGATTTTACATTGCAAGTTTTTCTGTTTAACCCCCAGTATAAATTAATGGATCTTGTTTAGGTGCTTTTAAAAAAATATATAATTAGCTTAGATATAAAATGAACACCAAAGCTCCCATTCTGTAAATTTGTGCATGTTTTCTTGACCTTTTACAGCCCTATTTAGAAATGGTGAACAATTATTTTGATGGAATTCAATGTAAGATTTTTTTTTTTTTTAGGAAAACAGGAAAATTATTCTTAAAGAATAATGAAATGGTTAAAAATCCAAGCAAAAGTGCGTCTTCGTTTCACTTTTTGCGGAGAAGCATTAGTAAAACATATATTTTCGGTCTAAAGCAGGTGTCTCATCTACATTCCTTCTCACTTGTCCATCCAACAAAAATGAACGTATTACAAGTAACACACATTTCCCAAGAAAGTGAGTGAACTTACAATTTAAAAAAATATGTGTTCATTTTCCTTTCTTTTGTTTATATGCTCTTAGATCTCATAAATAATGCTAGTTTTATTACTAATATTTGTGTGTAGAATAACAAAATATCATTACCAACAGTGAAGAGGGAAAGCAAGGCAGGAGAAAGAACATGGTCATCCCATAAGTAGCAGAGGTCTCTGAGAAATTGAGAAGAATTTTCAAAAAACACAATATTCCTGTCTATTTTAAACTACACTGAGGCAGCAATTGGTACATCCAAAATACCCAATACCAAAACATAAGAAGAGTGACTTCATATAGGCAGTGCAGTGTCCTCTGATTTGTATCTGGGGCAGACCAAACAGCAGCTACACCAACGTATGGCCCAGCACAAAGGAGCCAATTCCTCGGGTCAGGACTCAGCTGTGTACCTGCATATTAAGGATAAAGGACATACCTTTGAAGATTGTAATGTCAACATCTTGGCAAAGGAACAGTACCGGTTTAAGCGAGATGTCAAGGAGGCCATTTATGGAAAATAAAGAAACCAAGCCTGTGAGTGTGGTGTGTGTGTGTGTGTGTGTGGGTGGGGGGGTCGACACCAACTGTCTGCCATGTACAATGCTGTTTTGACACCTTATCCTGGTAAGTTCCTAAACCACCTCTTATCCACAATGCATTCACAACTTCAGAAGGTCCCAATCACTGGGCTGTTATATGCTAATTGGGACTTTCCAGGGTACTTAATTGGCAACCAATTCTTGTACAAGTCATTATAAATTGAAAAATACAATTGGATGAGTAGCAAAATATCTTCAAGAACTAAACTTTAAGTCCAGTTGATCTAACTGAATACAACAGATATACAATGATCTGGGTGAATCAGAACCTCAGCTGTTTCCCATTTCTCCCTTTTTTTAAGGTTCTTCCGGGCTCCTTCACAGTCGAGGGTTATCGATTTGAATGTTCGATAATTATCGAAAGTTCGATAGTTCGAAATGCGGAACACGTTGAAAAGTTTGGTTTCATTTGAACTATTATAGTTCAGATGGAACTTGAGTTCAAGTTCTATTCCATCTCTATGCATTTGTAGCTTTGTTTTGCACCTGACCAAAACATTAAAGGGCATGTCCACCCCTCTAAAAACTTTTTACACAATGTAGTGTACACCATCCCACCCAACAGCAATATTTACAACTTCAAAATCGCTCTCCTTCATTACTCACACCTCCTCGATCCTCGCTGTTCTGGTCCGGCTCCTGCTCGCCGGAACTGCAAGCTGGGGACCGGACGGCAGCCGCGGCTGTGATTGGCTGAGAGGCAGCCAATCACAGCCGCGGCTGCCATTAATGAAAACGGCGCTGACTGGAACGAGGAGGTGTAGTAAAGAAGGGAAGTGATATTGAAGTAATAAATAGAGCGGTTGGGGGTGGGAGAGCATCCCCTGCATTGTGGCACAAGCTTTTATAGCTACACTACTGCCAGCCACAGGGGGATCGGGAAGGAGGGAGGGGAGAGGGGGAAAGGGCTCTACTGAGCATGCCTCATACTTGATGAGGCTAGCCAAGCTACAGAAACAGGATGAGGCACTGACAGCTCCTACCCAGCAGTTCCTGCACTTTGAAGAGGCAGAAACAGGAGAACCACAAGGAGCAGGCATGTAAGGTAAGGATTTTTTTATTTTTTACAGTGGGGCCAGTAGTTGGTAAAATTAGTTTGGGGGGTGGACATGCCCTTTAAAAAGAGAACTATAGTTTTTGCAAAAACAGTTAAAAAGAAAAGTACCTGGGGCAGGAAGGTAAGATTGGTAATTTCTACTTCCAAATATAATTTATAAGAGGAATCTACTTCTGCCAGGCTTCCTAATTAAAGGAAGGCCCAGGGCACTACCTGGCAGATGAAAAGTGTATTTGCTTTAACTCAACAAAACAATATGGGAGGGGGATAATCAATCCTACCTCCCTGACCCAGGTACTTTCAATTTTAAAAAGTAAAATTTTACAGTACAATTGTACTGTTAAACCCATTTTCCCAATGTAATATCGAATTAGCGTGGGTTAACTTAATTTTTCTGGGACCTGCACCATTGGTATTAACGACACAGGCACCCAGCTAGCATGAAAATGCTTGGGTAAATGCTGGGGTAACCTCCGCGCTCTTTACCTTCAGGTTCCCGCGATGCAGTAACTCAAAGTAAGTGAATGCTATATTGTGAGAACACTGGAATGTTTTGTGCTACTATGTAGTGCAAAACTCTTCTATGAAGGCCTAAATCATCTCACTTTTCCTGCACATCATCCCCTATGCAGTTAATCCCACAAAGTGATAACTACATTGCAGGACCTGGGCAGAAAGGTTGCACCGGTGTGCATTATTGCATCACCCCCTAAATGCGTCCAAAAAGTAAGCAGAAATGCATCCATTTGGAACAATCTGTTAAAGTATAAGTGTACTGTAAAATCAAGTTATGTTAATTTGGAGGCTGCAGCTTTAAAAATACTGTTGCCATATTTTTTTTTTACCTATGTCCCTCCAGACCCTAGCTTTGTGCCTTGGAAGTGGTGACATCTTGTTACTGGTTTGCTGAATGTAAACTCCGCCCCTCTGAGATTTCCCTGCTTTCTCTGCTGAGCCTCAAACAGTAATGCCTGTGAGTTCCATGCACTCTCCTGCTGAGCCTAAAAAGTAATGACTGTGAGTTCATGTGCACGGAACTCACAAGCATTACTGTTTGAGGCTCATGCAGGAGAAAGCATAGGAAATCTTAGAGGGGCAGAGCTTAACATTCAGCAAAGCAGTAACAAGATGTTAGCAACTTCCAAGGCACAAAGCTAGGCTCTGGAGGGGCTAGGTAAAAATAAATATGGCAACGGTATTTTAAAGCTGCAGCTTCCAAATGAAATAACTTGATTTTACAGTGCACTTATCCTTTAAGGAAAAGTGATCTAAACTGCATATTTTTCTTAAAAAGAAGAAATTAACAATTAATACTGTAAATTTAAGTTGATCTTTTTTTAAAATTTTGATTATTAAAGCTTAACATATTTAAAATGCTCAACCATATAAAGCAGCCTGCAAGATTATATGTTCAGTATTACTAATAGAGTTTTACAAAGGATAGAGATGTAAAGCAGTCCAACAAACAGAACTACCCCTGCTACTTGTGGTAATATAATAATGCTGGCAGTCCTCCATTGTATCAGCAACCATAAAGATCAAAATACCATATCCCATTTCTAATGTAATGAACTTGCAATAGAAAACTGGTATGGAATATTTTCTCTAAAGCTTTTTACCTAAGGTTAACCTGTAATTGAATTGAGAGAAGCAAGTTCTTGTGAAGGGATCATTTTACAATTGTTTATCAGTAACCTTGAAGTAAGGAGGAAAAGCAATTTTCAGCTGCTACTAAAAGATGTAAGTTAATTAAGTCAAACTCAAAACCTGGTTTCCTTCACCAGAGCTGAATAAAACAGGAGGCAAATGTGCTGGTAAATGAAAGATGGGTTTCAGAAAAGATAAAGCAAGGTTATGTATCAGATCACAAGTAATAATATATCTTACTCATTTATGATTTATGCTTTAGTGTTGGATTATGAACCATGGAAGCACATGTGGACAAATGGCCTAGAGAAAGATTAAGGGACAACACATCATATCATGCATAGAGGTACAAAGACAATATATGACTAGAGATGTCCGAACTTCGAAAAAATCCGGTCCGCGCGAGGATCAGCGGACCGGAAAAAAACATGTAAATTCGAAAATCCGCGAGCGGACCGTTTAAAACGTATTTAAAATGAAAGTTCGGCAAAATCCGCGTTTAAAGTGGTCTAAATAGCCTTGGTAACGTACACTTAATCACTCAGGGACCTGGGTAAGACCTTGAGAATACGTATCAATGCCTACAATACCTAAAAAATACAGTCCGCTAGCGTGAATTTAAAAAACGGTATTTTCGAAAATACGAGGATTTCCGTAAAAACGAGGATTCCGTAAAAATGAGGATTTTCTTAAAAACGAGGAACCGGAACCTTCTGCTGCACAATGGTGAGTTCTGTAAGGCAATGTATGCCACACAGTATCCTGGCCAGGGGGTACGATGATTTCCCCCTGGCACCTATCATGTGCGGCGCCGAAAGTGCAGGATTATGGAGGGGCTCCAGCGCCGGCTCCTGCACCGCTCGGCTACCACTACCACTACTACTTTTTATATATTACTGTATTGTAATACACAAAGTAGCTGTTGTTGCAGAGCATTTGTTATTTCACAACTTGAATGCAGTAGAGCAAGGTAGGACCATATATGGGCCTGCCAATAAGAAAAATTTGCCATTTGCCAGCTAAGCTGGCATCAGTAAGCCTTAGGCGGAGAAAATGAGCGGAAGGAGCAGTACGGGGCAGGAGGCCTTCAGTCAGGGGCATGAGCGTCAGCAATAGGAGTGTTGTAATGAGATGTGATCCACTCCTCATTCATCTTGATGAATGTAAGGCGGTCCACATTCTCAGTGGAGAGACGGGTCCTCCTCTCCGTTGCAACAAGGTTAGTCTTAAAAGGACTGTGGGTCTCAAGATGTGTGAATACAGGGGTGGTTAACAACAAGTGCTAAACCACCATACTGGAATCCACACACAGAAAGCTCAAAAAAGCACAAAAAACTCTCTCTAACTCCTCATTGTCAGGTCTCCACTAAACACACTCCAACACCTGACAAAATGGCGCCTGTGAAGCAGCCTTTTATACCCAGGGGGCTGGCAATAATCATGTTAGCTGCCATTGGATAATTTGGGACATGTGGCTGCTCAGTCTTCAAAATAATCCCCAAAAGCAAAAATTCCGTGAATATACAAGAATTTCTAGTTTTTTCGAAAAATTTTCGTAATTAAGAGAATTCTCGTAATTACGAGGACCCGCTTTCGAAAATACGGAGATCCTTGTAATTTCGTAAATTTTCGGGAAAAAAAAAATCCGCGGTTCGGAAGTTGGAAAATCCGGAAAATCCGGAATAATCCGTCGTTCGCGGACGGGATAAATCCGCGGCGGATCCGGGTTCGGGTCCGCGAACGGCCATCTCTATATATGACAGTAATTCAGAACAGTGTCAATAAAAAGGTAGTGTTTTGTTTTGGTTTATTTTAGAAATGGGCAACTCACTTTTATTGCCAATTGGTAAATAAGCAAGTGTCCTTAAGAAAGGACACTGGGGGTCTAAAGCATGTAGTAGACATGCTCACTAAATAAACCAAAGCAAGAAGGAAATGAGTCCAGAAGGGTGGGAGTGACCTTCTGACAAACCTGCAGTCAAAAATATACTGGTAAACTGTAGACTAGACAATGATCTATGACTTTATTTTGGTTACTTAAAAAAATTATTAGGCTGTCAGGTACAAGGACATGTAGTTTGTTGTTTTTTTTGCTTTTATTAATACAGTGATTTTCAAACTTTGAACATAAACCTTAAGCAAACATATATGATTTCAAGTAAATGCCATTTTTTAATTCTATAGAACACTAAAGCCTGGAAGGTTATATAGTAGTTGGAGACATTTCTATTCAGCAGCAGCAGTAGTTGTCAATAAAATGTGAGAAGCTTTTTCTGTTTTTTCCCCCAATCACTTAGAAACGAGTCATTAGTAAAGAGGTGTCATTTTGGTCACCACACGGCACTGAAACATAAAAACATTAGATAAAAGTAACATATGTAAACTAATTATGACTTTGTGGTACATCTAGTGCAGACATTTTACTGTTGTTAAAGGGCATCTATATGATGAAAAAAACACATTGCCCCTTTGCAAAGTTAATTCATGTACTCTGTGCTGCCTAATACTATCTCTGCCAGTGACTCTGTATAATCATGGTGACAGATCTGTGTGCAGCACTCCCCCTTCCCCCTCCCCTTGTTACCTCCTCCATGTCTCAACTCCGGCACACCGACAAGCTTATCATGTGCAGTAGGAGTTAAAAGTTCAACATCCTGAAAAACACACCCACGCACAGTGGCCAATAGAAAGCAAGCTGTCCTGGAGGCATGGAAGAAGTAGGAGAACAGTACAGTTTACAATGTCTCTCTTTGTGACCCATCATCAATCAGTGAAAAACTATTAAGAAGGGGGGTCAAGTGCAGCCTTATATCTACCATCAAAGCTACCTCCCCCCTGCTAACGCTCTTATCTCTATGTGTTATTACAGAGCAGGGAGGGGGGATCACATTGCAGGGATTTGATTGACAGTCCAAGTAGGAGTAGAGGAATGCAATCAAGTATTTTCTAACTGGTGGATCTCAGGACAGAGAGGGAATCTAAAAAAAGTGAATACACTATGGGGCTTGTGGGGAATTATAGAACACACGGAAAGAAAGAAAAAAAAAAAAGGTAATTTTCCCACATATAGATGCCCTTATTATGCTGTGGCACTGGCACAATTGTTTAATTGCAGCCTATGGAATGGCTTTACATTAACAAAGAGTAAAATGTCACATTGCACATAGTTTGTGTATGAATGAATGTCAATAACTAAGACTTTCGAATAACTAAGTATCCTTAGATTTTTGAGCAAGGTTATATAAGCAATTGGATTCAAGCCTGGTAATTAGAATTATGACACCCCTTTACATTATGCTTATGAACACAGTTATAATGTACTGGCTGCAATAAACCATTCATTATATTTATTAATGATTTCTATGGCTCGTTAAGTTTATTTGACTATCTTTTCTTCTAAGTTCATAAATGTCCTTAAGTTATTTAAAAATCACAGGGTAGCTGGAGAACTAATTAGAATAAAATTTTGTTTAGGAACATCCCCCCAAATACCAGTATTTCTTTTTAAATGTTTTTTAATTTTTAAAATGCACAAATTTGAAAATGTTCTGATGGGGGGTACAGTCACACACTTTCCAATCTAACATTTTCCCAGCAGACTTTCGGATGCACTACAAAATGTTTTACATTCTATTTTTGTAAATCATTATGCAATAACATTGCTACCCCATAAATTATTTTCCAAAACATGCAATGTCATAATTTTGATGCAATAAACATACTGCGGTGTTTTGATAAATTGAACAGTTATGGCTATTATGTCCTATTATCTATCTGTCTCTTTATCATCTGTCCTATTATCTATCTGTCGGTGGCTCAGTGGTTGGCGTGGTGCCTTGCATTGCTGGGGGTCCTGGGTTCGGTTCCGCCCTTGGACAGCATCTGCAGGGGGGGGGGGGGGTTCTCCCGTGCTTGCATGGGTTTCCTCCGGGCACTCCGGTTTCCCCCACAATTATAAAGACATACTGATAGGGTGTATGTGTCATATATGTGCTTAGATTGTAAGCTCTCGGGGCAGGGCCCTGATGTGAATGTATGCAAGGAATTGTAAAGCGCTATGGAAGAGTTAGTGCTATATAAATCCATCATAATAATAATTTGCTAAATAATCTGGAACATAGATACACTAATGTATACCAAAATACTAATTTATAGAAGAATATAAGGAAAATTTATGGGAATTAGGACTATGGTCTTTGACACTAAAAAAACACCATGAGACACAAATGAGACAACACATTTCTATATGGCAAATGAATTGGGGCTTTGACAAATTGAAAAAAAAAAGGTTTCTGTAGTTAAATGCTAATTATCACAAATGACCGCTGTCAGAACAAAAAATCACCGTGTTACACCCCTGTACTTAGTGATGAATCCCAGTTTTGAAACAAACCTAGTTTCGACTCAGAACTTCCAGTTTTGGATCCAGCAAATTTTTTGAAATTTTCAAAAATTCCACTCAAAACTTCTAAAATTCGATTGAAAAGCAAAAGAATTTATCGAAAAAATGTACCTTGAAAAATCGGAAATGCTATCGAAAATATTAAAAATTTCAATTCAATCAGATTTTCGGAACTTTAATAGGTTATGTTATTTTCACTTATCTGTAGTGATTACTCTTCATGCTAGCATGTATACTAATGTTTAATACCTGTAGTTAATGTATGTTAAGTTGAGTGTGGAGTAATATATAAATGTATAAATATATGAGTCATCTAATTCAACTTTGGATTTTTATTTGAAAATCAGGAGTATCCTTAATGTCACGTATAGCATGTTTAAGTCGCAGGACCTCAGTACAATTTAAGATGTTTGACATGGTGTGGAGTTCTCCTAGTTGCTGGGGGAAACAAAACCCATTTTTCCCAATGTAATATCGAATTAGCGTGGGTTTAACTTAATTTTTCTGGGACCTGCACCATTGGTATTAACGACACAGGCACCCAGCTAGCATGAAAATGCTTGGGTAAATGCTGGGGTAACCTCCGCGCTCTTTACCTTCCAGGTTCCCGCGATGCAGTAACTCAAAGTAAGTGAATGCTATATTGTGAGAACCTGGAATGTTTTGTGCTACTATGTAGTGCAAAACTCTTCTATGAAGGCCTAAATCATCTCACTTTTCCTGCACATCATCCCTCTATGCAGTTAATCCCACAAAGTGATAACTACATTGCAGGACCTCGGGCAGAAAGGTTGCACCGGTGTGCATTATTGCATCACCCCCTAAATGCGTCCAAAAAGTAAGCAGAAATGCATCCATTTGGAACAATCTGTTAAAGTATAAGTGTACTGTAAAATCAAGTTATGTTAATTTGGAGGCTGCAGCTTTAAAAATACTGTTGCCATATTTTTTTTTACCTATGTCCCTCCAGACCCTAGCTTTGTGCCTTGGAAGTTGCTGACATCTTGTTACTGGTTTGCTGAATGTTAAACTCCGCCCCTCTGAGATTTCCTCTGCTTTCTCCTGCTTGAGCCTCAAACAGTAATGCCTGTGAGTTCCATGCACTCTCCTGCTGGAGCCAAAACAAAGAATGACTGTGAGTTCATGTGCACGGAACTCACAAGCATTACTGTTTGAGGCTCATGCAGGAGAAAGCATAGGAAATCTTAGAGGGGCAGAGCTTAACATTCAGCAAAGCAGTAACAAGATGTTAGCAATTCCAAGGCACAAAGCTAGGTCTGGAGGGGCTAGGTAAAAATAAATATGGCAACGGTATTTTAAAGCTGCAGCTTCCAAATGAAAATAACTTGATTTTACAGTGCACTTATCCTTTAAGGAAAAGTGATCTAAACTGCATATTTTTCTTAAAAAGAAAGAAATTAACAATATAATACTGTAAATTTAAGTTGATCTTTTTTTAAAATTTGATTATTAAAGCTTAACATATTTTAAAATGCTCAACCATATAAAGCAGCCTGCAAGATTATATGTTCAGTATTACTAATAGAGTTTTACAAAGGATAGAGATGTAAAGCAGTCCAACAAACAGAACTACCCCTGCTACTTGTGTAATATAATAATGCTGGCAGTCCTCCATTGTTATCAGCAACCATAAAGATCAAAATACCATATCCCATTTCTAATGTAATGAACTTGCAATAGAAACTGGTATGGAATATTTTCTCTAAAGCTTTTTACCTAAGGTTAACCTGTAATTGAATTGAGAGAAGCAAGTTCTTGTGAAGGGATCATTTTACAATTGTTTATCAGTAACCTTGAAGTAAGAAGGAAAAGCAATTTTCAGCTGCTACTAAAAGATGTAAGTTAATTAAGTCAAACTCACAAACCTGGTTTCCTTCACCAGAGCTGAATAAAACAGAGAGGCAAATGTGCTGGTAAATGAAAGATGGGTTTCAGAAAAGATAAAGCAAGGTTATGTATCAGATCACAAGTAATAATATATCTTACTCATTTACTGATTTATGCTTTAGTGTTGGATTATGAACCATGGAAGCACATGTGGACAAATGGCCTAGAGAAAGATTACGGGACAACACATCATATCATGCATAGAGGTACAAAGACAATATATGACTAGAGATGTCCGAACTTCGAAAAATCCGGTCCGCGCGAGGATCAGCGGACCGGAAAAAAACATGTAAATTCGAAAATCCGCGAGCGGACCCGTTAAAACGTATTAAAATGAAAGTTCGGCAAAATCCGCGTTTAAAGTGGTCTAAATAGCCTTGGTAACGTACACTTAATCACTCAGGGACCTGGGTAATGACCTTGAGAATACGTATCAATGCCTACAATACCTAAAAAATACAGTCCGCTAGCGTGAATTTTAAAAAACGGTATTTTCGAAAATACGAGGATTTCCGTAAAAACGAGGATTCCCGTAAAAATGAGGATTTTCTTAAAAACGAGGAACCGGAACCTTCTGCCTGCACAATGGTGAGTTCTGTAAGGCAGATGTATGCCACACAGTATCCTGGCCAGGGGGTACGATGATTTCCCCCCTGGCACCTATCATGTGCGGCGCCGAAAGTGCAGGATTATGGAGGGGCTCCAGCGCCGGCTCCTGCACCGCTTCGGCTACCACTACCACTACTTACTTTTTATTATATTACTGTATTGTAATACACAAAGTAGCTGTTGTTGCAGAGCATTTGTTATTTCACAACTTGAATGCAGTAGAGCAAGGTAGGACCATATATGGCCCGCCAATAAGAAATTTGCCATTTGCCAGCTAAGCTGGCATCAGCTAAGCCTCAGGCGGAAAATGAGGCGGAAGGAGCAGTACGGGGCAGGAGGCCTTCAGTCAGGGCATGAGCGTCAGCAATAGGAGTGTGTAATGAGATGTGATCCATCCTCATTCATCTTGATGAATGTAAGGCGGTCCACATTCTCAGTGGAGAGACGGGTCCTCCTCTCCGTTGCAACAAGGTTGTCCTTAAAGGACTGTTTGGGGTCTCAAGATGTGTGAATACAGGGGTGGTTAACAACAAGTGCTAAACCACCACACTGAAATCCACACACAGAAAGCTCAAAAAAAGCACAAAAAACTCTCTCTAACTCCTACATTGTCAGGTCTACACTAAACACACTCCAACACACTGACAAAATGGCCCCTGTGAAGCAGCCTTTTATACCCAGGGGGCTGGCAATAATCATGTTAGCTGCCATTGGATAATTTGGGACATGTGGCTTGCTCAGTCTTCAAAATAATCCCCAAAAAGCAAAAATTCCGTGAATATACAAGAATTTCTAGTTTTTTCGAAAATTTTCGTAATTACGAGAATTCTCGTAATTACGAGGACCTTCGCTTTCGAAAATACGGAGATCCTTGTAATTTCGTAAATTTTCGGGAAAAAAAAAATCCGCGGTTCGGAAGTTGGAAAATCCGGAAAATCCGGAATAATCCGTCGTTCGCGGACGGGATAAATCCGCGGCGGATCCGGGTTCGGGTCCGCGAACCGGCCATCTCTATATATGACAGTAATTCAGAACAGTGTCAATAAAAAGGTAGTGTTTTGTTTTGGTTTATTTTTAGAAATGGGCAACTCACTTTTATTGCCAATTGGTAAATAAGCAAGTGTCCTTAAGAAAGGACACTTGGGGGTCTAAAGCATGTAGTAGACATGCTCACTAAATAAACCAAAGCAAGGAAATGAGTCCAGAAGGGTGGGAGTGACCTTCTGACAAACCTGCAGTCAAAATATACTGGTAAACTGTAGACTAGACAATGATCTATGACTTTATTTTGGTTACTTAAAAAAATTATTAGGCTGTCAGGTACAAGGACATGTAGTTTGTTGTTTTTTTTGCTTTTTATTAATACAGTGATTTTCAAACTTTGAACATAAACCTTAAGCAAACATATATGATTTCAAGTAAATGCCATTTTTTAATTCTATAGAACACTAAAGCCTGGAAGGTTATATAGTAGTTTGGAGACATTTCTATTCAGCAGCAGTAGTTGTCAATAAAATGTGAGAAGCTTTTTCCTGTTTTTTCCCCCAATCACTTAGAAACGAGTCATTAGTAAGAGGTGTCATTTTGGTCACCACACGGCACTGAAACATAAAAACATTAGATAAAAGTAACATATGTAAACTAATTATTGACTTTGTGGTACATCTAGTGCAGACATTTTACTGTGTTTAAAGGGCATCTATAGTGAAAAAAACACATTGCCCCTTTGCAAAGTTAAATTCATGTACTCTGTGCTGCCTTAATACTATCTCTGCCAGTGACTCTGTATAATCATGGTGACAGATCTGTGTGCAGCACTCCCCCCTTCCCCCTCCCCTCTGTTACCTCCTCCATGTCTCAACTCCGGCTAACCGACAAGCTTATCATGTGCAGTAGGAGTTAAAAGTTCAACATCCTGAAAAACACACCCACGCACAGTGGCCAATAGAAAGCAAGCTGTCCTGGAGGCATGGAAGAAGTAGGAGAACAGTACAGTTTACAATGTCTCTCTTTGTGACCCATCATCAATCAGTGAAAACTATTAAGAAGGGGGGTCAAGTGCAGCCTTATATCTACCATCAAAGCTACCTCTCCCCCTGCTAACGCTCTTATCTCTATGTTTATTACAGAGCAGGGAGGGGGGATCACATTGCAGGGATTTGATTGACAGTCCAAGTAGGAGTAGAGGAATGCAATCACGTATTCTTCTAACTGGTGTATCTCAGGACAGAGAGGGAATCTAAAAAAAGTGAATACACTATGGGGCTTGTGGGGAATTATAGAACACACGGAAAGAAAGAAAAAAAAAAGGTAATTTTCCCACTATAGATGCCCTTTAATTATGCTGTGGCCACTGGCACAATTGTTTAATTGCAGCCTATGGAATGGCTTTACATTAACAAAGAGTAAAATGTCACATTGCACATAGTTTGTGTATGAAATGTGTCAATAACTAAGACTTTCTGAATAACTAAGTATCCTTAGATTTTTGAGCAAGGTTATATAAGCAATTTGGATTCAAGCCTGGTAATTAGAATTATGACACCCCTTTACATTATGCTTATGAACACAGTTATATATGTACTGGCTGCAATAAACCATTCATTAATATTTATTAATGATTTCTATGGCTCGTTAAGTTTATTTTGACTATCTTTTCTTCTTAAGTTCATAAATGTCCTTAAGTATATTTAAAAATCACAGGGTAGCTGGAGAACTAATTTAGAATAAAATTTTGTTTAGTAACATCCCCCCAAATACCAGTATTTTTCTTTTAAAAATGTTTTTTAATTTTTAAAATGCAAAATTTGAAAATGTTCTGATGGGGGTACAGTCAACACTTTCCAATCTAACATTTTCCCAGCAGACTTTCGGATGCACTACAAAATGTTTTACATTCTATTTTTGTAAATCATTATGCAATAACATTGCTACCCCATAAATTATTTTCCAACACATGCAATGTCATAATTTTGATGCAATAAACATACTGCGGTGTTTTGATAAATTGAACAGTTATTGGCTATTATTGTCCTATTATCTATCTGTCTCTTTATCATCTGTCCTATTATCTATCTGTCGGTGGCTCAGTGGTTGGCGCTGGTGCCTTGCATTGCTGGGGTCCTGGGTTCGGTTCCGCCCTTGGACGCATCTGCAGGGGGGGGGGGGGGGTTCTCCCCGTGCTTGCATGGGTTTCCTCCGGGCACTCCGGTTTCCCCCACAATTATAAAGACATACTGATAGGGTGTATGTGTCATATATGTGCTTAGATTGTAAGCTCTTCGGGGCAGGGCCTGATGTGAATGTATGCAAGTAATTGTAAAGCGCTATGGAAGATGTTAGTGCTATATAAATCCATCATAATAATAATTTGCTAAATATCATCTTGGCAACATAGATACACTAATGTATACCAAAATACTAATTTATATAGAAGAATATAAGGAAAATTTATGGGAATTAGGACTATGGTCTTTGACACTAAAAAACACCATGAGACACAAATGAGACAACACATTTCTATATGGCAAATGAATTGGGGCTTTGACAAATTGAAAAAAAAAAGGTTTCTGTAGTTAAATGCTAATTATCACAAATGACCGCTGTCAGAACAAAAATCACCAGTGTTACACCCCTGTACTTTAGTGATGAATCCCAGTTTTGAAACAAACCTAGTTTCGACTCAGAACTTCCAGTTTTGGATCCAGCAAATTTTTTGAAATTTTCAAAAATTCCACTCAAAACTTCTAAAATTCGATTTGAAAAGCAAAAGAATTCTATCGAAAAAATGTACCTTGAAAAATCGGAAATGCTATCGAAAATGATAAAAATTTCAATTCAATCAGATTTTCGGAACTTTAATAGGTTATGTTATTTTCACTTATCTGTAGTGATTACTCTTCATTGCTAGCATGTATACTAATGTTTAATACCTGTAGTTACTGTATGTTAAGTTGAGTGCTGGAGTAATATATAAATGTATAAATATATGAGTCATCTAATTTCATCTTTGGATTTTTATTTGAAAATCAGGATGTATCCTTAATGGTCACGTATAGCATGTTTAAGTCGCAGGACCTCAGTACAATTTAAGATGTTTGACATGGTGTGGATTTCTCCTAGTTGCTGGGGGAACCATTTCTTCTTGCCTACTTTTTTTCACTGCATTTGTGATCATGCTGAGAGGATTCACATTTATATGCAATGAAAATTAGAATTTGGTTGGATTTTGTACATGGTTGAAAAAAACAGTATATATTATGTTATGTTCTTCATATTATATATTGTGAATGCAATCTTTAAGAGGCAATGTAATCAGTTACACTGTATGTTTCAACAAAGAAAAGGAAATTTTGTGGTGGTTGTTTTAACTCCCAGCGCTAAAGGTGTTAAGGGAACAGAGCAGCACTTTTTCCACTGTTATATATGATGTTTAGTCAGGAATGGTTGTGCTCATATGAAAGATAAAAGATATAAAAAGTTGTTTTAAAAGTTATTAAAAAGTCTAATATCCAATAAAAACATACACTACTCGGTGCTCATTTCCCGGCGCCGAGTAGTGACGTCAGTGGATGTGACCATCACTGGATGTGGCAACCGGATTCCTCTATCAAGTGAGTGACTGACCCGAGTACAAGTCGAGGTTCAGTTTTCAGGCTGTTTTTACAGCCTGAAAACCTCGACTTATACTCGAGTATATACGGTAGATTTGTGGAGCTTCAATTAAGAGTACCCTTCAGTATATACAGTAGTACTGTATACAATAATTCTGTTTAGACTTTTTAATCAGTGTCTATATTCTCTTTTACTATACTACATCAAGCCTTTTTTATTTCATTTTATTCTATTTTATTTTATCCCATTTGTGAGAACAGTAAAGCTATGGAACTGTCTTCCAGTGGATGTTGTTATGGCAGGTTCATTGGTCAGTTTAAAAAAAAGCTGGATGAGTTTCTGCATACAAGGAATGTTGCAAGTTACTGGTATTGATACATAAAGTAGGGTTGATCCAGGGATATTTCCGATTGCCACTTGTAATCAGGAAGAAATTTTTTCCCCTTCATAAATTTGGTGAGTTTTTTTTTGCCTTCCTCTGGATCAACAGTTAGGCAGGAAATGAGGATATTGCTAGATGGGTTGAACTGGATGGACGTATGTCTTTATTCAACCTCAAATACTATACTATACTATACTATACTATTTGTTTTATCTTTATCAGATTTTATGTTTTTGTATTTGCTCTAACTCTTTTAAACCATACCATTTTTAGGAATCATGTTTTTATACCATCTATTTTATCCCAGTTTATTTTATTTTAGTCTAACAGTCTAACTCTCAGGATTTCACCAACAAGATTGAAGATATAGTACTCGGTGTAGAAGAAACTATTGTGTCCTATGATGTGACATCTCTCTTCACTTGTATACCCACCAAAGAGGCTGTTGACATGGTGAGAAAACGGCTGGGCCAAGACAGCACTCTTACCAGCAGAACTGATTTCAACCCAGAACAGGTGTGTTCCTTGTTGGACTTGTGCCTGAATACCACCTATTTCAAATACAGGGATAAGTTCTATAAGCAAAAACATGGATGTGCTATGGGATCTCCAGTTTCACCTATTGTGGCCAACCTTTACATGGAGGAGGTAGAAACACAGGCCCTTAATACCTTTAAGGGCATAACACCCAGCCACTGGTTCAGATATGTTGATGACACCTGGGTTAAAATCCACCAGAAGGAAGTACAAGCTTTCACAGAACACATTAATGCGGTAGACCAAAACATTAAATTCACAAGGGAAGAGGTACAAAACAACAAACTGGCTTTCTTGGACTGCTTGGTAGAAGTTAAGGAAAATGGTAAACTGGAAGTAGAGGTTTACAGAAAACCAACACACACAGATCAGTATTTGATGTTTGACTCCCACCACCCTTTAGATCACAAGCTGGGGGTCATCAGAACCCTGCAACACAGAGCCGAGAACATCCCCACTAGCACAGAGGCGAAGGCTAAAGAAATGAAACATCTCAGAGGAGCCCTTAAAACTTGTGGATATCCAGACTGGGCCTTTGTCAAAAGAAGTAGAAGGAAAGAAAAGAACACAAATACCAACAGTGAAGGGGAAAAGCAAGACAGGAGAAAGAACATGGTCATCCCATATGTAGCAGGGGTCTCCGAGAAATTAAGAAGAATTTTCAAAAAACATCGTATCCCTGTCTGCTTTAAACCGAACAACACACTGAGGCAGCAATTGGTACATCCGAAAGACCCAATACCAAAACACAAGAAAAGCGACATCATATATGCAGTGCAGTGCAGTGAAGAATGCTCTGATTTGTATGTGGGGGAGACCAAACAGCAACTGCATCAACGTATGGCCCAGCACAGAAGAGCCAATTCCTCGGGTCAGGACTCAGCCGTGTATCTGCATCTTAAGGATAAAGGACATACCTTTGAAGATTGTAATGTTAACATACTGGCGAAGGAACGTGACTGGTTCAAGAGAGGTGTTAAGGAGGCCATTTATGTGAAAATAAAGAAACCAAGCCTAAATAGAGGTGGGGGGGTTCGACACCAACTGTCTGCCATGTACAATGCTGTTTTAACACCTTACTCTGGGCGTTCCTATAACACCTCTTAGCCACTATCCTATCACACCCTTAAACTGGCCTGTGATATACTAATTGGGAATTTCCAGGGTACATAAGTGCACAGATTCTTGTACAAGTCATTCTGAATTGAGAAAGCCAGTCGGATGACTAGCGAAACGTCTTCAAGAACTACATTTCAAGTCCAGTTGATCTAATTGAATACAACAGATATTTTAGTCTATACATTTTTACCATTTATTTACATCTGTACAATAATCAAACCATATATAATGTTTTTATTTATTATAATCCAATCCCAGTTTAAATAACACAGGTCCATCAATGACATAATGATTCACAATAGAAGTCAATTAACCTTTTTTAGTTGATTTTATCGTCTATCATTATGCCATTGATGGACCTGTATTATTTAAACTGGGCTTGGAATATAATCCTTATAGAAGCTGAAAATGAGCTTTATTTACAGATGCGATTTTACAAAATGGAGTCTGGAACGCATGATGGAATGCATATTCGCGGAAGCCCGAAAATGTCGTGAAATGCCACGTTTTAAAAGCGAAAACAGGATAGTAGTGTATATACAGTCACAAGCAGTGAAATGCGTCGACTCTATAACCTTGGCGCCTGCAGACTAAGAGAGTCTAAGGGGATCCTTACAAACACTGCAGAGTGTTTTTTATGCTGATTTTATATGCTGAATTTTATTTTGCACTGAGCACTTTATATTTCTGTGTGTGAGTGTAACTTCAATAAAGCTACTATTTATTGCAAATGCTGATTTCAACATGGAATTTTGGTTATGATAGTTAAACCCCTGCATTGAAACCTGTCAGTGGGTTCATTTGTCTGTAAATCTCTTAATTGAAGCTTTTATTTTTTAAAACATAAAAACTCTGATAAATCAAATATCCTTTATTAAACTAGGGGTGTGCAACTAGAAAATATCCTGAATAAATAGAGAAATATGCCACAAAAGCCCATCTGACTATTATTCTTTTGTAGTAAAATAAGGTTGTCGATATGCACAGACGCTGGACCCACCTGCTCGCGCTGGCCATGTGATGTCTTCTAGCCAATGCCCACAGGAGGGCCCTGGAAGCCCGCCGGGTGTGTGCGTTTGTAAGAGGATGAGTGTGCCGCAGGTGGTGTGTGCATGCGGCATGCACGGGGGGAGGTGCGCACACAGGGGTGGGGATGCGTGCCGTGGGGACCATTCTGTATATAATCTGGGTTTGCTGGTATAAGTATAAAGCAGACATATGCAGCAAGAAAAAGAGAAGGCGCTTTGTTCTGTAAACAGAAGACATAAACTTAATAAAATATAAAGGGGGAGATTCAATATTGGTGAAATGTAATGTAAACCCCACATTAACCCAAAGTAATATAGGGTTAATGCTTGTTTTACACATATTTTAGGGCACAGCGCCATTTCTAAATGTTTTTTGAAATAGCCCAGTTCACCCAATACAAAACCCCTTGGGTTAAGTTTAGCGCTACCTCGTAGTGCAAAACTTAACGGGGCTTTGTATGGGGAATTTAACGCAGCACAAACAGAGCTTCTTATCTTTACACAATCCCATGATATAATACCAGACTTCTCATTCACTATCGGCAAGTAGGATCCGCACACCTTTATATGATCAAAGCACTGGGTGCATAGAGACAATTGCCGCTGAATAGGCAATATGATGTAATAAAGCAGTTTTGTGACTTGGTGTGTGGTGGATCTTGCAATTATATAGTTAATATCGTTCTGGTATTGTATTGCGGGATTGCACAAAGGTAAGTAGCGCACTCCTTTTATATTGAATCTCCCTGTTAGAACTTTAATCAAACTTATGAAAAGCACCGGTATCCAGGAGTGTACTGGGGTACAGTCTAATGCATTTTACACTTAATATTAGAGATGGACTAGAACTCGAACTCAAACTTGAACCCGAGTTCGAGACGAAATGGATTGGATGCGACATATAATTAAAAAAAAAATAATTTAAACCCACTATCCAATGACATAATTGCCTGATAAAGCAATCGGAAATTGCGTAGCATTGGTGAAGGCCTCAAAATAACACCAAAGGAACATCTTTATTGTTTTTACCAGAAAAACAACAGTTTTTTCACAGAAAAGCGTGTCCTAACCCCTGATAAAATTCTGGGACATCAGAAGTCAAAGTCTTAACGAAAAACGGGCATGCACGACCAAATCACTAGGATACAGATACAGAAGCCAGCTAAGTACTGTTCGGTTTAATTATCAGTTGGAGATTTTAACGTGAGAAATAAACTTTCCTAGTCAGGTATTCACCAATTTTAAGACATTACTATGCTGACAACCGAGGACAAGTGCAATATTTGTTTCCATTTGGTCTCTCCCACAACAAACAACATTTTAATCTTTTACACGTGTAAAACCAATGAACTGTGGATAGTCTTGGAGGTCTAATGAATTTATGTATTTTAAAATCTTAATTCATTCACAAAGCACTTTAGTATAATGAACTTTTATGTATAAATTTCTTCTGGAAATTTCTGGACACAACAAACGAAATAAATTGTGCAAAGATAATATTGGCACTTTATTGAACTTTTTGCACTTTGATTTAATTGAATTAGTTGATTGATGTCTTGATTGGTATAAGACCATGATGAATGATCACCTACATTTTTTAATTTATTGTATATAATTATTGTTAACGTATCAAGACTGATTTATTAAAGAAATAATTATATTAGTATTTTATTGCTCTGTACTTTAGATTTATTTATACAGTACCTTGTTTAAAGGCTTCTTTTCCCTAGGGGCAGGCGATTAGCAGAGCAAAGATGATCCGATCTAAACTCTATTTTCACACAAACATACACAACTGCATAATAAACAATTACAAAATAAAAGTCCTAAAATGTACTGTATACAGTAAAAGCACAATGTAAAGTATAACACACGGTTTATGTATTTATAATAAATTATAACATTTAATTTTATAGCAGGGATTCCCATCATTTGGTCCTCCAGGTGTTTGCAAACTACAACTCCCAGCATTCCCTGCTGACATCTGCTGCCAGCTGTGTGTTGTGTTTGCAAACATCTGTCATGCCACATAAAAAACTTTTATTGTCAAAAACACAAAAACATACAAAACACACAATTTAACACCACACAGACACAGGTACACACAGCTACAGATATACCCTCATAACTCAATCTATCTTTTCATTTCTATGACAACCAAACCTAATTATCAAATATGTTTGTTTTTATGGCAAAAAGCATACACTTTAACCCCACACAGAGACTGGTACACACACCTACTGATACATCTACTGATGCTCTGCAGCTTCCACCCCACCTTTCAGTTTCCATTGCAACCATACACACAATAATCCTATATACAAACCAAGAGGTGTAATGGGCATTTCTCACAGACGCAGAAGCTCGAGTGCCGCGTCATCAATCCTCCTCCCACTGTCTACGTTGGACAAGCTGACCCCTACTTGCGTGCGCGCACTCAACAGTGGAAGGAGGGTTGATGACACGGCGCTTGCGAGACACAACAATGCCGTTTCCAGTAGGGGGGCAGAGAGAGGAAGAGAGAGAGAGAAAGAGAAGAGGGAGAGAGAGAGAAAGAGAGGAGGGAGAGAGAGAGAAAGAGAGGAGGGATGAAATGAGGGAAAGAGAGAAGGGAAAGAGAGGGAGGGGGAGAGGGAGAGAAAGGGGAAAGAGGGGGGAGAAGTCTTTAAATGCAGGGTTGAAAGATTCTTTACAGAATTGGGGTTTGCTAGTAAAAATATAGGTATTTAATCAGAAAGGATTATGAAATTTAAATGTCCTCTTTCATTGCCATACATAGTTTGAGCTTTATAACCTGAAGAACAGACACACATTCCCTTCCATTCATGCCGATTTCAACATTTAAATGTAAACTTGACCTTTCTAGTTGGTTACTAAAGGTATAGAGTTTCCAGACTTGCTAACATTATGAACTCTATAGGTGCCCTACAGTGCTGTGAAACTGATACCATGTCATTGGAATATGTCTCTGCTTATGTGTATCCAGTGACTGGACTAGCAGCAGGTTGGGCAGGACTGCACATGTACAAGCTCCCCTCTGGCATTTTTTAAATCACAGCCATTATACACAATTATTGAAAGTGTAATCTTGCTAAGTTAGTGTAAACTACTCAGGCTTTTTTTTCTATTACCGTACTAATCCATTTAGGGGGCTGCATAAGATTGCATTGGTTGATAAGCAATTATATGGTATACAGTAAAAACACAATATGTAACAAGTCAATGTGAAATTAAAGGGCATGTGATTGTAAGTTCCGCTTTCAAAAAACTAATGGCTTTATTTTTCTAAGACCCTCCAGTTTACCTTTGATGCTTTAAAGTTGCTGGCATCTTGCATCTATTTATGTGACCCTGTAGCTCCACTCCTCCAAAATTCCCTGGTTCCCTAGCGCAAGAAAGGATAGAGGAGCACACTACAGTGGTGAATCCATAATGTTTATTTAAACAATGACTACAACGTTTCGGGATGCCCTGTCCCTTCCTCAGGGCATCCCAAAAACGTTGTAGTCGTTGTTTCAATAAAAATTTTGGATTCACCACTGTAGTGTGCTCCTCTATATTTTCTTGTGCTATAGAATTGTCTGGACCTTGGAGAAGAGGGCAGGGGGATTTCACCTAACCAACTTGTCTGGCATAAAGCCAACAGCAGTGTGCTGGAGTGTTTTCTGGACTGTATTGTGATTCCCTGATTCCCACATCTTCATTAGTCGCAGAAGGTAATCCTTCTGCTTTCCCGTGTGCATGCGCGTGCATGATGTCATCTCGCTGTGCCGTGCTTTGCGTGTCGAGATGAACCAGGGAATCTCGGAGGGGCGGAGTTACACGATCACATAAACAGATGCAAGATGTCAGCAACTTTGAAACACCAAAGGTAGGCTCCGGAGTGTCCTAGGGGAAAAAAATGCCATCAGTTCTTATATGCCAATAATCATTTATAATAATATAATTTATACATTTTTCGGGCCAATCAGTAATGTTTTTAATTCTTTCTAAAATAAAAGACACCAGGGTCTATAACCAGATTTGTAATTTTACAAATCAAGATATAAAGAGACAGGTTTAAGCTGGATGTATGAATTGTATTTGGTACAAACACACAGAACAGCAGCTTGGGCTGTTTACTGTATCATTCTGCATCCCCAAGTGGCTCTTTATAAATAAACTATACATACATACATTGAATGGAGGTTGGAAGCAAAGTTGTTGACACTTTATGTGAAAAATATATAATAAGGAAACAAACAAACAAAAAAGACAAACTGCAACAATATATCATAAACAATGCAAACTAGAAAAATCCAGGACACTACAAAAATAGAGCAGGCTTAAAAAAAATATCCAGCCCAGGTTTCCCACACGCACAGTCACAGACAGCAACTGCTACTACTGTATGTACGTATACTGGAAAATCTCTATTTGTGTAAATATGAGCACATTTTAGTTGTTATTACATAACTCGCCATTAATCACCAAAGCTCTGGAACAAGAGTCCAGCATATTCTATTGCCATTGGCCATTTTTTCTCTCCCGAAAAAAGAGTCCCAGCTGAGAAAGGAATTCTTCTGAAAAAAAAACAAAAAAACTTTTTACTGCTAGAAAACTAATACTCGGTTCTTCTGAGCAGGTTGTTCTTATATCTGTATAGGTAATTAGATTATTCAGATATATCTACAAAAGACTGCACATTTTGTCAGATTCCGATGTGACGAGTATTGTGTGGTATGTATGGTTAGCTATAGGCTAATTGAAGATGTGTTCATAGAAATGCTTTGTCTCCAAGGATTTTAAATCATTTTACCGATCTCTTTAAATGTTATAAAAGATGAAATGTTATGATGCAAGCACATGTAAAATGAGCTAAAGGACTGCAACAGAAAATACAGTAATGCATTGCGACCCAAGTAAATTTTACCCAAATCATAAATCAAATATATTTATTTTTTTTCTTCTGTACATAAATACAATGTTTGGCGTGCATTTTCATTCAGTAAACAGTTCCATTGTTATATTTATATTGTGTGTATCATGAGAACAGCACAATAGAAATCAATGTTTGATGTCATTTTCATATTCCTGAACCAATATGTTTATGAGAATGGACATTTGCTGACAAATTGCTAATAGAAAGATATATATATATAAAAAAAAAGTCGGACAACAATACACAGATAAAAATAGAAAGACCAAAAGAGAGAGGATGTTAAGTGTATTGATTCCACTAGGATCGAAACAGCATGAGCTGCTCATTATGGAGTTTTGTGTTACAGGTGCATTGTATTCTCACCTTCCTGGCAACAATAATACAGTTAACAGCTGTGAAACAGTCAGTGTGACCAAGTCATTTATATTATACACTAAATATACACTAAACCAAATAGCTGGCAAGTAATTGTCCAGGACCCAGCATGCTCCAGTGGTATTACAGGATTCAGAGCTGGTTCTACCTTAATTTGAGGGCAGCTAGCTCACAGGTTAAAGAGCTCTTACTGGGGAAATGAATTACTAGCTGGATGGACAATTCACTGTAATTGCTGTTTTTTCTGCAAAATTATGTAAAATATACATCAAAGATTATAAAGTCAATTTTAATAATCTAAAATACATTTTGTAAAACTATTTATACATATTACATATTTATATTGGTGTCATATGATATTTGCTGCATGGGTCATCATCCTTGGTAGCGAAAACATACGCACATGTATATGAGAATTTTCACGGCACAATTTATTTGTTATATTTACACTTCTCCATTATCTCACTACCTCTTATACTCCTCCTTCTGGAAATTCTTCTTGAGCAAAACATCATCATACTGATGCAGTCCATCAATATGGAAAAGAGAAAAACCTTCTATGTTCTGTAAAATTCCCACACTGCTTTCTGAAATAATTTCTTACCCATAACACACATAATAAACACATTTCCTAAAGCTGGGTACACACGATGAGATATTTCGGTCCGATCGACCGATAGTTCAGTGTATCGGTCGATCGGACCGAAATTATCGCATCCGAATGTGCCCATGTCCGATCGACTGTTCGTCCAAATCGGACGTAAGGACGATCGGACAGGGTGGAAAACCTTGTCCGATCGTGCGGTCCTCTATGGACCGCACGATCGGTCGCGGTGACTATCGGACGCAGCTGCTTTTGCCGCGACCGACAGTCGCTAGGTGTGTACCTAGCTTAAAGGAAAATTAAAGGATAACAAGTTATGTTCATTTGGAAGCTGCAGCTATAAAAATACAGTTGCCATATTTTTTTTTACCTGTGTCCCTCCAGAGCCTACCTTTGTGCCTTAGAAGTTGCTGACATCTTGTTAAGGTGGCCATATATATGAATGATAATAGGTAAATCCCGTTGTGCAATGACGAAATTTACCTATTATCGCTTGTGTGTAGGGGATATTCCCGACCGACCAAGGAACGACCGTAGTCGGCACTCAGATTGATCAGGAAAGACGGAAAATTTCCATCGGTCGGCATCGACTCCCTTTACTTTAATAGAGGGAGCCAATACCAATCGTGTATGGCCGCACGGCTGACCAATCCCCATACCGTGTACGGGGATCAGTCGGTTCCATGTGTGAAGGTTCCCTTAGCAATGTTCCGACAGATACCAATGTGATCTGTCGGCACATTACGATGGAAATTACATGTGTATGGCCACCTTTACTGGTTTGCTGAATGTTAAGCTCCACCTCTCTGAGATTTCCTCTGCTTTCTCCTGCTTGAGCCTCAAATGATAATGCCTGTGAGTTCTGTGCACATGGATGGAACTCACAGGCATTACCGTTTGAGGCTCAAGCAGTAGAGTGCACGGAACTCACAGGCATTACCATTTGAGTCTCAAGCAGGAGAAAGCAGAGAAAATATTAGAGGGGTGGAGCTTAACATTCAGCAAACCAGTAACAAGATGTCAGCAGCTTTCAAAGCACAAAGGTAGGCTTTGGAGCGGCATAAGTAAAAAAAAAAAAAGGCAGCTGCAGCTTTCAAATAAACATAACTTGATTTTACAGTGCACTTATCCTTTAAACATTTTGTTATACACCTAATGTAAAAGCTTTCTTTCACAGAACACCTTTGCTTTGTAAGATACTTTGAAAGTATATGCACACTGAGAATTTGGAAGCCACTAATAAGATTTTGAAAGTAGATGTAACCCTTCAGAACACCTACCATGAATAATAGTTAATAGCTCCTTTTACTGACTTTCTTGCTTCCATTCTGTTATAAAGTTATAAATGTTTTTTATTTTCTATGGCTTACTAATGGACTAGTGCTCTACTTATAGAAAGACAGAATTCATGAGGTCACAGGTTCAAATATCCAATATTACTTAGTTTTCTTTCTGCCATGCTGGATAGAAAATAAACTACAAACATTACATTTTGTATGAAAAACAAAGGAATGTCCAATTCCCAGGAGTGTTGGAGAATGTTTGATATAGCAAACCGACCTAACATGTGTTTGAGAGAGAAAGGATCTCTGTGCTGTAACATGATTGGCTGTCAGCCTCTAGTCCAGCACCGATTACTGTAAAAATTAAAGTGTCCATTAAAGCCTATACGTGAGCATCGAATCCGCGAGTAAAATGTACATGATACCTAGGCGCAAACATCGAATGTTCAAACGCGAGAGCTCGAAAATAGCGCGGGTGAGAGTAAAATTGATTTTTCGAATGTCCTGGATATTCAAACATGTTTCCCAGGCCATTTCTCAGGTCCCACAGCCATTTACATTAAGCTACCATTAATATTTTATTTGTATTTCATTAGAACTTTTCAAACTATTTGACTCCCATTGACTTTAATGGGTCTGTTTTCGAACTTTCCATATAGTTCAAAAGTTCGAAAACGGACCAAACTTTCAAAAGTTTGTCCATCTCTATTTAGAAGTTATTTTTCTGTTTGGATGTTGACTTGGAAAATGGTTATAGGGTTATATGATGATCCTCTTTGTGAATGACAAAAAAATTGTGAAAGATGCACAATTCTCTCTTTTTAAAAAAAAATAAAAGCACAACCGGTGACACGAAAGGTACCCTCCAAGTTGCGTTATGTCCTGAGAGATTCAATCAAGTTAATCACAGATTGGCAAGCTACTGATTTCAAGGAGAACTAAGCTTAATTTACAAAGGCAGGCTTTTTTACAGCTGACACTCAAAAAAGGCAGAATTGAAAAACGGCCGTGTCCGTTAATGACAATTAGATTCCACTGAATAGCAATAAAAAAGGAGGCTTGAGTATTTTTTTTTTTACCAGATTTCCCCCCCAAGAAACACAGTGAAGAAAATACCACCTGCCATTCTCCTATTCTGATATCAGTTTGTTTAGCAAAGTATTGTGAAGAGTGACACAAAAGTTTTTTGCATTCAAAAACTTTATGACACACTGACATAACAGGAAGGGGAATGGTAAGGCAATAAATTGACCACTTGAAGCCACATATGTGTGTGCAGTAATGCAGCAACTATATACAGAATTCTGCATCTATGAATGAAAGAATGTAAGAATGGCAGCACCTGAGCTAGAAGTGTGCATTTTTTTTTTCCAAGGGTAAAGGGCCTGAAAAAAAAAAAGAAAAGAAGAATGGTTGCCCTTTAAGGAAGAAGTACTTTTTAGCTTAAATTTTGCTTTTTTTTTTGTCTTTAGTTCTCCTTTAATCAAAAAATACCAAAACTCTCCTACTCTACTGTATATTAAATACAGCATTAAACATATGGGAAAAAAATGTCAACGATCACACGCATTTCAAATCAAATATAAAATATCATTCCTATCTCGATATCTTTGAGGAAATCATCCCCTATTTCTCCTGGATGAAATGGAAAACAAAAGAACTAAAAAAAAAAGACATATACATAGAAAATGAAACAAAAACATACACACAATTTGAAACAAAATTCCAATTCCCACCTAAGATGGATTACAGATGCATCCAAATATCACATTTCCTCTCCTCAAACTTTAATAACCAAACATTTAACCAGAACACAGATGACATAACTATTTCAATAAACTAACTTAGAATAATAACAAAAGTATTTCACTATACGAATTACTAATTATAAAAACGAAATAACCACTGTCAAATATATGTTAAAATGGCAAGAAGATCTAAATAAAGTGTTCACAACCCACCAATGGGAATATACTCTATCAGCACCTTACAGACTTAGCAAATGTGCTAATCACTGGGAATTATGCAGAAAAATGCTCACACCAGTGCTCATATCCAAAATATACAAAATATCAGAAGACATATGTTGGAGGAACTGCAGTTACAGAGGTACCCTTTTACATATACATTAATATGGAATTGTCCCCCAAATTTTTTTGGAATAAAATATTTTTACAGCTATCCAGATCTGCTGGCTATCCTATTATAGCTTCACCAGAAATAGCTCTATTTTAAATATGGACTTGGAAGACCATGACCCACAGATTAGAACACTATTTTTCCACACAGTTTTAGCAACCAGAACCTCATTGTGTGGTAATTGGAAATCCAAGAATGTTCCATCTTTCAAAGAAATCAACAATAAAATAGAACTAAATAAATGATATGAGGAAATGTTTAGTTTAAATAATGGTACCCACCACAATTTTTTACAGAAATGGAATTTAAAATTACAAGAAACCAACAAACAATAACAGTATAACAGCCAAACGAAATTGTGAAATCTCAAATTTATGGTTAACTTGCAATAAATTTAAAAAATATTGTATAAATGTATCATCAGCAGCAATGTAATACTTGAAAATGTTATGTATAGTTTATAATGTTTAAAATTAATAAAAATTTAATGGAAAAAAAAAAGGGGGGGGGAATTTGTTTATGAAAGAATGACATTGTTGTGTAGTTGGAGGTCGTTAGATTTCAAAAATATATAGCGTGTGTGTGGCATTTCCAAGTTTAAAGGGCATGTCCTCCCCCAAAACTATAACCCCCCCCAGTAATGGCCCCATCATGTAGTGTAATAAAATCCTTACCTCACATCCCAGCTCCATATGGTTCTCCTGTAGTCCCTCCCCAAAGACCCAAAAACTGCCCACCAGGAGGATAGCAGAGTCCATATAGGACTCTGCCTCCTGTCTCACCTCCGGGAGAAGTTTGGCATGCATACTGCAGCCCTTCTCCCCCTCCCTCCCCCTCCCTCTCCCTCCCGATTAGGATTCCCTCCCCCTAGCGTAAAAACCCTTTACATATAATATTCCCCCTGTCCCCCCAGCCCCAACCGCTATATTTTTATTATTAGAAAGTGCCCCAAACATAACTTACCTTCCCTCTTTCCTCCGCCGCACTCCCGACAGCCGCGTCCGTGATTGACTGCCGCTCAGCCAATCAGATGCGACTGCCGGTTCCGCCGCTCTGCTTGCATTTTCTCACAAGCAGAGGGCCTGGCAGTGCGGCGGAGGAAAGAGGGAAGGTAAGTAAAGTTTGGGGCACTTTCTAATAATAAAAATAAAGCGGTTGGGGCTGGGGGGACAGGGGGAATTTTATATCAAAAAAAACTTTCAAGGGCTCTTTAAGGGGTGCTTAGTTTAAAAATGGGGAGACAGTTCAAAATACAGAGCAATTGGACTTTTTTCCTGCATTGTATTTTTTCTTTCATTCTGTTTCTAGCAAAATATTTTACAGTTTTTTTGTTTTTTTTTACAGTAACTGCTTTTGTGTTTGGTAGGTTAGTGGACTAATGCTGTACATTTAGAAAACCACAGCCCATGAGGTTACAGGTTATGATCTCCCAAAATGTGTATTTTCTTTCTGTCTCAACGTTGTGAAAGAAATAAACTACAAAGAATATTTTTGGTTTTTTTTTGGATGAAATGCAATTTCACACAAAGTAAGTATTTAACGCCAGTGGTGTTAATACATACAGCCAAAGAGCCGCACATCAATAGCTTGCAGCATCTGGGTGAGTGTCTCTTGCGATACTCATGCAGCCAATGCAAGAAAGGGGTTAAAGTCAAGGTAACCAATTGTGAATAGGTTAAAATGACATTAACCTGTGTTGCAATCGGCTGTGGTTCTGTGGGAAAAGGGCAGATTGCTTTCAAACATAATTGTACAATGTAAAATAGCTATTCTATGTCTAAGAGAGGCAGGATATCTGTGCTGTAACATGATTATCTGTCAGATTCTAGGGGCAGGAAAGGCTATACCTTCCTTTTTATGAGATGCTGTGCCATAGAGAGCATGTATAAAAGTGTTATTTAAATCAATCAATATAATATCCATTAATACATTTTATCCATGCATTTAGAAAAGTCACTGATACTTAGAGAAAGTATTTTACACTTTGTAAAATACATATAAGAACTAGCTAACATAATTTAATATTGTGCTAAAATTATTTGCTAACATTTACACTATCCATGGCTATGATCAGATACATCCTATCTGTCACTGTAGATCAGGTTAGAAAACTAGCCTAACCCATGCACATTTTTCAATAATAGACATGCATTTCTTTTTTAATAGCTTTACTACCCTCACAATATCTTGAACTACAACAATACTGACAGGCAATTCAAATTGCACTTTAATTGGAATACTGTATCAAAATGCTAATCAATTTTTGCAGGAAGAATAAAAATGAAAACAGCAAATTGTAAGGAGTTCATGCCACACTAGGTTACTGCTTTTGTTCACTGAAGCATTTTAGTAACATTTACTGTAAAAGTATTATTACAGAATATTATATTCAGTTTGGATAACGTGAGCTTTACCGTATGAAGTGGGGGGAAGAAAAACATGTCCCATATTCAATTCAGAGAAACATATTCCATATGACATCCCCTGCCACTGTTTTTTACAGTACAAAGAGGAAGCATACCAGCAAAATGACTTTAACTAGTTTTTCAATTATGTAAGGTAATAAAAGTCAAAAAAGATTAGCACCGTAGAATCTTCTTACTCAAAATGTATGCTGGTTGACCTTGGATAGATTTTAGAGTAAGAAGTCCTTAGGACAGCAGCAATAAATATGAGGTGCAATAATATTAAAAAAACATAATTAGTTGGCATTTTTTCCTGTTTAAACAATTCTCTGTTGAGCACTGGATTGTATTAGCAGCATAAAAAAACAGAAACATCTATAAATACATCAATTTTTTTTTCTAAAGAACCGTAAGAAGACAGACCATAGAAAGGTCAAGTAGCTGGTTGACCCCTTAGACTCCACCTTTATTTACTTGCATGACCAATTGAGTAGAATTGAGCAGAATTATTCCTTATTTTCAGCTTCAATGGTACCTGAGCTAAGCCATCAGGTTGATATGCTACTGTAGATAGAGTAGAAACCACGATCCCCTGCTTTCCCGGTTACGTGCATCATTGATGATGCACATTGGTGGGCGTGACTATTTTCGGGTGGGATGATAAGCGGGGTCAGTGGTCATGAAAACTACATGCTATTAAAGCAAAAGTGCATGCTTCATGCAGCCTATTGTTTAACGCACCATATAACTAATGTGTTATTATGATTTTTAAAAGTTTTCTTACCGAGGATCAGGTCAGTGGGGACTATTTAACATTATGTAAAATTTTTATTTTTATGGTGGACACATCCTTTATGGATAATTATTGCCTCCTTTCTGACAGAGTAAGCCTCGTATACACGTTGGATAATTGTTGTACAATGCAGCTGACAAATGAGCAACCGCATGATATTCGTACAAAAAAATATAGCATCAATGATCGTCAAAGACCAACGACCTTCAACTATTGTTGGCTTTTTCCGAAGATCAGCCTGGCTGATTTGTTCTGCTGATTATCGTATATTTGTACATGGTCGGCAGATTATCGTTATCGTTCTACAAAAAAATATATAAAAGGCACATGTGCTGATTTTTGTAATTGCCCGATGATACGAACGTTACGTTACGTACAAACGTCTACATCTAATGACTATCGTGGTAATGATCGTTGCTGTGTAAACAGATGTTGTTTCAATTATGAGGATTAACGATAATGCCATTGAACGTTCATCGGCTGCATCGTATGAAAATTATCCAATGTGTGTACGAGGCTTAAGCTGGCACCTCCCTCAATGCTAACTGCTGACTTCAGTTATCATAGCCAATGATTGACTGCTCTTTTTTATCCTGTTGCCTCCTCTGCACATGCTCAAGCTTACAAAAAGCTCATTGAGCAAAATGAGTAGGCAAATACCTTTGCAAGAATGGAAAAAACTTATCTTTAAATATCTGGTTACAAATACATTTTATCAACTAATAAAAGTAGCAGTTGAGGTTGTGCATGTCATAAGTTTTTTTTTGTTTTAATGGTAAACATTTAAAACTAGAACCTTTATTAGATTACAAACAAGATGATCAATTAGAAATGTTCTTGGATCACACTATTAAAAGAGCAGTACAGTTTTAAACTAATAAAGTACTTATAGCCTGGGTATGTTTGTTACTATCCTGAAAAATACACTGTATTACTTTTTAATTTACTAAATCGCCTGGTGTTCAAACAACAGAATCTCATTGCTACCTCACATTTTGTAAATCTGTCTATTATTCAAGAGTAGGTACAAACGGAAAGACAAACACATACTTTTTGTTCATTATTGGCAGCTGTTGTTGAAAGCCTTCCCCTAAAAGACAATATTTTGTTAATTTTTGGGCATCATATTGCAAATACAACTGTAACTATATTTTAGCTATGATTGCTTCACTATATATGGTTTAATTTAAAGACAATTGGGCAAATTCACAGAGAGCCGCTGCGCTTTTTTCTTGGATTAAAGTCACGCTAAATGATTTAATATCAGTTAGCAGAACTTTAATGCCTTCATTGTGCCTGCTGAGCGGGTATTTCAAAAGTCACCTGCGCAGCTAGAGTGACCAATTCAATATGGTTGCACTGTGGGTAAAATTAGGGAATAAAGATTTACACAGAGCGATAGCAGCTCTGGATAAATTTCCGTGAATGACTGCTAACCAAGCAGACTGCAAATATGTGTTCAGTTTTTATAATATATTGTTCAGATATTTATACTGGATGCCCACATGCAAACTATATCATTTCCAAATTAAATGGAGAAAAAAAGTTACAATACACATGAGCATGGATGGATCATATAATTTCTAACTATCTGTTACTGTAGTTGTGTTTCTTATGTATGAAATTATCAGAATTGTGAAAAAAAGTCTGATTTGCAGGTAGTAGACTAAATTCAAATTTTCACATGCTCAGTGAGATTGCCTGATTACTATAACCCTTTCCCTAAGCTGTCAAGTCACATCTGTTATTTGGGAATTACAAAACACATTTAGGCTCATGTATACTTTAACTTTAGTTCTAGTTTAAAGGGGAATTATACCATCCTAAACCACCCTTCCTCCCCCCAAAAGTCCCCAGGGTGAGTACCAAAACCACTAGGGCTTCGTTTCTGGGTTTGTCCTAGTTGTACCATACAATCCTTTTTAAAGTCTGACTTGTAGTGCCATCTGGCCCAGAACTGTTCCTGGACTTGCCTATGGGAAGACACACTTCTTGAAGGTCTTACCTATGGACAACTCACAGAAATATGAGGCGAGGGGTTATCAGCACTCCGAACGGTTTAGGTCCTCATCCTGAGTACTATTATGAGAGGGGAGTGCATTAAGTAGTTAATACATACTTGTCCTTTAAATTCCACCATTCCCTTATCTGTCATTATACGCTACATACACACTGACACAGAAAAAATAACATGCGCAAGTGATTGATAGCATATAGAAACATGCATGAAAATAACAATGTCAGACTTGTCATTAATCCTAATTATTGAGCTGCCCCAACTAAATTTCATTTAATTTATTAATACATTTGTATGAAAATAAAAATACAGTTTAATTATTATTAAGGTACACCAGACTATTTAATGTTCCAAAAATAAATATTCTATTATATTGGATAGAATTGAATGAATTTTCTATTATAGAGCTGGCCATATTTTAATGCGTTTAATAAGACAATCAATTTAAATTAGCCCTTGACCCAAATAGCTTACAATCTAGCAACGCTGTCAACACACAAAACAAGTATGTTTTTTTATATGAGGGGATAACTTGAGTACCTAGAAAAATGCACACAAGCACAGGGAGAATATACACACCCCTTGTAAATTTGGTTGAGGGTGTATTTGAGCCCTGGACACAGCTGCTGTAAATGTGGTTTCCTGTCATTTCTCTGACTACATTTAACATTAAAGGGAAAGTTAAGTCCAAAAACATATACTTTTAAGAAGCAAAAGAATTGAGAAGAAAAAGGGTAGTATTTTCCAATCCTAATGACCTTAACCTGCCCATTCAACATTTTGTATGTATCTAAAAATAAATGCTTCAGAAATACTGATTTTCTGTTTGCAGGATCCCTAAAAGAGACTGTTATGGTCTTGTCCTTGACCCAGCACCTGGGTTGATTAAGTTGCTCAGTAGAGATCTGAGCATCTTTGACCCATCCAACAGCCAATCAGTAGAAATTACTGTTAGGAACATTCCAAGTTAGTGTGCATTCTGGGAAGAAGAAGGATTGTAACAGAACATGAAAGGTCAGTTCACTAATGTCAACTGCAAGAAATAGCAAGGAATATAAATTCAACTGATTTTTCAAAATGGAAACGAATAATTACTGTGGGTATGCATACTATAAACCAATAATTTTAAAAATAACGATATTTTCCACTGAACTTTTCCTTTAAAATTGAATTATTCAAATTTAAAATCTGCTTCATAATTTCCAGTAAGGAGAGGGTTACAAGCTATCAAATGCATAAGCAAGATAATTACAAACATTGCTTGAATGAACATATAAAAGGGAACCTTGGAATGAAATTGTAAGAAATAACTTAAACTGCACGGAATACATATTTATAGCAATCAAAAAGGTATTGCAGTGTAAATAAGTTACAAAAATAATTACACTTCAGAAAGACCAAACGATAAAACTAAACTGAAAATAAAAATAATAAAAAGATTGTGCAAGCAATAATTCAAATAAAGATTGTTCTTAAATCTCCCTGATTATACAACACTTTATATGCAAGCACACCATAATAGCTTATTAAGTGATGCATTAGTACTGGAGTTGGGCTCTTCACACTATATCAGTACTGCATTCTAGATAATAGAGCAGTGTTTTTATAAGCTACATACTGTGGAAGAAGCAGAACACAGCCATTCAGAAGTTCAAAATACATCAGCAAGGACCACATTACTTTACACTGATTAAACATAATTATTTTAGCTATATAATTTTCCCTTAAGCATCTTGATTTTAGCTTTAGGCAAGTCTTAATCATTTATAATCCTGCAGGCCACATATTAACAATTGGGAGATATTCAGTGAGATAAATTTTGTGTGGTTACATTATAGCATTATTGCATGCTATCCCAGGGCCATTTCTGGCCATTTTAGTGCCCTAGGCGCCCTCCCACCTATGTGTGCCCACGCCCCCCCAAAAAAACTTGGCCTGTCAAACTACAGCTGGGTTTCCTCCTTCTGCTTCTGACACCGTCTACTGCGACTGTTCTTTATAGTGGAAACGCTTTATTAGTTGGTAAGAGGCACACGCTGTACCAGGTGAGGCGGGCGTGTATACATACTTTTGTATGAATGCAGCGACACTGGCCACAAATGAAATACTGATTGGAAGGACAGTATAGGTTTCAGTGGATGTGCGGTATGTGGCACCAGTGTTCTCCCCAGAAATTGTTTCCAGCAGGGTAGGGCAGAACAGGGAAATTTGGTGAGAGTTCAGATGTTTTACTCTTTCAGTGCTTTTCCAAGAATATTGGCATTAATAATTTCAGTGCCAGCAGAACATTACCATTAACCCTTTAGTGCCAGCAGACTTTACTATTAATACTTTCCGTGCCAGCACTTTTCCAGAGAATTGCTATTAACCCTTTGGTGCCAGCAGACTTCCCCATTGTGTTAACATTAACACTTTCAGTGCCAGAAGAGTATTACCATGAACCATTCAATGCCAACAGACTTTCCTATTAACACTTTCAATACCAGCAGAGTATTATATTTAACCCTTTCAGATGCCAGTATTGACATGATATACGTTATGTACCTGGTTTCCATGTCTCCTTTGTTCACTCTTCACCTACTCTAAGTTCTAATTGGAGAGTTGGATGGAAGGAAGAAAGAGGCAGGGATAGGGATTTCATGGAGTCACGGGTCACTGTTATAAAGTCTGCAGCAGCATTTACCTGGCATTTTAGAACTGTTCTCCTCAGTACTATTAGCTGAGCTCATCCTCCCCCCTCCTTTCTTCACCTTCAGTTCATTTGCAAATGTACTAGATACAATGTTGCAGGTTACAGCTGAACAAGGAGAGCAGATCTAACACAGCAAGTAAAAGCTAACAGGGAGATGCTAGGGAGAAGAATAGGCGCCCTGGATCAACATAGGCACCCTAGTTCTTTGCCTAGGTGGCCTATGCCTAAAAACAGCCCGGTGCTATCCCATAATCAGTACAAAGCTTAACAGTAAAAGGACCACTACAATTAGTATTCCTTAAAGACATCTGAATGCAGAACTTATTGCTTACTACGCAATCAAGACAATGCACATGACTCAAGGAATGTACAGAACATTGATGGTTTTACTTATTAAGAGGACCAAAATTGTGTCTGTGATATTAATCTGCAGTAAATTATCAAATATTTTTTGAGTAGGGGAATGTAGTTAGCTTGAAAGAAAACTGTTTTTCTTCTAGTTTTAAGGGATGACCCTGTGACCTCTGACATGTTCTATTTGTAAACAATGAACCAGTTAGTTTATTCTATGGCACATTAAAGGACAACTAAAGCCTCAGGACTCTTTCAGAAGACATAGCACCTTAAAGGAAAACTGTGGTCTTGAATTCTTCCAAATTAATAAGAATTATATAAAAAGCCTTCCATTGTACCTTCAAAATAAAACCTAAATCACATCTCTAGATAAAATTTGTGAGAAGTTATTGCTGAAAAGGTTCAGCAATATTACATCCTGCTTAAACACTTCCTGTTTTCAGTTATGTGACCAGCTTGTAGTGACCACCCTCTGTCTGCATTAATAGGTTCCCCTTCTCAACTGTCAATTTTTCCCCCCAGGTATTTCCTGATTTCCCCAGCATTAAGTCTTAACTGAGCATGCTTCGCCCCCGGGGCGAACTGGCAGGGCAGAGGTCAGGTGATGTCACTCAGCCTACTGGAAGCAGGAAGTTTGAACATCCACCCAAATGTAATTTCTCACAGGCTCCAGCCAGAGATGTGATTGTTGGCTTATTTTAAAGGAAATACTGCAGGCTTTCATTCAACCCTAACTTGTTTTGAGACCACAGTTGCCCTTTAATATAAAAGCAGTAATCTGTATCTCGCCTCTCATTCTGATATGGTTGTTGGGAAACCTAACTTTACCTTGTGTTTTATTTCCCAACTTTCCAGTATTCCACAGTGTGGTCACTGACCATTATGTTCTTTATACATACTCAGTCCTATAATACTGCATTAACGTGTTACAGCTAATCACACCTACTAATAGCCTCTAGCCAATCCTTTTAAAGGACAGATTAGCCAAGGTGGCATGTAACCAAGGTCAGGGAAGGGCCCAGACACTGTACATAGACACAGTTATTTAATCTAGTTATTTGGGGGGTTACTTTAGTTTAATGCTATTTACTGTAGTGGGATTTTACAGTTTATTAGTTATTTTAAAGGGGAAATTTTCAGATTCTGAGGTGTAAGTTCTGAGGTTTAATTCTCCTTTAATATATTTATACACATTAATCATATCCCCACGCAAGCACCTTTTCTCTAGTGTTCTTAATTCTGTCTTTATACTCAAGCTCTCTTATTCCCCTTAATTTAGTTGCCCTTCTCAGAACCTTTTCCATTTCAAAGATGTCTTTTTTGTACACAGGATTAAAAAACTGTACGCATATTCCCAATTTGAGAAGAAATGTAAGGCGATAATAAGATATATATTAAATAAGGAATTGGTTTATTTCTTGGAGTACGATATAAATCAAATTGATAATAAATTGGAATGCTAATATCACTCAAAAAAAACCCATTAATAAAATATAGAATCAAAAAATACTAATTAATTACAAGTTAATCAACCTTGATATTATAGGAAATTGAAATTACTAGTCAGTTAGGAAATCAAAATCCCCTTAAGTAGGATAAGGATTTCCCTTAAAGAATGTTTAAATTACACTTTGTTATGGGATCATTTCCTTGACTTTGTCTCCAGAACTGATCTTTTGATACTGTGCCACAAAGGCAACTAATGTATAAACTAAGGACTGTTGGCCTAGATAAAAACATTTGTACATGGATAGAGAATTGGTTATTGGATCACAAACTGAGATTGGTGGTTAATGGAGCTACACCCATGTGGGCTAAAGTTCTAAGTGGAGTGCCTCAGGGTTCTGTACTGGAGCCACTTCTTTTTAATCTGTCTATAAATGACTTAGAAGGGGGCATTGAGAGCAAGGTCTCTGTCTTTGCTGATGACACTAAACCATGCAAAGCTTTGTAAACTCCAAATGATGTGCAAGTGCTGCAAGCAGACCTAGATAGATTATCAAAATGGGCAGCAGAATGGCAGATAAGATTCAATGTAGATAAATGTAAAGTGATGCATTTGGGGTTCAATAATCCTTGTGCCTCCTACACCATAAATAACTCTGTGTTAAGTGAATTTCTAATGGAGAAGGATTTAGGGGTTCTGGTAGATAACAGACTTAGCTGTAGCAAACAATGCCAGGTAGCAACGGCTAGAGCTAGCAAGATATTGTCTTGTATAAATAGGGGAATTGATTCAAGGAAGAAAAATATTATTCTCCCTCTTTACAAGGCATTGGTAAGGCCTCAGTATTTACTGAAGTCTGGTATTGCCAATCCTCCCTGGCTGCTATTGGCCATTAAAGTATGTTTAGATAGTCTGTGAGCTTTCTGCTTCCAAATATATCTCATTACAATTCTTTGTAGGGAGTCTAGGAGTGACCCTGGAACAGGGATCAGAAGCGTTTCAGTGAGATATAGCCATTTGAGCAGCAATGTCATTTTTTATTGAGTTTATCCTGCCTATCCAGGAGAGATAGGCAAGATATCTCTCCTGGAAATTTAGTTTTAGTAGTTTGAGACTATGTGGTGGTAAGTGTAGGGGAAGGGCTAATGTTTTGGTTTAAAGGATAAGTACACTGTAAAAGCAAGTTAACTGTAATTGTAAGAAGCAGCTTTAACTAATCATTTCCTCCCCCCTTTTTTTTCTAGGTTTCTCCTGAGCCTACCTGTGCTGATGTAAAGTTCCTGACATCTTGGATCTTAATTTTAGTCTGTTTAGCTCTGCCCCCCGAGACTTCCTGGATCTGCTTGTTCTGTATTCCAAAAAATCATGTTCTGTATGCTCCGTGCGTGCTCAGCACAGCCACGTGTGTGACGTCACGGTGCATGGTCGCATGTGCGAGTGATGTCATTGCACTGTAGCAGCACGGCACGCGACGCACACATGTGTCCATATGCAAGCTGAAAAAAAAAAAAGTGTGTGCCCTGACATCAAACTGCATGCGCCATGTTCCCCGTCCATGACTCCCCCAGTTACATTCCTCTCAAACTTTGAGACCTGGCTTACCTTTTTCATAATCCTTTGGTTAATTAGAAAAGAAGTGCTTTGTAAAGGAGCATTGCCAGATGCCCATTCTAGCCTTTTATAATGGTTGCATTTGGTTCCTGTAGTGCTCTACCTCCTCAGTATAGAATTTTGAGGATGATCATGGTATAACAATCATTTGCAAGTAAGAATGTTTTAAAGAGTGGAATCCCTGAAATAACTTAGTTTATAAATGTACACAGGCAAGAATTGTTTGTTTATGTTATGGCTTGCTTTATTTCACTTGATCTATCTATGTTTAAGTAAAAAAAAAATGTTTGTAATATAAAGGCTAAACTGACCAAACGACTTAAATAGCAGATACTTACCTTACATAATTGTGACAAGCTTTATTTATACAGTTTCATCATCTACTTATACACACATTTAAATAATGTTGGCTTTCCCTCCCCCATCCACCTCCCCTTTTGCCAGTTATTCCACCTATGTTCTATTTATTAATATATAATATATATATATATATTAGGGATGATGGTGAAGAAGCACTCCTAGGGTTTATTGAAGAAATTCGTTTTATTAGTGGCTATCTACGCGTTTCGGTCCTACCCCGGACCGTTCTCACGGTCCGGGGTAGGACCGCCGCGCTGCTACTTTCTTTGCTATATATATATTATATATATATAAAACACACACACAACAAATGTTTATTGTGAATAGTGAATAATAATTTTCATAAAATAAATTAAGTTTAAAAAAAAAAATAAATAATGTTGGCTTCTTGGAAATGCAGTTTATTTTACAATTTAATCCCGAAAACTGTTTGCACCTGACAAATATTCCAGTATAGTTTTTCTCATTCTCTCCAGGATGCAGGATATTAGAAATTGCAATTAAATATTTTTATGGTGTATTAGCATTCATTACCTATTGGCTTAGTAGAGGGGCACCGTGCTTGCAGTAGGGGCTTTCAGTTTTTTCCCCATATTGATCTCCCATATTACATGGGGGACACCTCTTCTAGGTACAGTAAATATTTTAAACAGTACCAGGCAGAGTTACCCTGAGCTGCAGTGCTCCTTTATGGAGTTAAATATTAAATAGTGTTTAGCCTGAATTTAACCCCTTCATTGCGCAGGCTGTTTCGCAAAAGATTGCATTGCCGTGGCGATGTGGGGCGGTACATTTCATTCTTTTCGCCTCGATAATGCACTTAATGCAGCGATGTCACCAGCACTAAATGTAGTATCAATCCTTGCAATCATATCATCACACATTAACCAATCATATTTTATTATTAAAATATGATTGGTTAATGTATGATCATATGAAAAGGTCCTTTTTAGCACCAGGGGTGGTCCCGGTTTCTAGCCGCAGGACACGCTTATCAGAAAGGCTCTTATCAGAGCCACAAGGGCACTTCTAAGAGCCAATGGAGTCCTGGTTTTGAGCTGCAGCACCCCCAACAAAGGCACTTGTCAGTGCCGCAAGGGCACTGATAAGTGCCGGGGAGGGGGAGTCCTAGTTTCATGCTGCGGGACCTCACCCCCCCCCATGTGGGCACACAACCTCCCCACACCAGCAGCACCGTGCACACCTTCCCACGACCAACACCCCTCCTTCCCAGCAGCCCGCAGCACTAAGTGTCCATTTCCATCACCCCAGAGTTGGCAAATGGAATGATATCAATGTTTTCGGCGCTTTATAAATTCGATCGAGCAGTAATAGCAGCGATATGGGAAACAGCAACAGTGATAATGACTTTATGTCATCGGTTATCAGCGCTTTTTAAGTCAGATTTTGGCGGAAACGGTGGCTATAAAGCCGGCGGAAAGTTAAGTTAAATATGCCTCTTAAAGGGACAGTTCAGTGGAAATTATCAATATTTGTTAAATTTTTAGTTTGTGTAATGCTTTAGTTATTCTACATATTCTCTCCCATTTTAAAAAAATCTGTTGATTTCATGCCCTTTGCTGTTCCTTCTTGACATCAGTGAGCTGACATTTCAGGTTCAAACAGTCCTTCTTCTTCCCAGGATGCACCACATCCTTGGAATGTTCCTAACAGTAATTTCTACTGATTGGCTGTTGGATGGGTCAAAGATGCTCAGGCGCTGGGTCAAGGGCAAGACCATAACAGTCTCTGTTAGGGGTCCTGCAAACAGGAAGTCAGTATTTTGGTTGCATTTATTTATACACAGACACAATGCTGAATGGGCAGATTAAGGTCATTGGGATGAAAATACTGCTCTTTTTTCTAAAAAAACATATGTATTTGCACTGAACTTCCCCTTTAAAGTCAAACTAACCAATTTTCCATTGTTTAGCGATACTTTAAAACAGTTGTGACAAGTACGCAAGTATCGCAATAGAAACCTGTGCAACTTCTGCAACCTATTTAATATAGCGATTGCAGCTGTTTTTAGCATTCTATTAAAATTTACCCAAAGCCGTAACTGCTATATTAAAGTAATGGGAGCTGAGCAATTGCATCTCTTGGTAATTTCTCGTTTGTCTGTTAAATTAATGGGTGTGATCTATGTTGAGGGTTGGGGTTAAAGGCGACAGGCCTATAGGCTTTCAAGATGTAAATCCATCCCTGTGGGCAGTAGTGATAAATACATGAACAGTTCCTCCAAGGTAACACCTATAAATGAGCTGATAGGTGTAGAGCACTGTACCATTAAAACAGTTTACATTAACACTTTGCATAACACTTAGAAATGACATGAAAATAAAAATCACATTCCACTTTCTATTTTTAATGAAAATAGCAATCTAGCAAACAGCTTCCAATTGTTTTGCTGAGTCTGATTTCACATACTGTTTACCGCAAACAATCACATCTCATTAATATTTATGTGTAATTGTGGAACCTGTTTTTATCAATGATCAAACAAGTAAAAGAGGCCATCTACAAATAGATATATTGCCCAAGGGAAGTGTCTTTGTAATACATTTCTATTAAATTGTTAAGTCTCTTAGGCAAAATCCCATTGGGCTATTTATACAGCCGTGAAATGGACATGTTGATGCTTAATTCTCCCTGTAAAGTGGCAGAACCTATTTATTCCAACAGGATTTTGTCTCTGACTATCAGAAATTCTACTAACCACAGTAAGTGCAGTATAAAGCAGCACCAAGAGGTAACAGTAATATAGCATATGAAGTGTGGAACGTAAAAGCAAAGAATATTAAACTATATGAAGTGGTGGAACTGACTGGGATTTATATTACAGTTTAAGGATGATTTTCAGTTACAGAGTTAATAGGATTTTATCAGCAATAGAGCTAAGACAACATAATCTATACAAATATAACACATAAACACTGTGATTCAATACAATCTTTCTGCTGCCCTTTTTCATTTGTATTAATTTGTTTTGTTTTGTCTCTGGATTTAGAAACTGGTGACTTCTTTGGAATCTTGGTAATATGAGACAAATTTACATGTACTTTTGACTCCCCCATTCTACCCTATCATTCAGGTGAATATATATTACCAAGTTTGCTATTGGCTCTATTTACCTAAAGTGGACAGAAAGAAAGAGCCCAATTTTCACTTAGCAATTAATGATTCCATGGCCAACAGCAATAGTTTGCCTGTCCTGGTATTGGTCATTTTAACACCAAAACATGGGTAACATTTGAAAAAAACTGTTGGATCCAAAAGGATTTAAGAATTATTGGGCATGTGCAGGATTTTCAAAAGGGGATTCCTGAATGGGTTATACCCGAACATGCACAGAACCAAATACACTCATATATTGTATCCTATTATATATGGATCATATAATAATATTGTTATATTTATTCTTTACTTGCCATCGTTATCATCACAGTTAGCTAATACAGATATCACCTTTACTTTTAAAGGATATTCATTTATGTTCTGTTTTACTGAGAAATCTACATTTGTGCTATATTATCATAAGTGCCTTTTAAAGAGCTGTGACACTGACGGCGGATCTGACAGAATTTGCTTAATGCACGATACCAATTGACCAAGATGGAAAATTTCCATTACCCTTTACTACAGTACAATATATGGAATCTTTGCTCCTGTGTGTATATATATATATATATATATTATACTGTTTACAGTCAGATATACAACCACCTCCAGGATTTCTTAATGTCCCCTCTTCTTGCTCACTAAGCTCCATCATAGTAGGAGAAAGTAGAGTAAGGGCTAGGCCACACTAGCGCGTATTCTCGCGATTGCGCACACGATTTTTACTAACATGGAAATCACGGGAATGCGAAAATTCCTGCAATTTCCGATGCGCTCGCGTTTGCGCATGCATTTTGCATGCACCTTTTTTTACGCAAACACATGCGTTTTTTTAATATTAAATTACAAATGCGCATGCGCAAACACAAAGCTTGGCAATGCAAAGAAATCGCACAAGCTGGCGATTGCGTGCGCGATTTAGTGCTTTGTAGTGGGTCCTCAGCCTAAGTATTGTATCTAAACCCAGTCCCTGCAATCACCTATGGCAGCTGCAGGCCTCATTTTTTTAATGGATTGGATTGGCCCGGTCTGTTTAAAAAAAACACACTGCTGCATGCACTTCTGTCACGAAAGGGACAAGTTTCAATTAAATAGAAGAAAACTAACAAAGAAAATTATTTTTAAAAATTAACCGTATTTTTGGTCTGTTTTCGTTTGCCATTATGTGAACGCGGTGACGGTTAAGGTTGATACAGTTCTCTATGCTACTGTGAATAACAGGGCAGACTGGATACAAAAAAATGCTGCATTTCACGCAGCTAAATTAACAATGTCGTAATCTATTTAAGTTTATTTAATTTTAGTCTATGTAACACTCTGTTGGCAACAGGTGACATGGAACAGTAGACTGCACTGAGCAAGAAGAAAGGGGGGGGGGGGTTCCAGGCACCAGAAATCCCCCTAAACATGCCACTGATGTGTGTGCCCAGCATTACAGAGGAATGTTTTAATGCCAGTTTCTGGGCAATAAATCATGTAAAAATAATTAGACCACGGTTCTCCTAATAAATATAAATGAAACCAAAATTAAACCCGGTAAAGAGAATTTCTTTAGAAACATAACATGGCTTATTCTTTGGAAGTTTAAGATATTTAGAGTTACTTAACCCACAGAGGGATGCCACCTTCTCCATCAGGAAGTACCAGCATAAGGAGCTGGACAGCATGTATTCCAGTTCTCCTCTGTTGACTGGCTAGAATAGTAGAGAGGATAGTCAGAAGTGTGACTGTTCAACTCTTCAAGGACAACAAAAGCCTCAGAACAACATGAAATCAGAAGGTAGAAGAACTTAATATAAAAGCATTCATTTGTGTCTTACCTCTCTTTTTGATATGGCTGTTGAGAAATTTCCTTTTCTAACATGGGGTTTGTGTTTAATTTCCCAGCATTCCAGTATTGCACATTGTGGCCACTGTTCTTTTACATGCTCAGTCCTAGGATATTGCAAGAACTTGTTACAGTTGATCACACCCACTAGTAGTCTCTAGCCAATCCTTTTACAGTACAGATTAGGCAAGGGAGCATCCAGTTCTTAAAAGGATTACATTAACTTTAACTTTTACTGTAGTGGTAATTTACAGTTTATTGGTGTTTTTAGAAGGTATATTTTCAGATTCTGAAATTCTTGGGTTTAGCTCTCCTTTAATGGCATACAAACCCATTTGTGCAACCCACTATGTCGGCTGCACAAATGTCACCAGCGTAACCAATGCAATACATAAATATTATGCTTGCCGCTATTTGCGGCATGTGTGTCTATTTAAAGGGTAATTGTGGTCTCCAATTTTTTTTTTTTTTAAAAAAGCCTTCTGTCATACTTTTAAAATAAATGCAATGTCTAAGCCAATCACTGATTCTGCTGTCAGCTAAAAAATCCTTACCTTACATTCCTGCTCCTTCTCGTTCTCCTGTAGTCCTTGTCCAAAGTCCAGGAAACTAAAGAGCAGTGGCTGTATTCCTGTCCAATCTTCTCTGCCTTCTCTGATGTCTCCAGGAGGGATGCAGACATGCGCAGGGAAGCCCTTTCCCTCCTCCATCCCTCCCTCCCCCCTGCACTTCTTCCTCATGTGACAGGCTTTTGCGATAATTTTCTTAATGGCTTGCCATCCCCAACCGCTATAATAAAACTAAAAAAAAAAGTTTCAGGTATCTTCTTCTACCCTTTGCTCCCCGGGACTTCTTAGCCAATCACAGAAGCAGCTGCCGGTCAGGCTCCTCTCTGCTGTTTCCTGTTAGCAGAGAGGGAAGAGGAGACTCGCGGGAGTGAAGGGGCTGTAAGTAGATAATTGAAAAAAATTTTTTAGTTTTATTATAGCTGTTGGGGGTGGGCAACCCTAAAGAACATTATATGAAAAGGAAGTTTTTCAAGTGGACATGCCCTTTAAAGCAGTGATTGAAGACCGGGAGGTAAAGGACCTATTCCTTACCTTCCATTCTTCAGTCACTTGACCATGATCCAGGATCGAAGGTAAGTATATTTACCTCGCGCACAATCCAACACGGCTCAGTTGACAAGACACCACGCTTCCTAGTTTAGTTTCACTATAGCGCGCATGCACGATAATGCATGCTATAGTAAACATAACCAGGAAGAGGTTGTCAATTTATAACTGAGCTGCGGTGGATCGTGCGCAAGGTAAATATACTCACCTTCGATCCTGGATCATGTTCAAGTGATTGAAGAATGGAAGGGAAGGTAAGGAATACATCCTTTACCTCCCAGTCTTCAATCACTACTTTAAAGGAATAATGTAGTTCACTTTTTGTGAGAACTATTCCTTTAAGTTTAAATTTTAAGGGGAAACATGCTCTTTAACCCTAACCACAAGTGTTATAGTGATTCTTCACAATGGCAGAGATTGTGGCTATCTTGGGTTTTCCCGCTTGTTCCACCATGAAATAGGAACTTTATAGTATTTTATATAATTTTTACCCAGATGACTATAATTTTTTTTTTTTAATTCGTTTTATTGAGAGGCAATATAGAAAGGTTGTATCGGTTATCACATCAGTTTGTACAGTATATCATATTTTTCAATATTATTTTATTGCCTTGTTATTATATTGTTTAACATTGTTACACATAAACATAAAATAAACATTAACTTCAACATAATTTGTAGTCTGTGCTTTACGTTATATTGGTTTAGTCATCCGTCTGCCCGGCCATCCGTTCCCTCTCCAAGGGAGCCCTCCGATTCTTAGAGATTTTTGTAAGACATCCAGTAGATCTCTGATAACCCACATATTGCTTTATGGGGAGAGTGTGTCTAAGGAGTCGGGCCATACCGACCAGATTTTTTTATACTGGTTTTCACATCCTCTATGTTTAAATATCATTTTTATCATCGAGAGGTCGTTATTTATCAAATTGATCCAGGTCTGTAGTTTGGGCTTTTTGTGAGAGAGCCAACGTAGGACTATGGTTTTTCTTGCATAAAATAAGGTTGCCCGCAGGAATAGCACCTCGTGAGGTGACCATATATCTTCTTCTATTACTCCAAATAGACAGAGTAGAGGGTTGGGTCATATTGGATGTGGTGTGAGCCGGTTCAAAAATCGGATCACCTTTATCCAGAATGATGCTACTCCAGGGCAGTACCATATTAGGTGGGCGAAGTCTGAGCTGGGTTGGGCGCATTTAGGGCAGCTTGATAGATTGGTATTGCCGAAGTGTCTGGTTTGTCTAGGTGTATAGTACGCTTGGTGGGTGATCTTAAACTGTATCATTTTATTGTTAGTAGACGGAGAGACTAAAGTGTGTGAAGCAGCTATCTCCTTTCATTTCTCAGTCTCCACATACCCTAGACATGCAGTCCATTTATTTTGGATATTGTTTATATTGGTTTGTGATTTTATCTGTATCAGGTGGGTGTATATGTGTGAGACCACCCCCCGCGGGCCCTGGGTGCGCACAACTCCAATTATTGGGTGTTTGGGTATAGTGGGTTTATTTGGCGGCAAGTATGTTGTCAGTGCATGTCGCAGTTGGAGATACAGGGGAGTTTAGCAAAGGGGATCAGAATATCTTTATTAATAATTGACTCCAGTGTATTTATTTCAAATTTTCCCCATACTCTTTCTCCCATTATTGCTTTTAATTCTGGCAGCAGTTTGTTTTTCCATAATGGGGTGTGAGTGTATGGGCCATTTATATTGAGTAATTTATTGGTTAATTGACAGATTTTTTGCGACTGTTTGTTTAGGGGGGTTCCTTTGCCTATCATATGGATTTTGGGGGCCTCGAGATAGGCCATATAGGGTTCCTTGAGATATGTATTCAACATGTGGTCTGAAGCTGTAGGAGTGCTGGTAACATCTACCCAGCATTTTAGATATTGTAATTGCGAGGCCCAGTAATATAGTTGTAGGTTGGGCAGAGCCAGTCCTCCCATATTCTTTGGGGCTTGGAGTTTTGTAAGTTTTAGTCTGGGTTTTTTATTGTTCCAGATAAAGGAGGTTAGTATACTGCTCAGCCTTCTGAAGAATGATTGGGGTATATATGTTAGGGAATGCTGGACCATATATAGAATTTTAGGAAATAAGAAGATTTTGATGATTTGAATTCTACCCCAGAGGTTGAGGGGGAGGGACTTCCATGCCATAGTCTTGGATAGTACTAAATCTGTTAGTGGGGCTATATTTAGGGAGTAGAATTGCTGGGGGGATCTTGTTATGTTGATTCCTAGATATTTAAAATGGTCAACTGTGGGGATAGGTGCCAGACTGTGTGTTGTATGGGTTGAGGTGCTGTCTATTGGGTAAAGGGCAGATTTATCCCAGTTGATGGTTAATCCGGAGTATTGGCCAAAGGTGTTGATCAGTTGGAATATCGTGTTAATTGAATTGTTGGTGATGTCTAGATAGATTATAATATCATCTGCGTATAGTCCTAGGCGCTCTTCATATTGATTAAGGCAAAAACCTTTTATTTGATTGTGTGTTCGGATTATCGTGGCTAGGGGTTCAATTGCGAGGGCAAATAATAAGGGGCAACCTTGGCGAGTACCTCTGTGTAGGGAGAAAGTCTGTGAGATTGTTGTTTATGAGAACTTGAGCTAGGGGGGCAGCGTACAGTAGTTTTATCCAGCTGATAAGGTTGGGGCCAAGTCCGAATTGGTGTAAAACCTCCATCAGATAGGGCCATTCCACAGAGTCAAACGATTTATTAGCGTCTAGTGATATCATCATGTGGTTGCCAGAATTGTCGTGGTTTGTTTGGGTTTGAATTAATGTGTGGCGTAGGTTAATAGATGTGGACATTCCAGGCATAAAGCCAGTTTGGTTTGGGTGTATGATGGATAGTATTATCTTCTTGATCCGCTGGGCTAGTATTTTGGCCAGGATTTTGTAATCTGAGGTCAGTAGGGATATTGGCCTATATGATCCACATTCCGAGAGGTCTTTGCCTGGTTTGGGAAGGACTACAATCGTTGCTGTGTGAAGTGATTGTGGTAACTGGTTGGTGTGGTGTGCGTGGATAAACATCTCTAGTAGTGGTTTTATTAGTTGAGATTGATATCTTTTATAAATTTCTATGGGGAGTCTGGGCCAGGAGCTTTGTTATTTGGCATAGAGTCTATGGCAGACTGAATCTCTTCTAATGTTATGGGGCATTTGCTTTTGCTCTGGTGTAATGGTCGGTAGTGGGATTTGTTCGAGGTATAGTGTTATTTCTGATGTAGTGTAGTTGAGACGAGATTTGTATAGGTTGTGATAAAATTCAGTAAATATCTCGAGAATCTGTGGTGTCGAGTGGAGTGGGGTCCATGACTGGTTATTGATGGTAAGAATTGTGTTCGATTTTGTGTGATCCTTGACTAGAAAGGATAGCAGTTTGGCTGAGTGATTCCCATTTTCAAAAAAACTTTGTTTTATGAAGAATTGTTTTCGTTTTGCTTTTTCTAGCATCATTTTGTTGTATACTCGCTGTGTTTGGAGCCAAGCCGTTTGCGTAGCCTGAGTGCCGTGGTGTATATATTCTTTTTCTGCCCGTATTAAGGATATGGATAACGATTTTTCATCCTAAAGTGTGGTGTGCTTGATATATGATATGGTGGAGTGTAGACTTCCTCGAATATAGGCTTTAAAGGATTCCCATACCACACTGGGGTTGTGGGAGGGGGCATTTATTGTTATATATTCTTCAAGTTGTTCGTGTAGAGGGTCTAGTTGGGGAAATTGGGACAGCCAGAAGGGGTTGAGTTTCCAGTTATTTTTCGAGGGAGACAGGGGTGAGAAAGAAACAGTTAACAATATTGGGGAGTGATCAGAGATACCCCTGGGGAGATGTGCTATTTGACGTGTGAATGGAACAGTCTTTCTGGTGAGGAATACATAGTCTATCCTGGAGAGCGTATTGTATGTTGACGAGTGGCATGTATATTCGAGAGTGTCCGGGTATCTTTGTCTCCACACATCCACCCAAACCCAGGTTTGAACGATAGATGCTAGTGAGGTTGAATGTTCCCTCGGATGTGAAGAAGGTGAGGGGTTTGGCATACGGTATCTTTCTTTATGTATGGACATTACAAATTACATGTGCATCTGGGTACAATGTGAGTAATGGTGCGATGTTTTTCATAACAGCTAGAGCCGTTGCGGGAGGGCTGTACACACCCAGGAGCACCACGGGGAGGGAGTTTATTTCGGTTGCTACAAAAACATATCGGCCGTGTGGGTCTGTTTTCACTTGTATAATTTTATATCTAAGCATTTTTCGAATAAGGAGGGAGACTCCTCTTGATTAAGATGAACAGAGACTATGTGCAGCCCACCCAACCCAGGGTTTATGCACCAAAGCAGTGGTTGTATTTAATAGGTGGGTCTCCTGCAGGCAAATTATATCTGGAGCATGTTTTGTGATATAAGAAAATACCTGTATACGTTTAAAAGGCTGGTTTAAACCTCTGACATTCCATGAGATCAATTTGATAGACTCTAGTGAATCACCCATTATCCACGGGAGGGGTGTAGAATATGGTATACATTGGATCAGTTAATCGATATATCCAGGTGAGATATACTAGTGACACCATGTGGACAGACACAGAACAGTCCACCGGAGTAGCGTGCAAGAGATTGTATCCCTGCACGGTGAGTGTATCAAGAGTTTACGATTATTTATATTTCGGTGCACGGCACGGTGTGTGTAGGTGCCCCCCACCGCCCACCTGCAATAAACATCTTTACATATATTTTCCATTGTACATGTCATTCAGGAGAGTGTAGTTTCTCGGGCCGCCCCAAGGTTTTCACACATAGGCTATTTACATACAAGTTCCTTTCACATTTTCTTACAATTATTACTTTGCTAGCTAAGGTATTATCCTTATTTACATATTCTTTGTTTATAAAGTCAGGCCTGTGGGTTGGGGTGAGGGTTAGAGGGTCTTTGGATAGATTGTCGAGGCGTCCATATCCGTTGTAGCAGATCCTTTTTGTGGGTTTTGAGGCCATACGGTTCTGTGAACTACAGAGTGTATTATAGAGTTGAATAAATAAGTTGTTGAGTCTGGTATGGTCGTTCAGGTCTCCTCGCTTCGCGGGCATTCTCTGAAATGTGTAGTGTTCGTATATTCTTTGGGGGCCATATATCGTATCAGTTCCATCCTCATTGCTGTGGGGGAGAAGGAGGGGTCTGGGGGGCACCTCGGTGAAAATAAGATAAAGTCCCTGTCCAGTTCCTCATATATTATGTAGATATTATATATATAGAGTTATCACTCAGGGTTGTGTGGCGGGCAGCGTCTCCCGACTCTGGCTGGATCGTATACCCATCGTGGGCATTCGGTATATACAGTGATTTGCAGATTTTTATCGAGCTGAAGTTCCGGTGTATATTCAGATAGGGGGTTAGAGGTATGTTGGGTTGGAGAGAGGTAGTTTATAGTAGGGGGATATTGTACGGATCTCCTACCTTAGTAGAAGAGCCCGCCTGGGCATCCAACTATTTAGCTATCATGGCTAACTATTCCTCCGATAACCTTCATCTCCGCACCCAGTCCGGTCGCCCAGTGTACCATTCTCAATATCTGGCTGGCGGGCCAAACTGGTTGTCTAGCCAGGTAGTTGCGTCCACAGGCGACTCGAAGAACTTGGTAGAGCCTCTGTGTTGAATCCAGAGACGTGAGCGGTATAGCATTGCGTACGGGAGGTTTAAGCTGCGTAAGCGTTGTTTGACTGCCAAAAACGTGCCACGTTTTTTTTGCAATTCCATTGAATAATCTGGAAAAAACATTACTGTGGTATTGTCGGTATTGTGGGCCCTCTCGACAGTGAATACAGGGGACAGGTTGTCTGATCCAAAAGTGTCTCTTAGCCATGTGTCCAGAAATGCCTCAGGCTCGCGGCCCTCCACGCCTTCCGGTAGCCCGACCATGCGTATGTTTTGGCAACGTGATCTGTTTTCCAGATCGTCCGCTCGTGCTTGTTGGGCCTGTAGCTGTTGCTGTAGGGCCGCTATTTCATTTGGGATGGGCTGCACAGTATCCTCTGTCTGGGAGACCCGGGTTTCTAAGTCGCCCATCCTGGTCCGTAGGTTTTGAAGGTCCTGTCTAATAAGTCCAACATCTATTCCTACCTCCTCTATTAGGACCGTCAGGGTTGCTTTGGTGTCCTGTATTGCCACAAGGAGCTGGGATGACAAGGGTTCGGCGGGGTTTGAGGCTGTGGCGGATGATGCCTTAGGGTTCCGTACTGCCGCTCCTGGTGACGGCTCGGGGCCTTCAGCCGAGGTATCCGAGTCCCGGTCTGCAGGTTGGCAGGAAAATTTCCCTAGTTTTTCGGCGTAGGGAGTATTTTTGCTTTGCTGGTTGCCGTGCTTCGGCATATTGGATCAGTAGAGTCTCCTAGTGCCGGTTCTGTGGTTTTTAGCTGTGAATTGGTCAGCAGAGAGGGTTTACAGGATAAAAGTTTGGGAGAACTCCTTGTCCCCACGTCTGCTCAGACCGCCATCTTGGCCACGCCCCCCAAATGACTATAATTTTAAATAAACCAAAATTATTTTCTTAGACAATACCTTAGATTCCATGGGGCTGATTTACCCAGGGTTGCTGGGCAAATATATGGAGTTAAAGTCATGCTAACCGGTTGGCTACTGGCATTAGCTCCCTATTAGCGTCGGATGCACGGGTTACACAAAAATCACCCGTGCATCCGACTTTCGCAATTCAATATCGCGGTTTTGCTAGTTTTAGCGCTGGATTTTAACGCAAGCAGATAGCTTCCGTTAAAATCCCACGCGAATCACGAAAGGAGCATTTACCCAGACCGATAGCGGCTCTAGGTAAATAAGCCTGCATATGTTTAAACATATGCTCAGATCATTATGTGCTTTGTGCATTGCTGGCAATACTTTGGCTGCAATGTAAATTCATTTTCTGTGCTGAACTCAGAAAACACATGAAAATGTAACCAAATTTGTGTTTCACTAAAGCAGCACATATGCATATCCACCTTTCTTGGTCCACAGTATTCTGCATATTGCACATACAGTAACATCAATTATTATCCATAAGGCTATGCATAATAACATATAACCTTATTTATCCTGAAAGCAGGATGAAGTATCTCTTGAGGTAGAAACCAATAAATACACATGAGTTAAGCTCAGACAACAGTACCATGGAGAAAAAAGGGAACAAGGTTATTTAAATCCACATTGACAGCTCTAAGTATGTTCTAGGATATAGAGAGGTCAAGATCTTATGTAAGTTGTTTGTGTCAAAGAATTTCAGTTCCATCTAAACATTACTTTTTACAACATCTGCAAAACCCTTAAAAGAATAAATACATTTAACAAATATTATAAGGTATGCTAATTTAATAATTGCAGATGAGGTAGGAAGTCCCCTATGGGAGCCCTTTTCTGGGCATGTCAGTGATGTGATTCAGGGCTGCCATTGGGGTGGAAAGGAGGTACTCCTGTATGGGGCTCTGACTTTATTGGGGCTACTGTCAAGCATTAAATGGCAGCACACAGTGTTATCAGTGTAAGCAAAAAGGATGTAATACCAAATATATTGTATTCCCCAGAAAGTTAGTATTCCAGGCAGTAATGAGTGCATTATTGCACTTATTTAACAAATGACATTTCACACCAATAAATAGAAAAGTTTCTAGTGGGGTGCGGAATGACTAGATCACCCTTAGTGGGTAAAGTTTACCTGATGCTATCAGCTAGCATTAAATACTTGCATATGAAGAGATGCACAGCCGCTGGTGAATAGCTTGAGGTACTGCGCGACCAGGCAAAAAAGAACTAAAGTCTCCAGATAACATTGTCCCAATAGACAGAGCACATTCAGAAACATACAACAAGCTGTGTCTCACCTCTCCTTTTGCTGTGGCCATTGGGTTATTTATGAAAATAACCTGTGGTTACTAGTGATCAGCTCCCATAATCCACCTTACCTAGGTAAGCATCGCTAAGTGAACCCAGTTCTCTTCCCATGCTCTGTAGTGCTCAATAGTAGTGATGGCCTAGTTCGCGGATCCGAACCCGAATCTGCGGCGGATTTAACTTGTTCGCGAACGGCGGATATCGTGGATTTTCCGAACTTTTCCGAACCGCGTTTTCGAAAATTTTCGAAATTACGAGGATTTCTCCTATTTTCGAAAATACACGAAAACCCATATTTTCTAAAATTTTCGGAATTACGGGGATTTCTCGTATTTTCGAAAATGCGGGAAAATACGTATTTTCGAAAATTTTCGAAATGACGAGGATTTCGCTTATTTTCGAGGATTTTTAATTTTTAATGGGTCCGCTTGCGGATTTTCGAATTTTCTATTTTTTTTTTTCGAAAATTCGCGGATCCTCGAGCAGACCGGATTTTGCGAAGTTCGGACATCTCTACTCAATAGATCCAAACAAGGAAGTAACTGCCAATCATATTACAGCACAGATATCCTCCCTCTCCCTGACACAGAGCAGGGATTTCAGTTTTTTTTTTTTCAAACACATTTAATTCTCCTGTCCTAACAATAATATAATCATTTACTTTTTATACAAAAGAGAAAAGTAATCTTGTATTTTCTAATTCTAATATATATTCCGAATTTGTATGGAATTTATGTGTGCACACATACGGGACGTTTTACCTATCTACCTTATTTGCTGTTAGGAGTACATATCCTTTGGATGAGAGACGCTGGTTACACATATTACCTTCAACTTTCTACCTGCAGGATCTCCACATATGGTTATAGAGATATCTTGTTAGAGATTTTAGCAGTTTTGATGCAGGATATATGTATAATATTTTATGCTGTTTGCTAATTATTCATGTTATTATACCTGTTGTGGCTGGCCAGACCCATATTTTTCCATATGAAGATTATTTTTATACATCTTTCTCACATTTTTGACTTGTGATAGGTGTGATATTTTATATTAAATATATATTTTTTATATTATTGAGTATTTCCAGTTGTGTGTGTCACTAGCAGAGTACCGTTCCTTTTTTGTATTGTTACTAGGTCGTACCCCATTGGGGTTCTCCCTTTTCTTTCTGAGTAGGGGGACTCAGAGGTACCTGTGTGTTTTGTATCTGCTCGGTACTTTCTTTTGGTATAATGGTATATAGGCTCTGTACATCCATTGTTACTAAGGTCATATTCTGAATTGGGCCCTTATAGGATCTCAACACTTCCAACAGTTGTTTACTATCGCGTAAATACCTAACAGTTTATCCAGAAGAAGGCAAAAAATAAGAAAACATCGAAAATGTTTGTGTGTGATGGAAATAATTGTAATTGGTACTTCAATTTAATTTGTTAATTTTTATTATTTTGCATTGATTAAACAGTATTACAATACAACAGTAAACATCACAAATCTTAAAAACAAACTACAATAAGGGATTAGCACAGCATGAAATCATTGTTTAACACTGTATAACATGTATAACAACATCCCCTTGGGATTATACAGAGATTTTATTGGGGTTGCTGACCACCATTTAAAGCTACATTTTATTTACAGCTGTAAATGACAGGCACAGTCATACTAGACACTAACACTGACACTACAAAATGTAAAGCTGTTCAAAAACTATAAACTTGCCATCGGGCCCAGCCATTTTGCAATAAATATGGTTGTAATATCAATAGTAATTAACATTGTAAACATGATTTGGCCAGGAACCGCCACGGAAAAGTAGGCTGGTAAAACTTCTCTATTCAAGATTAAAATCTTATATTGAATGTTGGTGTAATGTTGGGGTAGTGTATGTTCTGCTTTAGACCTTTAGACCTTAAAAAAAGATTGTCAAAGCCCCTATAATAAGTGTGCTACTAATATGAATCACAAAATGATAGGGCTAGGCAATTATTGGAACATCCCTTTAACAGCGAGAGGTTAGCATGTACAGTAGTGTATGGGCAGCTTTAGGTATTTAGATATTTGCAAGTAAATACACAAATACTCAATCTTATAAAAACATGGAGAAGATTCACTGATATGACACTCCCTATGGCGCTGAGTGTCACAAGCCTGTGATTAATGTTTATACATACTGGATAGATAATGTATGTAATAATCTGTATTATTGTGTTTGATGCTTCAATTCCTTAGTCTGTCAATATGTTATCCATATCTGTACAAGGTATTTTGTTTTAATGCTAATTTGAAAGCTTTTCTCCCCAGGGCACCTAATCATTGTAAGATTCTTCTCTAGTAAGTTGCATTTAGTACAACTCACCCCCTGATCACAGTATTTTCTATACATATGTCTCCACACCTATATAAAAGTCCCTGAAAGCTAGTTTATTTTCCAGCCATTGTGCATTACAAGCAACCTGGAACAATACAAAAAAGTCAGGGGAATTTACTGCTTTCCATTATTTTTTTAGGAAAATATAAAGTTTATACATGTACAGACTTTTCATATAGAAGCTCAAATGGGATAGTGGTAGAAAGCATTGCTTTTAGCAAGAAAGAGTGCAGGTGGTTGTAGGTTTGATTCCCCAAACATTATTTTTTACTAAAATGTTAATATAATGTCTCTTACATCCATGCTAGCTAATAAATGAACTGCAAAAACATTACTTTTTTTGTATGAAAAGCAAAGGAATTTACAATTGTTAGGGACAGGAACATTTATATATATTTACACAAAAACTGCACTAAAATCTCTGATCCGAGAGCCAATTGTGATTGTTTTATGGATCAATAAATGGTAGCCATGTCAAATTTGATATCTATAAATCTATTGAAATGCCCTGGATATGTAAGTTGGTGGATTGTGGCGTGTTTTCCCTTCGCAATACGGGATGAAGCATGTATATTTACCCTGTTAGTGTGTCAGGGAGACCACATGGATTGTGTAACACTCCTCTTGTTCAGCCCTCACCTTTTTATAATTGGTTGCAGATTACTCGTTACACCCCTGAACAGAGGAATTAGAATGGCTCTGGAACAAAATGGGGAGCTCTCTTTTACCATCATTCCTTGGGCTACTAAGAGTTATTTTGAGGGGCAATAACTCTGGAAATAACTTTTTCTCCCATTTTGCTTTACTGTTACTTGTGTTGTGTTTTTGTCTTGGTTATATTTTTCTGTAATTTATTCTTTACATTGTTTTTCTCATCATTAAACAATATTTAAAAATCGTTAAGCCGAATCTCTGAATGCTCTATTTAGAACTAAGGAACTCTGGCTCCGTGGGTCACTACAGTTACCTGAATATTATTTTATTGACACATAAAGAAGAGTTGATTTGATGCATAAAGTAGAGGTGATCCAGGGAAATTTCCAATTCCAACTTAATAATTATGGTGTTTTTTTTTTTTCTTCCTCAACAGTTAGGCAGGAAATGTGGGTATTGCTGAGTAGGTTGGACTGGATAGACGTATGTCCAACCTCAAATACTATACTATATTCCTATCTGAATGTAGTAGTGAATAGTAGTGAATGAACAGATATCATTAATAGTTTATTGCACAGCTGTGCATGCTTGGTAGGTTTGTGTACCTGTAACACATATGGTGGCAGTTACCAATGGTTTACTGTAAATATGTATAACTGATGGCAACTCTCAATCGGGTGCTTAGTGCACCCTTGGGCTGAAAGTTGTAGTGCATCCATCACACTGAGGATTTCTGATCCTGTTTTACCGGACACTTGACACATTTACAGTTTCCTATAGTTTTAGCATTTATTGAACCATACATGTGCTGTAGCTGAGTTGCAATCTTCTCTCTGAAGTATTAAGAATTGGTAATTCTGCTCTTGTAGTAGGTGCAGGAAAGAAAAGGCAATGGCTCTTGTCACTGCTTAGAATATGCAATAATGTACGATGAAATCACTTGAAATCACAGTCTAGGGGGACTGTTTAAAGCATAAAGGGAGACTACAAAGGCAGAGTGTCTCCCAATACTAATCTTAAAAGGAAGAAAAATATAAACCTTGCAACAGCAATAAAATGTTATTTGCATGAAAATAATATAAAAGAAAATTTACTAAAAGAAAAACAGATAAAATATAATTACACTAGACAAATGTTTAAAGCGATAGGAACCTTATAATAAGCAACTACTTCATCCATAAATACATTAAACAGAAGGTACAATCACAATCTTGGAAAAATGTATATAATAAATAATAAAACACTATAAATCTCTGAGGGCTGGTATGCACAAGCCAACCCATGGCCTCATATTCCTGCCGGCAGACAGCCAATTAATACCAAAAAATCATGGCAAAAACCCACTCTGATAAATTACGATCCCTTCACAATGGTCAGGGAGGCAAGTGTATTCCAATATCAACTCAGGTCTTTATGTATGTCTTTATGATTATGGGGGAAACCCGGAGTGCCCGGAGGAAACCCATGCAAGCATGAGGAGAGCTCCTTGCAGATTATAAGCTTATAATAATTTTGTCAAGTGCTAATAAAACTTTATACTTTAGCTGGGAGATTCAATAAAAGTTCTTATCATTAAAAATGGTGCTAATTTTCTCCCAACCAATCAGATATTTTTTTTAACATTTGAAAGCTAAAATGTGATTGGCAGGTGCAAAATAAGCACCATTTTTAACAATAAGAACTTCTGTTGAATAGCCCTGTTATATATTGTTTACCACATTTTTTACAGGTTAAAAGGTATATGACATTTTGTGTGTCACAATCAATAAAATCATATACTTTCTTTGTCACATTTGATCAAAACAATCTACTGATACATATATGTGCGCAGCCAGATGCTCCCTGGCTGCTCAATGGAAAAGCCCACTCCTAACTTTAAACAGTATGATACACAAATGATAGTGGATTGGGTGTAACGAACTGATCAGATATACCTTAAACAACAAAATTGACATATTCTACACTATATGGGAACCATGGATCAGTAAAATCCAAATAACTATATGAACAGATACCACAGGAAACAATAGACCAAAATCCCAATTAGGTATTTTTTTCTTTCTTTACTCTTCCCTTCATCCCTGTTTAATATATGATGACCATCATATTACTCAATACATTTTTACTTAATAAAAATGTATTGAAAAAAAAAAAATGTTTCTGTGTTGATACAGTGTTGATAGCCAGTTACTTGTTTTCTTCTTCTTTATTTTCCTATCTTTCGAACATAAGCTGGGGAGATCATTGAACCCAAAGTATTTGTTTCCCTAGCTAATATCTGTAATCCTGGTCTTAGGATCTCATTCAGGTCAGGATCTCTCCTCAGTGTCCTGGCTTACCTGACTCCTTGGTGGAGACTGATGAGTATCCACAGGCACTGGGGCGCAGGGCCTAAGTGTGACCAGGTTTTCAATGGAGATCCTGATGGTGGGGATGTAGCGCTGCTGAATACAAGTGACGAGTTGATGGAGATGGTAGATCCGCAGACACTGGAGTCTAGGCACAGGAACGAGGCACATCAGCCGAGGCACAGGAAGAAGGCACAGGAGCCGAGGCACAGGAAAAGCACACAGGAGCAGAGGCACAGGAACAAGGCATGGGAGTTGAGGTACAGGGAGGAGATACAGTCCAAAAAAGCCAATAAAACGGAAGAAGAAGAAAAAGAAGAAGAAGATTAAATAGAAAGAAAATAATTTGGCTTTTTCAAGCCAAATTAATGATGCCTGCATCTTGTACAGTACTAGATGATGCCCATGATTCTTAGTACATTTGCTGGATTGGCTGCTGCCAACCGTCTGTCTTCCATGCATTTTCTCACTGGTGTTATTTATCTTTATGGGGAAATAAATAGCAGTAAAATGACTTGTGATTGGTCCCAAAAGTTATTTTCATGCCCCAACATATTTTCTTAAAATAGAATTTTGCTTTTGTGTGTTTTCATATACAAATATCACATTTATTAGAAATTATGAAGTACAAACTAATTCTGGGCACACACCACTATGTTCTGCAGTAGGTCAGTTATGACAGATCAGTAAGATAAAGAACATTTCATTTCTGATCATGATGTATTGCTATTTTCTACCATAATTGCAAGAGCTGAATATGATTCATTGAGTCTTACTGTTGTCCCCTTTGCATAAAATTACAAAATGAAACACAAGCTGATTTTATGACTTAAAAAATAAAAATACAATATTACATGTTGGTTTGTGGCTCATGTCGGATGTGGCAATTTGCACCTGCCATTTATGAATGTATGTATGTATGATTTGCTGCTATATGGAAATGTGCAATGTACTAGGTGTAACATACCATATAAAAGGTGCAATAAGAGAAGGGATAGGTGCAATGGGAAATGTGCAATACTATCTTGGTACAGTATTTAATTTAAATTTCTTGTAAAAAGTACAATATGATTCCGGGAATACTAGTTAAGATATATGTATAAAGGAAATCCTTAATGAGATCTGAATCGGAGGGGATGTTTTATCCCTAGATTAATTGTTACGTGGATCCCCCACAATTGTGATATTTTTAAATTAATGAAATTTTAATATTATGATTAATAAATGAAATAATAATCTTTTTAGAAGGGATATATATATCTATTTTTTGTCACAACCACATTGATATATGGTATATAAGCATTAACAATATATAAATTGACACTTTATGAAGAAATAATGAGTATATAATGTATAATTATTAGCACTTGACAGAAATGTTATAAGGTTATAATCTGCAAAAAGTTTGTACGTTCTCCCCGTGCTTGCGTGGAATAACAAAAAGGTCTCCTAAGGAGCGAGCAAGGAAACTTATTTATCATATAGAAAAGCAAGTCATTATAAAATACAGGGTATAGAGAAATAAGAAGAAAATTGAGGTGAGTTTGCTGTAGAGCTTAGTACAGTTTTATCTAAACCACTGTTCTTATCTTTTCAGATTCGTTTTGGTCTGGGGAAATGTTGCTGGATTGAAAAACAGCCACTGTAATAACAATATTCAAAAAAGGTAGTCATTCCCAGCCTGGTAACTATGGACCTGTAAGCCTAACTCCAGTTGTAGGGCAGGAGCTGGAAACTAGTCAGCATGGATTATGAGATATATTTACTTGTTTTTTATGAAGAAGTGAGTAAGAATTTAGATTCAGGAATAGCAGTGGCACCTACCACAAAATTCCACTGCCCCCTCACCAATGGAAGGGGTGTGGTTTTATAATTGAAAGTGGGTGGTGCTTTGTCCAGAAGTGGGGTGTCTTGTTCAGAAGTGGGAGTGGCTTTATACACATTCATTTAACTAGTGTCATTATCATTGTATGTACATATCAATCTTCCATTTATTTACAATATATTAAAGGACCCACTCTCTAGAATAGTATCCGCACCCCAGACCCACCATACTTCCTGTGGAATAAAAGGTTTTCGCCAAAAGATTTGAAAGCCTGCCACATCAAGGTAGACACTTTCAGACAGCAAGGTCCTAACTAATCTAACCTAGCTTAACCTAATTACTACCTACTGGTATCCATAGGATATTCATTACATACTGGCAGCAAACTGGCAATTTCACCATATGCTGGTAGACATGAGAATTTTATTACATATTGGTAGCCATGGGAATTTCATTACATACTGGTAGTGGTAACCATGAGATTTTCATTACATACTGGCAACAAACTGGCAATTTCATCATATACTGGTAGCCATAGGAATTTCATCACATGCTGGTAGCCATTTCATCACAAACTGATAGCCACGGGAATTTCATCACATACTGGTAGCCATAGGAATTTAATTTCATACTGGCAGCCATGGGTTTTTCATTACATACTGGTAGCCATGGAGATTTCATGGCCCATGGCTACCAGTATATGATGAAATTGCGAGTTTGATACCAGTAGGTAATGAAATTCCCATGGCTACCAGTAGGTAATAAAATTCCCATTGCTACCAGTATGTAATGAAATTCCCATGGCCCGTGGAAATTTCATTACGTATTGGTAGCCATGGGAATTTCATTACATACTGGTAGCCATGGGAATTTAATCTCATACTGGTAGCCATGGGCATTTCATCACATAATGGCAGCAACAAGTGGCAATTTCATCATATACTGGGGTAGGCTATTACCTACATCATGTGCAGGGAAATCCACTTATTATATTGTGGAGGCAATGCTGCTAATATAATGAGTGCATTGCCCTGCACATGGGGTAGGAAATAGCCTAATAGGGCTATGCAACTATCACCTAAATGCTGTGTGCAGTGAAGCAGCTGGAGTCCATTCCAGAATTAATTTCAGAGTCATAATGCAGAGGTAGCACATGGGCAGCAGTTCCCAGTAGTGCAATGCCGGTGATGATGTAATCAAGCTGGCGTGCATGATGACATCATCACACAGCCGTGGAGTACTACTGGGAAAAGAACTTCTTTTCTGGCATCGCCCACCTCCCTACAGGGTGCCCCTCTGTAATAAGCTTCATACTGCATCATTAGGCTGGTTGCCCTGGGATGTAGTATGCTTGGATTTGGTTAAAGCTTTTGATACTGTGCCACATAGGCAACTAATGTATAAACTGAGGACTGTTGGCCTAGAAAAAAACATTTGTACATGGATAGGAAATTGTTTATTGGATCGCAAACAGAGAGTGTTGATCAATGGAGCTACATCTATGTGGGCTAAAGTTCTAAGTGGAGTGCCTCAGGGTTACGTACTGGGGCCACTTTTTTTAAATCTGTTTATAAATGACTTAGAAGGGGACCATTGAGAGCAAAGTCTCTGTGTTTGCTGATGACACTAAACTATGCAGAGCTTTGGAAACTTCAAATGCTGTGCAATTGCTGCAAGCTGACCTAGATAGGTTATCAAAATGGGCAGCAGAATGGCAGATGAGATTCAATGTTGATAAATTTAACCCTTTAACTGCCACAGATCGTATATTCACGATCTGTGCAGTGAATGCACAAACTGCCACAGATCGTGAATATACGATCTGTGGCTTCCCCTTTAAATTCGGCAAAACACCGCGCGCAAGGGCCGACCGGGGGCAGCATTCAGCTGCCCCCCTAGCCCCCTCGCCCCCCCTCGGTTGTGTCCAAATCCGGGGGGGATCGGGAGTTATCATACCTTTTTCAGCGGTGACCATATAGGAGCTTCTGGTCCCACGTGGATGAAGAGGAGGAAGCGGAAAGGGAGACCCGGTGACGTCACGGAGCTTCCTCCTTCACCGGGGTCTCCCTTGAAGTGGTAGGAGACTGCCCCTGGTGGTCTAGTTGAGGTACTGCAGCCTGATCTCAATTTGATCATGCTGCAGTACCTGGTATAGCAAAAGCTGTCAAGCTGACAGCTTTTACTATACATTTTGTGAATGGAACTCAAAGTTCCATTCACAAATAGGATTTTTTCTAAGTCTTTGCTACTTAGCGAAGACTTGAAAAAAAATGGGGACAGAGATCAAAATTTGGTGATCACTTCTGATCACCAAATTATTGATCTTTGCCAATGAATGAAAAATCACTTACTGGAAAATGTTTCTGGGAAGTGATTTTTCCGATCGGATTTCGAATTGGAAAACGGGCATTTATGCCCGTATTCCAAGTTCGGTATCATTCCTAAGATGATTTGATGATCACTTTGGGAATGATCCCCCCAAAAAAGGGGAAATGCACACAAAATAAAATTAAAGTGATACACACACCTTTTTTTTTTTTTTACCTAAAAACTATAAATTATCAAAAAAAATTGTCTTCTCCAAGCTTCCCAATGTCCCCGGTGATATCGCTAAAGTAAACGCGGATACATATTTGTTGGATTTCAAGGGAAACTAAGCCTATTTTAGTAGGGAATTTTGCAGAGGTACCAAAAAAGACCGGATTTAACTTTAGGATCAGTAAAAGTGTAAAAAAAAACTTGTGGGACTCTCCGTACTAACTGCTTTTCACTAAAATCCACTAAAAGGGGAGTGGGGTTAGGTCTGGGGGGTGGTTTGTGGCGTTTTTATTTTTTTCTTGTAATTGCAATTGCGCATGGATCCCATTTGAGCTAGTTGGTGGCCCTGTCTCTGTTTGCACCCACCCATATGGCATACCGTTGATTTCAGGACATGTGGAAGATTGCCGTTTAGTGGGTTTTTTTACTTGCCAAGTGGGTTTAGGTAGGATTTCACCATTGAGTCCACTTATTTTTTTTTTCACAAAATCTCCTAAAAGCACGGACTTCTTTGGATCAGTGGGTCTGGAATTCTTCATGTATGTATGAAAGCATGGCATCGTAACGTAGCTGAAGGTGTGTAGATTCCAAAATATATAGTTGTGGGGGGAATTTCCATGTTTCTGGACTGTTTCCTTAGCAAAGTGTAGGCTGTTCAAATTAAGAGCACTTTAATTTTTCTTGTAATTGCATTGTGCATGCGTCCCATTTGAGCTAGTTGGTGGCCAGTCTTCTGTGTGCATCCACACATAGGGCATACCGTTTGATTCAGAACATGTGGGAGATTGATATTTAGTTGGGGGTTTTATTTGTGGGGGGCATTTCCAAGTTTTGGGGCTGTTTGAAATTACAGAGCACTTTGATTTTTTTTCTTGTAATTACACTTGGGCATGTGTCCAATTTGAGATAGTTGGTGGCCATGTCCCTGTGTACATCCACGCATATGGCATACCGTTTGATTCAGGGCATTTGGAGAGATTGATAATTGACAAGTTTTTTTTACATGACATGGAAATTTGCCATGATTTTTAACTTTGAATTGTATTTTTATACATTTTTCCTGAAAATCTGGTAAAAAAGCGAAATTTTACATGAAACTGCGGCCCACACCATTGGTGGTATGCATAAAGGAATCACACCATTGTGTAGCTGAAGATGTGTAGATTCCAAAATATATAGTTTGGGGGGGTATTTCTAATATAGAGGGGTGTTTAGTCTGACAAATCTGAAAAGTTGCTGTAATTGGGCCATTGTTCATGGCTCACTTTGTGGCTAGTTGATTCCACGTTTGCGTGTGTAACCATACATAGGGCATACGTTTGTTTCCGGACATGGGAGATTGATATTTGGTAACTTTTTTTTACATTACTTGGGATTTTGGCATGATTTCTACCTTGGGTGTTTTTTTTCAAATTTTTTAGAAAATCTGCTAAAACTGTGAACTTCTACGAAGAACTGCGCCAACACCATTGATGGTACGAATGAACAAACTACAGAATTTCGTAGATAAAGGTGTGAGGATTCGAGAAATATATGGTTTGTGGGGGTTGTTTGTGGGGAAAAATTGCAGACTGTTCAAATTCAGTTTGACTGAATATTTTTGCTGTTTCTGAGCCATTGTGCATTGTTTCACTTTGTGGCTTTTGGCTTCCACGTCCACGTGTGTAACCACACACATATGGCATACCGTTTGATAGGACATTTGGGAGATTGATATTTAGTAGCTTTTTTTACATTCCATGGGGTTGGCATGATTTCTACCTTTTGAAGTTGTTTTTGTTCATTTTTTTCAGACAAATGAACAAATGCGCCCACACCATTGATGGTATGAACGACAACAAACTACAGCGTTACGTAGCTGAAGGTATGTAGATTCTGAGAATATATAGTTTTGCGGGGGTATTTCCAAGTTAGAGGGGTGTTCAGTTTGAAAAATCTGGGAAAATGCTGTTATGGCTCACTGCACATTGTTTTTACATTTTGACTAGTCGCTTCCACGTCCGTGTGTGTAACCACACATATGGCATACCGTTTGATTCAGGACATTTAGGATATTGATATTTGGTAAGGTTTTTTTTACATTACATGGGGTTTTGTGTGATTTTGTAACTTTGAAATGTATTTTTCTCTATTTTTCCAGAAATTGTGTAGAAATGCGAAATTCTACGAAGAACTGCGGCCACCACCATTGATGGTATGAATGAACGAACTACAGTGCTACATAGCTGAAGGTGTGTAGATTTGAGGAATATATAGTTTGTGTGGGGTTATTCTGAGTTATCAGGGTGTTTTGTGGAAAAAACTGCAGACTGTCCAAATTCGGAGTGGCTAAATATTTTCGCTGTTTCTGAGCCATCGTGCATTGTCTCACTTTGTGGTTTTCGCTTCCACGTCCGCGTGTGTAACCTCACTATGGCATACCGTTTGATTCAGGACATTTGGGATATTGATATTTAGTAACTTTTTTTTAGATTCCATGAGGTTTTGGCATGATTTTTTCCTTTTGAGTTGTTTTTGTTCATTTTTTCAGACAAATGCGAACTTCTACAAAGAACTGCACCCACACCATTGATGGTATGAATGAACAAACTACAGTGTTACATAGCTAAAGGTGTGTAGATTTCAGGAATATGTTTTGTGGGTTATTTCTAAGTTACGGGGGGTTTTTGTAAAAACTGCAGACTGTCCAAATTCGGAGTTGGCTAAATATTTTCGCCGTTTCTGAGCCATCGTGCATTGTCTCCACTTGTGGCTTTTCGCTTCCACGTCGCATGTGTAACCACACATATGGCATACCGTTTGATTTAGGACATTTGTGAGATTGATATTTAGTAACTTTTTTTTACATTCCATGAGGTTTTGGCATGATTTCTACCTTTTGAAGTTGTTTTTTGTTCATTTTTTCAGACAAATGCGAATTTCTACGAAGAACTGCGCCCACACCATTGATGGATTGAATGATAATCTACTGCGTTACATAGCTGAAGGTGTGTAGATTTCAGGAATATATAGTTTATGGGGGTTATTTCTAAGTTACGGGGGTGTTTTGTGGATAAAACGGCAGACTGTCCAAATTCGGAGTTGGCTAAATATTTTCGCCGTTTCTTGAGCCATCGTGCGTTGTCTCACTTTGTGGCTTTTCGCTTCCACGTCTGCATGTGTAACCACACATATGGCATACCGTTTGATTTAGGACATTTGGGAGATTGATATTTGGTAACTTTTTTTTACATTCCATGGGGTTTTGGCATGATTTCTACCTTTTGAAGTTGTTGATGTGTTAATTTTTTTTGAAAATCTGGTAAAAGTGCAAACTTCTACGAAGAACTGCGGCCACACCATTGATGATATGAATGAACGAACCACAGCGTTACATAGCTGAAGGTGTGTAGTTTCAGGAATATATAGTTTGTGGGGGGTATTTTTGAGTTGGGGGGGTGTTTTGTGGAAAAACTGCAGACTGTCCAAATTCGGAGTTGGCTAAATATTTTCGCTGTTTCTGAGCCATCGTGCATTGTCTCACTTTGTGGCTTTTCGCTTCCATGTCTGCGTGTGTTATATTTTCCCTCTTTACAAGGCACTGGTAAGGCCTCATTTGGAATATGCGGTGCAGTTTTGGAATCCCATATACAAAAAACATCTTGGAAATGGAAACATTTCAGAGAGGGGTAACTAAAATAATAAAGAGAATGGAGGGGCTTGACCATGCAGGCAGATTAGACAAGTTAGGGCTGTTTACATTAAAGAAGCAACATTTGCATGGGGGGGTATGATAACTTTATACAAATATCAGGGCCCGATTTACACCTCTGGAGCCTGTAGGCCCGAAGAGCCTGGCACCCTTTGCTACACCCCTAAACACAGACCACACCCAAAACCACACCCATTTGAAGGGGTTGGATTGGTGGGAGGAGATTGACAGCCGCCCCTCCAACCTCAGGCACCCCTAGGCGTGTGTCTACTGTGCCTAATGGTAAATCTGGCCCTGACAAATATATTAATGGGCCATAAAATAAACTCTCTGGTGCATTGTTCACTAATAGGTCATATCAGAGGACGCATGGACATCCTTTAAGATTGGAAGAAAATAAGTTTCATCTTCAGGTTAGGAAAGGTTTCTTTACAGTGAGAACGGTGAAACTGTCTTCCAGCAGATGTGGTAATGGCAAGTTCATTGAATAGCTTTAAAAATGTCCTGGATAAGTTTATAAAACTAAAAAGTATTGAGCATTACTGGTATTATGCATATACTGTTCTGGTTGATCCAGGGATACTTTCTGATTGCCTTTTGGAGTCAGGAAATTATTTCCGGCCCACCCCCTTCTTGGCTGTTTTTTTTTTTGCCTTCCTCTGGATAAACTCTTTTTTGTTTGCTTTGGCAATGTCAAAGTGTACGTGTTGATAGAGGAATAAACATCGCTACTCACGGAGGTTGATATGAAAATAAAAACAGTCCTTTATTTAGTACATTCTAAAAACATGGAGACACATCAGTCTGTTTTGTTTCACCCGCCTGACGCGTTTCATGGGATTGTCCCGCTTCATTTCTCTATCAACACGTACGTTATTTGGCCTGTACTTGGGAGGTCCTTCCTACAAACGGAATGCACCACGGAGTCAAATATGAGTGCCCCACACCTGTGTCCATTTACATATCCTATGAATGTCAAAATGTAAATCAATCCTGCCAATAATGCTCTTTTTGATTAGATAAATGATAAATTGATAGATGATAGATAGATAGATAGATAGATAGATAGATAGATAGATAGATAGATAGACACTGATTGATATATAGATAGATAGACAGATAGATAGATAGATAGATAGATAGATAGATAGATAGATAGATAGATAGATAGATAGATAGTAGATAGATATATGATAGATAGATGTTAGATAGATAGATAGATAGATAGATAGATAGATAGATAGCTATCTATCTTATCTATCTATCTTAACCTTAAAATAATGCAGAGCCATACAGTAGCTTGAGAAAGGTCTAAAGACACAGGACCGAAAAAGCGCTATCTGTTTTGTTGCACATGTAATAACAAGGTAACTTTGCACAAGCCCTGTGATTGTCTGGCAAATTTATTTTAAGGTGGATTTATTCTAGAATCACAGCAGCACCCAGGCCGACAAAGTATCTGAGGTAGAGTGCACACTACTACCTAGTGTTATCTATCTATTCTATCTATCTATCTATCTATCTATCTATTATCTATCCTCAGTGTCTTAAATCAAATCAAAAAGAGCTTTATTGCAGGATCCAATTAACATTTTGACATTGCCCAAAGCAAACAAAAAACCAAACAAAAATAATAAAACATGTTAGTATTAGAGGTTCAACAGAGGGGGATATGGGTATTTCAATGGATAATTATAATGGACAGTACATAAAGGGTATATTGGGTTTATCTTTAAGTCAGATTGGGAAGGATAAAAGGGACATTGGGCAAGTAAATCTGGACATTGAGTTCATTATGCTACTCTAGTCTGTGAAATGCAGTATACATAGTGTGCCCCAATAGTTACTGTGGCTTACATCCTCTCCCAGCAAGATTATAGAGTTTTCTCTCTCATAGTAAGCAGTGAATCTGGGATAAAAGTCCGACGCCATGTGAAAATGGGGATCCCGTATTGTTTTGTATTTGGGGCATGTAGAAGGAAGATGGTTCATTTCTAAGGTGGTTTTCCCTTGTAACAGTTGCTGGCACCGTCTTTCTCTCTTGGTTTATATGTCTGTTGTGTCGGCAGATTCTATTTCTAGCTGTGCACTCAATCTGTAGGCAGACTAAGGAGTGTCTCTCTTTAGGGTTGTCATATATCCAGGTAGGGGGCCAGAGTTTGTAGTCTGTCCCGTGCCTGGTATATAGTTAGTTCTGGGACTTTTTATTTCGTTCTTCCAATTCATCATCCGTAATCCATTGGTTTGGGTATGGCAGCTGTGATTGAGGTTAGACAGGCTCTGTGAGTGTGGGTTTGTGTTGTAGGAGCTGATGAGTGGTTTCAGTGCCACATGTGTTTCCTGGTCTTTGTTGTGTACCGCATTATACTCGAGTATAAACCGACACCCGAGTATAAACCGAGGGGTACCCCAATTCAGCTAAAAATCTAATAAAAGTTGTTACTCGAGTTTTAAACGACGAGGGTAGAAACTTGGCATCAAGATGTTGGAAAACTACAACTCCCAGCTAATAAAGCATTGCTGGGGTAGTTGAGTTCCCCAACACATCTTGAATGCCACCCTCATCTGGCATTCAGATGTTTGGGAACTACCACTCCCAGATTGGTTTATTAGCTGGGAGTTGTAGTTTCCAAACATCTTGAAGGCCAAGTGAGGGTGGCATTCAAGATGTTGGAAACTACAACTAGCAGCATGCTTTATTAGCTGGGAGTTGTAGTTTCCAAACATCTTGAATGCCACCCTCACTTGGAGTCAAGATGGTTTGGAAAATCTACAACTCCCAGCTAATAAAGCATGCTGGGATTGTAGTTCCCAAAATCTATTGAATGCCCCCTACCCGCCACCCAGTCTTCTTTCCCTGATGGTCTATTCTCCCCTGTGGTACTCTTCTACCTGTGGGTCTCATCTCAATCCAAGGGCTTACTGGAGGTACGATGCGGACCATGAGCATTCCGGCAAGCCGCGCGATCTTCTGGTGCTGGCGCGCCGGCTGACGCACGCTTGGCGCCGGGCGCAGTGACGGTCAGGCGGCGCGCCAGTACACGAGAAAGATCGTGCGGCTGCGGAATGACTCAGGTAAGCTACTGATCGAGTATAAACCGAGTCCGAGTTGTCAGGCATGATTTTTCAGCCTGAAAAACTCGGTTTATTACTCGAGTATAACGTAATATAATGGTCAGAGGTTGGGGCTACTGTTCTGTAGGGAGCCCAGCAACTGATAGGCCCTTTTGCATTTCAAGCAGTAATGGGACTGGCCAAGACTCAGCGGACAATCGCTGTTTGATGGTACCTGCGATGGACTGAAGGAGGTCTTAAAGAAAATCCGATGGAAGTTGCTAGTGGGCCAGAGTTCCCATTTTGATTGGTCTGAATAGGAGACAGGGCCCCATTATCACTGTCAAAGATTTAGCCAGATGCTTTTACCGGTGGTTATGAGGTCAGGATGATACAGTTGTTTCTTATTGCATAGAAGGTTCGGCTGCTTTTGCCTTCAAAGACTTATAGTGCCCTAACAGCTACCAGAAAGGGTTGATCTCCAGGTCGAGATAAGTATATTTCTCTGTTCGGCTGAGTATACTCGTTATTCAAAGTGAATGAAGGTGGTTGTTTTGTTCTCTGGAACTATTCTTGTTTTGATATGAGTGCCGTTGCGCTTGTTATGATGATACTTTGTAGCCTCGTGGGTACGTAGAGACCAGTAGAGAACAAAGTGTCAAGTATTGTCTTAGGGTTCTGTCTGCAGGTTGTGGATGTAGAGTTGGATCGAAATCCTCTGATCGACCTCAGCAAGAGTTTTCGTATTCAATCATGACAAAGGCTATGCATAGGTTCCACCAGATCATCTCAAGGACAGTTTGTGAAAGGCCACTCGTCGTGCTGACATTGCATACAAATGCTTAAGAGCATCTCGAAGCAGGAAATTACATTGGTCCAATGCTAGGTGTCTGGGCATGATGAAGTTTTATGAGGCTGCTGCCAAGTGTTGATGGTCAGTGGTACAAGGTTCGGATGGACACACTGCTGCCGACTTTCAGCAGATGGTTATGCATTCTGTTTACACTGATATACAGATAAGATTCTCTTGATGCTCATGAGTGTTCACATTCCTTCAAAACAGTTTTAACCGTTGCTCACGCATAATCTTGTACGGATAGATGGCGACACAAACGAGGGCAGAAAATCACGGGTGGGACCAGTGAGTTAGAGACGGTAGCGAAAGGAAGATGGGGATGAGTGGTCATGGTAGGACGGTAGGGAACCAGCTTGAGCGAGCTGAGGGGGATATGCTTATGTATGTAGAGGAAGTGTTAACGAATTATTTCACGTGTTAGAGCTGTTTAGTACCTTGTTTATGTACAGTGTCAAGATTTTTTGCCTACTGTTGGTGTCTTAACTCGTTCTCCACTTTTGTGGATTGGTGTTATCAGACCTTGATTCCAGACTTCAGGAAAGTGCCCCCAACATATAGGACTAGGTTTAAATAGTTTGGATATTGCAGTATGTATTTCAGGGGAGCTGTATTTGATCATTTCGGGTTAGAATTCCATCTGTACACTGGCTTTTTTACTTTGTAAGACCTTAATTTTGTCAAGCTACTTCCTGCAGTGTTATAGGGTATCTAATGGGTTTTGGAAGTCCTGATCTTCCCTCCATATTTTTAAGCTAGGTACACACCTAGGATTTTCCTCCTGACCGACCGTTCGTACTTTCGACCGGTCGGCCAGGAGGAAGGGACCGTCGGTTGCGGCAAAAAGCAGCAGCGTCCCGATAGTTACCGCGAACTGAACGTGCGGTCCATAGAGACCGCACGATTGGACGAGGTTTTCACCATGTCCGATTGTCCTTTATCCGATTCGGACGAATGATTTTCGCGGACATGGCTGCATTCGGATGCGATAATTTCGGTCGATCGACGATACACTGAACTACTCGGTCGATAGGACCGAAAATCTCATCGTGTGTACCCAGCTTTAGTTTGTTGATGATCTGGTTTTGTTCTGGAGTAAAGATCCTTAGTAGGGATTCTTGTACAGATCTTTTAAAGTGTGGAAACCAAACTTTGCCATTTTGGATGGTGGTTGTTGTTTGTTTGGATTTTGTGCCAATGTGATTCAAGTCTCAGAATGAGGTTGTCTTGGAGAGATTGTTCAAGTTTTTTAAGTTTACTTTGAATGTAGTTGTTTCGTCTTCTGAGAGTAAATTATATTGACGCTGAGTGACGTCATAAGCTAATTTTAGTTCATCGTCACTGGGGCTCGTGTTTTTTTTTGAGTTTTTTGTTGCACTCACTCTATAGATTATCTATCATCTATTTATTTATCTATCATCTATCAAATCAAAAAAGAGCTTTATGGCAGGATCAATTTACATTTTGACATTGCCAAAGCAAACAAAAAAAATATAAAATAATAAAACATGTTAGTATGGGGGATATAGAGGAGGTTCACAGTAAGGGGACATGAGCATCAATGGATAATTAATATATGGACAGTACTATAAGGGGGTATATTGGGTTTTAGTCTTTAAGCCGATTGGGCAAGGATAAAGGAATAATTGGGCAAGTAGTCCTTGGAAATTGAGTCCCTCTCAATCTGTGACATGCCGTTACATTGTGTGCCCCAATATTTACTGTGGCTTCCTCCTCTCCCAGCAGGATATAGAGTTTTCTCTCTCCATCTGTCAGATCTATCTATCTATCTATCTATCTATTTATTCCTCTATCTATCTATCTATCTATCTATCTATCGATCTATCTATTTATCTATCATCCATCTATCAGTGTCTATCTATCTTATCTATCTATCTATCTATCTATCTATCTATCTATCTATCTATCTATCTATCTATCTATCTATCTGTGTCTATCTATCCATGTCTATCTATCTCTCTATCAGTGTCTATCTATCTATCTGTGTCTATCTATCATATATCTATCTATCCATCCATCTGTGTCTATCTATCTATCTCTCTATCAGTGTATACTATCTATCTATATTTCAGTGTTATTTATCTATCTATCTATTATTGTATCGGATCTATCTATCTATCTATCTACTATCTATCTTCTATCTATATATCTATCTATCTTGTGTTATCTATCTCTCTATCAGTGTCTATCTTTCTCTCTATCAGTGTCTATCTATCATCTATCTATCTATCTATCTATCTATCTTATCTCTCTATCAGGTGCTATCTATCTATCTATATATCTATCTATCTATCTATCATCTATCAGTTGTCTATCTATATATCTGTGTCATCGTATCAATATCTATCTATCCATCCATCTGTGTCTATCTATCTATCTCTCTATCAGTGTATAATCTATCTATCTATCTTTCAGTGTTATTATCATCTACTATTATGTATCTATGTATCTTATCTATCTATCTATCTATCTATCTATCTATCTATCTATCTATCTGTGTTATCTCTTCTTCTCTATCAGTGTTATCTTCTCTCTATCAGTGTCTATCTATCTATCTATCTGTGTCTATCTATCATATATCTATCATCATCATCTGTGTCTATCTATCTATCTCTCTATCAGTGTATATCTATCTATCTATCTATCTTTCAGTGTCTATTTATCATCTATCATCTATGTGATCTGTAATCTATCTATCTATCTATCTATCTATCTATCTATCATCATCTATCTATCTATCTATCTATCATATCTATCTATCTGTGTTATCATCTCTCTTCAGTGTCTATCTCCTCTCTATCAGTGTCTATCTATCTATCTATCTATCTATCTATCTATCTATATCTATATCAGTGTCTATTATCTGATCTATCTATCTATCTATCTATCTATCTATCTATCTACTATCTATCTGGTGTCTATCTATATCTATCTATCTACTATATTATCATCTATCATCTATCTATCTATCTATCTATCTATCTATCTATCTTCTATCTTTCTATCTGTGTCTATCATCTATTATCTATCAGTCTATCATATATCATATCTATCTATCTATCAATCTATCATTTATCTATAATCCATCTACAGTGGTCTTATCTATATATCTATCTATCTATCTATCTATCTATCTATCTATCTATCATCATATCTATATCTATCTTATCTATGTCGATTATCTATCGATGTTATCTATTCTCATCTTTCTATGTTATCTATCTGTGTCTATCTATATATATCATTATCCATCCATCTGTGTCTATCTATCTATCTCTCTATCAGTTGTAGATCTATCTACTAATCTATCTTTCAGGGTCTATTTATCATTATCTATCTATGTACTGTATCTATCTATATCTATCTACTATCTATCTATCTGTGTTTATCTATCTCTCTATCAGTGTCTATCTTTCTCTCTACGTGATCTAGCTATCAGATCTATCTATCTATCTCTCTCTCGATCAGGTCTATCGATATATCTATGCTATCTATATCGTCTCTATATATCTATCTATGCTAGCGCAGTCTATCGATCGAATAGCAGGGCTAGCTATCAAGGGTCGAGCAGATCGAGCGAGGCGAGAGCTAGTCGAGCGAGCGAGCGAGCGAGCTGAGCGAGCGAGCGAGCGAGCAGAGAGCTAGCGAGCGAGCTAGCGAGCGAGCTAGCGACAGCGAGCGATCGAGGCGATGCGATCTAGCGATCGGGGAGCGTAGCGGAGCGAGCAGCGAGCGAGCGAGCGAGTGCGAGCGAGCGGAGCGAAGCGGAGCGAGCGTAGCGAGCTAGTAGAGCGACGAGCGAGCGAGCGAGCTAGCTAGGAAGCGATAGATAGATAGATAGATAGATAGATAGATAGATAGATAGATAGATAGATAGATACAGATACATAGATAGATAGATGATAAATAGACACTGAAAGATAGATAGATAGATAGATATACACTGATAGAGAGATAGATAGATAGACACAGATGGATGGATAGATAGATATATGATAGATAGACACAGATAGATAGATAGATAGACACTGATAGAGAGAAAGATAGACACTGATAGAGAGATAGATAAACACAGATAGATAGATAGTGATAGAGAGATAGATAGATAGATAGATAGATAGATAGATAGATAGATAGACACTGATAGAGAGAAA